>CM034151.1:10786030-11450259 GCA_019776745.2 Taxus chinensis | reverse complement strand
TAGAAGAGAATTAGCGCATTGAAGGAGATTTAACAAGGTATGAAAGTCATTGTGCAAGAGTATGATGCATTTTTTAAAACTCTCTTATCAAAATTGTCTTATGATATTCATCCTTCTCAGCATGCTCAATGGTTTTTTGGAGTATTAATAACACCTTTTAGGAGAGTTCTCTTGCACACGACTTTCAAAAAATGACGTGAGGCCTTAAAGGCTGCCCTACACACTGAGGCTGTAGGAAGCATGTATACTGGTGTTGGTCCTTTTCTTGAAGCTTAGATTTATGTCATGGAAAAGTAGCTGGAGAAGCTATATGTGAAATCATCCCATGAGACTCGTAGTGTCCTATTGTGTACAGATTGTGAGGTAGAGGGGCATACGAAGGACAGTTGTCCTCAGAGATCGGTACGCGCTATGATAGTAGAATGTGAAATTTTCCATGGAGATCATGATGCAAGTAGGTTTCCGCTACTGCAGTGAGTGATCCATAAGAATGTGTCTCATTATTTCAATATTTACACCTCCACTACTCATGACACCAATGATTATAGATTGATTGACTAGATACATAATGTCATTGATATTGGTGTGCGCTAGATAAGTGTTGCAAAGGATTCCAAGGATGATGGTCACAACTATGAAGGGCACGTAGATGGAGGAGCCCACATAAGAAGCTTCTGTGGAGGATTTCAAGGTCGAGGAAACCGCAGAGGTGGAAGAAGTGAGTTCCTGAGTGGAACTTGTTACAACTAGTGGTCTACGAAGCATTACAAGCATGAATTCCTTGATCTGTTACAATGCTCTTGGTGTGAAAAGAATCAAAATTATGAGGAGTGCCCAAAGTTATTTGAGAACATGAGCCAACAAAAATATAGGGATAAAGGCACAGGGATGGTAAACATGAATAAGGTTGACTCGTAGTGGATACCAAGGGTGGCATGCGAGTTAAAATTAGAACCTATACTAGTGACAACGTGAGATAAAGCAACATGTGCCAGGGAAATACCAAAGTAGAGACCACTGATTACAAGTGAAGAGGTGGTGTAGGGGAAGTTTTCCAGACCGTACCCATCAGAAGGAAGTCTATCAAGAGACCATGGATGTAATCAAGAGTCTTTAAGGGGAAATTCAATGTCTAAAGGATCAATTTAGGAAGTTGGGGCAAAAGAAAAGCACTGAGGTCCCTTAGTCAGATATAGATCATATCAAAGAGGTATGTAAGATGTTGTGCCATTAGAATATCATTCTTCTGTAAGAAGAATGGTTGTAGGATAAGATACCTAGTGCTGGAATAGAGTGCGAGAGGAAAGTTTTGCATGTTAACCTTCCTCCCCAAAACCTCTACTATGATAAGGAGATTACCTTGAATGCAGTTTATGATGGATGGATCCTAAGAAATATTTTGATTGACAGAGGAATGAAAGTCAATGTTATCACCTTGGATGCCTGAAATCAAATGGGAAGGACATCATTACAACTATATTAAAATGTATTGTATATGGATAATAAGACAAAGGCAATGCCGATTGGTGTTTTAAAGGATGTTGTTATCACTATCCAAGGGAAAAAATTCATTGGAGACTTTGAAGTCTTAGTACTTTCTGAGGTGGAAAAATTTCCAGTGTTACTTGGGTGCCCCTAGTGCTATAAGAACAATGCTAACTTACATTTCAATAACGGGTGTATAAGTTTTGAGAATGAAGAGGAATATGTTATCATTCCTTTGATGAATGGGAAGTCAACACTCTATATTGAACCTTTAGGAGAAGAAACCCTAGACATAGTTTTCATGCACATTATCCAGGGCCTTGAATTTATGTAACTGACAACAGAGGGCATTACTCAATAGGAATACACTTAATCTATATGTGATACAACTAGTGTGGTATGTTACATGTTGGGCCCTAGAATTTGGCTAAGTACAAGAAGGCACATGGGCACATGGGGCCTAGTTGAAGAAGGAAACATGGGTAGAAGGCATGCATGGAAGGGTTCTAGCAGGGTTTTACACAACACATGGTGTGCGCGTAAGGCAAGGTAGGTTTTGGACTTAGTCATATTCGACGTCCTAGGAAGCACATAAGAAAATCATGACCCATCTAGCATGCAGAGTGGATAAGGTTCCATCTTGATGACTATAGGATTAAAAAAGGGAAAATTCCATGCATGCGATGGAAGGTTCCATAAGAACATCATTACAAAAAGTGGAGATCTCATATATAAGGAGGCATGCTCCATTGGAGGACCACTTGGACACTTGGAATTTGATCTATTACCTTAGAAGGCATGGTGGTGGAGGCAAGAAAGCTATATATTGAGTTGCATGGATGGTAGAAAGAGTGATGGGTATGTGTGCTAAGACAAGATAGAGAGTGATTAGTGTGGTAGACTGTTGGAAGAGAGGAAAAGATCTACAAAGATACATGGAGTCGTCTTGAGAGAGCAGAGGTACTGGAAAGGGGGAAAAGCTCTGTAGAGATCTTATGGGTTGGGATCAGGAAAATATAGGAGTGATGGCATATTTAGAGGGATGGGTATGTAGTCATCTTTGCAAAATGATGGGCATAGTATAGTTCTAATGTATGAATTGGCTCTACATTGTTATATGAGGGTCTTCTATGATTCTAAGGGATGTAATGTGATTATTGGATGCATAATTGTGAATATAAGACTCTACTCAGAATCATACATATGTTCATGAGTATAATCCTTGTGCATTTCCTTTATGTATGAACCATTTCTATATGTTGTTGGTTATTTCTCTTCTATGGATGCATTGATGTAATAACTCATCCTAGGTTCTCATAATGTTGTACGGTTTTTTTCTATTCTTTTTTGCTTGATTATATATCATAAGATGATGTATTCTCACAAGAATCACATAAAAGAGATACTTAGTGCCCACATGTGCCTTGGGTGAGTGCGTAACGCTCAATGACCACTGGGTGATATGCCGATGCGCATGGAATTTTATTGTTAATCTAAGGGTATAAAAATGACTACATCTTGGTTTTGTTTCCAAGACCTCTTTTTGAATTTGTTGTGAGAAATGACATAGATCTTGGTCCCTGTGATGCATGATGACAAAATGTTTAACTTTGGGAAGTGTTGAAGCATGGTTCAAGAGCACAGAGGATGAGTTTTCTCAAATATTCAACATTGGACCTGAGTTCAATGCATGTAGATGGGGAGAAGAGAACCTATACCATGAGTTGTATGAGAGATTATTCTACTATTTCCCAGTAGAACTATATGAATGGATTTCAACATATGCATCCAAATCAAGCTGGTACTATAGATTGTGCATATGGACCCAAGATGATTATCAGAGGCTAGAGGATGTAGATCTTACTTGGATGCGTGTTGTTGATTAAAAGAGTTTTGACCAGTTATACTCTAGAATATGCTATTTATACATATTCTTGCCCCAGAATTTGCTGAGTTTGAGTTTCTAAAGGAGCCTAGAGGATCATTTTTGTGTGTTATTACTTTGGCTATGAAGATCTTGGTCATTACCTTGAGTTTAGAGGCATTCCTCATGGTGGAATAAGCTTCTCTGAGTGCTGGGAGAGGAAGCTAGGTGGAGGAAGATGACGGAAATTGCAGATGAGAAGGAAAGGGAGGAGAGATAACTCAAGTATAGTGAATCTTGTGAAAGGGAGATGACTAGACAACATGAGGTTGTAAGTGTGATGGATCTATAGAGGCAGAAGTTGTGGGAAGGAGTTGAGGTTCATGTAGAGGGCGTGAAACCTGAGCAGTCTGTGCTACCCCATCTTGGCAAACATGTGAGAGAAGGCCCTTCAGCTTTTGATGAGAGTTTGTTACATGGAGAAATAAGATCCTTCAGCGCACATCTAAACCCATCTAGTGACCAACCCCTAGCGCTTGGTTTTCTAGATCAAGGGAGAAGTATTGTTAACATTAGTGGGAGTAACCAATATGTGCATAGGAGATATAATTTCTCATTTGCAATTTCCATGGCTACACAAACCATTCTGGTATTTGGAGTAATTTATGGACAAGTTGTAAGTACACAAGGTTTGGGTATCACATCTGGGAGTGGTGCAGGACACACAACTGGTGGTGGGACAATATTGCAAACCATCAGTGTTCCATTCATTCGAATGTTTGGAACACTAGGCGTGACCACTTCAAGCCATTTATCAGTTGTAGGGGGTGGATATGGTGGTGTAGGGGATGAAGGACCTGGTATACCTAGTGGATCTGGAGGATCTGGTGGGTGAGGAGGAATGAGACCTAGTGGATTTAATGGGTCTGGTGGAGGAGGGAACACTGGAGGAAACCAAGGCTCTAGATCAAGAGGACAAGGGCCTCAAAAATCTCCACAAGTATTCTTTGATATATCTTTGCAATTACCAGACTATAAGAGTATTGAAGATGCTAGAGAGAATTTTCACAAGTGTGAATTAATATGGCACATGAAAGGGATCACTACTCTAGAGTAGAAGGCAAGTTAGTTTGCAACAATGTTGTAAGAATGCATGCATAGTTGGTATAGGAAGTATGACACCCATAAAACAGTGGTATACTACACCACGTTAAAGAACACCTTCCAAGAAGAGTTCCATATCCTTGAGTTTAAACAAAAGAGCATCAACGCCCTAAAGGAGATCTAGCAAGGAATGACAGAGAGTGTGCAGGAGTATGATGCACATTTCAAGACTCTCTTTTCTAAACTATCCTATGAAATTCATCCTTCTCAACATGGTCAACGGTTTTTTGGAGGATTGATAAAACCATTTAGAAGGACTCTATCACACAAAATTTCACAGACCCGCGTGAGGCATTGGAAGTTGCTTTGCACACTGAGGCTATTGAGAGTGTGGATACTAGTGTTAGTCCTTTTCTGGAGGCTTAAATTTCTGCAATGTCCAAGAAATTGGAAAATATGTCTGCAAAATCAACACATGTGGTTCTTAGTGGGCTTTGGTGTATAGCCTATGAAGTGGAAGGGCATGCAAAGGATATTTACCCTCATAAGTTGGTACGTGCTATGGCGGTAGATTATGATATTTTCCATGGGGATCATGATGTAATTATATGCCCTCTAATCTAATGCACAATCCACAAGAAGTTTTCTTGCTATTGCAAGATCTATACCTCTACGACCTATGATACCAAGGATTACAAATTGATTGATTAGATC
The DNA here is from genome assembly GCA_019776745.2 of Taxus chinensis. Taxonomy (NCBI): domain Eukaryota; kingdom Viridiplantae; phylum Streptophyta; class Pinopsida; order Cupressales; family Taxaceae; genus Taxus; species Taxus chinensis. Next base: position 11,445,092 of record CM034151.1, on the reverse strand, counting down.
AATGATACTATTGATCTTTGTGTGCACCAAACTAGTCTTACAAGTAGTTCTAAGGATGATGACCGTCATTATGAAGGGCACATAAATGGAGGAGTGCATGGAAGAGGTTTCCATGGAGGATTTTGTGGTCACAGTAATCACAACAAAGGACGAAGTGAATTCCCATGAGAAACCTGTTATAACTGTAGATCTACAGAGGATTATAAATGTGAGTGTCTTGATCTATTACAATGCTCATGGTTTGGAAAGAAACATAAGTACGAAGAGTTTCCAAAGATTTATGAGCATATGAACCAACAACACTGGAAATACAAAGGTACTAGGATGGTGAGCATCAAGAAAGCTGATTCATAGTGGATGCCAAGAGTGGCGTGTGAGTCAGGACTAGAACCTGTACTGGTGACGATGCAAGAAGAGGCCACACACACCAGGGAGATGCAAAGAAAAATCACACTATTTTTAAGAGAGGAAGTGGTACATGGAAAGTATCTAGACCTTTCTCATCAGAAGGAGGTGTATTAAGAGACTCTGGATGTGATTCAGAGTTTTTAAGGGGAGATCCAATGTCTAAAGGAGAAATCAAAGCAGTTGGAGAAAAAGAAGAATGTCGAGGCTCCAAAATATGACCTAGATGAGGTCAAGGAATTATGTAGGATGTTAAGGCAAGATAATATTATTCCCTTGCTAGGAGAATGGCTGAGGGAGAAGGTACCACATGTCAGAGTAGAGTGTGAAAGGAAAGTTTCACATGTAAACCTTCCTCCTCATAGCCTTGACTATGATAACAAGATTACTTTGAATTCAGTTGTTGATGGATGGCTTATGAGTAATATCCTCATCAACATGTGAGTAGAGGTCAATGTTCTTACCTTATATGACTAACATTAAATGGGAAAGCCTACATTAGAACCATCTTCAAATGTGGTGTATATGGAAAACAAGATTAAGGCAATGCCCATTTAAGTCCTAAAGGATGCAATTATCACCATTTTAGGGGCCATGTTATCTTGAGACTTCAAGGTCTCGGTGCTTTCCAAGGTAGAATATATTTCAGCATTACTTGGGCACCCATGGTGTTACAAGAACAATGCCAACCTATGGTTTAACATGGGATATATCAGATTTGAGAAAAAGGAAGAAAGGGTGATTATCCCTTTAACAGATGGAAATTCAGCACCATATACTGAGCCCTTAGGAGAAGAAGTCCTTGATAAAATCTATGTGTGCTCCATCATAGATCCAGAGATAATTCATCCCACAGAGGGAGTTATCCAGTTTGAAGATGCATAGTCCTTGAGTGATACCACTAGCATGACATGCGACAATTGGGTGCATGGGACTAATGAGTTGCTTGGGTGATAGTTGAGAGGATCTGTAACAAGGGTAAAAAATGCATGCTTAGTCAAGCACCTAAGAGGAAAGAAGATGCCAAGTTATTCTGGAGGAACATACCCTGAAATTTTCTTACAAGAAATGGAGGCTCAGTGGAAGAAGAAGGACGAGAGAAGGGGAGTGCTCAATTATAACCTTCTCAGAATTGTAACGTGCTTGTGGGCTACACATCAGGAGATCCTCCTAGAGTGGTGCATGGTAAGAATCACATTTTCTATAAGGTTCTCCAGGAGAAATGCACCCACTATCATACAAGACTACCATGGTAAAGAGACCACCCCATTTCATATCCAAGCATGTGAGAAGGCCTTGATGGGAAGCAAAAAAGTGTTATCACCTTCATTATGGGTGCATAAGTTGTATTCCCCCTTACAAGACTATGCGTACACATGGTATATTCATTCAGAGATGTGCCAACAAACATGTAATTATAAGGAGTTGGCGGATGATCTCATTCAAGATTTCGAGTATAGGAGTACAAGGCCATCAGTGGATAAGGTGTTGTAAGTAATCAAGTTCCTAATAATGGGAGATAGTGTTATGGTAGAGGATAGGCTATTCGATTTGTTGGGTGAGCCTTATTTAGAGGCGTGCCTCAATAAAAAAGAATCAAAGGAAGTACAGCTTGAGTGCGCGTGCATGGAAAAATAAAAAGGAAAAATGTTCTATGTAGTAGATGGTGAAGAGATGGAAACTTTGGATACTAACCATTCTGAAGGGGAAGTGTGAAGTCATGGATAGAATTGATAAGTGAGCATGCGTCTACTATGAGCCCTTGAAAAAAAATAAGGTTAACATTTGGATGGAGACAAAACTTAAGGAAGTTATCATTGGTGACTATTGGTTGGAAAAAGAAATTTCAAAGGTCATTGATCTGTTACATGAGTTTCAGGATTTATTCCCTCGTGGGTATCATGAACTCAAAGGTGTCCACCATTCCTTAGGGGAGATAAAGATAAATTTGAAGGAAGATGCAACCTTGATTTAGAATAGACCTTATCAGATGAATCCAAATTTGCATGTATGAGTCAAGGAAGAAATAAACAAGATAATAGCATTTGGTATCATTGAGTCAAAGGAAAAATCAAAATGGATAAGCCTAATAGTTATCAGTATCAAGAAAGATGGGAGGATATGATTTTTTTTTACTACAGAGATCTAAATGTAGTAAGTGTCATTGATCCTTTCCTAACTCCCTTTACTGAAGAAATTTTGGAGGGAATATCCGGGCGTGAAGTATAATCTTTCACATATGGGTTCTTAGGGAATCACCAAGTTAGGATTGCAAAGGAAGACCAAAGGAAGACAACTTTCCCCACTAAATGGGGAAGTTTTTCCTACTTGGTTATGCCTTTTGGATTGAATAATGCACCTATTGTGTTCTCATGCATCGTGGTACAAGCATTTTAGAACTTCATCCATAAGTTTCTTCAAGTTTACCTAGATGACTAGACTGTGTATGGGTTGGTAAAAAACCATGGTGAAAATTTGAGGTTTATGTTTGAGAGATGTCAAAAATTGAGGATATCCCTCAACATTAAGAAATGTGTCTTTGCTACTCCATTTGGAACCCTGTTAGGACACATTATATGTAAAACAGATTTACTAGTAGATCCCGCCAAAGTTGCAGTTATTATGGAATTAGGGGAGACTACTAGTCAAAGCACAATGCATAGATTCCTTAGGCATACAGGGTATTACAGGAAATCCATCTAAGGGTATGTCAAGATCACCGTGCCTTTGGAGGAATTACTAAAACACAAGAGTGCCTTTCATTGGGGAGAGGCGCGATAGAAGGCATTTGACACTTCGAAGGATAGGCTTGTCACGACGCCCATATTACATTTTACTTCTTGGGATAAGCCTTTCCATGTGCATGTTGATGCCTTAGGGATAGCTATGGGAGTACTACTGTCACAACCTAGTGAGGGAATTTTTGATCATCCCTTGTGCTTTTCAAGTAGAAAGTTAACACCAAAAGAACAAAATTACACAACTACTGAGCATGAAGCATTGTCTATGATATATGCACTGCATAAGTTCAGGTAGTATTTGTTGGGAACACCATTTATATTCTACACAAACCACATGGAATTGAAATAATTAGTCAATAAGCCCATTCTACAAGCACACCTATGTCGTTGGGTCCTATTACTCCAATATTTTGAGTTCATAGTGGTTGTAAAACTAGGAAAACTTAATTCAGGACCTGACCACTTATCAAGAATCAACTCAGGGTAGGACACACAAAGCATTAAGGACACCATTTTAGATGTGCAACTATTTATGTTGTGGCACATGCCCTCAAACTTTGAAGATGTCACAGTGTTCTTGAAAACCAGTGTGGCATTAGAAGGGATGAAGGATCTGGAGAGAAATCAGTTAGAAATACCTAATGTACCCTACATGTTGATTAGTGGAGACCTGTATAAGTTAGGTCATGATAATATTTTGTGCCGATGCATATTGTAACATGAACACATGATAATTATGGAGGAAGTGCATGGTGGGATTGCAGGAGGACACTATGTAGGAAATGCTACCACATGGAATTTTTTACTAGCATGGATTTGGTGGGAAACCATCTACCAAGATTGTATTGAGTTTTACAAGGTATGTGACCATTGCTAGTGCCTTGGCAAACCAAGAAAGAGAGATGAAATTCCCTTGTGACTAATAGCCAACATTGAACTGTTTGAAAAATGGGAAATCAAATTTGTAAGGCCAATTTCACCAGGTGCACAAAGGACTGGTTTGTGGTATATCATTAATTGCACTGATTAATCGACGCGGTGGGTAGAATTTTTATGGGAGATCATAATCAACAGGTGTGGTTTTCCTTTAAGCTTAATAAGTGATAGAGGTACACACTTTCAAAATGAAATGTTCAGGATTCTGTTAGTAGACTTTATGGTGGCCCATCACAAGAATACCCCCTATCACCCTCAAGCAAATGGAACTATTGAGGCATTTTACAAAATACTAAGTCACACATTGACTAAGATATGTGACGTTGAAAGACAAGATTGGGATGAAAAAGTATCAGCCGTTCTATGGGCATACAGGAAAACCTACAAGAGGTTGAACAAGGCCACACCATTTCAATTGGTGTTTGGCGCGGAGGTTGTTTTCCCAGTTGAATTCATGTTACTATCGTTGTGTATAGTGCACGTAGGATGGTTAGTTGATGAAAAAGTGCTGGAAGAAAGGATTGATAAGTGGATGTAGTTAGATGAAAGGAGATCACTTGCTAGATGGATTCAAAAGAAATAAAAAGCAAGGCAAAAAGCATGGCATGATATTCATATCAAGAACAAGAAGTTTGAGGTTGGTTAGATGGTGTTGTTGTATGATTCCAAGTATCTGTGCCATCTTGGGAAGTTGAAATTTCATTTCTTGGGACCTTACATCATCTCATACATTCTTGGATCAGACGCTTGCCAGTTACAAACACTAGATGGGATGAGATTACCAGGTCATTTCAATTGGAGTAGGATGACACCCTACTATAAATAAGTCTTCTTGGTGTTTGTAATAAGAAAATATTTCAAGTTAGCTTAGAATTTCCCTTTATGATTTTGTTTTCTTATGTTTCCCTTTCCTATTGCTTGTTCCTTTCTTTTTGTTTCATTTTGCACCTTGTGCGCTAGTAATCACATTATTTTTTCCAAGATTGTGTATGCGCAGAGGACTGCACATCTGTTTTAGTGTGGGGTGGAGTAATGTAAAGAAAATTATAGGCCTGTAATACAAATTGAGTGGCCCAATAGAAGGAAGCGTGTAAGGTTAATAAATCACGTGAGGAAATAGTGAATAATGGTTTATGGTGTTAAGAAGGTTGTAACAAAGACCATGTACAAAGGATGAATAACATAGAAACAACATGAGGTAGGTGAGGGAAAAAATCAGGTAAAGGACATAAGAAATGTGTTCAGAACTATAGAAGCATGTGTAAGAGTCTTCGGTCAGATTATGTTTTTGCATGCCAAAAGGTTGTAGAAGTTTTTTTGCATAGGATTAGGTGCGTGGGTAAGGGCACTTAAATTTGGCTTAGTGGAAAAAGTTGTATTTAATGTTTAAGTAAATTGGTAGGTTACATATCATTTATTGTTGGAGGGAAGAAAAAACTATAAATATAAGGTCAGGAAAGTCATTATTCTACCTTGTTATTATAAATTTTAAGTGCTCTTGTGAACTAGGGCATCTAGAGATAAATTTTTGCGGAGGAAGAAGAATCCTAAGAATTTAAGTGTGTGACTAGAGTGGATCTACAAACCAAGAGAAAGGATTACATGGGCATGAGAGAAGGTTGTTTGTGGTGCACCATCTTGTGGAAAGTTTTCCTAGTTAGGGTTTGAAAACTAGGGTATGGAGAAAGAAGGATTTATTCTAGGATTTAAGTTTTGGAGTTGAGTTTGGAGTTGAGAAGAGTAGTAGAGTGGAGTAAGGAGTTCTTAGTTTATCCTAACAAAAATCATGGCACCTAAGAAGGTGAATATTTCAATGAAGAAATCAAAGGGAAAGAGAGAAGGAAATAAAACCGCTATCGTTCCAAGCTCCAATGAATAATGGTACGTAGAAATATAATAACAAGATAGAGTATTGCTAGGAAAGGAATGGGTCTCGCATATAATAAAAATGACTATCAGCAATTATAACCAACACACAAGAACAACTGAGAATGAAATGGCGTTAGAGTTGGTCCGTCCGACTAACAAAAGGACACTAGATGAGATGCCTATATACATCGACGAGGTAAAAGTCAAATTGGAGAAGGTAGGATTATTGCAACTGTATGAGTTGCCTTAATTTGGCAAGCCCGAGCGCCTTTATCAAATGTTGATGTCACGCATGTATGAGGATCAATTTTATTTTATAGGGCACAAGATGCACATAACACCACAATTAATATCTAAGTTCACATGAATTATTTGTGAAGAGGAAAGTATAGATGATGATCTAAGTGATAAGGAGGATATCAATGAGACAATACCAGTGTATGACTACAAGAAGTGTTCACGATACTTTGACATCAAAGAGATTCCAAACCCTATTATGAGGATGGTCACGCACTTGGTGACCAAGCTCAATGATCAAGAATGATGGATGTAAGTGAACAAGGCATGGCTAAATGTATTCCAGAAGATTTTAGAGGGAACCATACATAAATTTTCTGCTTTCATCATGGATGAGATTATAAGTAGCGCGTAGGAGGGAGAGAAGATATTATTCGGAAATGTCCTCCTCTCCATTTTATTTTAAGAGATTGGAGTACAAAATGGGCCAGAAAAATTCATTTTGGAGTATCCATATAAGGATCCCTTGCTCGCAAAAAGGTTTGAAAATTACACTTATGAAACCATGACAACCGCTCATAAGGCACACCTAGAGAAGTTATATAAATGAATGTGTGACACATACATGAGAGAGTGGAGGATCCTAGAGTACTTGTCCATGCTCTTGGATGGAGAATAAGAATTTGTAGTGTACAAACATTTCTACATTGGTAGATTTACTTTGACAAATTGGACTAAGGGTCCATGGTTTGACCTTAGTGAGGTGGAATAAGACCACTGTAAGCTATGCCAAAATCTCGTATGCCCTAAACAACATGCGTAGATGGAGAAGTATGTCTCCCACGAATTTTAAATTATGAAACCAATAATTCTGCCAATCACTGGAAGAGTTGTAGCGAGGATATACCTTTACATAAGACCTAAGTTCGAGAAAGGTACATATCTGGAGAATGATGTCTCCATTCTAGAAGACCCCATAGGAAGAAAGAAGGCCATATCAAAGAAGAGAGAAAGAGAAGAGGGGAAGGAGAAGAAAGCACCAAGTGTACAGAACGCACAATCGGTGGGCATGCCTGAAGCAGTCGCAAAGCATAGTACTTACACACGGAGAAAAAAGTCCCCTACTAAGGAAAATACCCCAGAAGAAGAGGCACTGGAGCATGATGAGCACCTCACCAAGGAAGAGGTCGCCTATCAAGGAGAAGGAGAAAGAAGAATCTCTTGTACTAGAATTCCCAATAAGGAAGAACTAGAAGGTGATAGATGAGGTAGACTCAGAAGAGACGGAAAGTCTAGATGCCTACATCGGCAACAAGGATGATGATGAGCCTAAAGTAGGTGAAGACCATCTAGTATATGATGTACATGACTTAGAGGAGGAAGGAGATGAGGAAAATTATGACAAGGAAGATGAGGAGAAGAATGATGAGGAAGAAGTTGAGGCTCAAGGAAAAGGGATGAGTGAAAAAGTAAGTACCAAAAACAAAAGAACCCCAAGAGAGAAATCCACAGAGGTAGAAGTGGATGGCATCATGAAGGAGTTGGTGGAACAGGAGTTGGAGAGAAGAGCATATTAAATTATGAAGGAGATGGAAGAAGAAAGCGTTGGGAAGGAGTATTGAAGTATGGGTGGAGATCCCAAATTAGCAGTAAGCTTCCTAAACCCTGGGTGAATAGGTGGGAAAGGTGTAGTGGTGGCACAAGGGTAAGGAATGGGATACATTGATGATCCTAACAATGTGCTACACACATGCTTACAGAGCACCGTACCAATAGAGAAACTCCTAGCTATGTCATTGTTTGATGAGGAAGGCACGTACCCATGAACAAGAAATATGCTATCTTAGACGTTTGAGTCCCAAGTGGATGAACCAAAATTTGAAGTAAGTCAGAGAGTGTTAAGGAAGGTGATAGAAACCAAAGGAATAAATTCATTGGTGAACACTCAACAACTATCAGATGAACAGGTCTATAACATGCTCAACAAGGTTTCAGTTGAAATTGTGTACATGAATTTGTTAGCAATGCAAAAAGAGTTAGAATTAACACCTAGTAGTCCTAAAAAATCTAAATCAAAAATCAATGCACCATCATGCTTAGAGCTTAAGACAAGACTAACCTACAAACATCTTTGCATTAGAACATGAATAAACATCCAAACTAATATGTTAATATGGTTAATTTGTATCTCTATTAAATGTTAATCCAAATGAAATGAACCTATTTAGATCCTTAGCAATCAAAGGGGTTGAATTGTATGTTTGAATCCCAAGGTTCTCAAAAATTGGAGTCTTGTAAATCCATGGCTACAAGACCACTTGACATATCTTCATATGACTTCAAAACTTGGATGGATGAATGCAATAAATGAAGATAGTTAGCCCCTCTAATGGAAGAATGCTCATAAGATGATAAAATGGCTAAAGCTATAGGCTCTATGCTCATTTAGATGTGTAAAGGTGTAAGTGTAAAGGGTAGGAGGAAGGATCCTTGTATAGCCCAATGGATAAAAGAAGCTTTGCAACCTCTTTACATGTGGGATAAATAGCAGAGGTTGAGTTAGTTGGGGATGAGGGATGGTTGAGAAGAGGGTTGAGTCAACCTTAGGAGAGTTTAGTTTGTCCTTTAGTGACTCATGGGGTTTGAAGGTATTTATTAATTAATCAAAGGGGTTAATTAATAGATGTGCAATCTTATAGAAGCTTTTTAGAGGAATAATTAGTCTGATTTAGATTATGAGAGGGATTTAATCAAATAAAGGATGATTTATTGATTTAATGGAAGAGGAAGCTAATTAATTAAGAATAATTAACTAGTCTATGTAGAAAATGGGGATTAATTAATTGGAAATAATTAATCAATGTATATAGAAAAGGGGAGCTTAATTCATTATAATTAAATAATTAATCTACATAAAAAGGGGAGTTTATTAATGAAATTTCATTAATTAGCATGATTGTTGGATAAAAGGGTTAATTAACAAGTGTAATGTAGCTAATTAATGGTTATAGAAGAGGAAGTGTGTTATATTGATGAGATGTCATCCATTTGCGGGAAAGGGTATAATTAGTGCAATTTAAGTATTTAAATTTCTCAAGCTAAATTATAGGTGTCTACATAAATTGAGGTCAGATTAATTTGGGAGAAATGATAGAGTGAGATTATTGGAGGAGGAATTGAAGAAGTAAAAGAAGGAGCTCGTGGAAAAGAGCAAGAACCTAATGCAAGAGGATTTGATCAGTGCTCAGTTGAGGCATGAGTTAAAAGCAGAAAAAGATAAGGTGTGTGAAGTCTCCAAAAAGGTGGAGATGATTACAGATGCCATTGACCTGAAGCACCCCGAATTAGTGCCACTTGATCATAAGCATGAATAAACCTTGTAATGTTTTCCCACATGGATATGACTTCATAATGGAGAGGCGACCACTTGCTTTAGAGTCTACAAAAAAGGTGTAGGTGTGCCAAAAGAAAGAGAACAAGATGAATTTTGTTGAGATTGTGGATTGATACACTAAGCTTCTTACAGAGGTAAAGGCCACCATGTAAGTCACTGAAGCTGCTTATGATAATTGCACAGATATGGATAGAGTGGCAAGCATCTTGGTTACCACCCATGAAATGGAACTCAAGGATTTCTAAGAGAAAAATAAGGGGAATAAAATAAAAAGACATAAACTCCTAGCTGAGGTGGAAAATAAGTCAGAAGCAATCAAGACCCTATGAGTCTCAATCAAAATATGAATGAAGGAATTATACCCCTAGATCTCTCACATGATGGATGCGCTTGAGGACTTGGGAAAAAATTTGAAGGGTATTGTTGAGACCATGAGTTCCAAAGGGGAGGAGCTAGTTTTTTAAGGAGGTGAGCTCCTTGGTGGGTGAACTCTATCAGCAAGCTTAGAATGAGGTCGACGCTTGGGAGAAGTTAGCAGGTAGAAATAGGAAAGGATTTCCCTCACCTCATCCATCAATAAACAAGTTCCCCATTCTTTCATTCCTTTATTCTTTATTTCCAACCATTGTAAGAGCCCACCATTATTTATTCTTTGAAGAATGTTTTTGAGGAAGGAGAATAGGCATAGTGTGGGGTGATGTTAGGCCCTAGAATTTGGCTAAGTAGAAGAAGGTACGTTAGCGCATGGGACCTAATTGAAGAAGGGCACATGTATAGAAGGCACATAAGGAAGGGTTCTAGCAGGGTTTTACAGAACACTTTACACGTGTAAAAGGTAAGGCAAGTTTTGGACTTAGCCATATTTAGCATCCCAGGAAGCACATGAGAAAATTATGACCCATCTAGCATGTGGAGTGGATAAGGTGCCAGCCTAGTGACTATAGGATCAAGAAGGGAATATTCCATGCATGCGATGGAAGCTTCCAGAAGAACATCATTACACAAAGTGGAGAGCTCTTATCGAAGGAGGCATGCTCCATTGGAGGACCACTTGGACACTTGGCAGTTGATCTATTACCTTAGAAGGCATGGTGGTCAAGGAAGTAAAGCTATATATTGAGGTGCGCAGATGGTAGAAAGGGTGATGAGTATGTGTGCTAAGAGAATATAGAGGGTGATTAGTGTTGTAGACTAGTGGAAGAGAGGTGAAGCTCTGCAAAGATACATGGAGTCATCCTGAGAGGGAAGAGGTACTGGAAAGGGGGAAAAGCTCTACAGAGATCTTATGGAGGATTCTATGGGTTAGAATTAGGAAAATATAGGAGTGATGGCATATTTAGAGGGATGGGTATGTATTCATCTTTGCAATATGATGGGCATAATATAGTTTTGATGCATGACTTGGCTCTTCATTGTTATATGAGGGTTTTTTATGACTCCAAGGGATGTAATGTGATTATCGGATGCATCATTATGTATATAATAATGTGTTTTGAATCATACATGTGTTCATGATTATAATCCTTGTGTATTTCCTTTATGTATGAACCCTTTCTATATGTTGTTGGTTATTTCTCTTCTATGGATGCATTGATGTAATAACTCATTCTAGGTTCTCAAAATGTTGTATGGTTATTTTTTATTCTTTTACACTTGATTATCTATCATAAGATGATGTATTCTCACAAGAATCACATAAAGGTGAGAATCAGCACCTACACATGCCTCGGATGAGCGCCCAACACCAACTGGGTGATAGGCTGGTGCACATGTGATTTTACTATTAATCTAAGGGTATAAAATGACTACATAACAATTTGGTGCATGGGACATATGAGTTGGTTGGAAGGAAGTTAAGAGGCTCTTTGATGAGAGTAATGAAGGTGAGCTTAGTCAAGCACCTAAAAGGAAATAAGTTTCCAAGTTATTCTAGGGGAGCCAACCTTGATTTTTTCCTATAAGAAATGGAGACCCAGTGGAGATGTGAGATCTAAAGGAGAAGGATGCTTAGGTATACCTTACTCGAGACCATAGAAAATTGATGGGTGACCCATCACGATAACCTTCTAAAGTGGCACGAAGTGAGAATCACATTCTCTGTTAGGTTTTTCTGGAGCAATGCACCTACTATCATAAAAAATTATCATGGGAAGGAACCTACCTCATTTAATGTCCAAACATGTGAGAAGGCTTAGATCGAAGGTGTAGAAGCCTTGCCACCTTCTTTATAGGTGCATAAGTTGTACTCCACCTTACAAGGTTGTGCATGTGCATGGTACATTCACTCAAAGATGCACCATCAGATAGGAAACTGGAAGGAGTTGACAACTGACCTCCTTCAATATTTCAAATATCTGAGTATCAAGCCATTGGTGGATGAGGTGTTGCAAGTTATTAAACACCTAACTTAGAGATAGTCTATGGAGGAGGATAGAATACTAGAATTATTTGATGAACCTAACTTAAAAGTGTGCTTTGATGAGGATGAATTAGAGAAGATACAAATCAAGTGCACATGTATGGAAAAAGAGAAATGAAAATTGGTCTATGTGATTGATGGTGAAGAGGTGGAAAATATACATGTTAACCATATTATAGGTACATGCGAAGTTATGGATAGTGCTGATGAGAAAGAACATACCTACCATGAACCCCTAAAAACCAAGAAGGTTAACATTGGTTTGGAGGCCGAACCTAAGGAAGATACTATTGGGGATTACTAGATAGAAAAGGAGGTTTCAAAGATCATTGATCTGTTGTACGAATTTTAGGATTTGTTTCTGCATGGATACCATGAGATTAAAGAATTTCACCACTCCTTGGGGGAAATGAAAATCAAGTTAAAGGAAGGCGTGCTCCTAATTTGGAAGAGATATTATCAAATGAATTTGAATATTTACATCAAATTCAAGGAGGATATTGACAAAATGATCGCATCTGGCATCATTGAGACCATTGAGGATTCAGAATGTATAAGTTTAATGGTCATAAGAATTAGAAAATATGGGAAGATAAGGATCTGTGTTGATTACATGGATTTGAATGTGGTATGTGCCATTAATCCCTTTCCAACCCCTTTTACTGAGGAGGTCCTAGAAGGAGTAGTTGGGTGCAAGATCTATTCATTCACAGATGGCTTCTCAAGATATCATCAGGTTAGAATTTTAAAGGAGGACAAAGAAAAGACAACTTTCATAACTGAGTGGGGAAGCTTTACCTACACAGTCATGCCTTTTCGACTGAAGAACGCATATGTTGTGTTTTTACGCATTGTGGTGAAATAATTTCAAGACTTCATCAATAAGTTTCTTCAAGTCTACCTTGATGATTGGACATTATATGGATTCACAAGGGATCATTGTGATAATCTGAGGCTAATGTTTGAAAGATGACAGTAGTTGAGAATATTCCTCAACATTAATAAATGTGTTTTTGCCACTCCATTTGGAACCCTTTTAGGGAATATCATATGTAAGGAAGGCTTACTGGTGGATCCTACCAAAGTTTTTGTTATTGTGGGATTGGCAAAACCTACAAGCCAGAGCATAGTGCATGGATTCCTTGGGCATACAGGGTATTAAAAGAAATTTATTAAAGGGTATGCCAAGATTTCCACACCATTAGAAGAGTTACTAAAACAAAAAATACATTTCACTGGGGAGAGGCACAATAGATGGCATTTGATACATTGAAGACTAATCTTATCACTGCACCCATATTATGATTTCCTCCTTGGGATAAGTTGTTCCATGTACATGTTTATGCTTCAGGGATGGCGATTGGGGCAATATTAGCACAACCTAGAGAGGGAGTTATTGACCAACCCTTGTGTTTTACTATTAGAAAGTTAACCCCAGTAGAATAAAACTATACTACTACTAAGCGTGAAGCATTGTCAATGATCTAGGTGCTGCAAAAATTCAGGAAGTATCTATTGGAAATGCCCTTCATTTTCTACAAAAACCACATGTCATTCAAGTACCTAGTAAACAAGACCATTTTATAGTGGCGCATGTGTCTATGGGTCTTGTTGTTTCAAGAATTCAAGTTTATAATTATTGTGAAACCAGGTAAGAGTAATTTGGGACCTAACCATTTATTGAGGATTGTCTTAGTGGAGGACACCCAGAGTATTGAGGATACAATGCCATATGCACAACTATTTAGATTATGGTGCACATCCTCTAAGTTGGAAGATATTGTTGTGTTTCTCAAAATAGGTGTGGCACCGGAGGGAATGAAGACTTTGGAAAGGAAGCAGTTAGCCATATGCGTCACGCCCTACATGTTAATTGGTGGAGACTTATACAAGCTAGGCCACAATGAGGTTTTGTGTCGGCGCATGTTAGAGCATGAACACATTGCAATCATGGAGGAAACACATAGTGGAATTTCGGGAGGATACTATGTTGGGAATGCCACCATGTGGAATATTCCACTAGAAGATATTTGGTGGGAAAGAATCTACTAGGATTGTATTGATTTTTGCAAGACCTGTGACTATTTCCAGTGCCTTGAAAAACCAAGAAGAGAAGATGAGATGCCCTTGAGTTTGATAGCTGGTGCAGAACCATTTGAGAATTGGGTGATTTATTTTGTAGGACCAATTTCAACTTCCGCGCAAAGGACTATTTCGTGCTATATCATTACTTTAATTGATTACTTAACAAGGTGGGTAGAGGCAGTGCCTAAAAGGGATTGCACAATGGAAATATTAGTCAGGTTCCTGTAGGAAAACATAATCAATAGATATTGATGTCCACTGAGTTTAACAAGTGATAGGGGTACTCATTTCTTGAATGAGACAATTAGGATTTTGTTGGTAGAATTCATGGTAGCCCACCAAAATACTACCCCTTATCACCCACAAGCTAATGGGATTTATGAGGTGTTTAACCAAATTCTGAATCACATGTTAACCAAGATTTGTGATGTGGGAAGACAAGATTGGGATGATAAATTCTCATCTGTACTATGGGCGTATAGGAATATCTACAAAATACTGAATAAGGCCACACATTTTCAATTGGTGTTTGGCATGCAAATAGTGTTACCTATTGAATTCATGTTACCATCATTGCATATAGTGCACGCATGAGGATTAGCTAATGAACAAGCACTTGAGGAGAGGATTGATAAGTTGATGTAGTTAGATGAGAGGCAGGCTATTGCATGTTAGATTCAGAAAACATAAAAAGATAGGTAGAAGGCATGACATGATAGACACATCAAGAAAAAAAAGTTTAAGGTTGGGCAGATGGTTCTATTGTATGATTCCAAGTTTTTACACCATCTTAGAAAATTCAAAGTATATTGGATGGGCCCATACATTGTATCATATATACTTGATTCACGTGCTTGCTAGTTACAAGCACTGGATTGAACACAGTTATAAGGCCATTTCAATGGGATTAGGCTAAAGCCCTACTATAACTAAGTCTTCTTTGTGTTTGTAAATAAGGTAGTATTTCAAATTAGCATAGGATTTCCCTTAATTCAATTCCTTTCTTTGTTTTTCCCTTTCTTGTTGCTTCTTCCATTTAATTTTTGTTTTTTGTGTGCACATTATGAGCTGATAGCCATTTACAATTTTAAAATTTTCTATGTGCAGAGGACCATATTTTTTTGTGGGGTGAAGTGATGTGACAAGCACTAGAATTTTGTATTGGAAGTTATGTTTCGATGGCCCAAGTTGAAGGATCAAAATCACATATTTTGGAAGAGCACCCATAGATAAGGTGAACATGAGGAGTTTGGTGTCAGGAAGGCTTTACAAAAACCATGTACAAGGGTGAGAAGTGTAGGAACGACATGAGGTAGGTGAGGTCAAAATTCAGGATAAAGAAAGAAGAAGTGCCTTCATCACTAAAAGCACGCTTATAAGGATCTTTGGTCAGTAAGGTTTTTTACATGCCAAAAGGTTGAAGAAGTTTTTACACATGATTGGGTGTGGGGGTAAAATTGCTGAAGGTTGGCAGTTTGAAAAATACGCCTTTATTGCAATAGTATGTTGGTAGGTGGCATGTCATTTATTATAAGAAAAATCAAAAGCTATAAGTAGAAGGTCAGGGTGCATTATTTTTTACCTTACATTTGTGTTATCTAAGAGCTCTCATGAACTAGGGCATCCTTACAGAAAAGTTGTGCAAAAAAGGGTTGTGAAGATTTGCATGCATAACTAGTTCGATCAATGAACTGAAGTAGAAAAATAAGTACATAGGCGTAATCAGAGAAGGTTGTGTGGAAGAATCCCACGGGTGATTACACTATCTTATGGAAACAGGGTTTTCTAGGTTAGGGTGTTGTTGTTGCCCTCAAAATCCCCCCATCATTTTTTAAGTCAAATTTGAAAATTTTGAGTTGACGCTCTCCAAAAGTGTTCAAGTAAAGTTAGAAGTCCAAAAAGATAGAGAAATTCATGCTTTGAAGTTGTTTAAACTCTCTAGTCTGCATGTTTTGATAAATTTTCTGTTTTCCTGTCTGGATGCGTGAAAATTTTATTGTTTTCCTCATTTAAATGAAATTTTCAATATTTTTATGGCCATGGATCATCGAACCTTGTATTGTTTTCAATTCCTTGTTTCGTGAAAGAAATTTGAAAATCAGGTGTGAAATGGTGGAGTTTTATTCTTCTCTGCATTTTTCCATAGTCGTGAATGATGGGAATTTTCTTCCCCATCAAATTTTGGCTCCATTATCCATAGGTACGTGGCCATATCTAATTGGAGGCGGGTTGGTAGAGCAATTTATGATTTTGAGCCTTTATGTAAAAAGGGATAAAAGTCATAAAGTGACCTACAACCCTGATCATGCCATGAGGGAAAAAGTCAAATGTTGAGCTTGCATCAAAAGAGTCAAACCGGGGAGGAAGAACATCGGGGAGATTTGAGAATTTGAGACTTTTTCATTAAAGGGGCTTAAAGTTAAAAAAGTGACATACAACCCCGCCAAACATAAAGGAAAAAGTCAAATCTTGGGCCCGTCGTTGGAAAGTCAAAGCGGGGAAGTGGGTCGGCAGAGAAATTTAAGGCTGTGAGCCTTTTTGTAAAAAGGGCTAAAAGTCAAAAAGTGATCTGCAGCCCTGATCATGTTATGAAGGAAAAATTCAAATCTTGGGCTTGCTGTTGGAAAGTCAAAGCGGCAAAGCAGGTCAGCGGTGAAATTTGTGTTTTTGAGGCCGCATTGAAAAAAGGTAAAATTATACAAGTGACCCAGAGCTCTGTCTCCACTCAAGTGAAGCCACGTGTCAAGCTTATATCAAAAGTGGAAGGGTGGACTAAAAATGTAAAAAATGCCAAATCTCTATAAAGTCACAAAATGCAAAAGGCATCCTTCGCGCCTACTCCAGTAAATTTCTACCATGTGGACGACTCTAGTTTAAACTTTCAAAGGCAAGATGAATCATTCAAATTCATTATGAAAAGTCTGGTTTTTCTCGCCATTGGCATTTCTTCATGAATCAAGAATCTAAACAAACGTGAATGATTGAAAAGAAATTGTAAACAGTTTCTTGCTAAAAAAGAAGAAGTTATAATTGTTTCTTGGAGGAGATTTAATGGCTTCTTCATGCCATTTTACAGGGTTGGAAATTGATCTTATAAACTCATGAGTGCATTGTACTTAGAGAAATCAAAGGAGATAGGCATTTTCTTCTACTTTCCTCCATTCTCAAATTTCTTCCATTCCCACATTATGTACACCTTTTGTTTAAGCATCAATACAAGAAGAAGGATTTTGTAGCCTCTTTGATGAGGAGATTTTAGAAACTCTGGGTTTGTAATCTTATCTTGTCTTGTTGCCATTCACAGAGTTTTTTCTTCCCATAAATGCATGTGTTGAAGTTTCTAACTAGTGTGTGTGTAGGAATCTTATTTTCTACCTATGACATTAGTTCTCCTACCTCTTTTCTCACTCCCTTTCCCACCTTCATATAAACTTCCCCCCTTGCAGATAACTACAAGAATTTTCCACAAGGTCAGTGGAGTGCCCTTGTTGGATCCTTGACCAAAAGGGCACCACAAAAATCCATGTTTTTTCGTGCATGCATACACGACAACTTCACCAGTTAAGTAGAGGGAGTTAGATTCCCAGATCATTGGTAAGGAATTCAAAAAAACTTCCACTTGAAAAATTTCCTCGCCAACAATTTTTAGTGCCCACCATGGGGTAGATTGAGCAGCATCTACACTTGAATGCGACCACAAGGTCAGAAAATTCAAAATTCAAAAAAGAGAAAAATTTCTAGCATTTGAATGGCTATGTGAGCCACATGGATTCAAATCATGGCTATTTCGGGAAACCCTCTCGTTAAAAGACCTGAATTTCTCTTCCACATCCAAGAAGATGTTGCTTCATATTTGAGGGAAGCTATCTAGCATAATAGACAAAGTGCCAATCACTACTTCATTGCCACAAGAATTCTAGACCTTGAAGAAAAATGCATTGTTGAATTGGAGAGGCAAAGACAAATTCCAGCACCGCAAAGAAGAGCATATATTTTCAAGCTAGCGGATAGAAGATTCACCCAGTAATAGAGACAAGGACCTGAGTGTTGCCAATCCTTTAGACAGTGAATTTCCATACATCAATGAGAACCTTGTAGACTTCACTGACGTGAAGACTGAAGAAGAAGCTAGAGAAAGAGAGGTGAGGGCTGATGAAGAAATAAGAGCTCAACTCAAAGAAATTGAGAGACTTCAAGCTGAGGCAGCTAAAAGAGCAGTAGCATAAGCCATAGCCTTAGCAAGGTTGGAAGATAGAAACATAAATAGAATGGGAGATCGTGAGGCCTATAGGCATAATGTACCATGGGGAGGAAACATCGGTCCACTTGGTCTCACTCAACCACTCCATGAGCTACCGAGAGGCTCAAGAAAAAACTTCTCAAAATTCAGAGGGGATGGTTCTCATCTCCCCAAAGAACATGTAGCAACATTTATCACCACTTACGGTGTGTTGGACATTGAGGATGAAGATGTGTCAGTCTGAATCTTTGTGGAGTCACTTCAATAGAAAGTTGCTGAATGGTTCTACATACTACCCCCAAGGTCTATCACCTGTTGGGAATATATAAGAAGTGCATTCAAACACAGGTTCAAGACCATGGAAGATTGTCAGGGTCTCTTGGTCCAATTGGTACAAATGAAAAAAGAAACCTCTGAGTCAATGAGAGACTTCATAGCAAGATATGATAGAGTGATAAGAAGGATCACTGAAGATGTCGTGCCTTCTGAAAATAATTTGAAGAGGTTTTTCATTAGTGCTTTACCGCCATAAGTAGGTTTCTTCCTTAGAAGAGCCCATGTAAGAACATTGATGGAAGCCAAGGACTATGTAATAGAAACCGATGATGATATAATCCTTTCCAAAAATGTGAAAGGCCCTAATGGAAAGCAAAGGGGTCAAAATTAAAACTCTGTCACCATAAATCTGATGTTCCAAAAAATGGAATATAATTTGGTTGCCTTGAAGAAGTAGCTATCTCATATCACAATGCAGAATGATTCAATTAGACCAAACCCTCCAAATAGACCAAGGATTGCTCCACCTCCTCGTCAGCTTGCTCTTGAAGCACCACAAGTCAATGCCATTTATGACACCAAAGAGCCAGAGGAGGAAGAATAAATTGATGAAACTGAAGAAGAAAATATGGAAGACTATGAAAACTATATTAAGGTCAAGTTGATATGCACAATGGCCTAATTGAGTATGTTGATGATGAAGATGAGAATGATGAAGAAGCTCCAAGTTTCTCATGTGTTGTTTTCACTCTTGCACAATCCAGGAAAGGTGCTTCATCCTCAACGGCTGCGGTAAAGGATAAGAAGAATAAAGAAGATTCTCCCTTAGAGGTCACATAAAATAAAATCATCAGTAGAGGATCACCATTACCACCTTCTATGGAGTTGGCCAAAGAAAAACCAAACTCACTGGTTGTCAGGGATCATGCTACTATGCCAAGTAAGTCCTCTAATTCTTCTCCCGGATCAAAAGTTGCTAAGAACAATTCTCCTTTAAATGTTGTTCCTACAAAAAAATATAAGGTTCAATCAAAAGCTACACCCTCACCCCCTTCCAAGTCAATTTCTACACCTGAAAAGGAGAATTCAACACCCAAAGTAGCAAAGCCTCTACCATGTAAATCTTCCTCCATTTCTGGAACATCTTCCTTGCTCACCATAACCACATTTGAATTTGTGGAACATGCAAGAAAAACCAAATTCTAGCTCTCAGAAATAGAATACCTACAAACACACCCAACCTAGTTTGATAGGTTCATTAATACAGTTTGTGGTGGTAACCCGGTATCCTTGAGTCCTAATTTTAAAGGCTTACTTCCCACACCATCCACATCACCTTCCCAAAACATGATAGCCCTTAGTGCCTCTAAAACCAACATGGTTGAACCTTTCTACTTGTCACTCCTCATTAAAAGCTTCCAGCTAAATAATAGTATCATAAATTCCAGAGCCTCAGACAATGTGATTCTAGCCAAAGATGTAAATGCTCTAGGCCTCACCTTGACCTGAGTAAATGGCACCTACTACTCAATGGAATCCAAACAAGTGCCATTAGTAGGAAGAATCAAAGATGCACAGGTAGCACTAGCTGATTTTCCAGACAAGAAGGTGCTCCTAACCATACTAGTAGTAGACATACCAACATCCTTTGGTATGCTATTGAGTAGGAGTTTCTGTAGAGACCTGGGTGGAGAGATAAAAATGGATTGGTCATCTATAACTATCCTAGTAAAAGGTGAGATGAAGAAGTTACTACCAGTAAGAAAGATGAAGTTCACAGTACAAAATTCTGATGATCCGAAAGAAAACATTCTCTTTCAAGATTGTGGGCTAGGAAACTAATTCCTCACATGAAAAAAAAGAGGATAACTTTCCACTTCTTATGGAGGAAGAGGAAGATCAAATTTGGACAATGGAATTTGATGGTATTCATTCTAGTGCAGGCTCAGGAGCTGGTGTAGTATTGTACTCTCCTTCCAATGAGTTGTACTCATTTTCCTACAAGCTACAATTTGATAATACAAGTAACACTGTAGAGTATGAGGCACTACCCTTATGCATGAATGTAGCAAAGGACATGGGAATCAAGAAACATAGATTCCGAGGTGACACAAAGGTTGTAGTAAAGAAGGTCTACCAACAATATTAGGTGACAAATCCATGACTCCAACATTACAGAAACAGAGTGTGGGATTACATTGAATCTTTTGTTGCATTTTCCATTGAAGCTATTCCAAGGGAACAGAATGAAAAGGCTGATTCTCTTGCAGTGTTAGCTTCCCTAGTGGCACCTCATCCTTCCTTATTTTGGTAAAGATAAAGTGACCATTAAAATGGTATTCATGCCTAGTGTACCAGATAATGTAAATCATTGCCAAGTATTCAATGATGATAACCAAATTATAGCCTTTTTAGAGAAAAAGGATAATTTGAATAATCTCTTCTTCAAAGGAGGTGAAAATACACACTGAGAAGCAGTCCCCAAAGAAGAGAAAGAAGGAATTGAAGGGATTGATGATGAGGGAATAATCAAATTGAAAGGGAAGAAAATTCCCAAAGGCCTAGTCTCTTTAGAATACATCTTTGAAAAACATGACAAATTCATTCAAGAGAAAGAAAATCAATATTCTTAGTGCCCAGCTGATTTTAATAAAGAAAACATTGATACCCCGGAGGAACCAAGGATGGTCAATATTGGAAAATGTTTCTTTCCTAAAGAAAAAATAAGGTTTGTTGCATTACTCCAGAAATAATCAGATGTCTTAGCCTACTTTTATGATGAACTCAAATCCTTCCAGCCAAAGGAAATGCATCACTCAATTCCTTTGACACAGGGTGTTAATCCCTTCAGGAAGAAACAAAGTTCATACAACCCAAAGATTATAGATACCATTAAGGAGGAGGTAGTGAAGATGCTTAATGCAAGGATCATCTTTCCCATCCACCATTCAATGTGGGTGGCTAACATTGTGCCAATGCGGAAGAAGAATGGTGAAATAAGGATATGTGTAGAATTTCACAACCTAAACTAGGCATCGCTAAAGGAAAATTATCCTCTTCCTATCATGGACCATATCCTACAAGTAGTCACTGGATCTGAAATGCTTTCATTACTTGATGGATTCTCAGGATATAATCAAATCAAAGTGGCAGAGGAGGATTGCACCACAACAACCTTTACAACACCTTGGGGCACTTTTTCCTACAACAGAATGCCTTTTGGCCTAATCAATGTAGGAGATACCTTCCAAAGGGTGATGGATTTGGCCTTCAAAGATCTAAAGCATTGCATTGTCATATATCTTGATGATCTCACAGTATTTTCAAAGAAGAGGGGAGATCATATCTATCACTTGGAAAAGGTACTTGTAAGGTGTAGGAAACATGGCATATCACTAAATCCAAAAAAGTGCATTTTTGAGTCACAGAAGGCAAGTTATTGGGGCACATTGTGAATAAACATGGAGAAGACATTGATCCTGAGAAGATTAGATCCATTCAAGAATTAGCCCTACCCACAAGCAAGAAAGGAGTCCATTCATTATTCGGAAAGGTGAATTTTCTTCGTCATTTTGTGCCTGAGTTTGTAGAGTTGACGAAGCACATCACTTCCATGATGAAACCACAAGCAAACTTCAAATAGAACAATGAAGGGAAGGCCGCATTTGAAGAGATCAAGAAACCCATTTCCAATGCTCTGACTCTTATATCTCTATATTTTAACAAAGAATTCATCATGTATTGTTATGTATCAGAACATACACTCTCTTCCGTTCTCGTTCATAAAAATGATGAATTTGTGGAAGCACCTATTGATTTCATGAGTTGTCCTTTGAAAAAGCATGAGCTAAAATACAACCAATTGGATAAGCATTCCTATGTAGTGGTCAAGGTTGTAAAAAACTTCAGGTTTTACATCCTCAATTCCCATATGGTGGTGATGGTCCCTAGCAGTGCAACCAAGTCCATCTTGACATAGCAAGATCCCAAAGCTAAAAGAGGAAATTGGATTGCAAGTACTCAAGAATATGACTTGGAGATTCAACCCTCCAATCTGGTTAGGGGAAATGGCTTGTGTAAGTTGATTTCTGAAGATGAAAAACTCAAAGCTCAACATGGCAAAAAAAATTGTTCTTGCTCAACTTGTTCAGAACACAACCCACAAGTTCTCTTTGTCACCACTAGTGATGATTGGTATGATGATATTTCCTATTACCCAACATATGGAGAATGCCCTCCCCATCTCAATTATAATAAAATAAGAACACTCAAGCTAAAGGAAGCTAAATTTGTAATCTAGAATCATGTGCTTTACAAAAGATTCCTGGATGGTTGTTTACTCAGGTGCGTAGATAAAGAGAAAAAAGAAAGTTTTCTTAAAGCATACCATGACCAAGTATGTGGTGGAAAATTTTCAGCAATGGTCACTGCACATAAGATCCTTTGAGGAAGGTATTATTGGCCCATCATCTTTATAGACACCTAAGATTTGGTTTCTAAATGCAAAGCATGCCAACAGTTCATTGGAATAACACAACTTGTTGCATTACCACTTAGGTGTGTGGTTATTGAAGAACCATTTCAATAGTGGGGACTGGACTTCATTGGTGTTATGAAACCTCACTCAAGTGTAGGGAACACCTATGTACTCACAGCAATAGACTACTTCACCAAATGGGTGGAAGCCATTTCAGCCATGTTGGTGCCCATTTTGATCCTATGTTATTTTCCCATCTTTCCCCTTTGTTCTACGTGCTCAAAAAATGTTTTTCTTTGAGTTTGATGGTTTGTAACTTGTCCCTTCCAGTTGAATGTTTTAAAAATTATCACAAACTTGTTGTTTTACCCTGGTTTGAGAGAAAAATCCATGCATGCCTTGTTTGTGCCCTAATTTTTCCAAATTTGCAGGCTCGCCATTTTTTCCCTTTTGCTTGATCATGAAAAATCAAAATTGATCGATTCATACTTGTATGTATTTGAAAATCTGATTCCAAGGTCGAGAAATGCTTAGAATCATGTTTTATCTGGTTCCAAATCAAAAAAAATTCCGTCCTTGGCAAAAAAATCGAATTCTAGGGCATCCTTGGCATTTTCTATAATGTAACGGTCAAACGGGCATCATTTTCCCGTCAAATTCTGCCTCAACATGCATTGGTAATGTGGCATGTTTTGATTGGCCGAGGAGAAGTAGGGGAGTCATTTTCCTTGCAGATTTTTGACTTTATTTTACAAATTTTTTAAAAGTCAAAAAATGGCCTGAAACCTCGCAGCCAATCAGAGTGGACATGTGTCCATGAAAATTCAGAATGGAAGGTGGATTTTTGGGTCAATTTAAAGTTTTAACTTCAAATGGATCAAAGTTAGAAAATGGTAAAGACAAGGTTCTGTAACCAACCAAGAAGGGACACATGTCCTTAAAAGTAAAAACGGAGGAGTGGGCCGATGGGGTACTTGGTGAAATTTTTGCTTTTAGGGAGAAAAGGAGAAAATGTTGTGATGAAACCCACATTTCTGCAAAGGAAGAAATTTGTATGCTAAGTAGATAAATGGAGTTTTGCGGGTCTTTTAAGTTTTTTGCCTTTGGAGGCAAAAAGTGTCAAAGTGATTAAAAGGTCCGCAGGGCTGCTGAAGTTAAAATTAACGCCTTATACACATTTTTGGTCAAAATGAAAAGGTGGAGGTTCAGATTCTGGGGGGCACTCTGGAAATTTTGCATTTTTGGAAAAATGGTTCAAAGTTAAAATTATGAGCGCATCCCTGACCAGGTGAAAATTCGAAGGTAGAATGGGTTGGCAGGCCGTCGGGGGCAGAAGTAAAATTTTTCCCTTTTTACAAAAAGACTTAGAATGAAAATTTGAGGTGTGGCTCCGACAAACCAACAAATGACATGTGGTAGGGAAGGAACCGGAGGTGCGGGCCCTTAGAGGAAAAATTAAAAAATTTCCCTTAGCGAAAAAAGGGGTTAAAACATGAAATAAGCTCATAGATTTTTAGCGATAGAGAGGATGACAAATGTCAAGGACAGAGGTGGAGGTATGTGCTCGTGGGGTAAAAAGTGAAAAAATTCCAAATTCCAAAAAAGGGTCAAAATGTACAGAATTGAGCCACAATCCCAATGGGACCCACCATATGCCACATGTCATCACCAAATTTCAAAGGCGGAGGGGCGAAGGAAAAAGTCAAAAAATTTCCATTTTTTCCAAAAATGTTAAAAAGTCAAAAAGTGAGCCCGAATTCATTCCCAATCATATTTTGACACGTGGAGGGCCTAGATTGAAGGAGAAAGAGTAGATCAAGGGTAACTGTACATTTTCATTTTTGGTCGCCATTTTTGCTCCAGGAAGCTTGGAGATGCAAATTTTGCATTGTCTTTCATTGAATTTTTGGTGAATTCGTGTCCTCTGTGCTTGCAAATATCAATGCAAGTGGTTTTAGGGATTAATTTTTAGATTTGAGGTGTTTTTAAAATAAATGTTTACTCAGGCCCATGTAAAACGTGAAATATCAAATTATAAAGTTAAAGAATCAGATTTTGGAATGATAAGGATGAAATGATGAAATGAAAGGGGTCTGCATGCTTGGAGAATGAAAAACATGCCTCCACAATGGATAATGATGAAGGATTTCTAAATATTTACCATTTTTGAAACACTTGACAACTTTGGTTGCAAATTTGTTAAATGTCCCTATCTGCGAAGAATTAAATGTAATTGAAAGTTATATAATGCATGTTTTGAGACATGTAAAAGGTCGGAGAAACTTAGAATTTCACAGGAGAATCTAGGAAGAAGCCCATACTCTGAGAAAACATCTAATAACCATTTCTAACTCCTTTTTGCATTAGATTTGTATCATGTTGAGTTGGTTTTAGTTGTAAAGCCATGAACAAGCTCTGAGATTGTTCTTATAACATTCCCCTGCTAATAAATTTGGTCATTCTGGATTATTTTGTGTTGTCTCTTGGAAAATTTGCATGCACTTATGTTTCAAAATGTTTCCAATTTGTGTTTCATGCTCCTGTTGCAGTCTTGTGTTTAAAATCTCTCTTGATCATACATGGTCTCATTTCTTATTGATAGTTTAGTGGCATCTGCAGTATCACATTCAGAAGAGCTTTCATTTGATAAAGAGATAAACAAATTTAAAATAACTTTACCTTCCTTGAATTCTGATATTGTTTGTAAACCTTTGGGTGCACCTTAAGTCATGATAAAATAGAGATTTCTGGATACTTTGTTGGTTCATCTACTTCAATATTTTGTGGCAAGTTGTCAAAGATTATGTGGAAGAGTGCAGATATGGGCCTCCATTTGGTGCACATATGCTGGTTGAAGGAGTACCTTAACCCCTTTGAAGCATTCTGTTGTTTAGGTGTTACAAATTTCTTGCAAAGGTTGTTAAAGAATATGGAAAATTCTAGTTGGTCTTGTCTAAAAATCTCCCACCAAAAATTTCATTCAGAATAACTAATCCTACCCCATACTACCCCTGCATTGCATTGTGTGTCAACAAAATAACACAATCCATTTACAAAAATGCACAAAGCAAATTAGGATCATACCATGTCTCTAGCAGCCTCAGCCTTGTCTTGAAAGCATTTCCATCATTTAGTAGTGATAGCTCTGTTGAGTTTGAATAATGGAAAATTGATCATGTTTTCCCAAGGCCATCTCCATAAAATATGCACAATATAAGGATATCTCCACCTCCTTCACAAAATAGAGGCTGCAATATAGGTTCTCTTACCTTGGTTGAAAGGCACAACCTAAAATAGTGAGGATTGGATCAAAATCCTTTCAAATTGCCATCCATCTCTCCACAAATCTGAGTGCCAGTTAGATCATATCCTTGGCTACAAAATGAAATACATCAATATCTATCTTCCTTCAAGCTTCATGCCATATTTATGAGGCTACTCAGACTGTGAAGGAGATTAAAATTGGGTACCAACACCTAATGGCAGCCATTGGTGGGGATCTGTTTTGAATTCCTGGGAAATAATTTGCATTGCTGAGATTGATTTGCTGATTCATTTATCAGTCCATGTCTATTTAGCCCATCAACACCGAAATGACATCGTTTCCAGGGACATTATTCAGTATTTCAATATTTTAGATCCCTGGTAATACTTCTATGATTTATGTGCAATTACAAATCTGAGTATCATCTTCTGATCAAATTTATAAGATTGGAATGAAGAGTAGAGTTCTGAGTTTGGTATTCTCTTAGTTCAATATGATCCATGTGCATACATATTTGAGATATTTGAATACATATCAAACCCTGGTAAAGTCCCTTACAAATTTTGCATGCAAATACATTGTTAAAGCATCATTTATAATCATTTGTAAGGATTGAGTGAAGATATAAGTTATGCCTGTAAATTTTATCAGTTTCCAGTAGTAGTTGCACTTCATTTACATTTGTGATTGATAAATTCAAAGAAAGGAAGGTCTTATCTA
Organism: Taxus chinensis; assembly: GCA_019776745.2. Classification (NCBI taxonomy): domain Eukaryota; kingdom Viridiplantae; phylum Streptophyta; class Pinopsida; order Cupressales; family Taxaceae; genus Taxus; species Taxus chinensis. The sequence continues at coordinate 11,418,028 of CM034151.1, read as the reverse complement.
TAAAGTTTGGCGAGATTTTCAATGCTGATAGATATTTGATAGAGTATTTTAGTGCATTTGCACAACTAGGGTGAAATTCCTTAGTGGCGACTCCATGTTGTTCTGATCTTGATAAGTACCAGTGTCTTAACCTTTCTGTCATTTACTTTGGTGTTGCTAATCTCTGCAAAAATGGAAGGAAGAAGATCTCTCTTCATTAGAGACTCTGCTAAGAAGTTGTTTACAGATTCAAGAAACTTAGAGTTGGAAGGGAGAAGAGTTTGGAAAGTTGTTAAAGGTCAGACATCAGGAAAATATATATCCATTGGTGAGAGAGATTAGCCTTTGGTAGAGGATTATCACTCTTCTTCAAGTGATTCTGATTCAAGCAATCCTCTCATAAACTTGTTTACCTCAGCTAGTGAAGGTCCTTCTATTGTACCGGGTAAGTTCCTTCTCTAATATGCACCTCTATGTTTCAATTCAAATAGAAATTTAAAAAAAAATCAGTCACTTAGAGAATACCAGTCTTGTGAATCACATTCTTGAGCCCCAATGACCTTGCACTCCTCATCAGCTTGTGTCACCCCCAAGATCACCTCCACCAAACAATATGGCTCAGTCCAGCCCTGTATTTGTTGTTAACACCTTTGGTCCTATAGACTTTAGAGGAATGGATGGTTACCCAAATGTTGTCCCACAAGATGCCTGAATTAGATTGCCAAAATTCCAAGGTAACAATGCAATAACTTGTGATCAGCATCTCAAACTTTTTGTTAACATGATGGAAGATTTTGAGATAGAGTTTGAAGATGTGTATATTAAGTTGTTCATTCATACACTAGAAGAGGATGCTAAGAATTGGTACAAGGCTCTGCCTGATAATTCAATTGATTCTTGGACTGAGATGAAGAATGTATTTAGGTTGCAATATGGTGACAAGACTGATCCTAGATTTCTCTTGTCTGAGTTTGAGAATATCAAGAAGAACCCCAATGAATCAGTCCATGACTTTAACACAAGGTTTAACAAAACTTTGAGAAGGCTACCTATTAGTCTGAGGCCTTTTGATGAGTCTTGTTTAATCAAATATGTAGATGCATTTGATAAAAAGGCAACCTATTACCTAAGAGATAAGAACCCTACCAATCTAAGACAAGATTTCACCATGGCACTTCAAATTGAAAACAATATCAAAGCAATTGGGAAACCTCTCAAGAGAGATGGTGTAAAGTTGATAAACCCTGAAAAACCTCAAGCTAGCAAGGGTGCTGATTTAGAGGAGGTTGTGAAAACTTTGGCAGGGGATGTCAAAGAAATCTCATATAAGTTAGCAAGAGCTGAGAAAGGAATTGGGAAAACTTCACAAGGTCAGCAAAAAGCACAGAACCATGACAAGATTTTCCAATCATCCTAGGGTGATCAAAGATTTCATGACAAAGGAAAAGGACCTATTGGATTTGGAAATAGACAATCTCAGGCCAAGGAAAATAAGGTAGTTACTGATCCCCTAACTACTAGGGTGGCTACTGTTGATGATGCAAATCAGATTGATTGGTGTGATAATGTTTTTTACCCCATCCTCCATGTGGAACAGATTAAAAATTTGAAGAGTAAGTTGATGATGGTAAATTGATGATGATGCTTGCATGATGGAGATCCCTTCAAGTTCACCAAGGGAAGCAACATCACTGAATGTCATAAGTGTTAGGACTGCTGCTATTTTTTGGGATTGTATCCAATGGGTACATCTTCTTCCTCCTTCTCATGTTTTAGAAATTGATGTATGTACAAGCCTTTGAGCTTCCCAATAATGATTTTGAATACTTAAGATCTTTGATGATTGATGAAGTATGATGGTGGTATCCCTTCAGAGGAGGATAGGTAGTTATTATGAATGTTGTTGTTTCCCAAGAGAAGGAGCATAATATAGAAGCAAATTTGTTAAGGGAGTTGGGCCAAGTCAAAATTTCACATTGCTTACTAAAGAAACTCCAAAGAAAAATACATCTGGTAAAGGCCCTATTCCCCCAAGCAAAAAATTGTGTCCTCCCCATGCCCAAACTGAAAAATCCCATACCATCTAATGAATCTGCTTGTCTCCCTTCCAATGTTGTTTTTGCCCAAGAATGTTCCCTATGATATTGCCCAAGTCTTGAGTTAGATCAAGATTGTTGTCCCAATTGCTGAGTTGCTTAGGATTCCTAAGCACAAGAAGAGGGAATTTGAAATACTTAGGATTCAAATGAGGAAGAGAGTACCCAAGCAGAAATATAAAGCAAGGTTGAAGTTCCTATTTCCATTATAGAATTTGAAACACCACAAGTGTTAGAAGATCTTGGGGGAACCACCTGAGGTTTACTTAGGAACTTCTTTGGTTAAATCTCAATTGAACGTGGATCCATTTTTCACTACCTTGGTTATCAAAGACAAGCTACTTACATAACTGTATGTTTGACTCCGGGGCATCATGTAATGTCATGCCTTAGAGGTCATGAATGAATTGGAAATAAAATTGAAAGCAACGTATGGAAAGTGTACTACCATGGACTCAAGAGAAGTGTCAGTTGTTGGGTGTGTCAAATATCTAGTGGTGCAACTTTATCTTATCCTGGGAGGAATTTAAAATTGGATGTTGTGATTGTTGATTGCCCTGCCAAATGGGGTATGTTATTGTCAAGAAAGTGGGCTGCAAGTGTTGGTGGGAGTGTCCAAATGGACATTTCTTATGCCACTATCCCCATTAAAGGAAACTTAGTGAAGTTATGTGGAGAGAAGAAGATGATGTACCTTATTGAAGACCCAAGCAATGCATCTTATGAAGTTTTGCAGGAAGATGCTAGTACTGATCACTTTGTGAGTTTTGTGGATTTTAGGGAGTATGAAGTTGTTGAAAACATATCTCCTAAGTATGTTGTTTTTTCTAGAGATTTGGTCCTTGATTCAGCCTTGAAAAATGCTAAAAGGTTTGACTTGAGCACAATGAAGGAGCTTCAAAGAAACTGGATGGTTTACAAATTAAACAAAGAAGAAGAAGAGGTATATTTCCAGTTGCTAAAAACATAGCAAAACCTCTTGGCATGGTCATATCCAAGCATGGAGGACATTTGGGGTTTCCCCTTGATTTGTTTTCTTTGAATCAAGGTTTGTCTTACCTAACTTGTACAGTGTATAATGTTTTGCTTTTGCTCTGTTTTTGGTGTTTTGGTGGTTCCTGGTTTGCCTTGGTGTGTGGAAGCCATTTTTGTCAGGTTCTTAGCTGGTTTTTGGTGGTTTTGGCTCATGACTCCTTTTCCCAATGGATTATTTTGGCACTTGGTCTACGTTGTTCTTGTGGCACTCACTGGGAGTGCCCATCCCCAAGTAGGAGCCGATGTTGGTGCCCATTTTGATCCTATGTTATTTTCCCATCTTTCCCCTTTGTTCTACGTGCTCTAAAAATGTTTTTCTTTGAATTTTGTGGTCTGCAAACTTTCCCTCTCTAGATTGAATGCTTTAAAAATGCTCACAAACTTATTATTTTACCCTGGTTTGAAAGAAAAATACATGTATGCCTTACTTTGTGCCCTAAAATTTCCAAATCCACGGGCCTCTATCATTTTTTCCATTTTTCCCGATCGTGGAGCTCGTAGTTGATCATTTTTTGTCTTTTCCTTCAAAATATGATCCCAAGGTCGAGAAATTGCTAAAATCATGTTCCCATCTGGTTCCAAATGACCAAAAAATTCTGTCACCCACGAAGAAAAAATCAAATTCTAGGGCATCCCTGGCATTTTCTGTATTTTGACGGTCAGACAGGCGTTATTTTCCTGTCACATTCTTCCTCAGCATGCATTGGTAACATGGCATGTTTTGATTGGCCGAGGAGGAGTGGGGGAGTTATATTTCCTTGGAGATTTTCAAATTTATTTTGCAAATTTTTTAAAAGTAAAAAAATGGCCCGAAACCCCACAGCCAATCGGGAGTGGACACGTGTCCATGAAAAGTCAGAATGGAAGGTGGATTTTTGGGTGACTATGAAGTTTTAACTTCAAATGGATCAAATTTAGAAAATGGGCTGAGGTTCCACAACCAACCAAGAAGGGACACATGTCCTTAAAAGTAAAAACGGAGGAGCGGGCTGATGGGGTACTTAGTAAAATTTTTGCTTTTCACGTGAAAAGGAGCAATTGTTGTGATGAAGCCCGCATTTCCACAAAGGAAGAAATTTGTATGCTAAGTAGATAAATGGAGTTTCGAGGGTATTTTAAGTTTTTTGCCTTTGGAGGCAAAAATTGTCATAGTGATAAAAAGGTCCGCAGGGCCACTGAAGTTAAAATTAATGCCTTTTGCACATTTTTGGTCAAAATGAAAAGGCAGAGATTCAAACTCTGGGAGGCACTTTGCAATTTTTGCGTTTTTGGAAAAATTATTCAAAGTTAAAATTATGAGTGCATCCCCGATTAGGTGAAAATTTGAGGGCAGAGCGGGTCAGCAGGGGCAGAAGCAAATTTTTTCCCTTTTTGCAAAAAGAATTAGAATGAAAATTTGAGGTGTGGCTCCGTGACGAACCAGTGACCAAAACGTGGCAAGGAAGGAACCAGAGGAGCGGGCCCACGGAGGCAAAATTGAAAATTTTCCCATGGTGAAAAAGGGGTTAAAACATGAAATAAGCTCATAGATTTTTAGTGATAGAGAGGATGACACGTGTCAAGGATAGAGGCGGAGGTGCACGCCTGCGGGGAAAAAGTGAAAAGTTTCCAAATTCTAAAAAAGGGTCAAAATGCACAGAATTGAGCCGTGATCCCAATGGGACCCACCATATGCCACGTGTCATCACCAAATTTCAAAGGCGGAGGGGCGAAGAAAAATTCAATTTTTTCCATTTTTTCCAAAAATGTTAAAAAGTCAAAAAGTGAGGCCGAATTCATTCCCAATCATATTCCCAATCAAATTGAAGGAGAAAGAGCAGATCAAGGGTAACTGTACATTTTCATTTTTGGCCGCCATTTTTGCTCCAGGAAGCTTGGAGATGCAAATTTTGCATTGTCTTTCATCAAATTTTTGGTGAATTCGTGTCCTTTGTGCTTGCAAAGATCAATGCAAGTGGTTTTAGGGAGTAATTTTTATATTTGAGGTGTTTTTAAAATAAATGTTTACTCAGTCCCATGTAAAACATGAAATATCAAATTATAAAGTTGCAAAATCAGATTTTGGAATGATAAGGATGAAATGATGAAATGAAAGGGGTCTGCATGCTTGAAGAATGAAAAACATGCCTCCATAATGGATAATGATGAAGGATTTGGAATGATTTACCATTTTTGAAACACCTGGCAACTTTAGTTGCAAATTTGTTAAATGTCCCTATCTGCGAATCATGTTGGAATTTTGTAACAAACTTGATGCTTAGGCATATTCTTTTCTTGGGAAAGAAGGATCAAATGTAATTAAAAGTTATATAATGCATGTTTTGAGACATGCAAAAGGTCGGAGAAACTTAGAATTTCATGGGAAAATATAGGAAGAAGCCCATTCTCTGAGAAACCGCCTGAGAACCATTTCTAATTCCTTTTTGCATCAGATTTTTATCATGTTGAGTTAGTTTCAGTTGTAAAGTGATCAACAAGCTCTAAGATTGTTCTTATAACTTTCCCCTGCTAATAAATTTGGTCATTCTGGATTATTTTGTGTTGTCTCTTGGTAAAATTTGCATGTACTTATGTTTCAGAATGTTTTCAATTTGTGTTTCTTACTCTTGTTGCAGTCTTGTGTTTAAAATCTCTCTTAATCATACATGGTCTCATTTCTTGTTGATAGTTTAATGGCATCTGCAGTCTCACATTCAGAAGAGCTTTCATCTGATAAAGAGATAAATAGATTTAAAATCACTTTACCTTCCTTGAATTCTGAGATTGTTTGTAAACCTTTGGGTGCACCTTAGGTCATGATAAACTAGAGAATTCTGGATACTTTGTTGGTTCATCTACTTTAAGCTTTTGTGGAAGGTTGTAAAAGATTGTGTGGAAGAGTAAAGATCTAGGCCTCCATTTGGTGCACATATCCTGGTTAAAGGAGTACCTTAACCCCTTTAAAGCATTCTATTGTTTAGGTGTTACAAATTTCTTGCAAATGTCCTCTAAGAATCTAGAAAATTCTTGTTGGTCTTGTCTAAAAATCTCCCACCAAAAATTTCATTCAGAATAACTAATCCTACCCCATACTACCCCTGCATTACATTGTATGTCAACAAAAGAACATAATCCATTTACAAAAATGCACAAAGCAAATCAGGATCATACCATGTCTCTAGCAGCCTCAGCCTTGTCTTGAAAGCATTTCTATCATTTAGTAGTGACAACTCTATTGAATTTGAATAATGGAAAATTGATCATGTTTTCCCAAGGCCATCTCCATACAAAATGCACAATATAAGGATGTCTGCACCTCCTTCATAAAACAGAGGCTGCAATATAGGTTCTCTTACCTTGGTTGAAAGGAACAACCTAAAATACTGAGGATTGGATCAAAATCCTTTCAAAGTGCTATCCATCTCTCCATAAATCTGAGTGCCAGTTAGATCATATCCCCGGCTACAAAATGACATACATCAATATCTATCTGCCTTCAAGCTTCATGCCATATTTTTGAGGCTGCTCAGACTGAAAAGGAGAACAAATTTGGGTACCAATAGGCCAAATAACCCAACACTAAAACAATATACAACTTCATTAAGGAGAATATCATAGTCTATTTCAGAGTGCCACAAAATATTGTAGAAGATAATGCTACCTATTTATTCTCAAGAGAGTTGACTGAGTTTTTCTATGACTATGGAATCTCGCTATCTCATTCTTTTGGCTACTATCCACAAGGAAACAAACATGTCGTATCAAGCAACAAGAATATTGTGACCATTTTCTGCAAGCTTGTAGATGAGAATCAAAGGAATTGGTACAAAAGGTTGTACAACACATTTTGGGTAGATAGGATCACTCCTAAGAAGGCAATAGGTATGTCACCATTCTAACTTCTTTATGGAGTCAAAGTAGAAATTCCTCTCACGCTCGAGATGCCATCTCTCAAGCTGTTATAGGCAATAGAAGATGGTTAGTACAAGGATTCTAATGACAAGATGATCCTCTTTCTTGAGAACTTGGAAGAAAATAGACTCCAAGTGGTGGATCACATTAAGGAGCACCAATTGAAATTAAAGAATATTTTTGATAAGAAGGCCAAGGTAAGAGAATTCAAATTTGGAGACTTCATTCTACTATGGGAAAAGAGAAGATAACCAAAAGGCATCCATGGAAAATTTGATTCATTATGGCTCGACCCATTCTAGATTCATGAAGCTTATGGTGAGAAAACTTTTCTTCTCTCATATTTGGATGGAACGCTGTTGGAATTTCCTCGGAGCAAGAAATACTTGAAATTGTATCATCAGTGAAAGTGGGCTGTCCCTCACCCTGTACCATAGGTGATTGCTAGGTGTGTTTCCCTTCTTGTTTTGTGTTATGTGTTTCCTTTTCATCCTTTTTGTGAGTGTGTGTGTTTCCTTCTTCTTTCTCTCTTGTTATAGGTTGTACATGACTTTGCAAGGCCTAATGGATAAGGAACTTGTCAATGAATTACAAGGTCTAGAGATTGAGATTATAGATTCCCATGTCATGTCTTCACTATGCTCAGTCCATGTCATGTCCCTAAGCTAGAGCCAGCTATTTTCACCCTCAAAATACACCCCTCATTTTTTAAGTCAAATTTGAAAATTTTGAGCTAACACTCTCTAGAAGTGTTCAAGTAAAGTTAGAAGTCTGAAATGATAGAGAAATTCATGCTTTGAAGTTGTTTAAACTCTCCAGTCTGCATGTTTTGATAAATTTTCTATTTTCCTGTCTGGATGCATGAAAATTATATTTCTGTCCTCATTTGAATGAAATTTTCAATCTTTCTATGGCCATGTATCATTGAACCTTGTATTGTTTTCAATTCCTTGGTTCGCGAAAGAAATTTGAAAATCAGGCGTGAAATGGTGGAGTTTTCTTCTTCTCTGCATTTTTCCATAGTCGTGAATGATGGGCATTTTCTTCCCCATAAAATTTTGGCTCCATTATCCATGGGTACATTGACATATTTAATTCGAGGTTGGCCGGTGGAGCAATTTGTTTTTTTGAGCCTTTATGTAAAAAGGGTTAAAATTCATAAAGTGACCCACAGCCTCGATCATGTTATGAGGAAAAAAGTCGAATGTTGATCCTGCATCAAAAGAGTCAAATCAGGGAGGTGGATCATCGGGGAGATTTGATAATTTCAGCCTTTTTCATTAAAGGGGCTTAAAATTAAAAAGTGACTTGTAGCCCCACCAAACACAAAGGAAAAACTCAAATGTTGGGCCCGCCATTGGAACTTCAAAGCGAGGAAGCGGGTCGGCGGAGAACTTTGAGGTTTTGAGTCTTTTTGTAAAAAGGGCTAAAATTCATAAAGTGACCTATAACCCTAATCATCATATTAAAGAAAAAGTCAAATCTTAGGACCGCTGTTGGAAAGTCAAAGTAGGGAAGTTGGTCGGCAGAAAAATTTGTGTTTCTGAGGCCGCATTGAAAAAAGGTAAAATTATAAAAGTGACCCACAACTCTGACTCCACTCAAGTGAAGCCATGTGTCAGGCTTATATGAAAAGTGGAAGGGCAGACCAAAAATGCAAAAAATACCAAATCTCTATAAAGTCATAAAATGCAAAAAGGCATCCTCTGTGCCCGCTCCAGTAAATTTCTCCCACGTGGACAACTCTAGTATAAAGTATCAAAGGCAAGTTGAATGGTTCAAATTCAAAGTTACAAAACAAGTGTAATGACTACATTAGGAAAAGTCTAGTTTTTCTCGCCATTGGCGTTTCTTTGTGAATCAAGAATCTGAATGGATGCAAATGATTGAAAATAAATTGTAAACTGTTTCTTGCTAAAAAAACAAGAAGTTGTAACCATTTCTTGGACGATATTTAATGGATTATTCATGCCATTGTACAGGGTTAGCAATTGATCTTGTAAACTCATGAGTGCATTGTACTTAAAGAAAGCAAAGGAGATAGCCATTTTCTTCTACTTTCCTCCATTCTCGAATTTATTCCATTCCCACATTATGTACAACTTCTATTTAAGCATCAATACAAGAAGAAGGATTTTTTAGCCTCTTTGATGAGGAGATTTTGGAAACTTTCGATTCGCAATCTTATCTCGTCTTGTTGTTATTCACAGATTTGTTTCTTCCCATAAATGCATGTGTTAAAGTTTGTAACTAGTGTGTGTTTAGGAATATGATTTTCTACCTGTGACATTATTTCTCCTACCTCTTTTTTCACTCCCTTTTCCTCCTTCATAGAAAATTCCCCCCTTACAAATAACTGCAAGATTTTTTAGCAGGGTTAGTGGAGTGCCCCTGTTAGATCCCTGATTGAAAGGCCACCACAGAAATCAACGCTTTTTAACACATGCATACATGGTAGTTGCATTGGTTAAGTAGATGGACTTAGATTCCTAGAGATTTGGAAAGGAATTCACAAATTTTTCCACCCGACAAATTCCCTCGCCAACAGGTGCTTATAGGATTGAGGGGATTTTCATAAAGGAGTGGAGCCGCTAAATTGAGAAGAGCCATGATCAGGGGAAAGGAATAAATTTTAGTGACCCGATGGATAAATGACACCAAGGAAAGCAACAAATGTTACACCAAAGAAGGGCAATGGCAAGGGGAAACAAGCCATTTCCACTAGTTTCAATGAAGAATGGTACATGAAGATGTAATATCCAGATGACATATTTCTTGGAAAAGAATGGGTGTCTGATGTTAGATAGATGGCCGTGAGTGACTACAACCATCAAACGAGCACCATAGAGAATGAGATTTCATTAGAACTGGTTCACCCTACAGATAAGAGGACACTAGATGGAATGCTTATCTATGACAATGAGGTAAAGGTGAAGATGGAGAAGGCTGGGTTACTACAATTATATGATTTTCCCTATTTCGGTAAACCCGAGCGACTACACCAATGATTAATGTCACACGTAAATGAAGAGAACTTATACTTTGCAGGATGGAGGATGTGAATAACTCCCTAAATAAATTCTAACTTTGCTGGTCTTATCTATGAAGGAGAATCCATCAATGATGACTTGGATGATAAGGAGGCCATCAAGAAAACTATTGAAGCTTATGACTACAAGAAGGGTTCGCGATAATTCAAAATTTCTATGATTTCCAACCTGGTAATGAGGATGGCCACACACTTGGTCACAAAGCTGAATGGGTAGGAGAGATGGACATAAATTAACAAGGATTGGTTGAACGTTTTTTGTAAGATCTCGGAGGGGACCATCTATAACCTCTTGGATTTCTTAGCAAAAGAAATCACCAATGCCACACGCAATGGCAAAAAGATCATGTTTGGTAATTTCCTCCTTACAATTGTCATTTCGAAGATTAGAGTGCCTGATGAGCTAGATAAATTTGTGTGGGAGTACCCAGATGAGAACCCTTCCCCCACCAAAATATTTAAGAAATACACTTGTGACAACATGATGGCTGCCCATAAGGCATGCCTAGAAAAATGATATAAGTGGATGTGTGACGAATTTGGCATTGAGTGGAGAATATATGAACAATTACCTATTTTACTATAAGACAAGGCTAAATTTTCCATTTACCAAATTTTTTTAATTAGAAGGTTTACTCTAGTAATTAGTGCCAAGGGTCCCTCATGCAAATTTTCATTCTCCTTTTCAACACAATACTTCTAGGTTGGGGTCAATCAATTCAAAGAGGAAAATAAGATAAGGTTTGACCTCATCTTATTTATATGATTACCATGAGGAAAATAAGGAAAATTGTCATTCTCCTTCACAACACAATACTTCCAGGCCGGGGTCAATAAATTCAAAGAGGAAGATAAGATAAGGTTTGACCTCATCTTATTTCTATGATTACCATGAGGAAAATTCAAATAGGAAAATAAGATTACCGTGAGCTACACATATCAAAATTTATATGATTTCCAACTCGGTAATGAGGATGGCCACTTGCTTGGTCACAAAGCTGAATGGGCGGGAGAGATGGACATAGATTACCAAGGCTTGGTTGAACGTTTTACGTAAGATCTCAAAGGGGACCATATATAACCTCTTGGATTTCATAGCATAATAAATCACCAATGTCACGCGTAATGGTGAAATGATCATGTTTGGTAATGTCCTCCTTATAATTGTCATTTCAAAGATTAGAGTGTCGGATGGGCCAGATAAATTTGTGTTGGATTATCCAAATGAGAACCCTTCCCCCACTAAAATATTTAAGAAATACACTTGTGACAACATGAAGGCTGCCCACAAGGAGTGCCTAGAAAAATGGTATAAGCGGATGTGTGACAAATTCAGAAATCAGTGGAGAATATATGAATAGTTACCTATTTTACTATATGGCAAGGCTAAATTTTCTATTTAACAACATTGTTGTATTGGAAGGTTTACTCTGGTAATTGGTGCCAAGGGTCCCTGGTGCAAATTTTCATTCTCCTTCACAACACAATACTTCCAGGCTGGAGTCAATCAATTCAAAGAGGAAAATAAGATAAGGTTTGACCTCATCACGGTAGACCAAGATTACCATGAGCTACACGGAACATTGATATATCTAAATAAGAATGCATATGTGGAGAATTATGTCTCCCATGACATAGATATGTTGAATCCAGTGAAATTGCATGTTTCTGGGAGGACCACATAAAGGGTATACCTATGTATAAGACCTAAGTATGAAAAATGTGCTTACGTTGAAAGTGAATTCTCTATCCTAGAAGACCCCACCGCAAGGAAGAAGGCTGCACCAGGGAAAAGGGAGAGAGAGGAGGCCCCTGAGAAAAAGGCACCAAGTCCACATATAACAATGTCTGTAGGTGTGCAGGATTTAGGTGCAAAACAAAGCTCCTTTGCACGGAGGAAGAATTCCCCTATAGAAGAGGTGCTAGAGCAAGAGATGCCTCCTGCAAAAGAAGAATCGCTAACAATAAAGGTTTTAGAAATATTTTCATTGATGTCAAAGGCTTAATCATTGATGTATTTGGTTAACGAAATCATGTAGCAGAAGCTAACAGAACTACTGATGGATGTTGACGGAAATGGTAGAAAGTAGCGGAAATAACCAGCAGTATAGAAGGGCTGAAAATGAAAGTTTAAATACATGAAAATAAGTGTTTTTGCATATGGATTATCATGGTTTAAGTGAGATATACACAGCTGTACATAGGAGAGATATATCAGTGTTTTAAGGTGTTCATATGCCATGTTTTATGGGGAAAATGAAGATTCAAATGACAGAATTAAATCTTCATGTTTTGGTATGATAAGGGGTGATTAAAGGAGAAATAAATATGTCCATAGGATGGTTTAAAATACATATAAAAATGTTGTTTTTTTAATTTTGGACTACCCCCTTTGAAAAATAGTGCCACTTTATAGTTATGGGTGACATATGTATTTGCATTATTAAAATAAAAGATGGTTAATTAAATAATGGAAAGGTTGTGTTGGTTGGCATGATGCATCTTTTCAAAAGGATGTGAGAAGGAAATATAAGGATATGGAATCATTTGATTTAGGAAAAAAAATTGAGTGCTTCATTCAAGTTTAAGGGAGAGAAGAAGAAGAGCAAAATATGAAATATAATTTAAGGAGTGAAGGGCAGATTTATTTTTAACAAAGAATTGCAGCGATTTATATATGTCAAGGGACTGAAATAAATCAGAAGAATATTCTTAGCAGCATTTTTTTTCTATCATCTTTTGAAGCAGCAGCAACATAAAAGATAGGAAAGAGTTTGTTTTTCGTAAGGAAGGTTGGTGCCTTCATATTTGAAGAGATCGGTGTCTCTTGCTGAGTTGGTGCTTAGCAAAAAGGGTTGGTGCTCCTGTAGGTTGGTGCCTACAAAATTGTAACTTGGGGATTGGTGTCTCCCATAGGTTAGTGCCTACAAACGTTTGAGAAATGTAATAAAGAATATTTTCTTCGTGGTTTTCTTCTGAAAGGGTTTCCACGTAAATTCGTGTCTATTTGCAGTGTGTTGGTTTGATTTGCATTCATTGATTTCTTTGATATATTCACTGTGAAACTATTAATTGTGATTACAAATATGAGATTAAGTATTAAATTTAAAAGAATATCATAATACTGATTCACCCCCCTTCTCAGTATTATCTTGTGCTTAACAATTGTTATCAGAGCAGGTGCCTTCAGGAACAATCTAAGAATTGGAAGGTAGATCTCAGAAGCACATATGGCTACTCATCAAGTATAAGAAGGTTTTTTTTCGAACAAGGATCCATTTTTTGATGGAAAAAATTATGCATTTTGGATCATAAGAATGAAAAAATATCTAATGGCACTAGGGTTTGATATTTGGTGATCAGTAATAGTTGGATATACAATCCCATAAGTTCCACCGACAGATCAAGCCAAAAAGAAGGATTTTAAAAAAAATTCCAAGGCGATGAATGTTATCCTATGTGGCCTATTATAATATGAGTTTGTTAAAGTAATGCAATGTGACATGGCAAAGGAGATATGGGACAAACATCGAACTATCTACGAATTTTATGATGAGGTTAAAATGGCTAAGATTCAAACTCATAGGAGAAAATTTGAGAGCTTGAAAATGAAGGATGAGGAGAATGTTGCATCCTATCTTCTTCATGTGGATGAGGTTGTCAACGTCATAAGAGGGTTAGGTGAAAATATTGAAGAATCTATGATCGTTCAAAATATTCTAAGGTCTCTACTGTTAGTATTTGATGCTAAGGTGTCTACCATTGAAGAAATGAAGGATCTTGATAAGTTGAACATGGAGGAACTACATGGAATACTGACCGCATATGAAATGAGGACTGAGTCAAATAAACCATTAAACAAGGAAGCTACATTCAATCTCAAAGAAAGAAAAAATCAAAGAACCTGAGTCAAATGAGAAATCAAACATTGAAGAAGATGAGAAAGAAGCCCTATTCATTCGAAATTTAAAGAAAGGATATGAAAATTACAAAGGTAAGTTACCATTTAAATGTTTTAACTGTGGTAAAATTGGTCAATTTGCGGCTAAGTGTCTAGAGAAAGAAGATAGTAATGTTGAGGAAAGAAAACCTAAATTCAAAAGGGAATTCAAGCAAAGCAAAGGCAATAAAAGATTTAGAAAGCAAAAGAAAAGCTTATATTCAAAAGGAAGTAGTAGATCATCTGAAGAAAGTGGGATAAGTGACTCAGATAGAGATAATGAAGAAATATTATTCATGGCTATAAAATATGACTTAGAAAGAGATGAAGACATGGAAGAAAAAGGTGAAGTGAATCTTGAAGAGGAACTTATATGTTCCTTGGGAGAGTTGAAATCTCTTAAATAGAAAAATCAAGAACAAAAGTTATAGCTCCTAAAGTATGAAGAAGAAGATCGTAACTTTGAAGCTAAGATATCACAATATCTTGAATAACTAGGAAAGATGATCGTGGATCTAAAAAACTAAATTGAAGAAGCAAAATGAGTTGAAGAAGAATTAAGAAATCAGTTAAGGATTAAGGAAGAAGATTGTGAAAAGAATGAGTCAAAGATCGTTGCTTTGAGAAAGGACTTGGAAAAAGCAAATGCTAAAGTTACAAGTAATCTAAAATTTGAGAAAAGTATCGAGATACTAGATGAAATTCTAAACCGATAGAAGTCAACATCTGACAAGACTGTTCTTGGATATACGGAAAGACAAGACACCACTAACACAAAAGTTATAGATTCATTGAAAGGGACAAGAGAAGAGAAGTCAAAGACCTATCCAGAGACACTCAAGGAACCTATGAAGAATGAAGAGTTGAAAAGGGAGAATATCTTTATGTAGATCAACACTTCTTACAAGGAAAGAAAAGATGATAACAAGCTTAGAAGACCAAATCCTCCAAGATATACTCACATTTCTAGGTTTGAAAATTCTTTCTATGGCTATTGCTTCTATTGTAATCATTTTGGTCATAAAGCAATATAATGTAGAATATGGGTGAGATACAACAACATAAATAACAAAGGTGTGTATGGATTCTCAAATAGAAATTACACCTCCTTTGCTCCTTTATCAAACTATGTTGAAGATATTGTCTGTTATAACTACAATAATTATGGACATATGGCAATGTTTTGTAGAATTGGTTTTGTAGAACCATCAAAATCGAACCAGAAGGTAAATGCTCAAGAAAAAAAGAAGAAGAAGCTACAAAATTTTGGAAATAGAAGAAAGAGGATGATGGGCAAGATAAAGAGAAATCTATGCTTGTTCAAACATCATTCCATGCACAGGATGAAGCAGTTGTGGTACATTGATAGAAGATGTTGAAGATATATGACTGGAGATAAAAGTAATTTCATCTCATTAAAGAAAGTAAATGAAGGTATGGTGAAATTCGGTGATAACGCTAAAGAAAAGATCACTAGAAAAGGTACGCTGAGTCTTGATAATGGTAAAATAAAAACAAAAAATGTTTTATATGTTGATGGATTAAAGCATAATATCTTTAGTGTAATCCAAATGTGTGATTAAGGACACACACTTAAGTTTTATGTTGAATGGTGTGAGATTAGGAAGGAAAAAATGAGAGAGTTATTAACATATGGACATAGAACTACAGATAACCTATACATGTTTGGAGAAGTAAAAGGAGAGAAATGTTATCTAAGTCAGGTTGAAGAGAGTTGGCTATGGCATAGAAGGATGGGGCGTATAAATTTTGATAATCTAGTGAAAATCAGAAACAAGCAAGCTATGCGAGATATGCCTAAGTTAATGAAACCTAAAAGTACTCTATGCAAGCACTGTTAGCATGGAAAGAAAACCAGAGAAAGGTTTAGAACGAAGGAGTATTCGACCACTAAACCACTAGAGCGGATTCATATGATTTATGTGGACCTACCAAAATAGAAAGCATACAAGATGAGAGTTATTTCATGTTATTCATTGATGACTACACTAGAATGACATGGGTATCCTTTCTAAAAGAAAATTCACAAGCATTTGAGAAGTTCAAAGATTTCAAGGATTTAGTAGAAAAGGAAACTAGATTGAAAATAAAGTCCCTGAGGTAAGATTGTGGAGGTGAGTTCACCTAAAATGAATTCATTGAATATTGTGAAGATCATGGAATCAAAAGATAGTACTCAACTACAAGGACTCCACAACAAAATGAAGTGGCAGAAAGACATAATTGAACCATCCAAGAGATGGCTCGAACCATGTTAAATGAATCTAATATATCAAATAGATTTTTGAGAGAAGGGGTAAATACGGTTGTTCATATCTTGAATAGAGGGGAAATTAGAGTTAATGACAAAACTCCTTATGAATTGTGGGAAGGAATACCACCTACTATAAAATATTTCAAAGTGTTTGGGAGTAGATTCTTTATTAAAATAAATGAAGATAACTTGGGAAAATTTGATTAAAGAGCGGATGAAGGAATTTTTCTTGTTACTCTATTAAAAGCAAAGCCTACAAATGCTATAACAAAAGACTACAAACTATAGTAGAAAGTGCAAATGTGAGAGTGGATGAAATCATGAATCAAAAATCTAAAGAACCTATAGGAGCCCTTAGAAATACCTGAGGTAGTAGAAGAAAATGAAGAGGAAGAAGATGTTAAAAAATTAAGTAAATTTGAAAGGCAAGACACCAAAACACCATCTCATTTTGTTAAGAAGAATCATGTTGAAATTCAGATCATTGGAAAACCTTCATGATGGAGTACAAACAAGAAGAACAATTGTAAGTGCATCAGAACTAGTAAATTTCTCCTTATTATCCAAAATAGAGCCGAAGAACTTTGCAAAAGTCAACCATGATAAACATTGGATAAAGGCAATGGAGGAAGAGTTAGATTAAATTGAGAAGAATGAAACATGAGAACTTGCACCTAGGACAAAGGATCAGAATGTGATTGGAACTAAGTGGGTATTCAAAAATAAATTGAATGAAGATGGAAAATTCACTCAAAACAAGGAAAGGTTAGTATGTAAAGGGTATGCTCAAGTAGATGGTATTGATTTTGAAGAAACTTTTGCTTTTGTTGCTAGATTAGAAGCAATTAGAATGTTTCTTGCTTTTTCGGTATTCAAGAACTTCAAAGTCTATCAAATGGATGTCAAATCATAATTTCTAAATGGGAAGTTAGAAGAGGAAGTATACATAGAACATCCTAAAGGGTTCCTCCTATCAAAAAATGAAGATTATGTGTGTAAGTTGAAGAAGGCCTTGTAAGGATTAAAACAAGCCCCTAAAGCATGGTACTCTAGGCTTAATAAGTATCTACAAGACCAAGGGTTCAAAAGAGGACTTTCTGATAGAAATATTTACATTAAAATTGAAGGTGAGCACCAGTTGATTGTTGTTGTGCATGTAGATGACATAATTTTTGGAGGAGACAATGAGGAAATGTCTAAGAAATTTACCAAAGACATGCAAAAGGAGTCTGAGATGTCCATGTTGGGAGAGTTATCATTTTTACTTGGATTGCAAATTTCTCAATATGATAAAGGAATATTTATATCCAAAACCAAGTACGTGAAGGAAATTTTGAAGAAATTTGGCATGGAGGAGTGTGCACCTGTTAGCACACTTATAGCTACCAGGAAAAAGTTAAGCAAAGATGATGAATCTCTGAATGTTGATCAAACTCTCTATAGATCAATGATTGGGAGTTTACTATATGTGACTAGACATCATGCAAGTAGTGGGTATGGCTACACATTTTCAAGAAGGTCCAAAAGAAACACATGTGCAAGCTGTAAAACTCATATTTAGATATCTAAAGGGAACTATGGATTATGGGTTATGGTACCCAAGGGGTGAAGAATTCACATTGGTAGCTTACATAGATTCAGATTGGGAAGGATGTGTGGATGATAGAAAAAGTACAAGTGGAGGAGCATTCTACCTTGGAGACAGCTTAGTATCTTGGTTGAGTAAAAAGCAGAACTTTGTATCCTTATCAACAACAAAAGTAGAGTATATAGCAGTAGTGTTATGTTGTACTCAAATTCTATGGATGAAGCAAACCTTGAAAGATATCAAAGTAGAGTATGATAATCCAATCTCCATATTATGTGATAATACCAGTGTGATAAGTATTTCAAAGAATCCAGCTATGCATTCAAGAACAAATAATATTCCCATAAGATACCACTTTTTAAGAGAGCAGGTGGCAGAAAAGCAAGTAAAGTTGGAATTTGTTGCTACATCTCAACATATAGCAGATATCTTCACCAAGCCACTCCCAAAGGATTCATTTGAATATCTACGATAGAAGTTGAGAGTAATATTCTTTGCTTCTTCCCATTGAAAAACCAAGAGAAGCATCAGTTGATGGGGAGCTAAACATTACAATATTCAGCTCCTAGATTGACCCTTCGCCATTGATGTCAAAGTGGGAGAATGAAAGTAAGGGGGAGTTGTAGAAAAGAAGATTTTTTTTGGAAGGTTGCCATTAATGAAAAAGGGGGAGATTGATGGAAATATTTTCATTAATTTAAAATGCTTAATCATTGATGTATTTGGTTAATGAAATCGTGTAACGGAAGCTGACGAAACTACTAACGGATGTTGACAGAAATGGTAGAAAGTAACGGAAATAACCAGCAGTATAGAAGGTCTGAAAATGAAAGTTTAAATACATGAAAATAAGTGTTTTTTCATAAGTATTATCATGGTTTAAGCAAGATATACATAGTTGTACATAGGAGAGAGATATCAACATTTTAAGGTGTTCATATGCCATGTTTTATGGGGAAAACAAAGATTCAAATGACAAAATTAAATCTCCATGTTTTAGTATGATAAGGGGTGATTAAAGGAGCAATAAATATGTCCATATGATGGTTTAAAATACATGTAAAAATGTTGTTTTTATTTTGGACGACCCCCTTTGGAAAATAGCGCCACTTTATAGTTATGGCTAACATGTGTATTTGCATTATTAAAATAAAAGATGGTTAATTAGATAATGGAAAGGTTGTGTTGGTTGGAGTGATGTGTCTTTTTGAAAGGATGTGAGAAGGAAATAAAATGAGATTGAATCATATGATTTAGACAAGCAATTTGAGTGCATCATTCAAGTTTAAGGGAGAGAAGAAGAAGAGCAGAATATGAAATATAAAAAGGACTGAAGGGTAGATTTATTTTTAATGAAGAGTTGCAGTGATTTATATATGTGAAGGGACTAAAATAAATTAGAAGAATATTCTTAGCAACATTTTTGTTCTATCATCTGTTGAAGAAACAACAACATAAAAGATAGGAAATATTTTCTTTTTCGTAAGGAAGGTTGGTGCTTTCATGTTTGAAGAGATTGATGTCTCTCGCTAAGTTGGTTCTTAGCAAAAAGGGTTGGTGCTCCTGTAGGTTGGTGCCTACAAAATTGTAACTTGGGGGTTGGTGTCTCTTGTAAGTTGGTGCCTACAAACATTTGAGAAATATAATAAAGAATATTTCTCCATGGTTTTCTCCCGAAAGGGTTTCCACGTAAATTCATGTCTATTTACAATGTGTTGGTTTGCTTTACATTCATTGATTACGTTGATATATTCACTATGAAACTGATTAATTGTGATTACAAATCTGAGATTGAGTGTTAATTTAAAATAAAATCATAATATTGATTCACCCCCCCTCTCAGTATTATCTTGTGCTTAACAAAAGGAGTCACTTGGGGAATAAGAAAAAGAAGAGTCTCTTATATTGGAATCTTTGGCACAAGTTTGAGAACCGCCCTGGCTTCGACCCTTAAATTTTCACCAATGAGGCACATGACATTGTCCACTGAAGCTTCCATACTTAGATGATTAGGGATTGTTTTGTTTTTTATTTTGGACCTGGGACACATGGAAAACCTATGCTTATTTGAGGACTATCCCCTGGGCCCTACCCTTGTAATTGTGCCATTTGGACGTGTGGAGGCTTCCACTATTTCTTGAAACACAACCAAACCGCATCTAATAAGAAATTTCCACATACTACCCGTGGATGCTGGGGAAAAAATTAACGGGGAAGATACGCCCATCATTCTTGACTACAGAAAGAAATAAAAAGAAGGGGAAAAACTCCACCATTACACTTGAATTTCAAACTATTCTCCATGGAATGAAAAACTACAAACAATACAAGGCTTGACGTGATCTAATACTCAGAGGTACCGACTCAAAATTTTTGAAACTTGACTTCAAAAAGAGGTGAATTTTGAGGGTGACAACAGTTGGCTCTTTCTGGGGATGACTTGACAGAGGAACGAGGCAAGATCAAGAACCATAGAAAAAGTCAGGGAAAGCAGACTAGTGCCTTATCCATTGGGAAAATATATTCAAAGGAAAACCAACATAAAAGACAAAACACATGAAAAAGAAACAAACCAAAAAGGAAGAACAAAAAAAAAACACAAAGGAAAGACCCAAAACCAAAACACTATACAAAATTTACAAAAGGACCACCTAGTCACCTAGGACTTGAACAAATTCAAGTACTTCCCACTATAAGGAAGTGGGAGAGGAGATCTATCCATGTAATCTAGATAAAAAGAGTTCTCTCTAGAAAAATGTCTAATTCTAAAAGGACCAAGCCAAAGAGAATCAAACTTACCATGGCTTCCTTGTGGCTCATGTATTTTTTCCCAAATCAACACAATGTATCCTACTTGGAAAACTCTAGGTTTGGGTTCCTTGTCAAACAAAGCTTTCACTTTCAACTAATGAGCTGCTATCTTGTCAACCAGTTGTAATCTTTCCTCATCAATATTTTGAAGGTACATGATCCTCTTGTCCAAAGAGATACTGAAACTTGAATCTTCAATGGTTTTCATCATATGCAAGACATGAAATTCCACTGTGACTGGCATCTGAGCTTCCACACCATACACCACTTGGAAAGGATACATTCCAATTTCTCCCTTGGGTGTAATTTTATCATCCCAAAGTGCATCATATAGCTTCTTGTGTCAATTCCTCTGAGAATAATTTGTAAGCTTTCTAACTATGTTCACCAAATTCTTGTTTGTTGATTTTTCCTATCCATTACCTTAGGGGTAGTAATCTGAAGAATGAGTAAGGGAGATCCCATACCCATAACATAAGTCCATCATCTTAGTAGAAGAAAATTTGGAAGCATTGTCAGTCACACTTTTGTTTGGGGTCCCAAACCTGATCATCATGTTCTCCTTAATGAAGTTACAAACTACCTCAGAAGTAGTGCTCTTGACTGGGATGGCTTACACCCACTTGGTGAATTAATCTATGGTATTCAACACATGGGTATGCTTAGAACTAGAAGATGGAATGAGTTCTCCAATGAATTCTAAACCCCATTGTTGAAATGGCTCTTCAATCACCACAGGCTTGAGAGGCAAAACAACCAACTTAGGTCTTCCAACAAATGTTTGGCACACTTCACATTTACTAACCCATTTTGATGCATCTCAGAATAGAGTGGGATAATAATAACCAACATGAATTATTTTATGAGATGTTACAGTAGAGGAGAAATGACCTCTATAAGTCTGGTCATGAAAAGTAGAGAACAAATTCTTTTTTTGCTTCTTGTCTACACACTTCAAAAACCTTCCATCTATGCCTTGTTTTAACAAAGAATTATCCCATAACACATATTGTGTAGACCTCAGTTTGATGTCTCTCTTATATTTGGAACTCAAGTGAGATGGACGTTCTCCATAGGTTAGAAAGTGAGAAATGTTAGCATACCATACATCTGTCGAGCTGAGGAACAAAACAACAGGGACATCAACTCCATCTTTGGAAAAATCGTTGGAAACTCCCTCAGCAATGAGTTCACACATGCCATTACCTCAAACCATATTTGTTGTCCTGATGTCAAGATCATACTCTTGCACCTTTGCTACCTAATTACCTCTCTTGGTTCCAAATTCTTGCTGAGTAAGAATGGATTTGATTATTGTATTAGGCACCAACATCACAGAATGAGAATTATGGATGTAAAACCTAAACTACTTGACAACTTTGGCAACTGCAAAAGTATGTTTCTCCATCCTGGTGTACTTCACCTCATGATTTTTCAATACATAACTCATGAATGCAATTGGGAGTTCCTGATCTTCAAGATTCTTCTGAGTTAACACAACAGCTAGGGTATTTTTAGTGGCATAACAATAGATAATGAAATCTTTTCTAAAGTCAAGGCATGCCAAGATTGGAGTCTTGGAAATAGCATGTTTAATGTCCTCAAATGATTTCTTCCCTTTAGAGGACCAACCAAAAGTTTTCTTCCCTTGCATCATGTGACCAATGCTCATAGTAAGTTCTTCAAAATCAGGGATGAATCTTCTTAGAAAATTGATCTTACCAAAGAAGAATGGACACCCTTCTTACTTGATGGAAGAGGAATTTGTTGGATGGCCTGAACTCTCTTTAGGTCAATATTGATCCCTTCCTTTAAAATAATGTGTCCCAAAATCTTTCCTTATGTGAAAAAAAAAACATAGAATTCTTAGGGATTAAAGAAATCCCATGCTCTCTACACTTCTGCAATATTATTTCAAGTTGTTGGAAAAGATTTGTTCTTGCTTTAGAAAACACTGTCAAGTCATCCAAATACATAACAATGCATTTTCCTTTCAAACTACAGAAAATACAAGTCCATAGCCCTCTATAAAGTAGTACCATCATTGATGAGACCAAATGGCATCCTCTTGTATGAAAAGGTGCCCCATGGAGTAGTAAAGGTAGTCTTATGTTGATCTACAGTATTCACCTCTACTTGATTGTACCTTGAGAATCCATCTAACATAGATAACATCTCCAAGCATGTGAAAACTTGCAATATTTGGTACATCATGGGGAGAGGGTAGTTATCCGTCAAAGAACCCTGATTTAGATTTCTGAAGTCCACATAGATTTAGATCTCACCATTATTCTTCCTGACATGGACTATATTAGCAATCCACGTTGAATGGTCGATGGGGAAGATGATCTTAGCCTTCAAAATATTTTGTATTTCTTGGAAAATTGTATCAACTATCTTTAGATTATATTTCCTTTGCTTCTATTTGAAGGGTTTGATCCCAGGATTAACTAGAATGAAATGTTGCATTTCTTTAGGATGAAAAATCCTTACGATCATCATAAGAGTAAGCCAAAACATAAACATACCTCTTCAATAGATTCACTACCTTATTTTTCTCTTGTTGAGTGTAGCATTTTCCAATGTTGACCATTTTTGGATCATCAAGACTCCCAATATTCACTTTCTTAGTCTCAGCAGATTTTCAGGCTACTTGAGAAACTTTAGACTTCATATACCTATCATGTTTATCAAAAATATCCTCCAAAATCACCAGCCCTTTAGGGATTTTGTTGCCTTTTAGTTTGATGCATCCATCTTGATCCATCTCTTCTTTGACACCCTCTTCATTTGATGACACATAATCTCTAGGCATATTGTCACTTCCTTCAAAGTACAACTGATCAAAGTTGTCTTTGAGCTCCAAGAAAGAAATAAAATGTTGGTCATCATTGAAAACTTGCCAATTATTTGCATTTTCAGGCACACTGGGTCTATGGATCATCTCAATGGTGAATTTATCTTGAGGGAAATCAGGATGAGGAATCAACAAGGACCCAGAATCAACTAGAGAGTCATCCCCAGTGTTCCTTTCCCTTGGCACAACTTCAATGGAAAAAGCATCAAGGAATTCAATGGAATCCTAGACTAGATTCCTATAGTGCTTCAACATTTTGTTCTTTACCTGATAAAGGTCTCTAACTTGTTTTACAATTAACTCTGCATCTCCATGAGCAAGAAGGTTCTTCACTCCCATCTCATTTTCCATGCTCAACCCAAGAATGAGGGACTCATACTCAATAGTATTATTGGTATTTTCAAATTGGAAATTGAAGGAGAAAAGATGAACCTTATCCCCATGAGAAATGAGCACTACACTGGCTCCAGAACCAGCTAAAGAGAAGCTTCCATAAAACTTCAAAGTCCACACACCATTAGGATCAAGCAAAACTTTCTTGTGTCCTCTTGTGACATGATCATGTATTTCCCATTCCCAATGTCTTCATACAGTATTTGTGCTTTAGGATCATCTGTCTTTTGCACAATATACTTTTCTTATTTCTTAGGTAGTAGCTTCTTCATCTTCCCATTGACAAGGATCAAGGAATGTGACCAATCCATTTGGATCTCACCTCCAACATCTTTGCAAAAGTTCCTACTTAGTAGCATGACATAGGAAGGAGGGATATCAACAACCAAGATGGTAGCCAAGACCTTCTTCTCTGGTAAAGTAGAAAACACTACTTGTGCATCCTTGATTCTCCCAACCAAGGGAATTTCTCTACTTTCCATGGAATATCAAGAGCCTTAAGTGTGGGTTAGGGTTAGACCCCAATCATGAGCCACTTTTACAGGCATTAAATTATCAGATGCATCAAAATCAATGAAAAAATTGCTAATCTTGTGGCCAGTTATGAGGAGAGTCACATAGAAGGGCTTGATCTTCTCATTAGGTGAAGTGACTACAGTCACAAGGATGGGTTGAGGTGGAGAAGGAGTGGGCAAAAGGCATTTAGAAGAATGGACTGGAGTTTAAGAATTAGAATTTATAAAGTTAACCATTTCGGCAAATGCTTTAGGATGGGTTTGATAGAACTCTGCCTTAAAAATCATTATCTTGGTCTTTTAAAGATGGTCTATAATGTCAAAAGATCTAGATGTGGATGGGCAATCACTACTAGGAGTAGGAGGATCTTTTGATCAATCAGCTTTATCATTTGTTAGACAAGAATTCTTAGAAGCAGAATTAGAGGGAGAAGGAATAACAGAGCTTACCTTTTGGGTGGAAGTAGTTGGAATAGGAGCTCCTCTTCTTACAATCATCGGGATGGTGATGAGGTACTCCTTGGATATTTTTGCAAGATGTACCACTTTTTCCTTTTTATTGGTCTTCTCCTAGGTCATAACAACATATGACTCACTATTCATCTTAGCCACTACATCATCAAAGTCATCTTCATCATCCACACCTTCAATGGTGAGTAAATGAACTTGAGAACAACTAAGATCCTCCAATTTTTCATCAGCTTCCTCTTCTTTTTCATCATAGAGCCCATTCTCTCCCTCATCATCAAGCTCAAGAACTTCACAAGTAGCATTGATAGTCACCTTGAGGGGTGGACCTTCAATACGTAACCTGGTTTGAGAAGAGGGCAAGTGATTCCTAGGGTGAAAGTTATTCCTTGAAACATCTTGATATGGAGCATGCTGAGCCAATTGTTTCTTGATGGCAATGAGGTCATTAGCCATCTTTTGCACCAACTGATCTACATTACCTCTAAGAGAAGAGGAAGAAGAAGATGCTTTGGATTTGAAAGGATCCCTTTTCAGCTTGCCAGACATGATCAAGTCATCTTCCACATTGACAAAAAATCTCTGATCAACATCCAAAGTTACAAGATTTTCTCTCCTTAGGGCATAGCTTACTTCTAAAAATTGAGCATTCAAGAAGAAACACTTCTAAATCTGATCAACATGCCTATTATTTTGTGGAATCTTGTTAATCAACTTGTTGAACTTGGACAAAAAATTCTCTCATAGGCTCATGTGGCTCTTTCTTGATTTTAGAAATCTGAGCTAGAAAAGCATGCACATCTTCAGTAGGTCTGAAATGCTTCTCAAACTGAGTTGTCATGGTAGTCCAATCAGTGATGGTCCTAGTTGGAAGATGGTAAAACCAGTCTTCAAAATTATCTTGCAAGATTTCCACAAATAGCCTAATAGAGACATCCTCATGCTCAACTCCAAGGACCCAACATGCAATAATGAAGGCTGCAATGTGTTCATCAGGGTACACTTTGTCATCACCTCTAAATTTGTGAAAATTCTCCCTGTTACCCCTAGGAAATTCATGTAATGGTTGAGGAAGAGCTAGAGGCCCAACTCTTTGTCCCCAAGGTAGAGGTTCTGCCATCCTTTAAAAGATTCCTTGAAGTGGAACTGAGACACCAGTAAGAATTAGGGCACATATATTAGGGCTAAGTTGTGCTTGAGGAATGATACTACCAGAAGCTCTGTCTTCAACAGGAGGTGTGCTTATGGAATGAGATCTTCTATTTCTTCTTGTTGGAGGAAGTTGAAAACCTTGTTGATCTAGGAGTTGAAATTGGGGATCTTCAATTCCAAGATCCCTTCTACCACGAGTGTATCTTAGAGTCTTCAGATCAAAGAAATGATAAAATTAGTTGTTATTTTTAGAAAGGAATTTTTTTTGAACAAATCCCCAACGGAGTCACCAAAAACTGTTGGGTTTTAAAATTGCATTTTAACAACCACAGTCAAGGGACATAAATTCCGTCCTCTTTAATGGGAGAGGTTCCCTTATTGAAAGCAAGTGGCAAAAATTATATACAAATGTGTAACTTTCAAAGTGTGGAGTCCTGATAATTTGAAACATTTAATGCTCAAAGATCATTAATATAAAAGGATAGAAGAGTTAAGGAGATGAGGGAGGAAGAACATAACAATACTTTCAGGAAAGATAGATGGTAGAGTATCACCTTATACATATTGAACCAAAGAGTTGCAGAATAGAATCACTTACTTTCATAACCAATATAATTCCACAGACACAAAGTTCCAGAAATTATATAAATAAGGACATAAAGTTCCTTATCATAAAAATGAATGATTCCTAAATTTCAGACATAGAAAGAAGAAGAGAGAGGAAAAACTTATGTATTGATTACTTTGAATCTATTAGTTTTTTAGAGTTGCAGGTTCCAACCACAAAAATGGTGTGGAAAAGATGATAAATAGTTTTCAAGAAAGGTTACAATCGGTTACAGAAAAATGATGAACCTGATTCAAGAAACAAATGTCTGAACCTCTCAAATGCCTTGGCCATTTCCATGCCTGGTGGAAAATCCAGATGCATCAAATCCTTTCCATCCACCCTACCTTTACAAACTTTAATTTTGAGCCATCCACGTGAGAGATATTTAACTGAAATGGGCCTGCAGATGCCTTTTGCATTTTTTTCTTTTAAAGTTGCATCAGGATGACACGTGGAGAGATATGCCAGTTCTTTTATACTTAGCCAATCTGGGCCTATTTCCTACTTAACTTATGTTGACCAATAGACACGTGGAGAGTTGGCACTCATTTGAAAACCAAGCTTTTGGTTTCACTTTTGAAATCACGTCGTTGAGGCATGTGGAGGCTTCTGCCAACCCACTCATATTTAATCAATTTAAATAACCGACTCTGTCCCTTTTTATACCTGGGACACATGGAAGACTAGCGTAAGTTTGAGAACCACCCCTCACTTCGACCCTTGAAGTTATGCTGATGAGGCATGTGGCACTGTCTTCTGAAGCTTCCATAATTAAGTGATTTGGGATTTTTTTGTTTTCATTTTGGACATGGGACACATGGAAAGCCTGTGGTTATTTGAGGACTATCACCTAGGCCCTACCATTGGAGTTGCGTTGTTTAGACGCATGGAGGCTTCTATATGTTTCTTGAAACATGGCCAAGCCACATCCAATCAGATATGTCCACGTACTACCCATGGATGCTCGGGTAAAAATTAACGGGGAAGATATGCCTGTCATTCCTAAATGCAGGAAGAAATAAAAATAAGGGGAAAAACTCCAACATTACAACCAACTTTCAAACTCTTCTCCATAGAATGAAAAATTACAAACAATACCAGGATCAACATGATCCAATACTCCAAGGTATGGACTCAAAATTTTTGAAACTTGACTTCAAAAAGAGGGGAATTTTGAGGGTGAAAACAAGGAGAAATGACAAAATAAGGGTCTTGGAGGAAGATCTTAAGAAGAAGAATGAAGAGATTAATGAAAGAGATAGGGAGTTAAAGAAGGAGAACCTTATCAATGCACAATTAAGGTGCAAGTTAAGGGAGGAAAAGGAAAAGGTGTGTGAGATACATAAGAAAATAGAGATTATTTCATACCCCATAATCTTGAAGCACTCAGACCTGGCCCTACATGAACAAAAATATGAGTCAACCATGCAATGCTTGTAATACTTGACCCACACCCTCACCATGGAAAGACATCCAATCGCATTGGAATTGGAAGAAGAGGCAATGAAATGCTAGAAGGAGGAAGAAAAACAGAATATTAGGGAGACAATTACTTAGTATTCTGATCCCATTGCCACTCTAAAGACCACCAGTAAATGAATGAGGTTGTTTATGAAAATCATGATGACAGAGATAAGGTGGTGAGCATAGTGTTTGCTACACATGAGGTGGCTGTGAAGGAATTTTAAGAAAAGAATAAAGATAACAGGATGGAGTGTGATAAGATCCTAGCCAAGGTTAAGAAAAAGTTAGAAGTAATTGAGACCTTGTGGGGTTTGATAAGAATTGAATTAAGGAGCTATATCCCCAAGTCACTCACAAAATGGACATACCAAACGATCTTAGCAAGTAGCTAGAAGGAATTGTAGATACATTGAATGTTAAGAGCAATGAGTTGAGCTTTGATGAGGTGAGTGCTCTAGTAGGTGACCTAATTCAATAAGAATAGGGTGAGGTAGATGCCTCGTAAAAGATTGAGGCAACAGTGAAGAAGAAATTCCCACTCCTCCTACAACAGAAGTAGATTCTTCTATTCTTTCATTCTTTATTTATATTTTCCTTATTCCACTATTATTTAATCTTTGAAGAAGAAAGATGTTTTCAAGGATGGAGAGCACACATAGTTTCGGGTGATGTTGGGCCCTAAAATATTGGCTACGTACCAAAGGGTGCACATGTGGAGTACCACTGAGAATAAGGGTGCTCAAGGGAAAGCACACATGACAAATGGGTTTAATAAGTGTTTAAGTGAAACCAAGGTGCACACAAGAGGAAGAACATGGGTTTAAAGGACTTAGCCATATTTGGAATTTTAGAGGCACTTGAGAAAAAGTGTGAGGACCAAGCGTGGTGTAATGAGTGGATAAGGTACCATCTTGGAACCTTGGAGGTCAAGAAAAGGATATTCCCCACATGGAATATTCCTAGAAGACATCATTACAGAGAGTGGAGTGTTTACAAAGTGATAAACATCCACCAATGGAGGACCACATCAACACTTGGCACATAATCTGCAATTAGAGAAGGCATGGTAATGGGTGCTGATCTTATATAAAGTAATGCTCAAGATAGAGAAAGATATATGGGATATGAGAGAAGATATAGATAAACACACAGAGAGAATTCATAGAATGAGAAGGAGAGTAACAAAGCACCACAATAATGTTAGGTTTTAGAGCCCTTAGTGCTAAAGGGTTGTAAGGGATTCCATAATCCTATGTATGGCATTGAGATTTGTAACAAGGGTTAAAATGGGAAAATTATAGTTAGGATCTCATATCAGAGAAGCTTATCAGAGTTAAGTCTCTGTCATTCATTATATATGGTCTGAGATGACCCTTTTGACTGTAATGTGGCTACCAAAACTATTTTAAATCAATATATATGTGGGTTTGATCTGTATAACTTCTTTATGGCTGTAAACCCTTATGTTATATGACTTATAATGGCCTAGATATAGTTTAGTATGCTTCTTACAAATGTTATTTAGCTTATATAATGCATTAATGTGTGGATCTGTTAGTTACACCTTCTACCTTTTTGAATAGGTGAATATACTTCTACTTCTTAAAATCATCCTCCATTAATAACGGAACCTTCTCATAAAGCTCACATAAAGGAGGGGCTTAGTGCCCGTGTATGCCTCAAGTGAGTGCCTAGTTCCTGTTGGGTGATAGGCTGGCATGCTTGAGGTTAGAAAATATTAGTAAGGGTAAATAAATGACTACATTAATGTAGACAGTAAAATTAGGTCACACTCCCCTTTGGTCCCTCGATGAATAAAGACCCTTCATCACATTCACCTAGTCATGGCCCCTTTCACCTCATTAATATTAAATTAATTAAATTAATTCATTATCCTCACTATATTTATTATTTAAATGTCTTATTTTAAATAATACCCACACATACAGTTCACTTAGACACCTCACCAAGCCAACTCAACCTAAGACATCTTCTTAGTAAGTTGCCATAACTAACTAAGACTTACCCAAACCCTAAAAATCAATGCCTACATTCCCTCTAACCACATTTCCACATGCTTACAAGAAGCTCCCAGTCTAATCCATGGGTTAATGACATGAGATCCAAGGAAATCAAGAGGATCTCCCTAGTTTAGTAAACCTAGGAAATCCCACCTTGACCGACCGCCGGTTACACCTAACCGTCTGCGGATAAGCCAGAACCGCCATCAGTTACCCTTTTAACCCAAAAACAACCTTATTCTCAAGGTTGGAGGTTGAAAAAAAAAAAGGTTGGCAAAAGGTTGGCTAGAATTAACACATCTCAGAGAGATAACACATCTTCAGAGAGTGAATTCCAAAGAGAACACGCATGTAAGGAAGGAGATAAAGCACTTTCTCTTGCACATCCATCCCATCCATGATCTGATCTAACCAAGAAAAGACGAATTTACATGTAGCCCATACAGAATATTTCTTTCAGTTGGTGATCACTTGTAGCCTTCAAACCTCTCATCAGCACCTCCATCCCTCACTGACAGACATCCAAGACTAGAATCCCAGTAAGTATAACATCATACTTCTCTGGTTTATTTCATTTCATCATTATTTTATTATCTATTGTTTACCTACCCACCTATTGACCTTCTCCAACACTTCCACCTCCATATACCCATTAAAATATCACAAAATCCTACCCAATTTACCCAATACCTCATCCCAACTAACAAAATCCTTTGTGCAATCATAAAGGAGACCTAAAGCTTGTTCTGTGGCATTCCTAGATTTCCACAATAACCAGCACCGGTTACACCTAACCATCGTTAGTCACCCTTAACCGACATCAGTCTCTGTATTTTCCCATACAACCCAGAACAAAGACCTACCCACCTAATTTCACCTCACCCTCATCCACCTGTGATCTACCGAAGACCTATTTCAGACCTGAAGAGACCCATAACCAGTTACTTGACCTTTGGATCCTTTTCTAGCCTAGCCTGTTAGATTAGATCTATTTCTTATTGTGTTTTAAGTGAGATACCTAAATCATTTTGAATTACAATAGGATTTACTTTGTTTACAACATTAAATTTTTTAAAATAGTGGACTGATAGCCATCTAGGAAGTATCACACTTCCTGGATCTAGCATACGCTAGGCAGTTCACTACACATATTGTTTAATTCCTTCTGGTGGTCTCGCTTTTATC
This sequence comes from Taxus chinensis, assembly GCA_019776745.2. Taxonomy (NCBI): domain Eukaryota; kingdom Viridiplantae; phylum Streptophyta; class Pinopsida; order Cupressales; family Taxaceae; genus Taxus; species Taxus chinensis. The sequence continues at coordinate 11,386,699 of CM034151.1, read as the reverse complement.
ACAGGTAGTTCCTCCTAGCCAAAAGGAAGCTCTCACAATCAGTTGTGGATTCAAAATTCATACGTGCGCAACAACCCATCAACCAACATTAGAACAGGTATTCCTCCTACACATGTTACCCTATCTATTTTGTCAACACTTCAAAGAAACGATCTAAGAATCAGGTGAAACATTTTGGCATGTCCAATGGGACCCATCTGGGGTTCCTTACATTTCATTCATTCCTAGGAAAAATTGTGTGTTTGTTTCCCTTCTGAAAAGCATACACATTAATCTTCTTCCTTGGTAACCCCACCTTTTCTTTCTATTTGCTCTAAAGGAAACCTTTCTTTTAGTGTAATTAAAAAGAACCATTTCTTCATGTTTTCTACATTGTAGTGAAAGAACATCCCTCTTTCCTCTTCATCTCTTTGTGTCATCCAACTTCACACTTTGATTTGGGCTTAAAAATAAGTGCATTGCATATTGTTTTATCGCATTAGCTCACATTAATTGAGGGCAACCTATACGCTAGAAGTCATGACCAATTGATGGTTGACAAATGAATCATAGAAAAGCACTTCTTTCATTTTCTCTTTCTCTGAGTCTTACCAATCCTTACAAAAAAATTCAAATATACACATTCTTAAACAACATCCTACCTGGAAGAAGCTATAGGTGATCACACGATCACGGTATAGTGGTCACCTAGCTCACTGCTCTATCGAGTCATACTTCAAAGTGAAGCCCACCCCCACCATAACATACCTGAAACCTTACCTTTTAGATATCCTTCTTTGTAGGAAGCCATCCTCACCAAAAAACTTTATTTCACAACTCATGTGTCAGTCCCTAAATAGCATAAGCTAAACAAACATAATAGAAAAGGGCACTCATAGGATCACATTTTTCTTAGTGTTTCTGCTTGGCTTGAGTTTTGAGGTGGGAGATCATGTTCTTCATTTTTTTGTTCATCCTTGCACGCTCCTCATCACAGCTGGTGTATTCCGGCTTCACCTGAGTGTTCCTGGGCCATATCATCATCATTCTCAAAATTATGGGTCTGATTCTACATCAGATTTTAATTCAAAACCACTTTTCTTTCATCACTATTTCAATTTCATAGTAACCGTTGTCAGTTATCCTCTGACCATCGTCAGTTTACCCAACTAACGTCGGTTCCAGGTCCTTTTTCCAAGCTACCCAAAAGGACATTTTATTCATCATCTTCCACTTTTTACAGTCCTTGTCACTACCATCATACCCATTGACATTGTAAACATCATCAAATTTGGCATACCTATTAGATTTCACCTTCTGCTTTGTTTTTCACTCACTGTCCATTTGTTTTTACAGTGACCAGTAGTGGTTACCCCTAACCACCATCAGTTTTCCCTAACTAGCATCAGTTAGCTTGTTTCACATTCTAACCATCATCTAGTGCCTAATCCACATTTTGCTGCTAGATTCACCTGTTCCTGTTGTTCTTGGTGTCATTTACAGAGAAGCATCCCTACCTGATCAAAACTGGTTCATATGGTGCTGACCCAAAGATAAGCAAGCACACTCATATTTCATTATACTTGTCAACCACTCCCACCTAGTCCTTCACCACCTTCCATTTTATCACCAGCCATGGATCCCATCTAACCTATTACTATGGCTACTGGAGATGAGGAGTTTACACGACTCCTTGACCAAAACCCTGTTTCTTTGTAGTTTTACCTTTCCCATTCATCCACTCGAGATGCCTCGGGTTTGTTGATATACGAAATGCCTATATCTATCCCCATGACTATCATTCCCACTCCTACATCAGCCCCATATGGCTCTGTGCTTCCCGCATCTAGCTTACCCCTAGTCATTTCGCAACTAGGTCCTATACCCGCTATGACTACCATAACGACCATCTCCGTGGCACCCGTTACATCCACCATACCCTTGAAAACTACCCCAAACACAACCTCACCTGACCCTATTGTCTCACACATACCTATAGCTACATTACCACCTCCCGTGTTGGTGACCCCTACCCCAGTTTAGAATGTAGTCCTTTCTATTCCATAATCATTAGCCCCTATTACCACTAGGGTTATCATGACCCTTCCACCTCCCTATACATACTACCAACAACCTCGCATTTCATCCATTATTCACTCTAGGTACGTACCCCCTGTTTCACTACCTTCTTCTCAATCAACCTACATGGAAACCCCATACACTGGAGTGCCACCCCTATTATATGCCCAAAACCAACCCTCTCATGCTATAGGAGCCACCCAATCATCACAACCCACCAATGACCTAATTAAATTGATATTAGACAAGATGTAGACATTGGAGGCATTGGTTTCAGGATCTCACAACACTCTCACCTATGATGAGATTTACAACGAGCCCATCCACCATCCATTCCTATCTTCTCATACCCCGTGCATTGGGAAATGCCTAAATTCAATCGTTTCATTAGTAAAGAAGACCCACAACAAAATTTGCGGTTGTTCAAACACGGGTGTTATCTGATCATTCATGATGATGCCTTACTCTTGAAAACCTTTCCCATGTCCCTCACTGGACCTGCATTAGATTGGTATAGTGGGTTACCTAGACACTCTATATTCTCATTCAATTATGTAGCCCAAGCCTTCTTGGATTATTTCTCTATCAATATCATTAAGAAGGTTACCATGACCGATCTATACTCCACGTGTTAGTATGAGGACAAATCTATCACAGATTTTGTTTCTCGCTGGCATAGCTTGATCAACCAACTCACCTTCTAACTACCCCAAATAGAACTCATCGAGATCTTCACACGGTCTTGTGCTAGACATATCTCACTGACCTTGTAGGTCAAAACCTTCCAAACATTTGATGAAGCATTCAATATGGCACAAAAGTTAGAGATTCGGGCCATCGAAGAGAAGAAAATCCAATTACGCAATAAAAATTTGGCATTCAAGTCTAATGATACCTCTTCTTCTTCCAAACCACAAAACAATTATTCAAAATCTAAAGACACCGCTAATGTAGTGGTACTCAAGGCCGGCCCAGCACATCCCTCAAATCAGGCTACCCCCTCATCTAATCTCTCACCCATCCAAACTTTTCAATTTAGACAAGAGCAATCAAAATATACCCCAATCAGGGAACCTTACTCTTCTATCTTAGAAAATATTATCAAAGTCGGAGCCATCACCCTTCCACCTATAAAACCACACACTGGTTTTGACCCTGCTCACCCCATGTCTGCATGGTATATTGAACATGATTTCTATAATTATCATCGAGTAAAGGGTCATAGTGACGGCAACTACATCACTTTCAATAATATTGTCCAAGAAATGCTTGAGAAAGGTGAGTTAACCATGGATAATCTTAATGCACCTACCAACCAATACCTACACATCTTCAAGAAACAGTTTCCTAACCATGCCCCTTCATCTGATCAAACCGGTGAGACCTCAACTCATGATACCCATACCCGCAAGGTTCACACTATCTTTAATGATGTACCTGTCACCTCCTAATTACCCCATATTCCTTCCATTGAGGAAATCCTGATCCAAAATCCTCCTTCCGCATTGGAACCAACCTCCCTTGTTCCTTCACCAATAGAGGAACACCTTTCATCTCCTTCATCATCTACGTAGAAGTATTCTTCTAACATTGAGACCATCTCAATCCTGGATTTCCCACTTAGAGAACCGACACCTACATTACCTCCTCCACCCATAGAGGATCACCCATTATCTTCTCCACCCACAGAGGAGCACCCATCATCTCCTCTACCTATAGAGGAGCTCCCATCATCTCCTCCACCTATCATAGACCCAGTTGAGATACATTTTCCTCTTGGCGAGCATTCTCCATCCACTACCTAAAATATTGCTGACCTAATTTCAGGTCTCTTACCCACAGAAGCTGAAGCTGGATAATTTCTCATCTCTAAGACACATTTTACAGGAGTTTCCATTAGGTCCTCATCAACTCAACCTATAGACATTATGTTCTCATGTTTGGCTGATCACTTAGATTATGTGGATAGAGCCTTACTATGGGGGTGCCTTTTGCTTCCTGTCTGAATGCCAATGTAGAGGTCACTTACTGATACCTCCACTATCTACCCAAAAATATTTCAACCAATAAAACTGAACAAAATCACCTCTATCATAACTCCTTCCATGACACATGTTATAGCTCAAACCACACCCTTACCCATAACTCAACCTACACCTAAACCCAAACCCATACCGACAACATTTTCCTCAACTAAACCTATTGCCACTTTACAGGTCACCCTAACCACCAGCCTTACTCATCCACCTATCAAACTAGATTTAGCTACATCCTCCAAAGTCAACACCATACCTACTTCTACACCCAAATAGAAGAACCAGACCCATCGACCTCATACCCTAGCTGTGTCAATCACACCTGCACCTATCCCGTCCGTCTTAGGATCTCAGTTTCCCCACATGGTCAAGAAACCTCCACCCACCAATAAACCAAAAACACAACAACCAATTCCTTCCTCACAAACCTCTAACTTACCCTGATGCCCAAAACGACCTACACCCACACCTGCAGCATTGCTACCACCCATACCTCCAATACCCTCAGCTATTGCTTCACTACCCACTACACTTCAGTCGTTGTCTCTCACACCCCAAGCATGACCCACGTCATCTACATTCACACCACCCCCGTTATCCCCATGGGTAACTCACCCTCTTTTTCCATCTACTTTTCCTTCTAGACCTTGTACACCCACATCAACTTTACCCAAGAAGGTGCAACCCAAAAGAAAAAATCCACTACCCCACAACAAGGTTGTCAAAACAACCACACACCCTCCTACCCATCCATCTATTATACCCCTACCTAAACAAACATGACCAACACCTAAAAACACACTAGCACCTCAACCCATAGCTCGATCCATTCCTCCCCTTCCAAAGACCATTCCTCGACAATCGACCACACCTACATCGAAACCTATGATCACTTCCCATTGTGATCCACTAGCAGGGTCCTATGCAAAAATTTTAACCAACCTCCTGGAGACTTCTGTCATCACATTACTGCCACTCAGACCTTACGAACCCCTCAAACCCAAGCTAAAATGGTTTGACGATACTAAAATTTGTGCATACCATTGTGTGCTAGGACATGATGTGGAGAACTGTAAGGCCTTGAAAACTAACCTTATCTAATTATGTCCACTAGAAACCAACTTTGATGATGATGACCTTATCCACAACCACAACCACCATCCTCACAACTCCTAGAGCCACCCCTAAGATTTGAAATTAACATGGTTCGTATCAGAGAACTTACCACACCACCACCCCAATGTCATTGCGCCTAGCTCACCTCATAAGGCTTTTCTCCTCTAGTAGCTTTTTGCCCTTCATGTCATTATACCACTCATCCTACACTTCTCACACCTTCTCCATTTAACAACCCCCCTCAAATCAACATGATACACGTCACTACAACATGTGTAGAAGGATAAGGGTAAAGAAAAGGCAACTGACCCACCAACCAATCCTATACCCAACATACAATCTGCACCCATACCTAAAATCACTATTCCGCGGCCCCACGTACCCCATTTCTAATGGCGTCAAACATCACACCCATGCTCAAACAATATCATAAATCTCCCCTCAAAATGTCCTTATATAACCTCATTCAAACCTTGGAATCCCATCGTCAAGCTCTCATGGAGGTTCTTCAATCTATTGAGGTTTTACCCACTAACCCTACACCCGTAGCCTCCATTATCACACCCCATCATATATCGTCTCTCATCAAATTACCACCTTCATCTTCACCCCACCATATTCACAAAATACCCCCTTAGCTTTCAGAGAAGAGATTGCCGCCACACCACAAAATGAATGACCCAGACCCAACCCTCTTCATCTCTGTCCAATTCAAAGCCTAAGGTATGCCATTGTGATGATTGATGGGGGGCTAACATTAACCTCATTTCATTCCCATGATTCACTCAAATGCGGCATATTGACAATTACATGCATAAACATTTGGTCATGTTGCATTCATTTAATATGCTATCACCTCTACACTAAGCAAGCAGCATTCCCCAAATTCACGGGGGCCCCCACAATGTTCCAGAATTGTTTTAGGTCTTGGAGGAGGAATTACCCAAAAATATAAACTTGTTGCTTGGTAGACCCTGGAATCAATGTCATGGGTTGTTTGACATTACTTCCACTTTGCCACATTGTGTAAAGTTTGAACATGAAGCACACCATTATACCCTTAGTGACCCTTACCTTTCAATACATTGATATGGACATGCTTTACCAACCCAAGATGTGCTCATACCTAGAAGTAATCTACCTCCACAAACTGCTACTTCTTCACCTACGCCTTCCACCGACTAGTATAGCCGTACTCTCCTACCGCATAATATACCTCCTCCATTCCTAATACTGCCATAACCTCCACAATGAACCCCTTAGCTTCCTCAGTCCATTAACTCTTACCTCAGAATCAACCTCCGACAGTTGATCCATAAGATACCTACCTACCAACCCACTGATCCCTTGGAGGTGTTTTCAATGCCTCGCTCTGGGGGAGAGACCGCTTATATAGTGTAACACATTCCTGACTCCACCAAGAGTATGGAATCCTTCACCAACACCCACATTCTGATCACCATATAGGAGAACATTCCTTTAGTCTTCCTTACCTTAGTTACTGTATCACTGTATGGGGGACTGATATACATATACACACAAACCACCACCACAAACCTACCCATGTTTCTACTGACTTCAATCACTTACTAATCACCGTTTCACACACACCTTCCTGGCCACCGAAGGCATGGAAGGGTTGTGTTTTGGATTTTACGAGCAAGGCAGTATATCATTAGTCATGTACCACCCAAAACATAATGGACCACGTGGATCAGCTTTCCCAAACACCCCCCCACCCATACCAAATAGGCCCACATTAACCTCCATTAAGGACACTAGCTCTCTAAACCTCTTCCCCACTCCACCTTCATCACACTCTTCACCAATAGATTTGATGGATTTGATCTATCCCTCCTAAATTTTTTTTTTCATAAAAACCATTCTTGGGGCCTCTGCACTTATGCAACACAAGGGCGGGGCCCCCGCAATCTTCCCTCATGTAATCGGAAATGATCGATGATAATTACACCTTCAATTAACATTGTTAAGTTTAGGATGATGAATCATACGCACCTACCTGGTGCGAAGAATCATATATTCATCGATCGTTACCTTCTGAGACACAAACCATGTTGAATGAATCGACTATCGAGATCAACACTTCATTAACTTCAGGACGACCCGCCCATCCTAAAGATCGGATAATCTTTAGATGCTACCTGAACAGGGAAAGCCATTACTTCTTTTCTCAGAGACATAACCAAAAATTTCACTTGGTCTTATGCAGACAGCCCGGGGTATTGACCCCATTTCATAGTGGTGTCCACAATATTATAATATCTCGATGCCAAACCCATCAAACAAAAGTGAGAAAATTGCACCTCGCATTGCTCTTTTCGTCAAGGAAGAACTTCAGGTGCCCTTCTTTCCATTTCCTATCTTACCAATGACTATCCTCCTGGGATTATAACATTTTCCCTATCCACTAACGCAACGGGGGACTCATCATTTGCAGGGAATTTCATGACCTCAACCTAGCATTGCCTGAAAGATGGACTTTCCCTTTCCTATTATTTATCCAGCTGTGTTCGACCTTACACGCCTATCCATGAGATGCTATCACTCATGGATGGCTTCTGGGGTTATAAACAAATCCTGCTTGCCACAGAGGATCAATACAAAACCGTCATTTCCCACCCCTTGGGGACCTTCTACGATCGAGTCATGCCTTTTGGCCTTAAAACAATGGTGACACAATCAGGGGCTATTGGGCTATGCTTACATCTTCCAGACATTGCGATTGGAAGATTACTGTGGATGATCTCTTGGCTAAATATAAATGTCCACTCTGAGCACCTACCATCATTAAAACCTTCTTTGACCCCCTCATTAAATTTGTGTTGCAATTCAGCCTAAGAAGTCATGTGTCTTTGCGGTTCTCTCAGAAAGCGCATGGGATTTGTGTTTACCTCCATGGTATAGAAGTTACCTACTAAGTCAAGGACATTCTCGAAATGCCTCCCCTAATAACCTTAGACCACTCTGTGTCTGCAAGGTAAGTTGTAGTCATTTTCCATTCATTTCCCAATTATCTGATCGATTGTCAACCATTCATCATCATCAAGAAGGATGTCTCCTTTAAATGGGATGATGACTGTCATAAAGCTAGTTGAGGACCTTAAAACACTACCTTCTCCAACACTCGTAGTCATTCGCAAATAGGTCACTATACCCGCTATGACTACCTAACGACCATTTATCCGTGGCACCGGTAATCCACCATTACCTTGAAAACTACCCCAAACACAACTCACCTGACCCTATTGTTCACACATACTATAGCTACCTTACACCTCCCGTGTTGGTGACCACTACCCAGTTTTAGAATGTAGTCCGTTTATTCCATATCATTAGCCCCTATTACCACTAGGTTATCATGACCTTCCACCTCCCTATACATATACCAACAACCTCGCCCATTTCAATCCATTATTCAGCTCTAGGTACGTACCCCCTGTTTCACTTACTTCTTCTCAATAACGCTACATGGAAACCCCCTACACTGCGTGCCACCCTATTATATGCCCAAATCACACTCCCCCACCCCTCATGCTATAGGAAGCACCCAAATCATCACAACCCACACTGACCTAATTAAATCTGATATAGACAAAGATTAGACATTGGAGCATTGGTTCAGGATATCACAAACACTTCTCAACCATGATGAGATTTACAACGAGCCCATCCAACCATCCATCCTATCTGATCATCACCGGGATGCTGGGAAATGCCCTCTAAATTCAATCGTTTCATTAGATAAAGAAGGACCACAACAAAATTTGCGGTTGTTCAAACACGGGGTTGTTATCTGCTCATTATGGTGATGCCTTACTCTTGAAAAAACCTTTCCAGGTCCATCACTGGACATGCATTAAGATTGGTATAGTGGGTACTAGACACTCGTATCTCATTTCAATATGTAGCCCAAGCCCCTTCTTGGATTCTTTCTCTATCAATATCATAGAAGGTTACAATGGACGATCTATACTCCACGTGTAGTATGAGGACAAATCTATCACAGATTTTGTTCTCGCTGGTTTAGCTTGAGCAACCAACTCAATTCTAACTACCCAAATAGACTCATCGAGATCTTAACACGTCTTGTTCCTAGAAATCTCACTTGACCTGTAGGTCAAAACCTTCCAAACATTTAGCAGCATTCAATCTGGCACAAAATTAGAGATTCGGGCCATCGAGAGAAAGAAAACCAAATTACGCAATAAAAATTTGGATTCAAGTCTAATTTTGATACTATTCTTCTTCCAAACCACAAACAATATTTCAACATTCTAAAGACACCGCTAATGTAGTGGTACTCAAGGCCCGGCCCCCAAAAAGGCACATCCCTCAAACAGGGCTACCCCCTATCTAATCTTCACGCCATCCAAACCTTTTCAATTAGACCAAGAGCAACTCCCAAAATATACCCCAATCAGGGAACCGCCTACTCTATCTATCTCGAGCACCCCAAATTATCACAACCACGTCGGCCGCCCATCCCCCCCTCTCCACTCTAAAACCACCACTGTTCTTGACCTGCTCCCCCCCGGTCGCATGGTATATTGACCATGCTGCATTTCTATAATTTACTCCCTACGGGAGTAAAGGGCGTATAGTGCCGGCACACTACATCACTTTCAATAATTATTGTCCAAGAAATGCCTTCGAGAAAGGTGAAGTTAACCTGGATAATCTTAAATGCACACCCTACCAAACCAATACCTACACATCTTCCACAAAGAAACAGTCTTCCTAACCATGCCCCTTCACACAAGACTTCAAAACCGGGAGACCTATCAAACTCATGCTACCCACTACCGCCAAGGTTTCACCCTATCTTCTAATGATTTGTACCTCGGACCTCCCCCTCACTTACCCCATATCCTTTCAATATAGGGAAATCCTGATCCCAAAAATCTCCCTATCACGCATTGAAACACACACACTCCATTGTCGTCACCACTAGAGGAACACCTTTCATCTCCTTCATCATCTACCGCTAGAAGTATTTCTCTAACATCCTGAGAAACCACTCTCAATCATGATTTCCCATAGAGAACCCGACACTTACATTACGACCTCACCACCCCATAGAGGATCACCCACCCACCCACCCATTATCTTTCTCCACCCCCACAGAGGAGCCACCCCATCACTCTCCTCTACCATAGAGACAGCTCCCACACATCTCCTCCACATACACACACCCAAGAGACCCCCAGTTGAAGATACAATTTCCTCTTGGCGGAGCTCTCTCCATCCCACTAACCATAAAATATTGCTGAACCCCCTTAATTCAGGTATCCTTACCACCAGACGCTGCACGCTGCGATACTTCTCATCTCTAAGACCAGTTTACAGACGGGAGTGTTTCGCCTGACGAGGGTCCCGGCGTGTCATCAACTTCATAATTTTAGTGTATGTGCAGACCGCTGACGCCATTCCTCCAACACGATCGGTGTGATCTAGAACTCGCGGGTGCCGCGCGCCGGGCGCGACAGCCCCGCGCCCAGCTGACGCGGAGAGTGCGCCTCGCAGTGGACGCGAGTCGTCGATCATGTGGACATAGAGCCTTACCCCTATGGGGCGTGCCTTTGCTTCTGTATGAATGCCAATGTAGAAGGTCACGTACTGATACCTCACTATCTACCCCAAAAATATATCAACCAATAAACTGAACACAAAATTACCTCTATCATAACTCCTTACCATGACACAAGGGTTATAGCTAAACCACACCCTTACCACTAACGCAACCTACACCTAAACCCCACCAACCCCATACGACAACATTTTTTCAACCTAAACCCTATTGCCACTTGACAGGTCACCTAAACCCCAGACCCTTACTCATCACCTACATCAACTCAGATTTAGCACATACCTCCAAAGTCAAAACCCATCACACACAGTACTTCTCCACCCAAATGGAGCACCAGAACCATCGACCTCCTACCCTGCTGTGTGACAATCACACCTGCACATCCCGCTCCGTCTATAGGACTCAGTTTCCCACGATGGTGCACGAACCGCCACCACCAATAAACCAAAAAAACTAAAAACAATTCCTTCTCACAAACCTCTAACTTACCCTGAGGGCCCAAACGACTTACACCCAAAACCTAGCGAGCATGCTACCACCCATTACCTCCCAATACCCTCGCTATTGCTTAACTACCCATACACTTCAGCGTTGTCTGCTCTCACACCCCAAGCATGACCCAGTCTCCACATTCACACACCCCCGTTATCCCCATGGGTAACTACACCTCTTTTTCCATTCTACTTTTCCGTCTAGGACCTGTACCACCCACTCAACTTTACCCAAGAAGGTGCCAACCCCACAAAAGAAAAAACGTCCCCCTACCCCACAACTAGGTTGGTCAAAACAACAGTCCACACACCTCCTATCCATCCATTATTATACCCCTACCTAACAAACATGACCAAAACACCTGTAAAACACACTAGCACTCCACCCCATACGCTCCGCATCCATTTCCTCCCCTTTCCAAAGACCATTCTCGACAATCGACCACCCCACACCTACATCGAAAACTATGATCACTTCCCATTGCTGATACGACTCGAAGGGTCCTATGCAAAAATTTTACAACCTCCTGGAGACTTCCTGTCATCAAATAGATTGCACACTCAGCCCTTATGAACACCTCAAACCCAAGCTTTCAAATGGTTACGTCCTACACACGCGGCATACCATTGTGTGATAGGCCATGAATGTGGAGAACGTAGGCCTTGTGCCAACTACCCTTACCAAGTATGTCACTAGAAACCAACTTTGATGATGATACATTATGCCACAACCACAACCACCATCCTCACAACTCCTAGAGCCACCCCTAAGATTTGAAATTAACATGGTTCGTACTCAGAGAACTTACCACACCCGACCACCCCAATGTCATTGCGCCTAGCTCACCTCATAAGGCTTTTCTCCTCTAGTAGCTTTTTGCCCTTCATGTCATTATACCACTCATCCTACACCTTCTCCATTTAACAACCCCCCTCAAATCAACATGATACACGTCACTACACATGTGTAGAAGGATAAGGGTAAAGAAAAGGCAACTGACCCACCAACCAATCCTATACCCAACATACAATCTGCACCCATACCTAAAATCACTATCCGCGGCCCCACGTACCCCATTTCTAATGGCGTCACACATCACACCATGCTCAAACAATTACATAAATCTCCCCTCAAAATGTCCTTATATAACCTCATTCAAACCTTGGAATCCCATCGTCAAGCTCTCATGGAGGTTCTTCAATCTATTGAGGTTTTACCCACTAACCCTACACCCGTAGCCTCCATTATCACACCCCATCATATATCGTCTCTCATCAAATTACCACCTTCATCTTCACCCCACCATATTCACAAAATAGCCTCCCTTAGCTTTTCAGAGGAAGAGATTGCGCCACACCAAAATGATGACCCAGACCCAACCCTCTTCATCTCTGTCCACATCAAAGACATACAGGTATGCCATGTGATGATTGATGGGGGGCTAACATTAACATCATTTCATCCCATGCATTCACTCAAATGCGCATACTTGACAATTACATGCATAAACATTTGGTCATGTTGCATTCATTTAATGATGCTATCACCTCTACACTAAGCACCATCATCCTCCACATTCACGTGGGCCCCCACAATGTTCCAGAATTGTTTTAGGTCTTGGAGGAGGAATTCCAATATAACTTGTTGCTTGGTAGACCCTGGATCCATGTCATGGGTTGCATTACTTCCACTTTGCATCATTGTGTAAAGTTTGAACATGAAGGACACACTTATACCATTCTAGTTGACCCCTTACCTTTCAAAACATATGACATGCTTTACCAACCCAATGATGTGCTCATACCTATTAAGTCATCTACCTCCACAACTGCTACTTCTTCACCTACGCCTCCACCTACTAGTATAGCCGTTACTTCTACCGCATATACCTCCTCCATTCCTACTACTGCCATAACCTCCACAATTGACCCATTAGCTTCCCAGTCCATTAACTCTACCTCAGAATCAACCTCCGACAGTTTATCCATACCAGCTACCTACCTACCAACCACTGATCCCTTGGAAGGTGTTTTTCAATGCCTCGCTCTGGGGGAGTACCGCTTATATAGTGTTAACACATTCCTTACTCCACAAGAGTATGGAATCCTTCACCAACACCCACATTATGATCACCATATAGGAGAACATCTCCTTTATGGTCTTCCTTACCTTCGTACTAGTCTCATCTATGGGGGACTTGATACTACCACTTATACACCCAAACCACCACCACAAACCTACCCATTTTCTACTGACTTCCAATCACTTACTAATCACCGTTTCACCCACACCTTCCTGCACCGAAGTGCATGGAAGGGTTTTGGTTTTGGATTTTACGAGCAAGGCCGTCATATCATTATTCTATGTACCACCCACAAACATAATGACCATAGTGGTATCAGCTTTCCCAAACCACCTACCAAATAGGCCCACATTAACCTCATTAAGGACACTAGCTCTTCTAAACCTTCTTCACCCACTCCACCTTCATCACCACCTTCACCAATAGATTTGATGGATCTTGAATCTATCCCTCCTAATTTTTTTTTTCATAAACACCATTTCCTTGGGGCCTCTGACTTATCAACACAAGGGCGAGGCCCCCTCCACTCTTCCCTTCATGTATCCTGAAATGATCGATGATAATACACCTTCAATTAACATTGTTCAATTTTAGGATGATGAATCCATACGCACCTACCTTGGTGCAGAAGAATCATATATTCATCGATCGTTACCTTCTGAGACACAAACCATGTTGAATGAATCGACTATCGAGATCAACATTCATACTCAGGACGACCCGCACATCCTAAAGATCGGATAATCTTTAGATGCTACTGAACAGGAAGCCATTACTTCTTTTCTCAGAGATCATAACCAAAATTTCACTTGGTCTTATGCAGACATGCCCGGTATTGACCCCATCATAGTGGTCCACAATATTATAACTGATCTCGATGCCAAACCCATCAAACAAAAGTTGAGAAAAATGCACCCTCGCATTGCTCTTTTCGTCAAAGAAGAACTTCGGTGCCTTCTTTCCATTTCCTTAATCTTACCCATTGACTATCCTCATTGGATTTATAACATTTTCCCTATCACTAAAGCAACTGGGGACTCATCATTTGCATGGAATTTCATGACCTCAACCTAGCATGCCTGAAAGATGACTTTCCCTTTCCTATTATTTTCCAGCTGGTTGACCTTACCGCTATCCATGAGATGCTATCACTCATGGATGGCTTCTTGGGTTATAAACAAATCCTGCTTGCCACAGAGGATCAATACAAAACCTCATTCATCACCCCTTGGGGGACCTTCTACTATCGAGTCATGCCTTTTGGCCTTAAAAAACACTGGGGGCCACCTATCAGCAGGCTATGACTTATATCTTCCATGGCATCATGCATCATATATTAGAAGATTACATGGACGATCTCCTAGCCAAATCTAAACACCACTCCAAGCACCTCGCCATCCTAAAACCAATCTTTGACCGCCTTATTAAATATTGTGTTTACCTTCATCCCAAGAAGTGTGTCTTCGCAGTTCTCTCAGGAAAGCTTATGGGATTTATTGTTTCCTTACGTAGTATAGAGGTTGACCTTGCTAAAGTCAAGGCCATTCTTGAAATTCCTCCACCCACTAATCTTAGGCAACTTCGTAGCCTACAGGGAAAGTTGCAGTCTATTTACCACCTCATTTCACAATTGTCTGATCAGTGTCAACCATGTCATCATCTTCTCAAGAAGGATGTCTCTTTTAAATGGGATAATGACTGCCACAAAGCTTTTGAGGCCTTAAAAAAAATATCTTCTCCAACCAACTGTACTCATTTCACCTAAAGATGATCAACCCTTCTACCTATACATCTCAGCTACCGATCACTCCTTAGGGACCATGCTCACTCATTGCGATGAACAACACAGGGAGTAGGTGGTTTATTACATAAGCCATACTCTTTTAGATTATGAAACACAATACACCCATGTTAAAAAACTCTTCTTAGCCTTAGTTTTTGTTTCCACGAAACTCCACCATTACCTACTTAATCAAAAGACTTATGTTGTGACCAACACCGACCCCTTACACTTCATATATGCCAAAACTTACCAAAATCAATGTGCTGCACACTGGCTCATGCTTTTGGCTGACCTCGACCTTGATTTTATCCACCAAAATTCCATCAAAGTCCAGGCCATCACCGAACAATTGGCCAACGCACCTATTTCTGGGGATAAACCTTCTAATTTTGACTTTCTAGATGAGTCAATTACTTCCCTTTCATTAGACGAGCCTGCATACCAAATGAAACTCTTCTTCGATGGTTTCAAGTGTTAGCATGGGGGTGGGGTAGGTGTTATCCTCATTTCACTTGATGATGAACCCATCCCTTTGTCTTTCAAACTCAATTTTGATTTGTACAAACAATATTGCCGAATACGAAGTGCTCGTATTAGGTCTCTACGCTGCCTATTCCTTGGATGTCAAATCCATCAACATATTTTGTGATTCCTAATTGGTCTTAAACCAAGTCAATGGTATATACCAAATGTCATAATGAGACACTTCAAAATTATAAACATCACAGTAGACATACTTTTGACCACCTTTGACTGCTACGCCCTTCAAACCGTCCCACGTTCAACCAAAAAATTTACAAATACCATGGCCTGCTTGGCTTCTCAAATCCCCACTTCACCTACTGATTCTAAAATCTTTATCACCGTGCAAATACTCCAATCACCCTCTTATTTACCTCGTGAGGTTTACTCCATTGGAACCGCTACCCCTAACCTGAGTGACCTTTGGTATAAACAATACTCAAACTACCTTTCCCCGTTCCACATTTCCTCCTGACCTCACTCATAATGGACAACGGGCCTTTCTTAAAAAGGTATCTCATTATGTCATCATGGGTGGCCTCCTCTACAAACATGGATTCGATGGTATTCTCTTACGGTGCCTTAAGAGTTCTGAAATTCCTTATACCATTAAGGAAGTTCATGATGGCATATGTGGAGGTCACTTTAGTGGCCTTGTTGTTACTAAGCGTATTCTTCTCCTAGGCTATTACTGGCTGGCCCTCAACCATGATTATTGTGACTACGTCAAGTGTTGTGTAAAATGCCAACAACATGCCAACCTTCATCGTACACCCAGTCATGTCTTATAAGTCGCTCATGACCTTTGGCCCTTCTCTTAATGGGGTTTGGATCTTGTCGGAGAGATCAATCCCCATTCTTCCCAATGACATCAATGGATCATCACCGCTACCGAATACTACACAAAATGGGTTGAAGCCATACCTATCATTTCCATGAAAGTCGAGAAAATATGTGATTTCATCAATTATCACATCATTTTTCACTTTGGTGTCCCACATCACCTCATCACTGATAACGACAAACAATTCAAAAATAAAACATTGTAAAAACTTTACGATGCCTTCGACATTCATCTAAGTTTCTCATCACCTTATTACCCACAGATCAATGGCCAAGCTGAATCCACCAACAAAACCCTAAACAAAATTCTCATGAAAGTGGTTAGCGATACTAGGAAGGACTGACATATGCACATTCCTTTCGCCCTGTGGGCATACCGCACTAGTATTCACACTTCCACTTCCATCACACCTTTTTCTCTGGTCTATGGTATAGAGGTTGTTCTACCCATCGAAGTCCAGATTCCCTCACTCCGCATTTATCTCCATGACATGCTCAATGATGATGACTTTTGTTAGGACCGTTTATCATAACTCGAGTTATTAGACGAACACCGTCTTAACGCTCTTGACCACCTTCAAGTTTACCAAAAATGTATCAAACGTGCCTATGACAAACGTGTCCATGAGTGAACCTTCCAAGTCAATGACCTTGTCCTGAAGGAAAATCAACATTGTAACAAAATCAGAAAAAAGTAAACGAGGAAAATTTTCTCCTAATTAGCTTGGACCATACATTGTGACTCATACTTACAGATCATGTGCTTATCATTTATCTTCACTTGATGGTAAACCTGAACCTAAGCCCCTTAACGCCTTGCATATTTGACCATTCTATTGTCAAATTTTAGTCCTACCTCACCTTATGCCTCTTTCCATGCTCGTCCCTTGAACGTTATCCACTTCCTACGCTATCACCAATGATTAAATAAGAATCATCTGCGTACCTGTCACTTTTTATCTTATCTTAAATATGTGTACCATAGCATTGCACATAACATGATTCTCATGGATACTTTTCGTCTACCTTTAGATGAGATCCCAACGGTCGTTTCACCCTAATTTCTAAACAAGAATCCTATTCTTCACCTTAGTATTTTCCATGACTTAAAAGCCCTCACATGGGATCCAACTCCTTGAGTCAAACTTCCAATAAAAAGATGACTCCCTCAAAAGGACATCTTTCTCTCTATAATAACTGCTATAAATAGACTTCTCCCTCGAAGGACAGATATGTAAAGCTCTTTCAATATATATATATAAAGAAAAAAGAAAAAAAATCATCTGAAGCTTCCTGCATCGACCTGCTTCACGAAGACCTCAACGAGTTAATTTCCTCATCCCATATAGAATTCCTGCATCGATCAATATATCTCAAATATCAGTCAAAACAAAAAGTCTTTTAGTCATGGACTTGCCCATTGTGACCTTGGATCTCTTGCAAAAATGACATACTACCTAGTACCATATAAAATCTAACCACTTTTCCCCCTCTCACCATTCACACTTTCATTTCCTATCGCCTCAAGGGACCTATTGGACCATGACATTTGGTGGTCATGTGACTACTTTTTCACATTTAGAATAATCAATCATGCAATGTCTTTAGAATCTTCTGTTCATCCACCTATCTAAGGTATGACCTACTCATTATGGTTCTAACCAATCAGGTGGCTTTTGTGCCTCCTCTTATCTTTTTAAACTACTTCATTACATATTGATTACCTTATACAGGATTAGCTTCTTGATGCTTATCTTTGGATACCTTTTCCTTTTTCATCAACTCAAAATCACCTCTACCAATGTGCCCGCAATTCACTCATACCTAACATACCTAGACTCAATCATGCCTATAACATACCCACCCATACTCATACCTCCTCACATTCTTCCCTAGCTTATGGGAGAACTACATTGGCCCAAGGTCCCTTTTCATCGGGAATATGTAGGTAGCACTCTTGAGGGCATGGGGCCCTTAGAGGTTAGCTCGGCCACTCTCTCATCCTCACCAATTCACCTTTTATTTTCCTAAACCACATTATACCCTATATGGTTTCCTTTTATATCAATAAATGGAAATCAAACCCATCAAACAACAAATTGCTTCCTCCTTTATCATCATCAAACATACATCCATTATGTCTACCATTTCCTTACCACTATAAAACATCTTAACCATGATCCATATCATCATTCATTACACAAATTAATGAATTACAACCTAACTATACCATACCTAAAACCTAACTCAATCCATGCCTAGACCACAACCTGACTCCACCATGCCTAAAACCTGACTCAATCTATGCCTAAACCACAACCTGACTCCACCATGCCTAAAACCTAACTCAATCCATGCCTAGACCACAACTTGACTCAACCATGCCCACAACCTAACTCCACCATGCCTAAAACCTGACTCAATCCATGCCTGGACCACAACCTGACTCAACCATGCCTACAACCTAACTCGATCCATGCATATGACCTGACTCTATCATGCTTACACTACTTATATTTTCCATAACATATACACATCAAAATAACAAGATAACCACAACCATGCACATACACATAATGACCATACTCATCATCATCATCATCTCTATAAATAAAAATTTCTAAACATGTGTCTCCATATACATAATATCAAATATCTTCAGCACGCAAGTTGGTACATATAATAAAATATCTCAAAAATCTCAAATATAGCCTCACCATATTCACCATGCAAGCTGGTATATGATCAAAAAATATACAAAAATCTTGTACATCCTCACTCTCTTTGACACACAGGATGGTATCTATCAAAAATGAATCAAAATACATCAAAATAAAGGGATGTGCATCAGGCATCATCCTGTCAAACATCCTCCATCTCAGTCTCACTTGTCTCCTCCTCAACTCTTGGCTGGTGTCCTGATAACCTCTCCCCACCTGCCATAGGTCGTGGTTGGGCCCCTACTGGTACATCAGCTAGAGCTGGCCTCCGTGAGCTGGTGGCCTTAGCCTGATCCTGTCTCAGAGCTTGATGGCCCCTGACGCTCTCGATGCTGAGTCTAGGATCTAGTCCTCTCACTCGAGGCCTGTCGTGCCCTGTACTCTCCATAGGATAGAAAATCTATCCCAGCCACTATCAGTTGATCCTGGTAATATCTGGTCTCCCCTAAGGCATCTCGTAACTTAGATATGGGTACAGTTTGTGGTGGCCCCATAGTCCTCAGCCCCTATACCTATCCTATGGGACCCTGTCCTACCCCTGCCTATGAACTGGGACCCTGTCTCGGTGCTTGTGGAGGGTACCATCAGCCCTGTACCCTGTGCCTATACCTGCACCTGTAATGCCTGAATCTATGCCTGTGTAGTGGCTAACTAGCCTTGAAAATCTACTACCTATGCCTGTAGGGTAGCTACCTATTCCCCATCACCCCTCTCCATCTCCAACCTGGGCCCATCTGGGCCACCTACGCATGCAATGTGGCCACCTCTACCTCCGATGTTGCTAGCTACCCTTGTACCATCCCCCAACTATGCAATCAGGGTTGCCACCTGCCCATGTAGGGCATTCTCTACACTATGATGGTGGCTAAATCTAGCTGCCCAAGCCTGGGAGGTACTTATCATAGTTGGGCCACCCACCACTATCTATGCTTATCCTTCACTCTGACATCATCAATGCACCGGTCTATAACCTGCTCCTCCTACCCAATAGGTATTGTCGGCTGTGGAAGTGGCAATGGTCTCTCTACATCATCCCTCTAGTAATATGGGGAAGGGTGGTGGTATATCTTGTAGTAATTCCAAACTATCGTCAGACCCTGTCTACGGGGATAATCACATACTCCCCTGCATGATGCCCCTCTATCCATATGAGTAGCTGAAGGCCATCTATCTATATGAGGGATAACCCACATACGGTCTCCATATAAAGTCTACTCTAGACAATCCCTCCAGTAACCACCTGTAATAGGCTACATCATGTGTAACCTTTCCTGCTTGACACTCTCCAATAACAGGCACCCATGACCTATACCCCAACTACAAAAACCTAGCTCAAATGCATCTACTCGGGGCATACCCACTAGATGCACACAAATAATGTGCTCATAGGCCCAACAATGTAGAATAAAAGTGCAACACAGACTGAACCTACGGAGCCAACTATACGCCCACATATCTCTATATAACTGCACCAGGAATGCTAACACCTAGGAAAATCAGGTCTTCTCCATCATCATGTCATGTAACACTCCTATCAATGATCATGGGAATCTCCCACCCTTTACATCTGGCAGTGCAAAACAATAGACTACCTCCATCAATAATAGTACTAGCCTTGTCTCCTAATGGATGGGCTAGGTACATATCTCCATAGCTCACGCTGGTGCTATGGAATGGTCAGCTCTACCATCCCCTCACCAAACACCATTAGCATCAACTCCTCCGATGCCTATGAGGAGATCGAATATACCTCTGTACCCAATATAGGTAACCGCAGGATCATGTACATGTCCTCTAGGGTGACTGTCATCTCACCTGTCGGTAGGTGGAATGTGTTGGTTGCCAAATCCCATCTATCGATGAGGGTGACCATCAGACTCAACTGCCAGATTGCATTGCCAGTAGTGTCAGACCCGAATCAGGCCCACCTCCTCAACATGTCGCAACTCCTCGGCTTTCACTATGCCTTGAATTGTCACGATGCAGGGGTGGCAACCCATGTATCAACATCCTCAGCTGATTCCTCCTACACCTGCATCCAACAAAATAATTCACATTATTTCAAACAAGACTATATCTAAGAATTCAGGTGATACACATTCCCATTACCCTACCTCTTTTACTTCGCTACTTACTTGTTTACTCCCATGGCCTACCCTCCATCCCAAACCTAACCCACACCTCCCTACTTGACCCAGACCCAACCCTGGACCTACCGAACTACCTACCCCTAACCCTACCTAACATCAATATCACCTCACCTTGATTCAACCATCACCCTCTGAGGAGGAATCACCTGACTTCCATTTTGACCCACTCCCTCACCTTACCTTTTCTCCTACACAGGAAGACTCTAGTAAACATTTTCCCAATGGAGGGTTTCATACTCCTGCCCTTACCTAGCTTATATGACCCCTTAACTATGTTATGATTTTTACCAAAAACTTTTCTCAAAACCCTATCTAGCTCACCCACAATAATTTTGAATGAGACACCTTTTGGCCCCTTAAATCCCCCAATTATGAGGCTTGATTCCAGTTACCCCTAACCAAGCCTATGAAGATCCCCCTGTCAACTCGGCATCAGTGGAGGGTACTTCTAAAGGATTCAACTACCGGTGCCCTAACAACGATGCCAGCTAACCTTCAACTGACGCCGGTCACTGGCTTGCAAATTTATAGAAACCATGGTAGTAATGCCCACTAATATGTTTTCATTCAAGGACTCCCCTTATGACTCCCTTCTACTCACGTAATCTTACTCAATATCCCCCCTATCAGTCTTCAAGGGACCCCTGTCTTCAGTCCAAATTAGGCTCCCTTACCAAGGCATTCCTAACAGTAGAAGTATAATTTTCCCTCCCACAATGTCCATGAATTCCTATTAGCCCCCCCAAAAACAAAATAAACCTGTTTTCCCCCACTAAATATGCCAAGTTAGTGTGTTGAAACCACCTACAAAGTAGGTTGTGAGGGGAAATGTCTTAGGTCAGGGCTACTTAGGCCTATGAGAGACCAATGAGTGAAAGTACCTGATAAAAGGCCACTGCACTAAGAGTTAGGTCCCCCCGATCCCCTTTCCATTACCTCTACCATCACCAAAGAGATGTTAGGGAAGCTTACATCTAACCAGTCAATCCACTCAAACCAATGCCAACCATGAATGAAGCTTATGGAAGTCCACCTCTTGGTACCAACTCTCACCAGGTTTTATAGGCTAGACCAAATCATTTGATGAAATCCATGGTCACTCTGAATCAAATCTTGAACAACCTTTTCCTACTCTCTCATGTAAAACAGGGGGTATGTCATTCCCAGTATTCGATCAAGGAAGACAAGGATGAAATTCTGAAAAATATGACACTTTTTATTTTTTATGTGTAGATCAATAATTTCGCGCTTGTTACCTATCCAAGTTAATGTACCAAACTAAGCACACAAAAACCCTGAAAAAATCCAATGAAATCGATACCTGATGGACAAGATTCAAAGATGTAGATGGATGAGGAAGCCGATGTAGATAAGACGGGCGCACATGGGCAATTCTGCACAGTAGATCCAAGTAACCTGCGAGACACTGATGCTTGACAGAAAAAGACCACGTTAAAAGATATTTAGGTGGACTACCTGAGAAGCGGGTCCGGGAAGCGATAAGCTCCCTCGGCGGATGTCAGTCCACATTTTCAATTAAGTAAAGAAGTATACATGATAAAAGATGTACGTACAAGACTAGATTTTCTGATCAAAGTAATAAACAAAATCTAAACAGCAGGCAGAAAGCAACAAAAAATAGGGAACTGTGAAAACAAAGCTGGATTTGTGTTACCTGTGTCTTTTTACTTGTCTGTAGGATGATCGGCGTCGATTATATAGAATCGGCGTCGACTGGTTAAGATCGGTGTCGACTGATGTAAATCGACGTCGACTGATATAGATCGGCGTCGATCCGAGACAAAGTGCGAGAAGATTTGGAAATCGGAAAGCGAAGGCCAGATCGTTAACGTCTGCTAGATCTGCAGAAGCTGGAGAGATACTGGCAAGGCTCCACTTGTGTTGGATGCAGGAACAGAGTCACCAGAAAATCAATGGAGACGTGTGATATTGATGTGATAAGAGCAGAGTAACGATGCTCCTCTCAGGGATTGATTTGGACAAGATCCGCTCTCATTCGATAGATAATGTTCACACTTGATGCTAAAAGATCTCTCGTTCTCTCTCTTACAATCTGTGTCTCTGTGTCACGATCTGTCTCTCTCTGTGTTCCTGTGTCCTCCCAGAACTGAGTTCTGGGCCTCTATTTATAATCGGCGCCACTCCAAAAAATCGACGTCGATCGAGTACCGGTCGGCGCTGATCACAGAACAGACTCCCGAGACGGCCAAAATGAGCGATTTCTGGAAAGATAAGAGTGAGCCCTCCACCTCAAATACGGGAAATATCCCGCTTTGGGAGGAGGAGAAATAGGGGGGATATATGGATAGGATAGATATGGGGTAGATAAGTGGTTAGGATACATGTGAAAAGGTGTAATTAAATAGTTAATATTTAATTACTCACGGGTAAAACTTAATGGGGTGAATTAAACTTAGGATAGGTGTTTAAATAAAAAATCGAATAATATCCCAAGGGGATAGTGGTGATATAAATGTGCCCTAGGTTACCTGAGAGAGCAAACGCGCATGAGGGACACCAAATTGGATAATCAATTTTAGGTGTCTACATTTTGCCCCTTTTTGTCAAGTAACTTGCGATAAGCAAGGTTGTGAGACAAAAATAAGGAGGTGGAAGAAAGGAAGAAAAAGTGATGATGCGATCCCTCTCAAACTAGGGATGGGATGGGTGATAGAACAAATGATCCCAAGTTTGAAAAAGGTAGATGAAAACACAGGATGCCCGAGCTAGATGTCTGGAGTAGATCCGATCATTGATGATGCACAAACATGAATAAAGAGATAGCCACCTAAGGAACTCATATTGGTAGGGCAGACTAGACGGTCTCCTCATGAGACGACGTTAGTACCTACAGACCCATGAGTGTAAGGAGGGCTGGAAAATAGTCAGCATCTAAAGAGAGACACATTGGTAGGGACAACCAGACGGTTTGCAAAGAAGACGACGTTAGTGCCTACATACCCATTTAACTCTAAGTTGCCAAAAAGTAGGATTGCCCCATGCAAAGGGAACAAACTCGAAATGGACGGTGATATTGAAAATATGTGCCAAAAGGCAACATTCAGCGCACAATAATGACCAGATAAATAAGCCAAGCATCAACACTATGGAAAAGAGATGGAAAATCGGTGGCGATCACAATAATCACCGTCGACTTAAATAAACGGCGCCGACCAAAAAAATCGGCGCCGACCTTTCACAGCACATATAAATATGTGAACAAAAAACGTGAACGATTTATTTACACCGTGACGATTGATTCAGAGAGAGTCAAAAATTGGATTTGAGCACCATGGAAGCCTCTGGAAGTGGTCAGAAGTGGAGAAGGACGCGACTGGGGTAAGTGGTTCTTCTTGAACCCACCATATTTATTTTTGTTTTATGTTTCTTTTTATTTGTATTTTGCTTGGTGGGAGGCCAGGGTGTGTTTTTTACATCCGCCGCAGAAATCAGCGTCGATTGGTAGAATCGACGCTGATTTTATGTAGGCGGTGCCGATTAATATTAATCGGCGTTGACTATATATATAAACAACGTTGATTGTATTTAATCGACGCTGATTAGATAGACTTGTGAATAGATTAAAAAAAATTGTTTTGGATGTTTGGATTTGGGTAAATATGAGGCTAATATTGCTCTTGATGTCGTGGATGTAGGCACGAGAGGTACTACATATGAGGGATGTGATTCCTGAGCTACTGGATACCATTCTCCCTGACGTCACTGACACAGATTGACGGCATTTAGAGTTATCTGGGCTAGGGGGCTTTCAATACTACAAACGAGTGCCGCGAGATGTAGAGTTGATGCAAGCACTAGTGCGATGATGGGATAGCCAGACTTGCACTTTTTGGTTCAGGACGGGTGAGATGACCATCACCCATGAGGATATCTACAGGATTTTGAGACTGCCGATCACTGGGGACCCGATAGAGATTACACCAAGAGAGTAGCAGTAGAGGGCCCTGGTTCGATTGTATGGAGATAGGGCAGATGATTCAAAGATAGTGTCTGGGGTAGTGTGGATAGCCTCGCAGTATAGATAGGATAGTCCCAGGAGCAGGCGGATAGTTTTGATTCAGGAGGTGGGAGATTCCCATTGTTGTTACTAGATTACGTTTGTGACATCCTGCAGTTCAGACAGGTGTTCACCTTTGCTGATGCCTTGATAGCTCAGATATATCATGAGTTATGGATGTATACCACTAGCTGGAGGACAGGTATCGATGTCAGTTTTGTGCTCCATTGCTAGGCATATGAGCATATAGTAGTGATTAGGCCATCCGGGCTTCCTTGGATGCCAGCAGCAGTGGGAGCTATTGACTACGGATTCTGGCGATGGTGGGCCAATATGGCCTCAGGAGATATAGGTAGATCTACAGATTGGTACACCGAGCGTTTCAGGATGCTGACACCAGAGCAGGTCATCTGGAGACCATATCAGGTATTTTTGACATGGGCCGGTCAGGATGCTCACCTGGTGGGATTGAGACGGAGCAGGGTGGTTAGGGGCCACAGGCCTAATATGTGGGAGTGCGTCCCGTTTATGTGGGTATTGAGATAGTTCGGCCTAGTAAAGACAGTGCCAACTACTTACAGGCCTTATAGGTGAGACAGCAGAGAGACTGATCTACCAATTTTGATCCCGGCAGATCCATTGAGAGAGGCCCCACCCTCCACAGACAGTGATGATGATGCCAGAGTAGGTGATGGTTATGCTACATGGTATGCGACAGAGCTACCATGACATCTTCCGGCATCTATAGATGCCGACGAGGAGGATATGGCTACAGTGCTAGAGAGATTGGAGGGAGAGCACGCCACCCTGACACAGACACACCAGGCGGCTCTCGAGGAGATCAGAGCTCTGACAGAGGAGAGGGATGCCCTAATTTTGGAGAGAGATACCGCTCGCTAGGAGTGAGATACAGTGATCCAGCAGAGGGATCGCTACCATCGACATAGGGAGGCCCTTAGGGCCAAATATGGGGAGACATGTACCATGTCAGAGTCTGGGACATAGGGCACAACCATAGGAGGGGCACCACTGGCAGCACTAGCAGCACCAGTAGCACCACTACGAGCACCTGGTACCGTGAGCTTGAGCACATATCAGTCTCTCCTCGTTGAGGTGAGATACTACGAGGATGCCCTAGCACAGCATGCCCCAGATGTGCCTCGGTATGGGGCGAGGAGGAGATCAGTGACAGCTACAGCGAGTGGGGCATCAGAGGGAGGGAGCACCGGGAGAGACCGAGGTGGGCAGAGGCCTCCAGCAGTAGGTGCGTCTAGCTTGATAGGCGGCGGTCAGGAGAGACAGCCTGGTCCAGAGGAGGGCGGAGGAGATAGTGTTCTCCACGCATCATATTTTATGATATAGGGATTGATGTATTTTGTATCAGTGTAGTGATGTAGCCTCGATTGGAAGGCATTTTATAGATGGCTTGATTGAGAGCCACCCATTTTTTGTTGTACAGACACTCATGTATATATATAGATTCATCATTTCCTTTGTCATATGATTGTTCTCCTGTTTTTAATTTTGATATACATGGATAGATGTAGCATAATTGTGATGGATATCGACATATGCTGAGAGATGATAAATAGATGTGATTGGATGAACATAGACATAGAGGATAGATAGATGTGATGTAATTTGATGTGATTGATATGTGGATTTAATTTTGATGAAAAATAGATATAGAGACGTGTAGTGTAACTTGGACGTACATATTTTTAGATGTTTTGATGGATAGATGGATATATGTGATTGATGTATGGATTTAATTTTGATAAAAAATGGATATAGATAGATGTAGTGTAACTTGGATGTACAAGTTTATAGATAAATGTTTAGATGGTTTGATGGATAGATGGATAGATGGGATTGATAGATTCGGTATGTTTGAGATGTTAATTTAATTTTGATGAAAATAGATAGATAGATCCACATGTGTTGACAATACATGCATTGATAGATAAGATGAAATTAGATAGATGATAAATTTTGATTATGTGAAATGTCAATTTTACTGGATGAATAACAAATAATAATGGTGAATACTCTTTGCGAGAGCCAAGGATGTAATGAAAATGACCTTGACTAGAAATAAAGGAAATACACCCAGATAAGAAAAAAAATGATAAGCTGGACTCCCAACCGACCATAAATAGAATCTGGATAGGAAACCAAAAGATCATGCATGCAAGGCCCTATATGAGGTTAAAATAAGCCTGACACTAACTAGCCGCAAACCAGATTTAGGAGGGAAACGGGAGGAGCAGTAAGTAAGTATCTTGTCAAAATTTACAAGGGACAGAATACATGTTCATACTGGGAAAATAGGATTCTCCATATGATCGAAAAAAGGTCTTATATCTTAGCTTCATGATTTCTGGCAGAAAAGAAAACTGATCAATGCGGGAAGTTTGATAGATATGGAAAGACTAATCAATACGGGAAGTCTTTCACTGATGCTAAAAAATTTATAATCTGGTTGAAAGGATGATTAATGCAAGAAGCCTTGAGTATTCCTTTGAGAAATAGCCATCCTTTAAGGGAGCAGTCTGTATTTTGAATTTTAATGATAGCCATCCTTCGAGGGCATGGTCTATATCTTTTGATTCATTTGATTGTATGGGTAGCTGTCCTTCAAGGGATCCGTCTATCCTCTTTTTTTTTTTTTTTTTTTTAAACTTTTGGCAGAAGCTGAGTTTAGACCTAGATAGATCAGATAGAGGGGAAGAAAACGTATAAAGAGCACACACTCATGCCCCGAGTAGATCCGATTAAGATAAGCACTTGGGACAAATGAAATGGTGATTAAGCTGTTCCTACCATGAGGAGAAACATATCCAGAAGAAGAATGCTATGAGTAGAGCCGCGATAATCATATTTAAGTTAAAAAAAAGACAATAGGCGGAGAACCACATAATTTTGAATCACCATGAAAGTATATGACTGGTTATTAGACAGATGAAAGATCTGTCTTGCAACTAGATTTGTGTAGGATGGATTTTAATAGTAGAAGGGCCGTAGATGCAAGGCATTAAGAGGTTCCACTTCAGGTATACCTTCCATGGAAGATATACGATAAGCCCTCCGACCCATATTTATGAGTGATAACGTACGGACCCATCCAGTTGGGAGCAAACTTACCACGCTGACTCCTTTCGAGTGTAGTGACATTTTGATTTTCTTTAAGAACAAGATCACCAATTTTGAAGTCACGATGCTGCAAGTGCTTGTTATAAGCACGTTTGACACGCTCAAGATAGACTTGATGATGTTCAAGAGCGTTGAGATGCCGCTCATCTAATAATTCAAGTTGTGCTAGATGATTTTGACGATAGTCCTCATCAGAGACAAATTCTCTAAGAGAAACATGGAGAGATGGGATTTGGACTTCCAAAGGAAGAACAGCCTCAGACCCATAGACGAGAGAGAAGGGAGTAGCACCAGTAGGAGTACGAATGCTAGTCCGATAAGCCCAGAGAGCAAAAGGGATATGTAAATGCCAATCCCTACCATCTCGACTAGTTACCTTTGCGAGGATATTACGCAAAGTTTTATTGGAAGCTTCGGCCTGACCATTAGCTTGAGGATAGTATGGAGAAGAAAAGCTGAGTTTGATATTGAAAGTGTTGCAGAGGTTCTGCAAATAAACGTTCTTGAAAGACTTACCATTATCTGTGATGAGTTTGTGTGGAACACCGAAGCGACAAATGATGTGCTGATAGAAAAAATCAACTATGGGTTTAGCTTTTGTTGAAGAAAGAGGGATAGCTTCCACCCACTTAGTAAAGTATTCAGTGGCAGTAATGATAGAATGATGACACTGTGAAGAACGGGGATTGATGAGACCAATGAGATCAAGACCCCATTGCGAAAAAGGCCACAAATCTGCTGTAGGTTGTAAAGCTTGACTAGGGATATGTGTGAGATTGGAATGTTGTTGACACTTGACACATTTCTTATTGTATTCACAACAATCTCGATTAAGAGAAGGCCAATAATATCCCAAACGTAAGATGCGTTTAGCTACGGCCAAGCCACTAAAATGGCCACCACAGATACCGTCATGGACCTCCTGGATAGCTTTAGATGATTCAAGGGTTTTGAGGCACCGAAGCAAAATACCATCAAAGCCGCGTTTGTAGAGGATCCCACCTAGAATAGTATAGCGATTAGCGCGTAGGATAAAAGATCTTCTACC
Organism: Taxus chinensis; assembly: GCA_019776745.2. NCBI lineage: Eukaryota > Viridiplantae > Streptophyta > Pinopsida > Cupressales > Taxaceae > Taxus > Taxus chinensis. The sequence continues at coordinate 11,357,048 of CM034151.1, read as the reverse complement.
ATTGGAAGTCAGATCTAGAGGAAGCATCGAATGAGATAGATAATCAACGATCTGTTGATACCACTCATCTTGAGTATGGGTTGTGACAACATGGATTGAAGTTAATTGCCTAAGATGAGATGGTTGATCTAATCGTTGCACAGCCACATAAAGTCGCAAGTCCTCGGTAAAAGGTGGGATAAGTGAGGCTAACGAAGCCATTGTATCTGCGAATCGATTCGCAGTGTGAGGAATAGCTTGGATAGTGAATTTATCGAAAGATTGGAGTTGAACGAGAATGATATCACGATATTTTTGAAGGATATCATTCCTGCATTGATAGACGCCCGTGACTTGATTAACGATGAGTTCAGAATCACCAAATATGTCAATATGACGAGCACCGAGATTAATGGCATTTTGAAGACCCAAGACAAGAGCTTCATATTCAGCCATATTATTGGTGCACTCAAAGTTTAGTTTGTGTGTGACTGGGATAGGCGTACCCCAAGGAGGAATCATCACGAAACCTACACCTCCCCCTTTTTGGCATTTGGATCCATCAAAGAAGAGCTTTAATTTAAGTGGCGATAGACCAAATTCAATTTGTTGGATATATTCATCGGGGAATCGAGCAAGGGGGACTTGAGTGTCCAGAAGAGGAGCATCAGCTAATTGATCTACAATGACCTGACCCTTGATAGACTTTTGCGGGATAAACTCGAGATCAAATTCTGTCATAAGCATGAGCCAACGAGTGATACGATCATTGTGATAAGGCTTCGTATGAATTGTCTTGAGTGGATTGACACTTGTGACAATGTAATTTTTGTGATTAAGGAGGTAATGATGAAGCTTAGAAGTTGCAAAGAAGAGAGCACAACACAGCTTTTCAGCTTTGGAATAACATGTTTCATACTCATGGAGGGTGCGACTGATGTAATAGACACCTTGTTCTTTGTCGCAAGCATCCCGATGTGAGATCATGGCTCCCAGAGCATGGTCAGTCATAGAGATATAAAGATAGAAAGGCTCCCCCTCGCGTGGAGGTGTAAGCACAGGTGGAGAAAGAAGATAAGCTTTGAGATCATCGAAGGCATTTTGGCAATGTTCATCCCATTCAAAATGAACATTCTTACGGAGGAGATGATGAAAAGGTTGACAACGGTCCGACAATTGTGAGATAAAACGACGCACTGATTGAAGACATCCTTGGAGACTGCGGAGTTGCTTTAAGTTAGAAGGGGGAGGCATCTCAAGGATAGCTTTTATTTTTGTGGGGTCTACTTCAATAGCCCTAATGGAAATGATAAACCTAAAAGTTTACCAGTGAGAATGCCAAACACGCACTTAGATGGATTTAGACGAAGACAAAAGCAAATAAGCCTCTCAAAGAGAGGTGCAAGAATGAAAAGATGATCCTGATGACGTTTGGATTTACCAAGGAGATCGTCGACGTAATATCCCACAGTTTTGTGTAAGAGATCATGGAAGATGTAGGTCATTGCTCGCTGATAGGTTGCTCCTGCATTCTTAAGACCGAAAGGCATGACACGATAACAAAAGGTCCCCCAAGGAGTTATGAAAGAAGTCTTATGTTGGTCTTCTGGTGCGATGAGAATTTGATTATACCCATAGAAACCATCCATAAGAGAAAGCATCTCATGACCCGTAGTTAAATCCACGAGTTGGTCGATATTAGGTAGAGGGAAATCATCTTTTGGACAAGCAAGATTAAGATCCCGGAAGTCGGTAAAAATTCAAATTTTCCCAGTAGCTTTAGTTACTGGTACTACATTGGAAACCCATTGTGGATAATTGATGGGTTGGATGAAGTTATCCGAGAGCAAGTGTTGCAATTCTTCTTTAACAAGAAGGGCTACTCTAGGGTGCATTTTATGTAATTTTTGTTTGACCGGTTTGATGTCGGGAAGAGTAATGATATTGTGGACCACGATATCGGGATTGAGTCCTGGCATATCCTCATATGACCAAGCAAAGGCTTGATGATGGTTGGAAAGAAAAGTGGTAAAGTCTCCTAACTCCTGTGGATTAAGGGATTGGCCGACCTTAATGATGCGAGGGTCTTTAGAAGTCCCAATATTAAGGTCGACAGTGGCTTCATTGAGAAGCGTATACATGTCAGAAGGAATGGTTTTAGGAAGATAGGAATCCTCTACCCCCAGATAGGTGAGGACAGAATCATCATCCGCACGGTGGATAGTGTTGATAGTAGGAGAGTCGTCTCCAACTATTTCAGGGAAAATTAACGGTATGGAAGTAGACCTGTCATTAGTCTTATAGGCTATTGGCCCTAAGGAAATGGTATTGATTAAAAAAAAAAGTTAGACAGGATGGAAATGGCATCGTCCACATCGAGTGATGCTTCTGACTTAGCGGGAGAAGATGGTTCCTCAATAGGAAGAGGCTCATCGAGAACAGTGATGGTGGCTTTTGAAAGAGGTTTAAATCCTAAAACAAATTTTTGATGTGGCTTGAGAGTTGGAATGGATGTGAGATCATGCACACCTTGTTCATATTTACCTAAGCCAAAGCCCTTCCATGCGCATCGATATAAATAAGTTTTTACAAACGTGGGATTCTGTAGACAATCGAACCCTGTTAGATAAGGTTTGGTCCTAGGAGGAGAATCCAGGTGATAGTGAGGTGTATCAAGACCACCGTAAATGAAATTAGTCTGTTGATTGGGTAGACCAATGGTGACGATGCGACCAAGACCTGGCTGATATTCAGGTTGTTTGTCTGGTCTACCATACTCACTAGGTTTGAGATGGGTGTCAAAAGAAAGGAGAGGAAGCTCTCCTAGTGAGAAACGCTACAATGTCTCTTCTAAATTTTGTAAATCCAGTAGTTTGGTTGTAGGTATGGAAGAAGATGAGGCCCCGTCAGGAGAACAAGCATTTTCCTTTAGAGGGGCAGACCCTGTGGTTATGTCGCATTGTGCGGAAGGAAAAGGATCTCCTGGATGAGTATAGATTTTTCCCTCATATTGATATTTTAAGCATCGATGGAGGGTGGATGGGACACAATGCATTGCATGAATCCAGGAGCGTCTGAGGATCATATTATAGTGGAATTTCCCTTCAACAATGTAAAAGCGTTCATGAAGCAGCTTCTTACCTACTCAAATGGGTAGGACCACAGTTCCTAAAGTAACTGCTAGCTGATCGTTAAATGATCGAAGAGCGAAAGGTGGGGCTGACACTATGTTCTTTGGTAACTTAATTTTCTCGAATGTGTGCGAGGAGATGATGTTGAGTTCAGCACCACTGTCGATCATAATGCGTTTTAATGTAGTGTTATCGATTTGGCCTGTGATAAAGAGGGGAGCCTCCAAATCCTCGGAAGAAAGGGAAGGAATTTCTGAATCTTCAAAAGAAATGGTGGTTGATGGTCTATTCAATCCAACAACCATCTCGAAGGGCTAGGGCTCATCTAAATTCACTGCGATGCGACGTAGATTATCAATTAGAGCCTGGCGATGTTACAGAGAGGATTGAATGAGGTCAAAAAGAGACATTTTGACTGGAGCCTGGGTGAGTTGTTTCATAACACTCTCCTCAACTGACACGGGAATTTGAGCCTGAGGTGCAGCATGAATAGAGACCCGAGGTCTCGGGGCTAATGAGGAAGGAGGAACTCCTTCGGGGGCTGCAGAAATAACAACCCGTGGTTGAGATGCTATAGATAAGGATGGATTATCATATTGTTGGGTTCTCGTGGCGATATGAATTGTGTCGATTTGAGAAGGTGGAAGATCATTTGGAGTGGAATCACTAGAAGTAGAGGTCTGAGTAGATCGTTGGGGCTCAGATGGAGCTAAGATGACAGGAGATACTTGTTTCTCCTCCTCCAGCAAAAGATCACTTTCTTCCAAAAGGCTGTTGACGACAGATTGAAGAGCTTTACATCCCTCGGTATCATGACCTGGGGTACGGTGGTAAGCACAAATCAAATCAGAGTTAAACCAGGTAGGTTTAACTCCTTTAGGGTTATAGGGTTTAATCAGAGGAAGAGATATGGATGAAGATTGGATAAGTTGGCGAAGGATTTCAGTATAGAACCCGGTAGACAAAGATGAGGATAGAGATGATGAAGGCACCTCTTTTACTTTAACAAACTGCTGAGGTAAAAGAACCTGCATGTTAGGTTTGACAATCTTTTTAGGGATCATCTTATTTTTTTGGACCTCTAGAGGAGCAGCCTTGGGCACTTGAGATGGAAGTAAGTGAGACATGATTGATTTTGGTGGAGGGGGAGCCCCTAAAATAGATTTTGAAGATGATGGAGATGTGACAAGTGTTGTGGGCTTCAGAGATAAGGGAGGCTGCTTGGTCAAGACTAGTGATGATTTAGATGATGTCAATTTAGATGAGGGAGAAGCTTCCAAAGTAGGTGTAATCGGAGGAACAGAGGGTGCCCTGGTTTTTGGTAACGAAGATGATGATTCTGATAAAAGAGGTGACGTCTTTTTAGTAGGTAAGTCCACTTTTCGAGGTGCTGGTGAAGAATGTGTTGTAGAAGAAGATGGTTTTGATAAATTTGTAGAAGAAGATGCCTTCTCAGCGGATAAATCTAATTTTTTATGAGGTGCAGAGAGAGATTTTTGTGGGAAAGCACCAAGAGTCTTAATGGTTCGAAATATGGGCTTTCCTTTTTCAGGAATGGTGACAATTTCAACTGCATAAGGTGATTGTAACCTTTTTGGGGGAAGCAAATGGGGAGGTACTGACGGCGCAACGTTAGATTTTAGTTGTCTTGGTCTAAGTTCAGGAACCGAGCATATAGGTGTTGGTGCTACTTCTTTAGATTTCCCCTTAATAGGTAAAGTAGCATTGGTGATGGAAGAAGTGAGTGATGAAGAAGCAGTTCCTTGCGGGGGAACTACTTCTAGTGCAGTAAATATGGGTGAAACTACTGTAGGAAAGGAAACAGGAAGAGTCAAAATCGAAGACGCTTCCGTCGAAGTCGGCACAACTATAGGTACGTTCACCAAGGGCATAGTCACAGCAAAAATGGGAGAAACAGAAGTAGATGTATCCGCGGTGGAAACTCAAAGGGATGTAATTTCCTCGAGCATTGAAAGAATGAATGATGATGACACAGATGAGGTTGATACAGTCTTGGGTATGGATGGGAGATCAGACAAAGAAGCAGAGAGATGTGAATCCGTATCTAATAATGTTGGAATATTCAAAGACGGGCTATCTGAAGATGGTGGAATCCCAATGATTAACGAAGTGGAAGGAGATTCTGATTCAGTCGATGTGTTCGCAAATGGCTTAGTTTTAGAAGAAGATTCTTCCGTAGAGATGAAGTTGATAGTATGAGTGTTTGGTTTTTGAGACTCTGAAGCATCATGGTTTGGAGAATGATTGGGAAAAGGTTATTTGAAGACATCTAGTGCTTGATTTTGGGGAGCATTTGGGTTATCCAGAATGAGGTCGCCTTTATCGATGAATTTCTGGACAAGATTTTTGAAGGTCTGACATCGTTCGATGTCATGACCTTTGGTTCTATGATAATGACAGAAGTCATTTTCCCTATACCAGAATGGACGTTCTTGGCTTTCATCAATATTCCTAATTGGGGGAAGTTCGATCATGTGGACTTCCAACATTTTTTCTAGGATGGAAGCATATGATTCCCCCAATGAAGTGAAAGATCGAGATGATGAGGTCCCTTTTCAAGAAGATGAGGAGTCTCTTCGTGGTGTTTGATTAGAAGTGGTATCGGCTCGTGATGTTTTTAATACAATAGCATTGGTGGATCCCTGAGTCTTGTCTTTAGAAGTGGAAGGATTTGATTTGGTAAACCGAGAAAAATCCGGTTTAGATTTAGAGAAAAGTTTTAACTTCCCTTGTTCAATGGCGCGGGATTCAAGTTTGCGTGCCATCGTAAAGGCTTCTTCAAATGTATGAAAAGTCTGGATCCTTAAATTGGAAGAAATATGATTAGCACAAGATCGAGTAAACAACTCGATCTGTTGGGATTGAGGAAGGGAGAAAGACAATTGGTTTATTATCCCTCTCCAATGAGCGAAAAAGTCTGCAATAGACTCATCATCGAATTGGTGAATGTTATAAAGATCTGTAATCGAGATCTTATGTGCAATATTTATTGAAAAGTTTTCAACAAACATCTGGGCCAATTGAGAGAAAGAAAACAAGGAATGTTGAGGAATGTTATTGTACCAGTCTAAAGCCGGACCTGCTAGAGACATAGGAAAAGTACGGAGCATAAGCTCCTGATCCTGGACTATGAGGTAGCAAGCATGTTTGAATGCTCGCAAATGTTGTTGAGGGTCCTCCTGACTATGAAATTTTGAAAATTTAGGAAATTCCCATTGGGGAGGATAAGGTTTAAAAGCCACTGAGGGGTGAATGGGTTCATTACACACTTCTTCAAAAGAGTATGAGGGACGAGCCCCTTTGGTGGAGGCTTCCAAGTCTATGATTTTCTTGAAAATAATTTGAACCACGTTAGATTGAGGAGGAGGCACACTGGCATGTCCTACATAAGAAGCAAATGGTGGATGTTGTTGAGGTGTCAACGAGGGATTCATCTGTTGATTGATAAGATAATAAGAGGAGTAACCAGGCGTTCTGGGTGACGCCTGGTGGGGTATTTGCTGTGAAGGAGCCTGTGTATGGGTAGGCTATGGGATAATAAGTGGTTGAGAAAATGAAGGTTGGATGACAGACGAAGCCTGTGATTGGTGGAATCCTATGCTTGTTGACTGAATCGGAATAGATTGAGGAACATGGGTGCCGATTTGATTAGACATGGTGGGGAATAAAACTTGAAAGAGGATTTTTACTGCCGGATTGGTTGTTAAGGGCACCGATAGTAGAGGACGGGCGTAGGTCACTATTGCTGGAACATTGGAAGAAAAACCCACTGGAGGACGAGAAGCAGGAACCAACTGACTAGTCGAAGGGGGTTGAATCATATAGGGGTACTGACCCTGGGACATGATGGACGACATAGATGAATTAACAGCAATATGCGGGTGCACAGATGCACTCGTTATAGCCAGAGAAGAGGACCTCTCAGAAGTCGATTGCGGAATAGTCGAGGTAACTGCGGCGTTAGGAATAGGTAAGACTATTTGAGAACTAGTCGAAATGGTCGGTGGAAGAGAAAAAGGAGGCACAGGTGCGCCACCCTTCTCTGTGGCTCAAGGTGAGAAAGATGATGCTAACTGTTCTACAAAATCCTGGGATGGTTCATGAGAATAATCGTACACTTGCTGGATTGGTGGTCCCTGATCAGATATTTAAATAGACTTGTGTACTAGGTAGTCCATGAGGGCTACCAGATTGCGATCGAGGAGCATCTGAAATTCAGGATCCCCATGAGGAACATACTCTGAGTCAGAAGTAGATGATATTTCTGAAGGACTAGGGGAATCTAGACGTAGGATGGGGAACCAACTAACAGTGGTCCCGAGGAAGACCTAGGGGGTGCCGAAACATCCACACTAGTGGTGATCTCGGAGGAAGAAGGGGCTAATTGAGCCATTCTTCTAGATTGTAACCGAGTCATGATTGTCATAAACAAGCAGAAAAGAAGATTGACCTAACTAATGCATAGACAATTCAAGCAGTGTAGGTGATTATCTCTTTTAAGTTTTTATGCTTTTAAGAAAGAACATATTAGGGAGGGCCTTTTAGAACAGGAACTACTCAGATAGCCAAACTAAGGATGGTTTGAGGGGTGTTTTGGTGAGGAGTCCCGAAGGCACTTCAGTAAAAGACCGGTACGTGGCTTGATATAGGGGCCTACCCCCGCACTTCACACACCGCTGCGATAAGGGAGTCAGGTGCTTTGCCAATATATACCAGAACTTCCGTGAATTTATAGCGCGGCCCGAGTACCGCGTAGGCTCTTCCTCTTGGATGTCACTTCCAAGTAGGCGAGGCCAGGGAAAGAATTTTTGTTTAAATGCTTTATACCTAGTGATTTTGGCTTTGTGTGCAAGGGTGAAAAATAAAAATCAAATAGTGTCACTACCGATTTTGATCAATTTTCCAGCCTAATTAAAACTAGATGAAAAACATACAGCAGAAATGACAAAGAAAGAGTTCTTTTTTTTTAAGCACTTAAAAATGAAGTGTTTGATTTTGATGAAGACAAGTCAAACAGATTCTTTCCCAAATGCGATTAAATTCTTTTTAAGCACCAAAAATTGAAATCTTCGAGTGTGATAGAAAATAAACAAAGAAAGTTTTTTTTTTTTTTCTAAAAAGAAGAAAACACTGTAAAAGAGAAATGCCTGTAGATTTAGCTCTCCAAGGTGTGTGGACTTCAAAAAGTGCGTTGTTGAGCTCTTCCCCTCGAACAATCCCACGAACAAGCAAAACGCTCCACAAGAAAAGGTTAAGCAAACACCAAAAAAAATTCAGAAAGATATATCCAGATAATGGTGAAATGAAAATTTATATTTTAAGGAACTAGAAAAATTTCAAGGAAATAACAATTTCGCATAAAGAGCAAGATGGAAACGATGAAAGGAAATGCTCAAGCAGAACTAATAAAAATCAGTGAAGAAAAAGAACAAAGCTCAAAACTAGAAAAGAGATGAACTTACCAATAAGGGACTTTGGTTGGGTCCCACCGGGCGTGCCAGAATGTTGATCAAGAATTTCGCGCTTGTTACCTGTCCAAGTTAATGCACCAAAATAAGCACAAAAACTCTAAAAAACTCCAATGAAATCGATACCTGATGGACAAGATCTGAAGATGTAGACGGATAAGGAAGTCGATGTAGATAAGACGGGCGCACACGAGCAATTCTACACAGTAGATCCAAGTAACCTGCGAGACACCGATGCTTGACAGAAAAAGACCACGTTAAAAGATATTTAGGTGGACTGCCCGAGAAGCGGGTCTGGGAAGCGGTAAGCTCCCTCGGTGGATGTCAGTCCATGTTTTCAATTAAGTAAAGAAGTATACATGATAAAAGATGTACGTACAAGACTAGATTTTCTGATCAAAGTAATAAACAGAATCTAAACAGCAGACAGAAAGCAACAGAAAACAAGGAACTGTGAAAATAAAAGCTGGATTTGTGTTACCTTTGTCTTTTTACCTATTTGCAGGATGATCGACGTCGATTATGTAGAATCGGCGTCGACTGGTTAAAATCAGCGTCGACTGATGTAAATCGGTGTCGACTGATATAGATCGGCATCGATCCGAGACAAAGTGTGAGAAGATTTGGAGATCGGAAAGCGAAGGCAAGATCGTCAACGTCTGCTGGATCTGCAGAAGCTGGAGAGATACTGGCAAGGCTCCACCTGTGCTAGATGCAGGAACAGAGTCACCAAAAAATCAATGGAGACGTGCGATGTTGATGTGATAAGAGCAGAGTAACAGTGCTCCTCTCAGGGATTGATTTGGACAAGATCCGCTCTCATTCGATAGATAATGTTCGCACTTGATGCTAAAATATCTCTCGTTCTCTCTCTTACAATCTGTGTCTCTGTGTCACGATCTGTCTCTCTCTGTGTTCCTGTGTCCTCCTAGAATTGAGTTCTGGGCCTCTATTTATAATCGGTGCCGCTTCGAAAAATTGGCGTTGACCGAGTACCAGTTGGCTCCGATCATGGAACAAACTCCCGAGATGGCCAAAATGAATGATTTCTGGAAAGATAAGAGTGATCCCTCCACCTCAAATATGGGAAATATCCCGCTTTGGGAGGAGGAGAAATAGGGGGGATATATGGATAGGATAGATATGGGGTAGATAAGTGGTTAGGATACATGTGAAAAGGTGTAATTAAATAGTTAATATTTAATTACTCACGAGCAAAACATAATGGGGTGAATTAAACTTAGGATAGGTGTTTAAATCACAAATTGAATAATACCCCAAGGGGATAATGGTGATATAAACATGCCCCAGGTTACCTGAGAGAGCAAATGCACACGAGGGACACCAAATTGGATAATCAATTTTAGGTGTCTACACTATGTACAAGGACTAAGGGTAGTTTAGGAGATAATTGTGTAAATGATAATGCTTGGATAATTTGAGGAAAATAATGGTGGTTCTAATATGGTTTGAAGTGTATGACAGGTGTTAAGAAGTGGAGTAATGCTTAAGGGAAAAAATACCAAAAGGTAGCTTTGCTAGTGCCAAGAACACTGTGAAAAGGTTAAGACCAATTAGGAGCTAGGTGAGGGTTATTGTTACTTCATGTAATGGAATCAGTTAGGTCAATGAATTGTCATTTATTGAAGAAAATTTTGCTTTTCCTATTGAGACCAATTTGAATGTTGAAGAATGAGAAATTTTCATTTGTTTGAGACTAAGGTAAATAACTCAATAAGCTAAGAGATTGGACCAAGAAAACAAGTAAAACATGATTTTTTCCCTCATAGGAGACTGTAAAGCCTAGGGGGAACCCGTTATAGGCTAAAATACATCCTCTTATATCATGAATGCAGCCATAAACAACAAGGATTTGGAAAAAGAAGGAAAAATTTGTAGTTTTAGCATCTTTTCTTACAATGCACAAGCTTGAAATAGGGTAAATGGACAAAATGTAAAAAAACCAGAGAGGTAAAGTCTTAGGGGAAGTATTTAATTGTTTACACCAGACATTAAAGTCTCATATGTTGTTGAAAAGAGCCAAGAAATAAGAAAACATAGTCCTAGGGGAGCAAGGTAAAAAAGTTAAGTCTTTTTCAAGTCCTATTGTACTTGGTTGTCATTGTTTTCCATGTCAAGCTTTCAAATTTCCTTTTTCATATATGTCAAAGGGGGGATTAAACCAAGAAACATGAGAAAAGGTCCTATAGGAGTTAGTCTTAATTGGTTGTCATCAATGAAAAGGGGGGAGATTGTTGAGTAATGTGTCATTAGGTTTTCATTGATGTCAAGTTTTATATTGATTTCAAAGTGTTCCCAAGGGGTTGAGGTGGTTCTATGTGGTGTTAACAAGTTTGTAACATGTTTTCATGGTCATTTCATGAGCTTTTAGGTATCTCGAGGCCTAATCCTAACTCCAAATCTAGAATGAAGGTATGGAAACATGACAAGTGAGACAAGAAAAAGTAGGAAGACATTTTTGGAGCAACGTGAGCTAGAATTAAGCATGTGAAATGAGTATCAAGTCAAGGATAAGGAATACATGGCATGAAGATAGTCATTTTGGGTTATTTCAGTACATTTAAGGTTAGTAGACAAGTAAGATGGTTGAACCCAGGAATGATAATGTAAAAAAAGAAAGTATGGAGAAAATTACTTGGTTATGCCTCTAAATGATTTTTTTTATTGGAAAATGATGTGAGTTTGTACATTACTCATCAGAGGTCATGTTCATGGTGGTTTTATTCCATGAAACATTGTGGACCCCATAAGAAGCAACTGTTTTGTGGAAAATTCAATGTACAAATAAAATATGCAAAGGATCCCATGCTCAAATTTTTGGTGAATGATTTTTTTGATGCTCTATTCATGTTAATGAATTCATCTAGTTTAGTCATTTGGATAAATCTAACGATACAGGTGCATTTGTGCTTCTACTGGTTGAGAATGCAGTGAATAGAAACTAGTCATAAAGGTATAAAGGAATACATGATGCATTAATTAAAGTGATTGTTTTTGGTCATGACTAGCATGAAGGTGTTGCATTTTATATATGAGTGTTCTTGGTTTTTTTAATGAATTACTTACATGCATAAGTTTGAGTTTTTCAAAACAACCCTTTTAAGCTAGTGAAGAATCCCTTAACTACAGGTATGAAGAAGGTGTTTTTACCAAAGAAGGTATATCTATAAATTATTGTGCATATTGTTTAGGATTCCTATAAAGTGTGTGACATAATTTAATTCCTTGGTGAGTTCTCTAAAGGTGGATAAGCCATGATAGTTGAAGACTAGTTTTTAAGCTTCTAGAACCCAGTCAGGCCTAGTTGAGAAATTAGAGTGAAATGATGGTCCTTGCTATGTTTTGCTGATATTTGTCAATTAGATGTGAAAGAAGACTTCATGACATTCATATTTATGTATGATAGGTGACTGGATGACAATTTTTAATTCTCTAAGTAATCAGATTTTGTGGACTGTATTTCTAAGTTTGAAGATATGATTGCTTCTTGAATCAAATCAACTTGTTCTTGCTTGAATGAGAGTGATGAATCTCCTCTAGGCATATGAAGGTATTGTAGAGATAAATATAATTGACTATTATATTTAATGAGGTAAATATAATTGACAAATTAAATTTCCGTCATTAAAAATCTGAAGACTATAGATTATGATGTGTAGTTAAATAAGACATAGAATTAGCTTAAATAAATAGTGAATTACATAGATTAATGAGAAAGTGCTAAAAAAAAATAGAAACATAGCATAGAGATGCTAAAACCATAATTAAGTGGGGAAATCCAAAGGAAAATATCCCATTATAATAAAGCATAGTCTATATTAAGACTCTTGAGACTTTAACCCAACATTTCCACTTTGTTCCTTATCCTTTTATAAAAATGATTTCCCATCTAGGTTTTTCACTCATTCAATACAATATTCATGACAGATCAACCCCAACCTAATATACCTATCTAGATTTGAATATGGTACTAATATATTAATTTCTTATTTCCAATCCCGAGAGGGATCGCCCTAATCAATAGGGTGGGTGAATCAGTCAAACCTCTTCACTCTTAAATGTATAAGATATTTGTGAAATATCTTCAGAATAAATTTTGATAGAAATTTTTTTAAAATAATATTGGGGTGTACTACAGTGGTAGATATCCCACTTGACATTATCACCCCAATACTCCCCCTTAAGTTTAAGTGGGAAAAAATAAAGCAAGACATGCCAATTCTACCTATTTCTACAAAAGGATTTACAAATCCAAGAATAAACAATAGTCACTTTGGCTAGCATACAAATAAGGGAAATCATATAGATCTTCCCATACATAAATGATTAAGACCATTGCTTTATATATGAAGACTTATATCAAATTATGGAGCATTTTATAAATGAAGGTGTACCCATAGCTAATGCTTTGTTGGGATTTACAAGTAACTTCACATAGTGTGGCACATTTACCTATTACACAATGGTGGAAGTATTAGAAGTTTATAATAGCCATTAAGAGGTGGAATTTTCATGCACACTCCCCCTCAATGGAAAATTGGAAAGGCCCAATAAGGCATGAAATTTTCAGAAATTGATAGAAAAAAATAAATTTGTGAAGATGTGTGCAACTTGATCTTCAGTCAAACAGAACTTGATAACAATATCACCATTCAGGACTTTCTCTCTAACAAAGTGCATATAACCTTCAATATGTTTGGTCCTTTGATGCTAAACTAGATTCTTAGGAAGAGAAATTTAACTCCGGATGTCAAATAGAAGAGTAGTGCTCCTATTGATGCCCATGTGTAGCTCATCCAACATTATTTTCAGCCACATAACTTCTTTTATAGCTTCCATAACACTTCTATATTTTTCTTCAGTAGAAGATATAGAAATAGTTGGTTGCTTCTTGCTGCTCCAAGTGATGGAACTTGCACCCATCTTGAAAACATTTCAAGAAGTATATTTTCTATATGCAACATCACCAACATGATCAAAATCACAATAAACAAATAAATGTGTGTGTGCATGTGTTTGTTTTCAAAATAATGATAATATGAGTAAAGACTAACACCTAAATAGCCTTAACTTAGCAAGAACTGAACAACAAACTAAACACCATCAAGATAAGAATTAAACAAGGGTTAGATGCTAGCATTCATCAATACAAACTTTGAAACTAACAATGCTAAATATCTAAACTCCTCTATTCTCTAACAACAAATAAATGAATGGATCTAAGTAAGCTCCATGACTATAAAAATAGTTGTCCTTAGTATGCCAAGTAACCTAGGAATGATGGCCTATCAAAGTTGGGTACAAGACCCCTTTGACACCTCCCATATGACCTAAGAATTTAAGGAGGCTTAACTCTTCAAGATGATGAACTCTCAAAAAGGGCAAGGTGCAAGCTTTTAGTCTCTTTGCTATATGCTTTGCATTTGCTCTCTAAGGAGTTTAGGTGTTAGTAAAAAGGTAGGTGGAGGGCTCTTTATATAGCCCAAAGGATAAAGGATTCAACACATTCTCATGAATGTGGGATAAAGGTAAAACATGATTAGGAATGGATAAGGTTGCTTTATTAAAGGTAACCTTACTTTAGAAGGGTTTAATACATGTTTAAAGGGTCATGGGAGTTGGGGGGTGTTTTAATTAATCAAAGGTGATTAACTAATAGGTAGATATAAGTCTACAGAAGATAATTAGGGGAATGCTAGTACGATTTAGGCTATAAGAAGGGGATTAAATCAATTAAATATTGATTTATTGGTTAAATGGAAGGGAAAACTAATTAATTAATAATAATTAATTAGTCTAGGTAGAAGGGATGATTTATTAATGGAAGGTCGTTAATTAGGGTATTTTTTGGATAGGAAACTTAATTAATTAGCTTAGTGTAATTAATTAATGATGATATGAAGGAAAATGAGTGCTTTTGACGATATGTCGTTGATTTGTGAGAAAGGGGATAATTAGCGCAATTTAAGTATTTAAATTGCTTGGGTGTAATTATAGGTGTCTACATTTTCCCCTCTTTGGGGGTGGCGTAAGTGATGCAACTTCAAAGATAGTAGATAGAAGATATTTTGAAGGGATAGAAGAAAAATTAGTGGGAGGGAAAGATGCCCCCTCGAGTGTCGATGGGGTGATGGAAGAAGCCGATCGATAATTAAAAAAGGTGAGATATAGGCAGAAGAAGGGGGACGAGGTAGGATGCCTTGATGAGAGGGAGAATTAGGGGTGAAAGGGAAGTGGTGTAGAAGAAATATGAATGAGGGGGAGAAGAGCTTAACCTCTAGCTACTTATTTGTTTGGAATAAATTTGATGTCATCATATTGCCATAGGAACTACATCATCGGTCCTTATGAAAAATATAAGCATACAAAAAAGGTAGAATGACATGAAAAGCCATACTACGAACAATTTTCCATTGCTGAAAGTACCAAATCCATGCAATATACAATAATGCAACACAATACGAGAAGGAAACAAGCTCATATAACAGGGAAAACAAGTACAAATGCACATATCCAACCCAACAACGGTCAAGACAGTTGTACAAATGTTTTGTTATCAGTGCTGAAGAGATCTACAAGTTTGTGATTGATGAAAAGGGTTAAAAATGATGCCCCAAGCAAGGATACATGCAAAGGGAAATGAAAATGGACACGGGGTCCATAAAAAGTGTTTATGTGTAACGAAACAGCACCAGGCAACCAAAAGTGCCCCAGAGTATAGATGAAGCAAGTAGATAGCTTTTGTGAATGGTTTTGAATCCAGTGATCCATGAGTTATATTAATCGAGGAAGATGTGAGACAAATCAACAAGATATGGAGAAAATACCATGCGCAAGACACAAGTTTCAGCCGTAAGAAGCAAGTCACCATTTTGTAGGGTGTTTTACCTTTTAGGATTTTTTTGAAAAATTTTGCCTTGTTTTTGGATTTTTTTTTATATAGTAAATGTTTGTATTGTTTTGGCTTTCTGAAATGTGATGAATAGTAGAAGAAAGTAGAAGAAGAAAGTGAAGGGCCTAGAGGCGACAGAGAGTGCCCTTTGATGGGATCCCTCATAATGGATAGGGTGATATGATGATATTGGTGCAAAGGGGATAGATTTTTTATTATACACAACCCCTCTTTCCCCCATTGATGATACGATATGTGATGATTAGCTTAGCATACATGCATGATGTAAAACTTAGCATTTTTGTTTATATATGATGTATAGATGATGTTAGATGTGATGATAATGATGGTAACATGATGTGAATGATAACAAAACAAAGCACATGCAAGAAACATAGCCAAATGCTACAAAGAACGCCAAGAATTGATGCAATACGCCATGAATCACCATGCCTTATTAACAAGTAACAAAATACAACCAAATGCATTAAGTAAGAAATAAAGAATTAACACACTAGCATGTCGAAACCCATGACAATATGCATAAGCAAGAATGAATCTATTCTAAGCAAGAAAAGATAAACTATGACAAAGTACACCTAAGAAATAAACAACTCAAAAGTAAGCCCGCAAAACACTATACCAGCAATAATAAAAGCAAGGAAACAAGGCAATGCAAATAAATGTTTTTGTAAGATATGTTTTCATAAACTGATGTTCTATTGTTTAGGTTTTTGTGAAACAATTTTATATTTTTTTTGTGTTTTGTGAAACAATTTTCTATTATTTTTGTGTTTTCTCAAAACAATGTTCTATTGTTTTTGTGTTTTCTCGAAACAATGTTCTATTGTTTTTGTGTTTTTCTTGAAACAATTTTCTATTGTTTTTGTGTTTTTCTCAAAACAATTTTCTATTGTTTTCGTGTTTTCCTCAAAACAATTTTCTATTGTTTTTGTGTTTTTAACAGTTTTTCAAAGCTATGTGCAGGTAACTAAGAAAGCATGGATGCCCCTAGCGTTAGGTGGGGAATATACAAGGGTAGAAGCCATGTGCTTATGAACAATAAGGTGAAGACGTTGAGTCGCCCTAGCGTAAGATGAGAAATAACGAAAGACCACATCCCTTATAGACAAATAGAAGAAGGCAAAGCAGGATCAAGGCTAGACTAGATGGTGTGCACAAGGAAAATCGAAGGCAGAACCAGGTCCAGGACAAAGACAACTACCCTTCTAATACAAAACGCTTGTGAACAACGAATCCTCCCGAGGCACCGGAAACCAATTTTCACCCAAGGACTTGTCCAAAGTGCCAAAATTGCGTGGTTTTCACTAGTGGACGACCTATTTTCTCTTTTTCTTTTTATGATTTTTTTTATGTTTTTGTATTTTTTGATTTTTGTGCCATGTTCAAGCATAGAACTTCTTAAGATGCATGGGGTTCATTGGCTCTCAGAGCTCATCACCATTGGGGTGAGCCAGTTTGTATGCCCCGGTGCCATACTTGGCAACTATGACATAGGGTCCTAACCAGTGTGGTTTGAAATTCCCTTTCTTTTGTCGCTCTGCTTTGGTGTTGAACTGATTCTCTTTCATAACTAAATCACCCACCTCAAACTGGCGAGGGATGATTCTCTTGTTGTAGTTGCGGGAGATTTTGTGTTGATATACCTTCATGTGATTAAGAGCGTGAATGCGCCTCTCATCTAGGAGATCTAAATCAACCAATCTTGCCACTCGATAATCTTCATCCTTATCTAAATAGTCCCGAAGAGGAATTCGTAGGGATGGGAGTTCAATCTCTAAAGGGATGATAGATTCTATCCTGAACACTAGGGAATATGGCATCACACCCGTAGGAGTGCGAATTGAATTTTCGTAGGCCCAGAGGGCTGGGTGGATTTGCAGGTGCCAGTTTTGACTGGTTTTTCTAACCATCTTCTCCATTATCCTTACCAAAGTCTTGTTTGTTGCCTCAGCTTATCCATTACCCTAAGGGTAATATGGCGTGGACCATTTCAATCTGATTTGGAACCGTTGGCAAAGACCTTTCACAGTTTTGTTCTTAAATGACTTCCCATTATCTGTGATAATGGCTGCAGGGATACCACATCAGCAAATAATGTGATTCATGATGAATTTAAAAATCTGTGCTCCTATGACATAGGTTAAAGGAACAGCCTCCACCCATTTTGTAAAGTATTCTGTAGCTATGATGATATGTGTATGACCATCAGATGAGGTAGGAGTAAGCTTCCCTATTAGATCAAGTCCCCACTTGGAGAATGGACATGGGGTAATGATTGGTTGTAATGGTTGCGATGGAGCATTGATGAAATTTCCACACTTTTGGAAAAGGACACATTTTCTAACATAATTACAACAATCAGTTTACATAGTGGGCCAATAGTAACCTACTCTTAACAATTTCTTAGCTAAGACCATTCCTTTTATATGTGCTTCGTATACTCCTTCGTGTACTTCTTTAATTTCCTGGATTGACTTCGTCACATCCAGAAAACATAACAGATTCCCATCGTAGCCATGATGATAAAGTGTACCTCCTAGAAGGGTGTAATGGGATAGCTGGCGAATCAATCTTTGCTTTTCAAAATGGGAGATATTGGGAGGGAAATTACTATCCATAAGATAGGTGAAAATGGGTTTGTACCACAGGGAATAGGGACCAACAACATCACAAGCCAGGTAAGATTTCGGCACATCATACGTGGGCTGGTGTAGATTTTCTATGAAAAATGGCATATCATTGTTCCCTGGTGGAATACGAAGCATAGATCCCACTATTGCCATAGCATTTTCCGATCTGTTTTGCGTTCTTGAGATCTGCTCAAAGGTAATGCACATAAAATACTCCTTCAGAGTTTCCACCAACTTCTTGTAAGGTATGAACTTGTCATCCTTAACTTTATACTCATCATTAACATGTTTGATGATTAGCTATGAATCACCTACAACCTTAACATGTTGAATATTCCACTTGATGGCTAGCTTCATCCCTGTAATGAGTGCTTCATATTCCGCAATGTTGTTCGTGCAAGGGAAGGCCAGGCATAAATCCTGCAGTATAGGATCACCCGAAGGAGTAATAAGGACCACTCCTACACCTAAACCATGAAATGTAAAAGATCCATCAAAATGTATCTTCCATACGACAGATTCTTCAATGTAGAGAAAAGATGCATCTGATAGATCCAGATTCAAAGGTTTTGTGATTTGCAAAGGTGCTTCCACTAGCTGGTCGACAAGTACTTGTCCTTTAACTGATTTTTGATGGACAAATTCTATATCAAACTCACTGAGTAGAATGATCCAATTATCCATTCTACCTATGAGGGTGGGTTTAGACAACAAATACTTGAGTGGGTTGACCTTGGATATGAGCTTGGTCTTAGTATTTAGCAGGTAATGGAAAATTTTCTGAAAGGTAAAAACAATGGCCAAGAAACCCTTTTCAATCTATGGATAATTAAGTTCATAGGTGATGAGGATGTGACTTAGATATTACACTACTTTCTCTTTACGGCTATAGTCGTATTGGGTGAGTAGTGCACCAATAGCGTATTACGTAGCAAAAATATAGAGCAAAGTAGTTCTCCTGGAGTGGGAGGCATGAGGATAGGTGGATTAGCTAGGTAATGTTTAAGTAAAGCAAAGGCTTGTTGTTGCTCAGGTCCCCAGATAAAAGTGATGTCCTTCTTAAGAAAATGAGTGAATGAGTGACATTTATCTACAGGCTGGGAGATAAAGTGGTGAATGGTTTGAATTTTCCCCTGCAAGCTACGCAGTTGCTTGATATTCTGAAATGGAGGCATTTCTGTGATGGCAGACACTTTAGCAGGGTCTACCTCAATACCCTGTCTTGACACGATGAAGCCTAATAGTTTCCCAAATAGTACACTAAAGACACACTTCTATGGATTCAGCCTAACTTTGTATTCACGCAGGCATTCAAAGATATGCCGCAAAATGATAGGATGATAATCTCTTGTTTTGGACTTTCCCAGGATGTCGTCTATGTAGTATTCCATGATGTCATGAAGCATATCGTGAAATATTGCTGTCATGCCCCACTGATAAGTTGCTCCCACATTCTTAAGGCCAAATGCAATCACCTGATAACAGAAGGTGCCCCAAGGAGTTATGAAAGTTGTTTTTTGTTGGTCTTCCTCAATGATCTTAATTTGATTATAACCCAAAAATCCATCCATAAGTGATAGCATTTCGTACCCTGCGGTTGGGTCAACAATCATGTCAATGTTGGGCAATAGAAAGTCATCTTTAGGGAAAGCTTTATTGATGTCCCTAAAATCTGTGTAGATTCAGATACCAATAGGTTTCTTCTAGATAGGAACAATGTTTGATATCCATTCAGAATAATCAATTGGATTGATGAATCCTGCTACAAGCAACCTTTCCAACTCTTCTTTAACTAATAAGGCCACTCTTAGGTGCATCTTTCGGAGCTTCTATTTGATAGGCTTAGCGTCTGCATGCACAACCAGGTTGTGCACGACCAAAGTTGGATCTAAGCTGGACATGTCTTTGTAAGACCATGTGAGCACATCAATAAACTCTCACAGTAGCATAGTGAACATCTTTTGTTCTCTGGCCGAGAGTGATGCTCCCAATTTTACTATCTTGGGATCTTCTTCGGTACCAATATTGACATCAATGGTTTCTTCAACTAACAATTTTGATAAATCCTCCATACACGTAGGATCGGGAGGTAAGTCGAGATATTCATCCAAGGATGTCTCTACGAGATTTTCATCCTTGGCGTGGTCACTTTGTTTTTCCTTTGATTTTATCATTTGTTTGTCATCCATTTCCTCAAAGAGGTTTTTATTGTGTGACTTGGACTTCGATTTTTGCCAAGGCTTTTCTTTAGAACTCTTGCCTCACTTTTCTTTAAATTTTGTTGACCATAAAGTTCAGCCTCCTCGTCGAAGTAGGCGCAGGTGTCTAAGTAAATAAAGAAACCCTTATTGTGATCTCCAATGGGAATTATATCCCTTATGCCATGAACTCTACAATAGCCTCGTTGTTCTCAAATAAATCTAGTGGCACGTGACATTGTTGGTCCCATTCAACAACGGAAGGGTACATAAGGTCAAGGATTGGTTTAGTGGGGGTTATGGTCAAGACAACGTTATTCATGAAAAGGTTCGTGGAGGTTAGATCCTCATATTGGATACAATAGGAATCTGTATCGCTGTCTAGATAATCAGAGCCATCCTCATGCTCTAAACAAGTTACATCTTAATCGTTAGGGTGTGCCTCATCAGGGCGAATCCTGATGCCATATCTTTCAGTTTTGAAATGGAGGAGAGGGACTGGTTCCCTTTTTCCTTGTTCATTCTTACCACATCCTAGGCTTTTGTAGCCCATGGAGTACATCATTCTGCTAGATTTTTCATATTCTGAGGTTTGATAACAAGATGGCTGAGTGTCCTCAGGGACCCAAGTAGTAGGTGGATCAAGTAATTTTTCAACTAACAAGCCTCTAGGTAGGAATGACCCAATAGTGTGTTCCTCTCTAGGTCTCCTAAAGCGGTAGTTGGGTCAACCTCTAGTCTTGGGTAACAAGGAGAGGTCAGAAACCAAGAGTGCTTGTTGTACATTATACTCCCCACAGCCATATTCCATAATTTTCATCTCCCATGAATCAAATGGAGATGTGGAAGTGGATGCCCCATGAACGCAAGAACTAAGAGAATTTGAATCTACTCGAGATTATATGGCCTCAGAATGAAGAGGGACAGCTATATCTGTGGAGGGACATGCGTATGTACCCTTTCATGTAAAGCTATTAAGAGCTCTGCAATGAGAAAAGGGCTCTAAATCTCATGGTATTGTAACCATATGTCCCTCATGCTTCAACTTGATGCATTGATGAAATGTTGATGGCACGGCTTGCATGGATTGAATCCATGGTCATCCTAGAAGCATATTATATGGAAGTTCCAAGTCTAGGACGTGAAACTTTGTTTGATGGCAAGTGGGGCCCACCTCCATGGGCAGCATAATGGTGCCTGTTGAATCTCTTTCCACGTTTTTGTATGCGGTGATAGTGATGATATGGGACTTAAGATATGCCTCCATATGTCCCAATTGTTTGACTAATTTAAGCATGCAGATGTTCAATCCAGATCCATTATCCACAAGCACCCATTTGATTTTCTTGCGAGTGAAAACTACCTCAATGTATAAGGGAAGATTATGTTTAGGATTCTTGGTAGGGACCTCCTTATGGTTGAAAGTGAGATGCTCACTGGGTGAAATATTTGCCACCGTGGCTTGAAGGTACACAGGATCGACTTCTAAAGGCACTCCCAACCCCTGAAGAGTTTGATACAAAATGTCCTTATGCACATTGGATATCTTGAGAAGATCTAAGATCAAGATCTTAGCAAGTGTCCTCTCAAGTTGTTCTAAAAGGTTATATTTACCAGTTTGTTGGGGCCAACAGAGAGGGTTTTAGAATCACGAGGTGGGCACGCCTTGTTACTGCAACGTAGTCCTTTCCCTTGATCTGGATGGTATTGACACGGTCAACAGGGGAGTGAATAAATCTGATAAGAAAATCGTAATGATTGTTATCTCTTTTGGTATACAAGTAATTCGCAGCTTTATAGGTTTGGGATGAGTCTCCCTGATCCAGCTTTGTCTTTTCTGACTTATCATTCTTAGGGAATGGTTCCTTATAAATCCCTATTTTCTCATTAGGTGTTTGCATTTTTCCAGGGTTATCCACCTCTATCTCCCCATTCTCAATGAGGTCATGAATATAGTGGTGAAGCTGTAGACATTTGTCTGTTTTATTACCTTTAACATGATGCATTTCACAGTATTCATGCTCATTATACCATGAAGGTTTAGGAGCATTGTCATCAAATGGTTTCGTTGTAGGATAGGTCATCATGTGGGCCATATCCAACTGTTTTAGTATGACAGAAAAAGGTTCATTGAGGGAGGTGAATGTTCATCACTTTGGTGGTGGTTGAATTGGGCCCTTGGTTAGTTTAAAAGGTTGATTGGTTTGGACCGTTTGAACATGTTTGGAATCAGTGATTCCGTCTCCCACCACGTTTTTGTTTTTGTTAAAGATCTTTGGCTTTTCAGTGGGTTTGACACTTTGGTTGTCTTTAGATTGGGTTTTGAGGGTGCCTTTGGCAATGAGAGCCTTTTCTATTTGAATCTCTTTCTCGATAACCTCCTCAAATGTGTGGACACAATGCATTTGGAGGTGGAAAGCTATATCTGGGTTGAGATTACGGATGAAAATACTGACCAGTTGCTTCTCCGGGAAAGTGCAAGGGAAGCAACTAGCTATCCCTCTCCATCATTGGAGGAAGTTGGCGAAGGTCTCATTTGGGCATTGTTTTGTGCCACACAAGTCTGCCATGGTGATGTCACTCTCTATGTTATATGAGAAATGACACACAAATTTTTTCACCAATTTTGGCCAGGTGAAAATTGATCCTTGTGGTAAGTGTGTAAACCATTCCAATGCTTGACCTCCGAGACTCTTAGGAAAAAGTCTGATGAGGTAATTATCACTATAAGACACCTCTTGGCATGCCATGTAGAAATCTTTAACATGATCCCTTAGCTGTCCCTTTCCTTTGTATTTGTCAAACTTTGGCATATCAGATTTCTTTGGAAAGGGTTGAAGGGTCATTGTCTTAACAAAAGGATAGGGGCATAGTTCTTCGTATTGGTATTTCCTAATACTCCCTATATTGCTTTATTTTATGCTCGTAAGCGTTGCTTTCATAGATTACACTTCTTTTGCAAGCAATTTTTCTCTAGTGGGAGAAGCGGGGACATGTACATGATGATACCTCGTGTCTTCTTCTCCTTGGTTTTCTTGATGGAGTTCATGGACCCTAAACTTAGGCCTTGACTTTTGAACTTTCTTTTTTGTGTCTTTCTGTATCTGGAAAGTAAGCAAAGCTAGTTGTCGGCTTAGGTTACAGAGTTGTTGTTGGATTGTGACATGGTTTGTGTCCTCTTCTTCTAAAGGTTCTTCCTCTTCGTATTGTGGAGGTTCTTCCCCTATCTCATGTTCTATCTTGTTTCTTCGTGGCACTTTGATGAGGGGTATTCTATGCCCTACCACTTTATCATTTTCTATGTAAGAAGTGGAAGCATGCTCACCTATTAAAATATATTCCATATTGATAAGGGGGCATTCTTCCTTAGTAGTGTCATTTATAGGTAATATTGGTTCATTCTCGGTGGGAAATTTGGCCCCTAATTCCATGACCCATGCTAAAAATCTATCTTTGTTTCTAAGGAGAAACTCATCTCGTAGAGCAGGGTCAAAATCAAAGTCCACGCGTGGTGACTCTAATTTTTTTCCACTATGGTCGACCATTTCTTCTGTTTCCTTTTTTATAGAAAATAGTGGTCCTAGATCGTGTCTGATAAATGGGTTTGACCCTTGTCTGTCAGAGGTTTCCCAAGCTTGTGCCTGTTGTTCCTCATATGTTTGTTTCTTTAAACCTAGATGCATCTTGGGAGCCATGTTTTTGTGATAAGTTTCACTAAGGTAACTTGTAGATTTGTTCAAAATTCAATGACTACCCCTAAGTGAAACACAAGATGTACGTCTTAAGAGTAAATTAACAGTGTGAGAATACCAATGTGATAGAATGATAAAGTCACCAATGAAGCAATCGTTTGGTACCAAAACTTAATCAAATGAAGTACTTCATAGACTACGTTTCAAAGTAATTTGCGATGCCAGATGATTAACAAGATGTCTCCACTTATGCCAAGTTCAAAGGAATGAACAAGACGTAAGTAAATACACGAAGTTAAATGTCATCTCCCAATCAAGATATACGACGAGCAAGCTCAAGTCTAATTAAGACCTATATCTCAAAAAGTGCCAATTACGATTTGTGAATGACACAACAATATCACCAAGATATGTTAACCCACTTTGCAAGAAAGTGAAATATTGATATCGAGGTGTTATTGATATAACACGCAGAAATGGTAGTTCCTAGCACCTTTTGAAATCGAGGTAATAATAAAACCGAACAAAAAAAATCTCAAAGTATAGCTAGGAATAGTTAAGAATGTGTGCAACGTAACCATACAATATAGGTATTTATGTCGAGTTTACAAGAAACAAGACGTAAAAATCAAAATTGTAATGAAACGAGACAAACAAGCTAACTCCTCTATAGAAGTTTGCGGTGATGAACCATGCCTAACTACAATGACGATCTTGACTTGGGTATCAAGATCACAATGGCTACTAAATGACGTGAAAATGCCTCCGCTCACTTTAGACGTTTAGCTAACCTAGCCGCAAACATGGATGGGCATAAATAGACATAAAAGTGAGAGAAATAGTCAAATGGCAACATAAAGATCACACCTCTTTTGATCAACAAAGTGTCAATATAATATGAAGGAAGTAAATCAAGAAAAATGATGAAAAATGCTAGCCTCACTTCGGCAGAGTTTCGCCTCACCCTAAGGCAAGTAAAAACTTGGTGAAAGTAATACGTCACACGTTTCTCAAAAATAAGGTTCACAACTCAACACTATTTTAAAATGGTCAAAGTGGGCTCCTGGCCAAAGTATATTCTCCTAGGTGGTTCTCTCACCCTAGGTGTTACAAAGTTGCCACGAGCAAGCGTGATTTACCTAAAAAATCACACTGACTAGTTTAGGAGTATCTCAGCTTTACTTTACCCCTTCAAGAACAGTAGGTAACTAGTGCGTCTATGTGTACTATCACTGGGGTCACCACAACGGACAACCTATAATGCTATCTCACAAAGGAATCACTAGTCAAGTAGGTAGTGCGGAGCACTTCCCGTTTCGTCCACAAGGTTCCCTCTTGTGTGGACTACTTTGGGGTTCCTGGAACCATCCCCATTGTTGTAGCTTAAGGCTTTATGCCAAAGCGGTTATGTTCCAGTTGAGCGGAGAGGGACGTACCCTTTTCCGAAACCTACAATACAGTGTTTTGAATATGTTGTTCTTTTTATCTTGTTTAATTAGGTGTGGTTTTCTTGAACACCTTTGGCAACCTATATAACAACTGTATTAGTAGTTTTTGATTTAATTTTGATTCCTCCTTTCTTTGACAAGCGTTAGTAGTTCTCCAAGAAAATCACATTATTTAAAAGAGGATTAAGAGTTGTTTTTGATTCTCAAGATCATCCAAGGATGCAAGAGAAGAGTATACACAACAAATAATCCAACTAAAAAGTAAATAAAATCTTTTCAATCAATGAACCATACAAAATTCTTGATAAATATTCATTCCCCTAAACCAAAAGTGAAAGATGAAGTTTCCAATTTACCAAATGTTATAAAATGAAGACTAAAGTTGTTTTTGATTCTCAAGATCACCCTAAGGTGTAAGAGAAAAGCATACACACTTTATCCCAACTATAGAGAAATGGAAAACTTTAAATTAAAGGACCATTGAAAAATGCTTTGTAAAAGGTTCATTCCCTTTAACAAAAAGTGAAAGATGAAGTTTCTAATTTACCAAATGTTATAAAATGAAGATGAAAGTTGTTTTTGATTCTCAAGATCACCATAAGGTGTAAGAGAAGAGAATACACAAACTTTATCCCAACTATATAGAAATGGAAAACTTCAAATCAAAGGACCATTGAAAAATGCTTTGTAAAAGGTTCATTCCCTTAAACCAAAAGTGAAAGATGAAGTTTTCAATTTACCAAATGTTATAAAATGAAGACTAAAGTTATTTTTGATTCTCAATTTCACCCTAAGGTGCAAGATTAGAGCATACACAAACTTTATCCCAACTATATAGAAATGGAAAACTTAAAATCAAATGACAATTGAAAAATGCTTTGTAAAAGGTTTATTCTCTTAAGCAAAATGAATAATCAAATTTCCAAGTTTAATCCCAATGTTAAAAAGATATAGATCAAAGTTGTTTTTGATTCTCAAGATCACCAAAAGGTGCAAGAGAAGAGCATACACACGCTTTGGTTTAAATCGAGTA
This sequence comes from Taxus chinensis, assembly GCA_019776745.2. Classification (NCBI taxonomy): domain Eukaryota; kingdom Viridiplantae; phylum Streptophyta; class Pinopsida; order Cupressales; family Taxaceae; genus Taxus; species Taxus chinensis. The sequence goes on along the minus strand of CM034151.1, from coordinate 11,330,511 downwards.
AGCATGGAAATACAACATTCATCAAAACATTAGACATGTTAGAAAATGAGCAGTTTTAAGCTAAAAGAAAAACCTACAATTTCTGTAAGTATAAATCCTAAATTTATATTTTTATTACATATTTCACTTTAATACCTTTCCAATGCAAAAAAAAATGGAGTTATTTCAAGTTCAGGAGAAAAATTTATGGCCTTTAGAAGATGGGTTACACATATGCTCTTATGCTCACGGGTATGCACTTGACATGCACTCAAAAATGTCAAAAAAACGTCCCTTAATCTAAAAAATGGGCAAATTTTTCCAACCAAGATTCAATTTTGACAACCCATCACATTAATATATGAATAGAAGACTCAACGCTATCAAATATTAACATACATGCTCAAGAATTTAAGATTTTCAAGAAATTGACAAAACTAACATGTAGAATGATGAAAAAGTAAGCTCTAAAAATGAAAACATGATGAAATCTTGAAATTTTCTCACCAAGATTAAATTTTGACAGTAACCCACCACATTAATATGTAAATATAAGACTCATCACTATCAAACACTAACCTACATGCTCAAGAATTTAAGATTTTCAAGAAATTGACAAAACTAACATGTAGAATGTTGAAAAAGTAAGCTCTAAAAATGAAAACATGGAGAAATCTTGAAATTTTCTCATTAATTCAAATTTTGACAGAACTTCACCTTCTTCATACCTAAAAGGAAGACTCAACACAATCAAACTCAATAAAACAAGTTAAAAAAACATGTGTAAAAGAGGGTTAGTAACCAAAAATGAAACTTAACTACAAAAACTTGAAATTAAGTGCAAAGGACAATGGAGTAAGTCCCACTAGGCATGCCAAATGTGTGCCTGTTTTTGTTTTCAAAATAATTCTAATATGAGTGAATAATGACACCTAAATAGCCTTAACTTAGGAAGAATTGAACAACAAACTAAATGCCATCAAGATAAGAATTAAACAAGGGTTAGATGCTAGCATTTATCAATACAAACTTTGAAACTAACAATGCTAAATATCTAAACTTCTCTATTCTCTAACAATAAATAAATGAATGGACCTAAGTAAGCTCCATGGCTATCAAAATAGTTGTCCTTAGTATGCCAAGTAACCTAGGAATGAGGGCCTATCAAAGTTGGGCTACACGACCCCTTTGACACCTCCCATATGACCTAAGCACTTAAGAAGGAGACTTAACTCTTCAAGATGATGAACTCTCAAAAAGGGAAAGGTGCAAGCTCTTAGTCTCTTTGCTATATGATTTGCATTTGCTCTCTAAGGAGTTTAGGTGTAAGTAAAAAGGTAGGTGGATGGCTCTTTATATAGCACAAAGGATAAAGGATTCAACACATTCTCATGAATGTGGGATACAAGTAAAACATGATTAGGAATGGATAATGTTGCTTTATTAAAGGTAACCTTACTTTAGAAGGGTTTAATACATGTTTAGCAAGTCATGGGAGTTGGGGGGTGTTTTAATTAATCAAAGGTGGTTAACTAATAGGTAGATGTAAGCCTATAGAAGATAATTAGGGGAATATTAGTACGATTTAGGCTATTAGAAGGGGATTAAATCAATTAAATATTGATTTATTGGTTAAATAGAAGGGAAAACTAATTAATTAATAATAATTAATTAGTCTAGGTAGAAGGGGTGATTTATTAACAGAAGGTCGTTATTTAGGGTATTTGTTGGATAGGCAACTTAATTAATTAGCTTAGTGTAATTAATTAATGATGATATGAGGGAAAATGAGTGCTTTTGACGATATGTCATTGATTTTTGAGAAAGGGGATAATTAGCGCAATTTAAGTATTTAAATTGTTTGAGCGTAATTATAGGTGTCTACAATGTGCATCATTAGAAGAAAAATTTAAAAATACCATAATTGACCGTTCCTTTAATATATTTCAAAATGATTTTTCCATTTTCCAATTATCCTCATAAGGTTCTTCCATAAATATTGAAAAAATTCCTACTGTATAAGAAATATCAGGTTTAGTGATAGTCAAATAAATTAGACTACCAACTAGCTTTCTATACAGGGTAGGATCAAATTTAGTAGAAGCTGGTTTAGGATCTAATTTGACGCCAAATTCAATAAGAATGGCAACAGGATTATAGTCAATCATGTTAAATCTTATAAGAAAATTAACAACATAATGGGATTGAGATAAAACAATAGAATTATGATCTTGAAATATAAAAATGCCAATAAAATGATTTAACAAACCTAAATCAATCATTTGAAAACATTATTTTAACCTTTCTTTGATCTTAACAATTAAATTTTTATCACTGCTAATAATCAAAATATCATCTATATCCAAGATAATATTGATACTATGATTGTTTTCAAACTTAAAAAATAGATCATTATCATAGCAATAGTTAGAGATGTAAAGATCTTAAAATAAACTGTTAATTTTAAATACCAAGATTAAGGAGCTTGTTTAAGACCATACAAAGACTTTTTTAGCTTAGAAACATAAATTTATTTACCAGGTTCCTCAAAACCTTTAGGTTGTCTCATGTAGATTTATTCTTGTAAGTCACCATTCAAAAGGGTATTTTTAACATCCATTTGGTGAATCTCTGAACTATATTGGGTAGCCAATGCAAGAAGAATTCTAACAGTACTCATTTTTGCTACGGGAGAAAAATTCTCATCATAGTCATGACCAAGTCTCTCAGTGAAACTATGAGCTACCAACATTACCTTAAACTTTTCAATTTCTCGTATAGAATTATATTTGATCTTTTATAACCACATCGATCTTACAATGCTTCACTTAAAAGAAGGAGGGACTAGTTCCCAAGTATTATTTTTAATCAAAGAATTGTATTCATCTTTCATATCCTGAATCCCTCTATCATCTTGAAAGGATTCTTCAAAACATTATGGTTCATCCTTATAGAGGGTCACCAAGGCATGATAAATATGTTGAGTATGAGTTACCTTTCTAATACTAATAAGATTAGACTCTTTAACCAGATTTTGAGCCCATTAAAGAATCTTAGGATGCAATACACTTTGAGATGATTCTTCCTCAATCTCCATCATTTCTAGATCATGATAATAAACCTCTTGAAATTTTTTTCCCATAATTTTAGGGGACGAATTATCAAGCTCTGTCCCAGGAGTAACAGATGAGGGTTCATGAGAAACATCACAAAATCTATTTTCTAAGACATGAACATTACTATTTTCAACAATGTCATGCTTGAAAGGATCATAAAATCTTAATCCTTTAGTTTGACAACCATATAAAAAAAAATACAAGAGTAAGAGGTTGGTTCAAGATTATTCCTTTTAACTTTTGGAATGAAGATAGAGACAGGACTACCAAATATCTTTAGGTGGGAAATATCTTGTTTTGATTTTTCCATACTTCACAAGGAGTAGCTTGATGAAGAGCTTTAGTAGACACTCTATAAATAATATTAGGAATATTAGATATTAGTATTCATATCTTCAACCTATAAGAAATTAGGCACATTAGATGCATGAATCATAGTTCTATCCATTTCTAATATAATTCTATTCTTTCTTTCTGCAATGCCATTTTTTTGTGGTGAATAGGGAGTATTCAAATCTCTTTGAATCCCACATGACACACAATACTCATCAAACTTATTACTGACATATTCACCTCCATTTTTAGTCTTGATTCTTTTTATTTTTAGATGAGAAGTATTTTCAGCTAAAGCTTTAAATTCCTTAAACTTAGACAAGACATCAGACTTCTTATTAAAGAAATAAGACCAAGTCATTCTATAAAAGTCATCAATAAAGAAAACAACATAAAAAGTACCACTGAGAGAAATAAATTCAAGTGGACCTCTTACATCACTATGAATCAATTCCAATAGTTGAGAAAAATTTGGATCATGATGTTTGTAAAATGGTTCAACATGTTGCTTACCACGTAAGAAACTTTCACATGTCTCATGATCAGATTTTAATTTAGGGAGACCAATAAAAATATTGAGTCTAGATATTTCATACAAGCTTTTAAAATTTACATCGCCTAATATTTCATGCCACAACTAAATATAATTTCTATAAGAAGAATAAAAACAAGAATCGGACAGAAAACCATCAAATATATACATGTCATTTTTTTGAATACTAGAAACAATAACATTACTAAACTTATCTTGTAGTAAAACAATTTAACAATTTTATTTAGTTAGCTGAGAAATATAGGAGATTATTTTTCAGTTGGGGAACATACAAAACATTCCTAATTAGTCCATTTGATAATCTAACATTGCCACAAGCTTCAGATCTAATGATGGAATTGTCTCCTAGATAGATGTTTTCTTCACATTTAACTATATTTGAAATAATACCAGGTATACAAGTCATGTGCCTAAAGGCACCACTATCAAGAATCCATTCATTTTCATTTGAAGAAGAGAGAGCAATATATAGGGAAATAGACTGCTCAACGACATTTTCTTGATTTTGCTTCTGATGTTGAGTTTTCTTTTAATTGTTAAATTTACTAGTTTTAACATTCTTGACTAGCTTAGTTTTTACCCTACAATCAAATTCTTTATGCCCAAAATTTCCACATTTTTTTAAAGTTCCATTGAGCTTGACTTTAAAATTTTGACTATTTTTGGCAAAATTAGGATTAGGATTTTCTTTAAATATAGATCTGATGTTAGACTTCTGATTATGATTATTGTTATTTCTTTTATAAGAAGACTTGTGATTATATGAGAATAGAGCTTAGGAAGCAGCCTCTTTTGATTAAAAATTTTCCATAACTCATTCTTATTGGATTAGGAAAGAGGACAAAGTGTCTAAGTCATGTAAATCATTTTCATTTTGATACTTAGAATTCAGAATTGAGATGTAGTTTTTGAAATTTTCATGAATGTTATCCTAAATTATAAAGTACATAAGATTATCTTGAAATAGTTCACATTTGTATCCATATAATTGAGATATAATGTTCTTAATTTTAGATAAATAATTGACTATTTTCTCATCCCCTTTCATAGGAGTTGTAAACAACTCTAAAAATATCTTAATTATCTTAGACAACCTACTGCCTTTAAGCATAATTTCTAATTACTTCCAAACATCTACAACTAAGTGTATATGACTTATATGCATTATAAATTCATCTTTAATTCTTTGCAAAAGGATGGAAATAGCCTCCTAAGATCTCTGAGAGAAGGAGCTAAGATTTTAGGGGTTTTTTGTCTTCTTGTGGGTTATTTTTCTACACTAGTCATAAGATTCTAGAGCTTTCTATCCATCAAATAGGATTTTAAATGCACTCTCCATATGTTATAATTTGTTCCATTCAAAAGCTGAGACTTATCCATAAAAACTAGCATAACTAGACATTTTTAATGCTCAGATGGTAATGTAAACAAATACAGCTAAACATATGAACCAAGGAAGCCAAATGGAGGGGGAAAAAGGCTACAGATCTTCTTATTAGCTATATGACAATAAATAAATGAAACAGACAATCCACAGAAGGCCACAAAGAAAAGATCTAAGATTTCCAAAATTTTGAATCTGTGAGACACATAAATTTAGAAAACCCACAGACCATAGACTTTGAAAAAACAAAAAATGAAGAAAATTAGAAAACCCATGGTACAAAGGAAATTTAGAAACCCATAGTAAAAAGAAAATTTTAAAATCCGCGGAATGAAGATAATTTAAAATCTGCAACACAAATAAAACTTAGAAGGCACATGTCGATTTTATATTATCTTGTACTTCACATTCAAACAAGTCAATTAATTAAAAAAAGATAGAAAAACTGTATAAATGTGTCTTTAATTAATTATTTTACTTATTTGCACTCTAACACAATGTGAAATAAAAATCTTATTCAAATAGAGCCACATGTTGAAAATTTAACGGCTAAATCATAGACACTTATCAATTTTCTGCCAAACTTTAAATAAATTTCCTTGGGCAGACTTAAAGTCCCTAGAATAAGATGAACTTTAAAATAAAGTTTGGGTCCAAAATCTAAAGACAGGTGTCACAATCTAAGTGGCTAAGCCAAAGAAAATATTGACACCCTGGAACTTGTGAAGACTGACACAATCAAAAGATTAATATACATGTCAAAAAGTAATCGATTTACACATCGTAGTGCAACCACAAAGACTAAGCCAAAAATGAAGATACACGAAGCCTTTTTAATGGCCCGGTCTTCACAAGTCTCACAAAGAATGAAAAATGCAAAAAGGTGGTGAATTTCTATTAGATAACCACTACCACAAATGAAAAAATTGACAAATGTGAAATATGGAGTAATTATATCATCTCAAATTTTGCAAGAAATGACAAAGTGAAATATGGAGTAATCTTATTGGCTTGGATTTTGTAAATTTCAGAGACACATAACAAGGGACTAACAATGTGAAATATGGTGCAATATTATTGGCTCAAACTTTGTATATGTTAGAAACAAGAAATAAAATATTTGACGGTGTGAAAGGCATGTGGAAAGCCCTTATTGGATTGTGTTTCAAAACTGACAATCAAATAAACAATATTACTGAAAAATGTGTAGACAGATGGAGCCTTCTTATTGGCTTGGGCTTCACAAAAATGGATGGGTTTAATTAAATGATTGAAAATGTGAAGCTAGCTAGAGAAAAATGATTGGCTCAAGCTTCGCAATCAATAGAACTTTTCTGAGAATGAAAAATTTAATAAAGACTTAAAAAGCAAAGCCAGGTGGCACAAGAAGATTGGATCATACTTCGTAAAGGTAGAAAGTCACAGAAAATTAAAGATCTAAGAAAAAGGATGGCATATCAAAGCTAATTGTCACTTTATGAGTGTATTTGGCTTTGTAAACATGAAAAGAAGAACGATGAAGCTATTTTGAGCATTTATATTGGTTCAAGTTTTTCCAAACTGATAGGATCAAAATAAAAAATGACAAAGCAAAGCTAGATAGTGAAAAAAAATTGGATCAGGCTTCATAAAAATAGATCTAGTAAAAAAATAAGATTTATAAAATCAAGGAAAATTTAAACACTTCAAACTAAATAGATCTAAGGATATCCTTTCAGATCCACAGACAAAGATAGCCTCAACGACTATAAATGACATGAAAACTTGAAAAAAAACACCCAGACGACAAATTTAAAATGAAAAATACTAAACCAAGATGCAAAAGCAAAAATATGAGCATACAAAAGCTTAAACACAATTTAAATAGCCATTTAGCCAATATTTCAAACAATATTTAGGCGTGTGTTAGCGAGAAAAGTTTTTAGGTGGAAAAATCTATGGATTTCTTGCCAACACTATGGGAGTCAAATTCCCTTTACTTAAATGGTGCAGCTTCCGTGTTTACATGCACAAGTAAAGTGAGTTTTATCCAGGTTGGACTTGCAGCTGGGGATCCAACAGGGGCACTCCACTGACCCTGCAGAAAAGCTAGCAATTTCTTGGTAGAGAGTACTTTGTCAAGAGAGTGGGAAAGGGAGTGAGAATATGAGGTAGGGGAACTAATGGTGCAAGTATAAAATCAGAATCTTGCATAAACCAGTTAGAAATTTCATCACATGCATTAAAGAGAAGAAAACCACAAGATTTTAATGCTACCAACTAGAGGAAACCATATATACAAAGATGCACACATTCATATGCTATGGAAAACAAAAACTTCTTCCTTAATTAGCATTGAAAATCCAAAGTTGTACATATTATGAGAATGGAAGAAATTAGAGAGTGGGGGGAATGGAATAATTTTCTATACCTTTGTCTTTTCACAAGGATCTCTCTCTCTCACGAATTCACAAAATGACCAGCAAATAAGAAGTTCAGAAGTTAATAAGAATCTCAAATGAGGATCTCATTACAATTTATAGAAGAAGAACAACTCTTCATCTTCTCGGTGACCCTTCATATGCCATTTTTTGACTTTAGACTATTCACATTCCTATCAAATATTAAGTCCTTTTATAAGAACAAGGAAACTTAATTTTACATCATGTTTTTAAAGTCACTTTGAATTGACTCAAAAACATATTAAAAAGTACAGACCCCAGCACATAATTAAAACATTGAAGAGAGAGAAATTTGAGGGAGAAGAAAATAGAGAGAGAGAGAGAAGGAAGAAGAAGAAGAAAGGGAAAGAATCATGCAAAAGAATGGGCTGCTATGGAAGACTTGATCTCACTTCCTAACCGGTCTCCATCCCACGTCACTGAGAATATCTTCATTTGTTTCTGAAACGAACCAATGCATGTTCTACTATGTCAGCATGGGGAATACGCACACAGCTTAGAGTCTTTATCTACCCATTAGAAATGTTATTGATATCTTTGCACTTTTCAAACCATGATGGGTGCTTTTCTACAATGAGTGTAATGGTGGAAAAAATATCTGATAGGAACTCCAAGGTATCCTTATTAAAGGATAATGGATTACGCACTTCATTTTTAACATGTTCTTTAAATGACCCAATAAACTCATCATTTTTTGTGATTTCTCTCATTCTAGGCACTTCAAGTTTCTAGATTTGGAGATTGATATTTTCCTACAACTTGTATGCCTATTCCTCTTTTTAACTCTATGATGGCTCAGGTGATCTTTTCATATCTAATTTCTAAGGCTCTCGATCATACACGTGACAAATCCTCAAAAGAGGTCAAAAAAATTCTTGCTAATCAACTCCTGAGAGTGAGTGTTTCTCATTGCATTCGCCAATGGACACAGAGGGTCCTAGTGATCTTTTATTTCTCCAAATATTCTCTGATCACCCATGTCCTATTTGTAGTTGTGAAAATGTAGGAAAATATTTTTACTTCATGTTGAAGTATTTTCTTTCCCTTTTAGGTAATTATGTCGATCCATTTTCCATTAGCTCATCCTTGCACCATGATTTTTTGTATCCTCTTGATATAGTATAGATTTAAGCTATTGATAGGTGCAACTTAGTCTATAGGAATTGCTGAGGTACTCAGATCCACTAGGTGTTATACATAAGATGAAATATTTTACACCTTCTCTTCTATCTCATCAATATTTTTATTCTATTCTTTGTTCCTCACCACCAAGTGAGCAGAATGCTACTGATACATATGTAAATCTCCTTCATGAGTAGCCAACCCTATTTGGATTGTGCTCATTTCATAATAAGATAGTGTCATTTCATCCACTGGATTAATCACCTTAGGTTGGACTACCTCAACATACTGGTTACCTATGTCTCCACTATAGAACCATGAGGTTGTGTGTGTAATATTTATTTTTTTTCCCTTGGAAAATGATGCAATTGCCAATAAATCAGGGACCGTAACTTGTTGAAAAATACATGTATCATGTGTTATTTTCTCTTATATCCATGGGAACATTTCATCAGACTCAAGCTCCATGAAAGGTATATAAACCATTCCCAGCTCAAGTGAAGGAGGAATATCTTAGATGGGAGAGGCACTAGTGTCGAAAAGAGGTGAAACATCTTGTGGCAGCTTAAATATTGGGTCTTGAATTACGTGCTCTTATATAATTTTTGTTTCTACAACTGGGTCGTCTTCTGTCCCGACTCTCTTAGGTGACTTTTCATGAGAAGAAGTCTCCAATTCTGTGGTTTTTCACTTTCAACTTCCTCTGGAGTGTCTTGAACTTGATGTAATTTTCACCACTTTTGATGATGACTATTGTGAATCTTGTTTCTAACTTGTGGGGGTACCTCATGATTGAATGGAAATGAAACTATTCTTTTAGAACCAATCCCTTATTCTTCTGACAACTTTTTCATTCCATTTTTTGATATCTCCCGACTTGGGAACGTGCCAATGGACTTGAGGCAATGGGGACACATTGATTTCCTTATATTTAGGATCATACATTTATGCTCCACCATCTTCCAAAATATCTTCATACCAAGAGAACTGAAACTTCCTCATCTCATAAATTATCTGCCCCCAATAAATCCTTTACTTTCCTTCAAACGCTGTTAGGATGAAAATATCCATCCAATCCTAAAACTCCCTCATACTTGATTCTCCCATCACCCTGACAAGAAGAGTGATTGCATCTGAATAGCCTTCACAAAATTTTCATCTTGAATTTTTTTGGCATCCTTGAAGGCTTTCTTCCTATCTTCATCCATGACCCTAATGCAATCCCTTACAGGTATGCATCCATTATTTCCCACTCGTACACAACCTTCTCCTTTGTGATGACAACCATGTTACGTGATGTCATGATTTGCAAGGTGAGTGAGATGGTTTTGGGGGCTATGAATGCCATTTCTGTACCATTATCTACTCGAATTTTCTCTTTATCAGGCTCATAGTGGTGTGAGTAGGCCAAGATCAACTCAGTGCATTGTATTGACACATGATGTCTCACGACTAGAAACAACTATCTTGTGGATACTTGATCTTTGATCTTCCTTCTTTCCTTTGTCATCATACGATCTTTTAGATCATTGAAATCCATATAGGAAACATCACTTTCATCTATCTCATACCCAAAAGAAAGAGGTTGTGTTGGTTTCATTCCTAAAAACTTGAACTTCATGATTACTTAACACTTACTATGTATGAGAAGGACAACTTACTATTTTTTGTAAGTGTCAATAAATACCTCTCAAAACTCCAACTACAATTGCCAACTTGAATGTCCAACTCCAATTATGCTCCTTTTGTTAAATCCACCCTTTAGAACAACTTACTATTTTTAGTAAGTGTAAAAGTCAGCTTTTCCAAACCTCAATTGGATATGGAAACTTGAATTCCTTCTTCTCACAATGTTCCTCTCACCTTTTGAACCAACTTGCTATTTATAGCAGGTGCTTATGCAACCACATACTGTTTTTAGTAAGTGTTAATTATGGGTAGAGATGACCTTTTCGATAACTTTTTCCTATGATATTTCCTCTATATTCATCACCTTCTTCATAGCTTCTTCAAATGGTGGCTTACCCGAAATAGTAGTCTCCCATGTAGAAAGGCCTACTATTTTTAGTAAGTATGCTTTTGATGATTGGATCATAGCGGGACAAAGATTTTTATATGGGTTTTTTCCCAATATCACCCCTTTGAAATTTTGGACCTACTCAATCACTGGTTTGTGAGATGTTAAAACTTGGAATTTTTCACCTGGCAACGGCTACAGGCATGAAATCCATTAATGAAGCTTGAAAATTGTAGGTTCACTTTCCCTCCCTAGCTCTTGATGAGAGTTATATTTTTTATGTGGGTTTTTTTTGCATATTTCATAGGTGAAATTTCTTCGCAAATCGATCACTGGAGCGGCAAGAAATGAATTTTTGAGTTTCGTTACATGGAAAAGAGGATTTATTTGCCACAAAAATTCTCATTGAGCATGAGAAATATGTTATTGGTTTTTTTACGGCCTCTAAAAATTATGAAGATGATAAAAAAACTTATCTCGACCCATGTTGTGCTTTGCAAGTTACAACAATTTCTTCTTCGGGTGGCTATGAGGATTTTTTCGGATGAAGATCTTCATTTTCTCTCCATTATTCATCGCTTTGATCCACTTATTTTATGAGATTCCTATGTTTTCAGTGTGAGGAATTTTTTCCATATCTTTTTTATTGCAGCAATAGAGGTTGGGATGTCTAGAAGAAATTTTCTAGAGTTCCGACAGGGTATGGAGGTGTGGGAGGATGAATTGGAATGAAAAAATGGCTAAGCTGGGCTTTTATTCATCCAAAAAGAAAGCATAGGGGCTGGGTGAAATTTTTTTCTCCCCTATGTCCTTTTTCTAAAGGGATGAAAGTGACACAAAATTCCCCTTTGCACCTGGTTATAACACTTGACAAATTTTGGCTGGATGTGTGTTTGTGTGAGGGGGCTAGAGAGAAGCACCTTGGAGCTGATTTTTGGTCGTATGGGTAACCAAAAGGCCCAAGTGTGGATGGGAAATTTTTTATTTCCCCTATTTCCCTTTTTTAAAGGTATGAAAGAAATCTCAATTTCCACTTTGCACCTCATCGCGACACTCAACGATTATCCGTGCAGGGAGAGGGAAGACTAAAATTTAGCTCTTGGGGCCTTAACTGGAAAACAAGAGGTCACATTGGTATTTTGGGGGATAAAAAATGTTGGGAACATTTTTTTTCCCTTATGTTACTTTTCTAAAGGGAGGAAAGGGAAATTAAATCCTGCCAAGCTCTTGGTGGTGACACGTGTTCACTTGAAAAATGACTAACTATGAGAACTCTTACCTTGGGCACAACTTACAACGGTGATATCTTGAGCTCCTAAATGAGTTTCAAGGTTAATTTTATATGAAATTTATTGGAAACCACAAAATAAGTTAAATGGTGATATTTTAAAGCTTAAATTATGACTACATCACCTATAAATTACCCCTTATTTCTCAGGACTGCCAGTTACATGCCAGAAGAATGAGTTGCCTAGGGAAGTGCATGATGTTTCATGATGTCTCATTTTTTCCACCATTTATGGTATGGAAAATAATTTCCATATGTACTTTTTTTTTCTCTTGAATCTTCACTAAGCTCCCAAAATATATTTTTAATTTAAGGTACTCCTTCGCGGCGTTTTCTCCTTTAGGCCCAAAAACCCACTTTTGTTGAATCGGCTCGAAAACCTATGGATCTTTCAAAAATATCCTAAAAATTTTTCAAGGATTTTATTGGCTTTTGAATTCATATCCATGTTGATTTTTTCTCCTTCTTTCTTCTCCAAGGGGTGCATTAGTCCCAGGAAGGCTAGTGGTAGTCCTTCCCAAAACTGGTCAAAAATTGGCATTCTCCGAAAGCTCCTAAAATCACCTAGGAGAATTAGATGGAAATCCAATTGAGGACCATTACATGGACTAATTAAGGCTTGGTGTTAAGAATGGGTAGACCTAGGGTGTCTTGGAAAGGTAAAACTTGAAATTTTTGACACAGGGGTATCATTGTCCTGCTTTCTATTGAATTTTTCCCCTGCAAAGACATAGGACAACAATGTGAATTGGAAATTTAAACCTGGTTAGCTTGAAGATGATTGTGGTGCAAATAGGGATTCACATATCCATAAATAGACTTCAATCTTCTTCACTCTAATAAATTAAAAGCTTCCAAGTCGACCCTACACATGTATAATCACCAGGCACTAATACCATGTTAGATTTACTAAGGAAAATATAATTGGAAAATTAAAAATTCCATCATTAAAAATGTGAAAATTATAGATTATGATGTGTAATTAAATAAGATGCATAATTAGCTTAAATAAATAGAAAATTTTATAGCTTAACGAGCAAGAGCTGAAAAAAATAGACACATGATGGTAACACTAGATTTAAGTGGGGAAACTTGAAGGAAAAAACCCCACTGTAATAAACCACAATCTATATTAATTATCTCAAGACTTTAACCCAACACTTCCACTTCGCTCCTTAGCCTTTTAGAAAAATGATTGTCAAGATATGTTTTGTACTCATTCAATTCATGATAGATCGGCCCCAATCTGATATATCGATGTACATGTGAAACTCGTACTAATATATTATTTTCTTATAACCAATCCCAAGAGGGATCACCCTAGTCAATACAGTTGTTGAATCAGTCGAGTCACTTCACTCTTCAATGTATAAGATCTTTGTGAAATATCTTCATAATAAAGTTTTATAGACAAAATTTTAAAATAATATTGGGGTGTACTGTAGTGGTAGATAACCCACTTGACATTATCACCCCAACACTCACCACCTTCTCAAAGCTTTAAAGAGATTTGAAGACTTGTTCCTTGTAGATTTTCAAGAAACTCCATGACTGTAATTTTTTAAACCTCCAGAAATGTGAGTTAAGGTCTAATGAAACATGAAGAATAAATGGTAAGCATATAATGAGTGAAGGAGTTATAAAGATGAATAAGGAATATTGTAAAATAGTTGAGCTCTTGGGACACTTTTGCATTTGTGTAAGAGAGAATAAAGACAAAAGGAACTCGGCACATAGAAGAGGAAAAGAGAAATGGATGTTACATATCAAAGATGTCAGATTGCAGGTCAGGTTGTAAAAGGAACATTTCAGATATGTCATAAGGGGTAGCGATTTTAGGAATATTTCCTAGTAATTTGTAAGAATGTGAAGCATCTTGACAGGTTGTGTAAGTCATGAGTTTGTAAATAAAAAATAGTTGTAATCATTACAAGGAGACAATTTTTATTGATTTGTGGAGTTTAATTGCTTCACAAATAACATGATTTACAAAATTGTTGAAATACAAAGTACTTGGCGTCGGTTGGGTGACTGTCATCAGTCACCTAGGGACTAGCATCAGTCAAGCAAGTAGGAAATGGTATTAGTTAGGGTAACTGACATTCGTTACCCGTGCATGATTTATTTTATTTAAGTCGCAGTAATTAGATCTAACCTTTGATTAAAAGGTGATATAAAGGTTGTAATTACATAGCTAAGTTTCCCTAAGTATGTATATGCTTATATAAGCTTGAAAACTAGGTTTAGAAAGGTTAGATTTTGAAACGTTGATCATAATTGTAAGAAGGAATTATTGGAGAGAAGAAAAGAGAAGATTATGAGGAAGAAAGTATTGTACATCCATGAGGTGTGGAAGATTATAGATCTTCATTGTATATCCTTTATGAAGCTTTGAATAATAGATTGGTTGTTTGTTGGTGGATGTAGCGCACACTAGGTGAACCACGTTATATCTTTTATATTATTCTTCTAGTTTATTTCCGTAATTATTTCTTGTATGCTTAGATCAAATATATATATGTACTTATGTGATTAACCCCAACAACTGGTATCAGAGATTCTTTGTTTGAGGATTTTTTGTGTTGATAGATTCACTCACAAAGGGATTTCTAATTGAGTGGGAGCTAAAGCAATGGCAGAAGATGGAAAACATAAAGTTGAGAAATTTGATGGCCGTAATTATCAATTATGGAAGATGAAGGTGGAATATTATTTGTATCAGAAAGATTTATATTTACTGTTGGATGATAAGGAAAGACCTACAAAGATGACAAATAAAGAATGGAAAATTCTTGACATAAAAGGCTTTGGGATCTATAAGATTGAGCTTGGAAGCATCTATGGCTTTAAATATTACCAAAGCAGCAACCACAGTAGATTTGATTAAATATTTAGCTAATTTTTATGAAACCCAAGTACTTCTAATAAAGTTTATTTGATGAAGAAATTATTTAATTCTAAAATGCAAGAAGGTGGATCTGTATCAAACCATTTAAATGATTTTGGTTCTATTGCAAATCAATCAAAATTAATTGATATTTCCATTTGAGGATGAAGTAAAAGCAATTTTATTATTATGCTCTTTTCCAGATAGTTGGGATAACTTGGTAATGACTTTTAGTAATACAACGTCTACTACTAATAATTTGATGTTTGATTATGTGGTTAGTATAATCATGAATGAAGAAATACGTCGAAGAATTATCATCTAGAAATTATTTAAATGTAGATAGCATGGGCATGCAGAAGGAGAGATCCAAGAGAAATAATAATGGGAATTCAAATTCTAAGAATGGAATATCTGAATTCAGCGGTAAAGGAATAACCTACCGGAATTGTGGAAATAAAGGAAATGCAAATAAGGATTGTTGGTTTAAGGAAAAAAAGAGAATGTACCAGAGAAATGTAAAGACACAAATGTTGCATCTATAGAGGTAATGCAAGATGTCTGTATTCTCTCCTTGGATAATAAAATAGAATCATGGGTTTTAGATTCAGGATCTTCTTTCCATGCCTCCCTAAAAAGGGTTATTTTAGAATTGTCTAGGGTAATTTTGGGCATGTTTATTTAAGATATGATGAACCATACAATATTCCCGATAAAGGGGAAGTTTATCTAAAATTGCAGAATGGAAATACATGGATATTGAAAGATGTGAGGCATGTTCCAAGCCTCAAGAGAAATATCATTTTTGCAGGACAACTAGGTGAATCTGGTTACATGGTTAAATTCACATATGACTCTTGGAAAGTTACCAAGGGATATCTTGTTGTAGAAAGAGGCAAGAAGGTAGGAAAATTGTATTTTTCTACTTGTGTTATTGATTCCTTTTCTATGCTATCTAATTTATATTCATATGAAATCATGTGGCATAATCAATTAGGCCATCTAAGTCAAAAAGGAATGTAGATCTTAAAGGAAAAGGGTAAGTTATCAGATTTGAAAGATGTAGATCTTAATTTATGTGAACATTGTAAATTTGGAAAGCAAAAGAGAGTGAAGTTTCTCAAAGTTGGGGAAACAAAGAAGGAGAAAAATGGATCTTGTGCACTCATATGTGTGGGGACCAGTCCAGATAGCTTCTTATGGAGGATACCAATATTATGTAACTTTCATTGATGATGCCACAAGAAAGGTATGGGTTTATTGTATAAAACGTAAATCTAATGTTTTTGAGACTTTTAAAAGATTAAAATCCTTTATGGAAAATGAATCAAATTTAAAATTAAAATGCCTTAAATCTAACAATGGTGGTGATTACTGCAGTAAGGATTTCAATGATTATTGTTTAGTGAATGGAATATAGAGAGAAAGAATAGTTCCTAGAACACCAGAGGAGAATGGTGTTATTGAAATAATGAATAGGACAATCATGGAATGTGTAAAAATTATGAGGATACATGCTAGATCACCCTTTTAGTTTTGGGTAGAATTATTAGACATGATGGTTTATTTAATCAACCATGGGCCTTCAAGTGTACTAGATGGTTGAATACTAGAAGAAGCTTAGAGTGCAAAAGAGGTAGATCTTTCTTTTCTTAGAGTATTTGGTTTAGAAGGTTTTGTGCATATTAAATAGAAAAAAGTTAGATGCTAAATCTAAGAGATGCACTTTTATTGGTTATGGCTATGATGATTTCGGATTCTATTTTTGTGCATTTAGAAGATTTTAAGATTCTTAGGAGTCGTGACATTAAATGGAATGAAAAAATAATGTACAGGGATCAAATTTTGATATCCAAAGATGAACCAGTGGAAGAGTTTGTGGAATAAAATGCATTCTCATATTTAAAACAATCATCTACAGGTACTGGCATCGGTGAGGGTAAGCAGTGTTAGAAGCCCGAGGACCGACATCGGAAGCTTGAACTGGCATCAGTTATAGATCAAAAAAACCAAATTTGGTTTCTAGAACTGATGTTGGTAGGAGGTGAAAGGTATTGGTCATTGTCAGAGGTGGATACTAATGTACAGGACGTACATATTGAGCTTTTGACACCCTAGATCTTAGTGAGAAGGTCACAAAGGGTAAGTAGACCTCCAAAAAAAATTACACCTTCGTAATATTATTTATTATTGACTGATATTGGTGAAAAATAAAGTTTTTAAGAAGCAATGCAGGATAAAATCCACAAGCAGTGGGAGCATGGCATGGATGAGGAGATGAAATCCTTAGAATAGAACCAAACATGGGATTTGTTCAAATTATCAACACGTAAAAGGACATTTTAAAACAAATGGGTTTATAAGATCTAAGAAGAAGAGGGTGGATAGAAAAGATACAAGGAAAGGCTTGTGGTAAAAGGATTTACATAGAAAGTAGGTATTGAATTTGGTGAGATATTTTATCCTGTAGTAAAAATGAATTTTATTCATATTATATTGAGTTTAGCTGCCATAGAATATTTTCACTTAGAGAAACTTGATGTTAAGATATTTCTCCTTCATGGTGATTTGAAGGAAGAGATATATATGTAGTAGTTGCTTGGGTATGAACTTAAGAGGAAGGAGAATTTTTTTTGTAGTTTTAAATAGATTTGTTATGGGCTCAAACAAGCCCCAAAGAAATGGTATATGAGGTTTGATAGTTTTATGCATGAGCATGGTTATATGAGATGTGAATCTGACCATTGTATTTATTTTAAGAAGCTTGAAAATGGAATCTATATTATTTTGTTATTGTATGTAGATGATATGCTTATTACAGGATCTAGTATACAGGACATTGTTGAGCTTAAAGAAATGTTAGCTCATACATTTGTAATGAAGGATTTATGAGCTGAAAAGAAAATCCTTAACATGTAAATTCATAGAGATGAGAATAACATGAAGTTATATTTTTCTCAGGAACATTATATCAATAAGATGTTGGAAAGATTTAATATGCAAAATTTAAAACCTATAAGTACACCTATGGTTGGACACTTCAAATTGAGCAAATATTAGTGTCCTATATCACATGAGGATGTTGAGTGCATGACGTGAGTTCCATATGCTTTAGTAGTTGGAAGTCTTATGTATGTTATGGTTTGTACTAGACTATACATTACATAGGTAGTGGGAGTTGTGAGCAACTTTATGGCCAATCCAGGTAAAGAGCATTAGAAATTAGTCCAATGGATACTCAAATATTTGAGAGGGACATCTAAAATGCATTTATGCTATGAAGGGTCAGATAATTCTTTATGCAGCTATGTTGATTCAGATATGGCTGGATATTTGGATGGTAGGAGAAGCCCCATTGGATATGTATTCACAGTAGGTGGGACGATAGTTAGCTGGATTTCAAGATTGCATAAGTTTGTGGCCTTTTCTACTACATAGGCCAAATATGTTATAGCTAGAGAGGATAACAAAGAGATGATATGAATGAATAGGTTCGTGGAAGAGTTGGGAAAGGAGAAAGAGGATTGTACATTATATAGTGATAGTCAAATCATGATTCATATGGAAAATAACTCAGTGTTTCATTCAAGAACGAAACACATTCAGTTGAGATATCACTGTTATCCAAAATGTTCCCCTTGCACATTTTGTGGCTAACTCCTTCCATTCTTCCCTCTCTTGTGCCTCAGTCATAATTTTCTATTTTTTAGGCACTCAAAAATTTTTGGAAATGGCACCATTGGATAGAGATCCTTCTCAACTTTCTAGAAAGGTAAAGTTTTCCTCCTAACTCCATGTATTTTTGAAGTTATGGCTCGGTGGAGTTTTTGTGGGTAATTTTACCCTAAAAGGCCTGTAGCCAATGAAATGGTGCCACATATCCAAGGGAGTGGTGGGGGTCGGAGGAAAACTTGGTTTTTTACCAAGTGTTTGGCAAAATTTCAAAAGGGAAAATTTTCCCCACAGACCCGCTGGCGAATCGGATCCTGTCACATGTCCAAGGGGAGAAAATTGAAAAATTTGATTAAGTGTGGTGCCATGGAAAATTTTAGAGGAAGGGCCCACGCCCAATCACATTGTGCCACGTGTCCTATGGCATCGGACCAGCGGAAGGCGGGGATAATTTGGGAAATTTTCCCAAGGGAAAAAGAAGGAAATTTCAAAGGAAAAATCGCCCCCCCAAGCTCGAGCCAATGGAATTGTGCCACATGTCCCAGACCAGTGGAAGGCAGGGAGAATTTGGGAAATTTTCCCAAGGGAAAAAGAAGGAAATTTCAAAGGAAAAATCACCCCCCTAGCGCGAGCCAATGGAATTGTGCCACATGTCAGGTGGCGGAAAAAAACTCAAGACAAACCCGCAAGGAAAATTCAAAGGGTAAAGCCCGTAGCGAATCACATTTTGCCACGTGTCTAGATAAAAATATGGATGAAATAGAGATGGAAAATTTAGGAGGACAGGCTCATACCCAATCGGCACGTGCCACATGTCCTCAGATCAGCAGCCCTGCGGGGATTTTTTGGAAAATTTTCCAAAGGGAAAAACAATGGAAAATGAAGCATTAAAGGCCCGCGCCCAATCAAAACATGCCACATGGCACCCAGAATGGTAGAGCATGGGGAATTTTTGGAAAATTTTCTAAATGACCAAAAGTGGAAAATTTAAAAAAATTTGCCCGCCAATCCAATTTGGCCCTGTTTTGCCCTAAAATTTCAAACGGCCATATCTTTCGATCCAGAGCTTAGTTTTTCACGTTCTTTATATCAATGGAAAGTTGGTGAAATTATCTACAAGATTCTGGGGTCATTTTTGCATTTTGATGGAGTTTGGAGAGATAAAATTGAAAAACACCTATGGCATGTGGTCATGGACAAAAATGACGTTTCAACCACCTTTTTTAATGAAGAATGGCTCGCATTCTCTCCCAGCATGGTGAAAAATGTCAGGGGATGGGCTTGTAAGGATGCCCATGCTATTTTACTACATTTTTGGTCAGTGGTTGAAGCTCTCCCATGTTTTCTCGCGTTTCTCTCTCTTGGGGTTGTGGTTTGCACTATAAAAGCCAGATTTGGCTCATTTTCAAAGGGTTGAACATTTTTTATGTATTGCAGGCTCCCTCTTTCACCTATAAAGTGATTTTTGTGGAAAAATCAGACCTTTTCCAAGACTACAACCTGTTTTGCCTCTCAGGTGTTATAATGCAAGTGGTTTTTTGATGTTAAAATGACAATACAGGCTTTGTGAATGAGTTTTAATCCTTTGTTTGTGTTGTTTGATTCATTTCTGACCCTCCATTACAGTTATCAGTTTGTGCATGAATTTTTTTTGTATTTTTATGAACTGTGTCAATCTACAGAAGTAAGAAATGCTCACCACTCCTTTGGTGCATCACCGTATTAGCACTAGTTTTAGTTTTTTTTGCATTCTCTATCTCTGTCCACTTTGGAATTTAGAGTAGGATTTTGAGTTTCAAACCTCTGCAACTTGTAAGTGATATATCTGATAAGAGGAGTTAAGGAACCAGCCTCTAATCTAGATATTCCTCTCCCAATTTTTCCAAGTCCCACACTTGGGGAGAGGATTCAATGTTGTGTAATCACACTGGATGCCCAAGATGTCAACTAGAAGTTTGATCAACATCCAGGGGTTCTGTTGATTTGCAACAACATTTTTGGCATGCCCGATGGGACCTTAGAGGTCTTCATCTTCATTGAAACAAATTGATGTGCATTTATTAGAAGTTTCTTACTTAAAAGAGCCCTAAATTGCACATCTGGTGACTCCAAGGAAGAAGAATCACCTGGTTTTATCAGTGTAGAGCTGAAAACTCATGAGAAGAATCACTACAAGGTCAAGAGTTGGAGAAGAAGAAGTGTTGTTTGAGTATCTGTAGTTATCTCCAAGAAGAAGGCAAAGAGGGAGGAGAATTCAAAGGTCTCCATCGCCACCAGACATAACTCTATCAACTCCTCCACCTAGTAGGCCTTTCATTCAATCCACAAGGGTTCTAAGGCCAATCAGAATGGTCAAAAACAACCCCTATGTCAATTTCACTGGCAGCAGCCCACTTGTTCTCAATGCATAGAATCTAATCCCAGTTGTAGCATTGAAGAACATCCCATACTTTACTGGAGAAAATCAGACCACTCCTGGTGATCATGTTAAGGATATTGCTAATATTTGTGCAATCCATGAGATCAATGAGATGTAATTTACTATCAAACTACTGGCATCTTCATTCAAAGGGAAAGCTTTGCAATGGTTTAGGAGTCTTGCCTCAGGTTCTATCCAAAATTGGAACCAACTATGTATAGCCCTCCATGAGCAGTTTAGAGAAAATGGAGATAACTTGTCCCTTTTGGAGCAGCTGACAATCATCAAGAGAGCTTCCAATGAGTAGCTGACTGACTTCAACTTCAAATTTCAAATGACTTGGGAGAGAATTCTAGTGGCAGTAAGGCCAGCAGTAGAAGGTGCTTTTCTATATTACCTTAAAGATTTAAATTTTGATATTTCTATGTTAATTCAATCCATGGGAGGCACAACTATCCTTGTTGCTTATAGCATTTCCATTAGAGCTGAAAATTGTTTGATTCAAGCTGGCAAGCTAGCTCCTAGGCCTCCAATGCCATTATTTCCAAGTTTAGAGAGCCCAAGTACTAGCCAAGTGCCTAATTTAGATCCTATTCCCACTCCTAGAAATCGGAATTTAAGTGTAGCTTCTACTTCATCTTCTAGTGCCTCAAATGAACTTCAAGAAGTCATGAAGCAATTACAAAATCTAGGAAATGAGCTGGTTACACTCAAAAGGCAGCAAGCCCAAAGATTTATACCTTCTTTCCAACCTCAAGATCAGCCTAACAGGAAACCATACCAACCTCAAAGACCACCCAATCTAGCTGTAATTTTAAACCAAGCAAGACCTCCTGCCAACAGACCATTTCAGCCTTACAATCTCAATGCTATATCTACCTCTAAGGCATTAGTGCCAGTGTAAAACAACATAGCTCAAGAGTATGATTGGTGTTTCCCATGCAATGAACCTCACAACCAGTCTATGTGCTTCAACAGTGCCTTGAATCAAGCATTAATGGTGACTAAAACTACTGTGGAGGGTGAAGGTAGTCAAGGAAATAACCAACAACAAGAAACATTCCAGCAGTAATCAGCTCCAAATGATACTACACTTGTAAACTGGTAGGAAGAGGATTTTTGTGGCATGAATCAAACGGTTCCCCAAAGTGTTGCAGCCAACACAAGTTCAAAAAGGAGGAATTTGGGTGAAGAGCAGCCATTGGCTCCAAGTAATCCACAATTTTCTATCACCCCACCAATTATTGGCAAAATAAATTCAGTTCCAAACACACAAGGGCTTCCTAAAACAGCTCCTAGGCCAACTCAAACACCAGTTGTTGCTGCCCATATGCAAGGAATAAATGTGCAGGCCAAGGGAAAGCAAAGAGATGCTTCATCTCCATTCAACAACATTGATCATATGAAGAAAACAAATGTAAACATATCAATGTGGGAATCACTATCTATCCCAAGCCAAAGAGATTTTCTACAAGCTGCAATGAAGGACTGGTCAACTTCAAATCAGCAAATCCAAATGCAAGAGAAGGTGCTCACAAATGATGCCCAGCCTGAAGGGAATCATGGAGGACAACAAGGTAAATTTTTTGAAGCCCCCTTCATTCTATGTTTCATTGATCATTGGAAACCAATTAGCACCCAATTTCATGATTGATTGCGGAGCAAGTAGTTCAATAATACCCAAGCAAATAGCTGATTAGTTGGGAATTTAATATGAAGTCATATCCAAAGGGGTAGTGCAATTGGATGGGACAACATTAACAATAGTTGGAGTGATAAAAAACTTGAGTCTTACCTTGCATGTCTGTCCCAACGTTGTTGTTCTACAAGATGTCTCAATAATAGAACTTCCACCACTCTTTACCCTATGTTTGTCAAGGGATTTCATAGCCAAGATAGGAGACTACTTAAACGCTGATTGGTCACCCATGTTGTTCAGAACAAGATATGGAACCAAGGCCACAATCAAATCTGAACCTATTACAAACTTTCACATTGAGCCTTACACTCCAAGTCAGATCAATACCAATTATTCAGCGTTTGATCAAGAGGATTATCCAAGCACTAATGAAATTGACACCAAGGTAGGAAGCATCCCAGATATAAATCTTGATGAATGGGAAAATAAGGTGCATGCTTTTGATCCTTATCAAGAAATAGAAGAATCTGAGTTAGGAGTCTATTGCGTGTATGAAGAAAATCAGCTTGTTCCTAGCATCACCAAGCCAGACCACAAGGATGACAATGAGGTATGGCAGTTGTTTTTTGATGGATCAAGGAGTCGACAAGGTGCAGGAGGGGGAGCTATGCTGGTTTCCCCTCAAGGAGTTAAGTATTATTCAGCTTTTATATTTCAGTTTGCATGCTCTAATAACATTGTTGAATATGAAGCTTTGATACAAGGATTGCATTGGTCAATCAAGAGAGGGATAAAGAACTTGTAAGTCTTTGGTGACAGTGAGTTGATTGTCAACCAAGTTAAGGGGTAGCATACTGTCAAGAATGATCTACTCAAGTGCTACAAAAATAGGGTGTGGGACCTCATTGAAGATTTTGAGGGCTTTGGCATAAAATCCATTCCTAGAAAAGAGAACCAAGCTTCTGACAGGCTTGTAGCAGTTCGGGCAGCCTTTGACATTGTTGAAAGTATTCAAAAGGACAAGGTATAGCCAAAAATCCATGTGATTGTGAGGCCTTCAGTACCAGAAAACAATGTTAGTTGGAAAGTCTTTGAAAATGATCAGCAAATCATCTATTTCTTGCAAGAAGAGGCAGAGTTCTCAGCTAAAAATCAGGAAAAGTTGGAGCAGCAGTATGGTGACCAAGTGGTACAGTTGAGAACCAAAAAACTTCCAAAGAGACTTATTACTTTGGAGTCCATTTTTAATCCTAATGATTAGTTTAGGAAGGAGAAATCAAACATTCAAGTCAAGGGAAAAGATTCAGTGTCCATCTCAGTGGAAGAAGGCAAATCACTCCAAATTGGTAAGATGACAACTGAACAAGAAAGGTATGAGTTCATATAACTTTGTCAAGAATTCCCTAATGTGTTTTCCTAGAGCTATGAAGATTTGAAAGGTTCCAATCCCAAGTTATCTCAACACACCATTGAATTGGATCCAAGTACTAAACCCATTAGAAAAAAATAAAGGCCAGTCAATCCACACATGGAGCCTCTCATGAGAAAGGAATTGAATAAGTTGATAGAATCAAGAATCATATTCCCTATCATGCATTCTAGTTGGGTGGCCAACTTAGTTCCAGTTAGAAAGAAGAGTGGGGAAATCAGATTGTGTGTTGACTTCAGAGATTTGAATAGAGCATCTCTCAAGGATCATTATCCTCTTGCTTCTATGGAGTAGATTTTACAGGTTGTAGCTGGCTCTGAGAGGTTTTTATTACTTGATGGCTATTTAGGGTATAATCAAATTATGGTGAAAGAAGAGGAGCAGTTCAAGACAACCTTTACAACCAAATGGGGAACTTATGCATATAGGAAGATGCCATTTGGGTTGTCCAACACTGGAGCTACTTTCCAAAGGCTAATGGACATGGTGAACAAGGATTTGATTAACAACATTATGCTGATATATCTTGATGATATCACTGTTTTTTCAAAAAATGCACTAGACCACCTCTTTTATTTGAGACAAGTGTTCCAAAGGTGTAGAAGATTTGGAGTATCCTTGAATGTTAAAAAGTGTATTTTTCTAGCCCATGAAGGAAAAATCCTTGGCCACATTGTCTCCAAAGAAGGATTAGCAATTGATCCAAAAAGAGTTGAAGCCATAAGGCACTACCATTGCCAAGCCACAAGAAGGCCCTTTAAAGTTTCTTGGGGAGAATAAATTTTGTCCGGAGGTTTGTCCCAAATTTTGCAGCCCTATTCAAGCCTATCACCAAGATGTTGAAGAAAAGCATGGCTTTCAAATGGACAATAGAGGGAAAGGAAATTTTTAAAGCAATCAAAGAAGCCATCTCTCAAGTCCCAACTCTCATTAACCCAGATTTCTCCAAGGATTTCATCTTCTATGCATTTGGGGGTGATGATACTATTTCTTCAATTTTGGTACAGCAAAACAAAGACAATGATGAGCAGCCAATTGCTTTCTTCAGCCAAATCCTGGAGGATTATGAGGTGAGATATTCTTTCATTAAAAAGCATGTTCTTGCAGTAATCAGAAGCTTGAAGAAATTCAAGAATTTAGTTTCAAACAACAAGGTTCAGTTGTTGGTTTCTCATGTGGGAGTTAAAGACTTCCTCCTCAACAAAGACTTCAATGAAAAGAGAGCAGGTTGGATTACTCGTGTCATGGAGTATGACATTGAGATCAAAGTCACCAAGTTGGTCAGAGGAAAAGGATTGTGTGAGCATCTGATTTTAAGCAAACAAAAGGAAGCATGCAATGAGAAGGAGGCTGTTTTGGCATTACAAGACAGCCATGAGCAAGGAAGCACTCAAGAGGAAAATAATGGTGTTCTCACTCCTAGCTAGACCCAAGACATAATGCACTTCCTAAGCACAGGTCTATGCCCTCCAGAGATGAACAAAACCAAAAGAAGACACTTCATATTGCAGGCTGTCCCATATGCCCTTATTGATGGTGTTTTGTTCAAAAGGGATGTGAATGGAGTGTTGCTGAGATGCATTGGTACAAATCAGAATCATAGAGTGTTGGAAGAGTTCCATGATGGACCAGCTGGTGGTCATTTTGAACCAAGAGTGATAGCTCTAAAGATCATGAGGGTTGGCAATTATTGGCCCAAAATTTTCAGTGATTGTTATGCATGGATCAAGAGGTGCAAGAATTATGCATTCTTCGCAGGCAAAGAGAGGCTGGCTGCCCTTCCATTGCATCCAATTTAAGTTGACCAACCATTCATGCAATGGGGTTTGGATTTCATTGGAGTCATTAATCCCAATTCAAGCCAGGGGCACAAATGGATTTTGACAGCCAAAGATTACCTCACCAAGTGGACTGAAGTAGTAGCACTCAAGGAAGCAAATGAATCTAGCATCCTAGATTTCTATGAGGGAATAACAACTAGATTTGGCATACCTGCTACAATAATATCAGATAATGCATTGGCATTCATTGGGTCTAAGGTGACTGAATGGACTGTCAAGAATGGGATCTACTTAAGTACTTCATCAAACTATTACCCTCAGGGTAATGGCCAAGCTGAATCTACAAACAAGAACTTGTTGAGGATCATTAGGAGGACTCTTGATGAAAATCAGAGGTCTTGGCATACTAAGTTGAAATCAGCCTTATGGGCTGATAGGATAAATCCTAAAATATGTACAAGTAACTCCCCATTTAAGCTTGATTATGGGAGAGAGGCAATTTTTCCCATGTCACTTGAGTTGCCAACATTGGAAATCATGAAACATTTGGAGTTGTTGGAGTTTGAGCCCATGGAAATCAGATATGTAGAATTGATGGAGCTCCAAGAAATCAGAAATCAAGCATCCCAAGCAATGGAGAAGGATCAAGCCTTGATCAAGAAGACCTTTGATAGGAAGGCCAAGAATAGATCTTTCCAAGGTGGAGATCTAATGTTAAAATGGGATGCAGATAGAGTTAAACCAGGAAGGCATTCAAAATTTGATGCCATTTGTAGTGGTCCATACAAGGTCACAAAGTGCAAGAATAGTAATACTTTCCAATTGTCTTCATTGGATGGCGAAGAACTGTAGATTCCAGTCAATGGAATCCATCTGAAGTGTTTCTATTGAAGGAAATTCTCCACCTTGTATATATTAGCTTATATTTTCATTCCTCCAAGTGCTTGTGCACATTGTTTTGCTGTAGATTAGTTTGATTTCCCTAAGTTCTTTGGCACAAGCTTGTTGTTCCTAGAAATGTGTTTGTAGGCCTTGCTCCATCAGATGATGTTCCACCCCCATCTTCCTCCTTGTAGTGTTCTAGTCAGTTGGGGTACCAAACAGAGAATTCGATGACTCCATGCCCAATGGATTGCTTCAGGCAACTAGTAACTTCATCCAGCAGGCAGATGACCCCTCTGAGTCACCAAAATTGTTATCCAAAATGTTCCCCTTGCACATTTTGTGGCTAATTCCTTCCATTCTTCCCTCTCATGTGCCTCAGTCATAATTTTTTGCTTTTCAGTCACTCAAAAATTTCTAGAAATGGCACCATTGGATAGACCTCCTTCTCAGCTTTCCAGAAAGGTAAATTTTTCCTCCTAACTCCATGTATTTTTGAAGTTATGGCTCGGCAGAGTTTTCATGGGAAATTTTCCCCTGAAAGGCCCGCAACCAATGAAATGGTGCCACGCATCCAAGGAAGTGGCAGCGGTCAGAGGAAAACTTGGTTTTTTACCAAGTGTTTGGAAAATTTTCAAAAGGGAAAATTTTCCCCACAGACCCGCTGGCGAATCGGATCCCGCCACGTGTCCAAGGGAAGAAAATTGAAAAATTTGACTAAGTGTGGCACCATGGAAAATTTTAGAGGAAGAACCCATGCCCAATCACGTTGTGCCACGTGTCCTATGGCATCGGACCAGCGGAAGACGTGGAGAATTTGGGAAATTTTCCCAAGGGAAAAAGAAGGAAATTTCAAAGGAAAAATCGCCCCCCCCGAAGCGCGAGCCAATGGAATTGTGCCACGTGTCCCAGACCGGTGGAAGGCGGGGAGAATTTGGGAAATTTTCCCAAGGGAAAAAGAAGGAAATTTCAAAGGAAAAATTTCCCCCCAAGCGCGAGCCAATGGAATTGTGCCACGTGTTAGGTGGCGGCAAAAAACTCAAGACAAGTCCGCAAGGAAAATTCAAAGGGTAAAGCCCGCAGTGAATCACATTTTTCCACGTGTTCGGGTAAAAATATGGATCAAACAGTGATGGAAATTTTAGGAGGATAGGCCCGCACCCAATCAGCACGTGCCACGTGTCCTCAGATCAACGGCCCTGCGGGGATTTTTTGGAAAATTTTCCAAAGGGAAAAATAATGGAAAATGAAGCATTAAAGGCCCGTGCCCAATAAAAACATGCCACATGGCACCTAGAATGGTGGAGCATGATGAATTTTTGGAAAATTTTCCAAATTACCAAAAGTGGAAAATTTAAAAAATTTTGCCCGTCAATCTGATTTGGCCCTATTTTTCCCTAAAATTTCAAACGGCCATATCTTTCGATCCAGAGCTCAGTTTTTCACGTTCTTTATATCAATGGAAAGATGGTGAAATTATCTACAAGATTCTAGGGTAATTTTTGTATTTTTATGGATTTTGGAGAGATAAAATTGAAAACCACCTCTGGCACGTGGTCATGGACAAAAATGACGTTTCAACCACCTTTTTAAATGAAGAATGGCTCACATTCTCTACCAGCATGGCGAAAAATGTCAAGGGATGGGCCTGTAAGGATGCCCATGTTGTTTTACTACATTTTTGGTTGGTGGTTGAAGCTCTCCCATGTTTTCTCATGTTTCTCTCTCCTGGGGTCGTGGTTTGCATTGTAAAAGCCAGATTTGGCTCATTTTCAAAGGGTTAAACATTTTTTATGTATTATAGGATCCCTCTTTCACCTATAAAGTGATTTTGGTGGAAAAATCAGACCTTTTCCAAGAATACAACCTATTTTGCCTCTCAGGTGTTGTAATGCAAGTGGTTTTTTGATGTTAAAATGACAATACAGGCTCTGTGAATTAGTTTTAATCCTTTGTTTGTGTTGTTTGATTCATTTCTGACCCCACATTACAGTTATTAGTTTGTGCATGAAGTTTTTTTACATTTTTATGAATTGTGTCAATCTACAGAAGTAAGAAATGCTCACCACTCCTTGGGTGCATCACCTTATTAGCAGTAGTTTCAGTTTTTTTTGCATTCTCTATCTCTGTCCACTTTGGAATATAGAGTAGGATTTTGAGTTTCAAACCTCTGCAACTTGTAAGTGATATATCTTATCAGAGGAGTTGAGGAACCAGCCTCTAATCTGGATATTCCTCTCCCATTTTTTCCAAGTCCCACACTTGGGGAGAGGATTCAATGTTGTGTAATCACACTGGATGCCCAAGATGTCAACTAGAAGTCTGATCAACATCTAGGGGTGCTACTGATTTGCAACAACAATCACTTCATACGATAGGTGTTGGAGGATGGGCAACTGAAACTATAGAAAATTCATATAAATAAGAACCCTGTGGATATGCTAACGAAGTTGTTCAAAAAGGAGAAGTTGGAGCTACACTCCACTTCTACTGGTCTTTGAGTTTGAGACTTGAAGAGGAGCCAAGGAAAGGAACCAAGGATGGAGTTGAATGGTATAGTGGAACACTTTATCTCCAAGTGGGAGATTGTTGAGTTATGGAGCTTAATTGCTTCACAAATAGCATGCTTTACGAACTTATTCGAATACATAGTAACTGACATTGGTTTGGTGACCGGTGTCAATCGCCTGGGGATAAACATCAATCAAACAAGTAGGAAACAATATCGATTAGGGTAAATGGCATCGGTTACCAATGCATGACTAATTTTATTTAAGTCATGACAATTATATCTAACCTTTGATTAAAAGGTGATGTAAAGGTTGTAATTACATAGCTAAGTTTCCCTAGGTATCTATATGCTTATATAAGATTGAAAGATAGGGTTAGAAAGGTTAGATTGTGAAAGGTTGATCATAATTGTAAGAAGGAATTCTTAGAGAGAAGAAAAGAGAAGCTTGTGAGGAAGAAAGTATTGTACATATAGGAGGTGTGGAATATTATAGATCTTCATTGTATATCCTCTATGAAGATTTGACTAATAGATTGGTTGTTTCTTGGTGGATGTAGCCCACATTGGGTGAATCACGTTATATCTTGTGTGTTGTTCATCTAGAATATTTCCATATTTATTGCTAGTATGCAT
This sequence comes from Taxus chinensis, assembly GCA_019776745.2. Taxonomy (NCBI): domain Eukaryota; kingdom Viridiplantae; phylum Streptophyta; class Pinopsida; order Cupressales; family Taxaceae; genus Taxus; species Taxus chinensis. Next base: position 11,300,424 of record CM034151.1, on the reverse strand, counting down.
ATATCTAATATATATTTGTATAATTTGTTTGATCAACCCCAACAATTTATTTTTGTGACATTCCCCTTCCCAATTTGAGTTGTAGAGTGAATTTGAAGAGTTCATTTTTGTAAGGTGAAGTGCAAGAGTCTGTGAATAGGTTTGATTTTATTATTTAAACACCTCACTATGTATACGGTTGGATTTGTTGAAGAATATACCATTGAAGGTATAATAAGGGCATGAAAAAAAGAGGATGTACCTAATGTATTAAGGACTGAAAATTTTCAGTAGTTGTAGACATGAAAGATCAAATGGTTGAGAGGGATATCTGATATGAGAAGCAACATAAAATGTGTATAAATAGGAATTTTATAGTGTGGTACTTGTAGTAGATCAAGGCTAGTAAGAAGAGAAGATGTTTAGCTAAAGAAGTGATCATAATTTGTTGTGAGATACAACATGAGAAATGTGATAAAAACATTGTGAAGAAGTCTAAGTGGATTCTTAGCACACATGGAGTTGATTCTTCCTTCTAAGTGACAACATAGAGAAGATCAATTTGAAGCTTCTTTATTCTAAAAAACACAATTCCAGCACTAAGAACTTATTTCTCACTTGCTTTCATGCTTCAATGATATTATTCTCTTCTACAAACATGTATTTATAGCCTTTCTCATATCCTCCCATGCACTGGAGAATGGGAAAGGTCATGGAGGAGAAGAGACATGGAAAACCTTTCAAATTTTGGGGTTGTTCGTTTCATATTTTTATTTTCTGTCTGAAAGAGCTAAGACCACCACCTATTGTAGACCGATGGTCTCAGGACCGCCTCCCTGGTTAAGCGGTAGTTCTGTAACCACCGCTCTGCACAAAGTGATGGTCTTGTTACTATAAATAAAAAACCTCTCTGTATTTATTTTCCTTTTGTTTTGACTTATCTAATGAAGTAGAGTCATTTTGGATCCCTATGGATCACCCGGTGTGGTTATTCACCTATCTTGATTATATTGAAACTAAACTAACTTAAAACAAGAAATTTTCCAAATGATCTATTATATGTAGGTAACCTCCTACATGAATGGGAAGAATAGCATCCATCACTGGGGATGCTATTAATGATTTAAACCCTCTTGGAAATCAACTAATTACTTGAAAATGAAAGGAAATTAATTTCTAATCTATTTGATATGATGTGATAACGATAAATTTCTGAAATGAAGGAAATCAAACAACTCCAACCTGGAATTCACAAAATAGAGGTAAATCCAACTGTGTAGTAATTTTTCCCCTTAGTTCATCCTTTCTTTCTCTGTGTGCCCATATGATTCCAAGGAATTGGGAATGCAAAAGTAGAAGCAGGAGAAAGTTCTTGAGAAATGACAACTTGAAGGCAGTCTGGTTGCAATGTAGGTGGAAGAGATAACAAAAGTGAATAGAGCTTGGCTATGCAATTTCTAGCAATATTGTGGTAATAATACTATGTAAAATACACAAAAATTTTAGGCCATTTGTTTGAAAACAAGCATTGAATATATAAGAATTGGCTGGGATGTGCCTTCATACACAAGCCATCCTTTGAATGTGAAATCATTGGGTCAAGAGGTAGTTCAAACTAATTAAATCTATTTCAAAATAGAAGAGGGAAGGAATACCATGCAATCAAGAGTATTTTTAGGAAAAAAATTTCACAAACGCACCATAGAAGTCAAATTAAGTGAAATCACGCGTGTTAAAATCAATCATGAAGAGTTCTTTAAAAAGTTTGTAGGACCGCCACCTTGCCTGTGTGACGGTTTCAAAACCACTGCCCAGGCAAGGCGGCAGTCCTAACATTAATGGCCCAAAACATGCACATAAATGAGGTTTTTTTACGCTAGAATAAATCATGTAAAAGCTAAGTAAGGATGTCTAGGCTACAAATATACACTGAGAATGGGTTTAGGAACTCAAACACCTTCTGAAAGGAGATGAATAATCTAGTAACTTTTGTAACTATTTTTCAACAATGTAGCACATGTAATTTTGGGTGCGTATAATGATGTGGCTCAACCTTCTGCTCTCATATGCAGATGCTCCCAATATCATAGTTTCTTTGGTAGCTTGTTGATCATGATACCCTCATATTAATTAACCTTTGTGGCTAAGGATCTGTATCTATTAATGGAAATCATACCAGGAGGTGCCATCTCTCCTCCTCCCTGTGGTGTTTCCTATCCTCCAGCCGCAGTCCCAGAAGCCAGTATGGTAGCAAGATATCCATAAATGACCCTATAGGCCTCCCTTTACTGGCAGTACTAGTCTATATCCTATAAAATTTTATCCCTCTCCTGGACCGTATTGTCTCTCTCCACCCTCATTAGGTCTAACTTAGTGTAAAGTCATTTTAACTCTTCACTATTTCTAACTCCTCCAACTCTACCTCCTAGAGCTACATCTGCCCCAATATCCATCTCCTCTACCTCCTCCTTTCCTCCCTCTATAGCCATCCTAGCTTCCCATATGATAGTCACTCAATCATAAAATCCCAATCTAACTCTTACATCATCTATTTTAGTCCACGGTACATCCTCCTCCTCTAATGGATCTACCACAAGAGGACTCAACAGTTCCATGTCTATCTCCTCCCACCTATACAAAGTAGGATCATGAGGTATAGTCTAGACAACCCTAGAATTTCATCACACTCAATCAAAATGAACCACCTTGATCATCTTTGGCCATTTCTCCTAAACCCACCATGGTTGCCTCATCCCAGAAAACTTTGTATTTTCCCTAGACCATTTGGGAAAATAGGATGAGGGGCGCATAGGCTCCAAATAGACGTGTCAAAACTATAAGCCGGCTATCATCTATAATGGGAACCATCTTCTCCCCCTATATAGAAAATCTCATAATCCTTTGTACATCCTCTAGGGTGATGGACATCTCCCATGTCCTAAACAAAAAGGTCCCCATCTGTCAATCCCATCTCTCCACCAAAGTGATCATCAGTCTCACATCTCATGGGATCCTCTAATAATTCTTGAACCCACCTAACCCCACTGTAGCCATGTGATCCTACTTGGTATCTATAACATATCCTCTAATATGCTCATATAGGGTAGGCACTCGGTGATGAGGCCATAAATTGGCCATAAATTACCATTATTTTGTCCTTCCAAGTTACCTTTGAAAGTGGATTTAAATGTAATCTAGGAACTTATAGTTTTCATAAGATATATTATAGGATATATATCTTGTTCATTATTTATAAATATTTTTTTATCTATCTTGTTGACTAATCCTATTGATTATTTGGGAAAAGATGCAAAGTCTTGTGTATGCAGGCCATAAAGGAAAGATAATGCTAGTATTGGGAAAATTTGAATTGATCATGAATAGTAAATTTAAAACAAAAAATAATTTCATATTCAAATTTCTCTCAAAAAATTATACAAGTTCAAAAAAAGAATCATCTCGATCTGAGGTCGCATGCAAAAGTTATAGTTGTTTTAAGTTAGTTATGGAACTCAGAGTTAGTTCCAAAACTTGCAGGTTTAGTTCCAGAACTTGTAGATTTAGTTCTAGAACTTGTATCAATTGAATGATAGTTAGTTCTAGAACTTTCAATTTGTGGAAAAATCAGATTTAGTTCCGGAACTTGCATAAAAGGAATGACAGCTTTAGTTCTGGAACTTGCATCAACGGAATGATAGTTTTTGAGGGATTGTGAAAACTCAGAACACTCAAAAGGAAATTATGAGAGAATTTTTTATTCATAGAATTTTTTTTTGAAAAAAACCTTATTCTAATTTGTTACAGGTTTTACCAATGACGAGAGATCTAACTTTTAGTGAGCTGCAGTCCGAGGAATCATGTATCAGATGAGCACTAAAAGTTCCATAAATAGAAATAGAAAATTAAAATGGAAAATATGAGAGAGGTTTTTGTTCATAGAAATGTGCTTGAAAAAAATCTCATTCATATTTTCTACAAGTTTTACCAATCAAGAGAAATCTAACTTTTATTGAACTGGAGTCCAAGGAAAAAGCGTATCAGACAAGCATCAAAAGTTCCACAATAAAAAAAAAGAAATGTCAAATGGAGAATCTGGGAAAGGTATTTGGTCAAAATCATATTTTGAGGAAAAATATCCTTCCAATAATGTAGAATAATAAAATCATTATGATTATTATTACCAAAAAGTAAGGAGAATATTTGGGAGCAAATCTTCCTAAAATAATCACGATAAGATTTGAATTCAATAATATATCTCTCTTTATATTTTGTAGAGATGGAGATCTTAGTTATTAGGATTGGAATAAAGATAAGATCAAATTGTATATCCTAAAATAAGGAGTTGGTTGGATGCATGAATTATAAATGAAACCTTCCAGACTGAGATATGTAATGCTTTTCTCCAAAGAAATAAAGATCTATTCTTTCCTCTCAAATATTCTATAGTTTTAAGATCTTAGAAGTATGATTTAAATCATCTTCCAAGGAATGAGCTGGTCACTCATTCCAAGGAATATGTATCTATGTATTTATGTTTATGTTTATTCATTTGTCTTTAATTCATTTTGTTGTATTTTTTTATCTTTGTATTGTGAAAATTCAGTATGTTGTAAACCTGCAGGTGTTTCGTTCAATTATGTTTATTTTTTAATTCAACAATTTCATTTATGTAAGTTTCATTTCTTTCATGCAACATTTATTTATACAAGTTTTATTTCCTTTATGCAAGTGTTCCTTTTAATTCATATAAGTGTGTTTCTTTCATGCAAACTTTATTCATGCAAGTGTGCCTTTCAATTTCCGCAAGTGTGATTTATTTTATGCAAGTTTGGTTTGTGTTTAAAGGAGTTATTTTCCAAGATTTTCTTCTCTTAATGCATACAAACTTTGGACACCAACCCAAATTAACATTATTAATGGCGAGGATTGATAACCCTCATCATTCGGTCTCTCAAATATAGGGTCTCTCCGGTCTGTAATCACAAATAGAACATGTAAATATCAGATCAAAAATCAAAAATCCAATTGAAGTCCATTAAAGTTCATTAAAAATCTAAATTAATCCTAAATATAGCCAATCTAACCCTAGTCGATGTCGACCCAGGTCAGGTCAATGTGTTTCAGGGTCGATCGTCATGACTTAGTGCCCAGTCAACATCAACCCACCTGGGTCACCACCAATCGCCCCTAGCTTCATCCACTTTTTCTAAAAAATGTAACAAAATAAATAAAATATAAATTTAAACTAAAAACAAGCTTGATATTTGTTACTCACCAACCTCTGCACCCTTTGGTGTTTTCTTGTAGCTCTTGTAGCCTCCATTTCTCTATTTTCTCTTTAACCGCTATGATCTCTCTCATCAACTTTACTAGTGAAACTTAGCATCGTCAGCTGATCCCCAGGATTATATATCCACTGACACTTTGTCATCGTTAATTGGCCTTAATTACCATCAATTGGCCTTAGTAGCCTTCATTTTGGCTTCCCTGATACTTTTTTTATGACATCTTCTTGGGCATTTGTTAAAGTCCATCTTTATGGCCATCTTTATTTCCCCTTTAGGGAATTTTGTTTCAATATTTCGGTCCTATCCTTTACCGATCTCAAATTCCACCTTTGTGGCCATACTTATTCCCTCTTCAGGAATTTAATTTTTACAATCCTATCAAATTTGTGCAAAAATTCCACCTCGTGTCCATACGTTTTTCCTCCTTGGGGCATAATTTTTCACTACTCGCCTTTTTGACCTTCTCTCATGTCCTGTGCTAGGACACCATTATCTTCATCCTCATCCCTTGTGGACACATATTTCTTCCCTTGATTCCTTATGTACGAAGGATTTCACATAATTTTCATATTTAGTTGTGCATAATTTTATGCTTTCCTATGACCCAGTGATCATTTTGGCTTGCATCCATTTGAGAGATTTCCCATTTGATTCACTCCTTTTTGCAATGACTTTCACCCACTCACCGACCTGTAGAGAATTTTCTCCCGTCTCCATTGAGACTACAATTTTCCCTCTACCTATGTGATATCGGAGTTACTGCTATATTTTTTATATTTATTACGTTCATTTTTGCTTGGGGCATCTTTCCCAACACTATCATTTTACCCATTTTTCTTCACCCACCCTCCCTTCATCATTTACCTTTTTCAAATGCCTCATCGATACCCCATTTAAGGGGCAACTCATCATCAATCTTCTATCAATCTTCATCATACTCCTCTTCTCTCACTATTTTTTCTAATGGCTTGCTAGAGAAAACCACTTGACAAAAAGGGGCAATTATAGACACCTAAATTTGGTATCTTTACCCTTGTCTACCCACATGCGCATATTTGACTATGGTCTTATCTAGGTGCCCCTTTAATTAAATCCATCCCCGTCAATATTTAATAAAATTCACACTTATTATCCTATCATCATTAATCCTTATTAATTCCCATTAATTAATTAATATCCATATCCCTAACTTTCCCTAATCAACTTGCTATTTAGGAAACTTTTATCCTAAATATAAATACCTATGTTTTTTCTACCCATTCATATCTTCTAACTACCCATGATTAATCCTTAAACAACCAATCCTGCACATAAGATTTAAATCTTTTTTTCCCTCCTTAAAAACATGAAATCTAGACCCAAACAAAAAAATCCATCCCATTGGGGAAACATTCCCCATGGTTGTTGATGACCTAGCCCAGTTGTCGTCGACCCTATAAAACTAAGTTATTTCTTTCCATAATCATCAGATACATGCAAATATTGGAGCTTTCTTGTGACTTGTGAATTAACTCTCATGCATGAGCATTCCTGTAATAGTTACAGACCTCTTAGATCTCCTTTGGACGTGCTTTCATCTCTCATGATCAGCCTTCACAAGATTTATCATCATCTTTGTGTTTTTTATGTGATATTTATCATATTATCTTCATATTGTTTGCATATAACATTTTACAGGTTCATATCATCTTCTGCAACACCTAGAGTTTTGCTATTGGCCATATTTTCTAGCCTCTTCACTTACATGTATCCCATTTCATCCTTTTTTACCTTAGCCTTATCTAATTTTGCTATAGTTTTCATCGAACCTGTCAGGTTGCTATCCACCCAACCTTCTGCACTTGTGATTTTAACCTCTAGATCCCTTTTCTATGCTCACCTTCATTTTGTTCTTGACTCAGTTTACCATGACCATTATTGTATTCCTCTTTGCTTCAAATTTATCCTACCTGTACCTTGGTTTCCATCAACTCAGGCCTAGCTTTTCAATCCAACCTCCCTTACTACTATATCATTGTACTTTATTGATCTTTCTGCCTCTAGTTCTCTTCTATAGGTGGCTCACAACATCCAAAGGCTCATTTTTTCATCCACACCCTTACAGGTCTACATATTCAGCTTACGGTCCAAATCCACCCTCCAAGGTCACAATTGACCTACTTCTGCATAGTCTAGGTTGCCTTAGACCAAACTAAGTATTATTTAATTTATATCTATTAATATTAAATCATCATCTAGATCATATCTCAATTACTCTATGATTCAGTAGTATCTTTGTTTCTGCATGCAATCTTCTTATTCATCCTTTACTTCACTTTTTCTTTAAAATGGGGGTTGACATCTGCGAAAGGAAGGTCACACTACTTAGAGCTGAATTTGTCGGGAAACCCTACATATCCTATCTAATCATTATTCTATTTAGACACTCTTATTTGTAGTCTCATCAATCATATCAAGGATCACTTACTTAGCCCACATCCATCCACATCTATCACACATTTGAGGTACCACAAACCCTCCATTTTCTGAGTTATTTATATTTTTTTATTATCAAACATCATTTATTTGAAATGAATGAAGAAATTTGGACGACATGTATTGTTGTATATCTAATTGAATGAATGAGTTTGGATACTCTATAAATAATTGAAACTGTAGGACAATGTGTTTACATTTTCAAGGAGATATTATAATGTTTTCATATTCATTATTAATGAGAAAGGAGTTAAAATTATTATAAATTGTTGACACGGTGGTTTGAATGACTGGAACATCGATGTTGAAGATATAACTAATATTACAAGGTATTATCATAAGTGAGAGGGATTAATAGAGTTAAGGGAGTAATTCTAGAATCCTTAGAAGATTTGAAAAATATTATAGGTAAGGAAGATAAAAAATAAACTAAAAAGATGACTCTCATGTCTATAGAATCATGTCTAGGGTTTATAATTGAGAAAATAAGCATAACTTTGACTGTAGACATTGAATCTTTAGTCAAAAAATCATGCACTTGCTATTACATTTATACCGTCAAGTATGTTATTTTATATATGGATCTCATGTAATACAAGTATTCACTAATGACCAATTTCTTTAGTTCGGTCATCATTTAGTCAGTCATTGTAGTCATTTTTCATGCATGGTCACCAGTTGTTTATGTGGTTTTGATAATATGTCAGCAAGTTTTAGGTTTCATTATTTAGCTTATTGTCATATCCAAACTATAACTAGGGTGCCTAGGGTAGCACTGGGGCACCCCAAGGTGCCCCAGTTTGTGATTTTAGGCACCCTTATTTCTATAACTTGTGGTTCTAATTTTTTTAGTCAAGGTCAGTATTTGTTGTTACCCAGTGCATTCCTATAGGTAGTGGTTGGCGTTTCAGTTCATTAGTGTTTAAATTTGATCAAGAGATCCTTGTATAAACATAGCATACTCACTACCTTAGGGGTGGAATATCATTTATCAAGGGCAGCTATCTACTAAGGAAATGGATTGCTATTGAGCATCTTCTACATCTGCATCACATAAACATAGGGGGAAAGGGTTTTATTCTTTCTATTTCAACCACCATTTTCATTTTTACATCGAGTTATTACCCCCTAATTTTGTGTCATTGGCACTAGGGCATCCTAGGCCTAAAATTGAATGCACATGTAAATAGAACTACATGGGGTCTAAAATGTAGTGTAGTGCTTAGTCGTAAGTCCACCATTGTGGCAGCTAAGGTCAATCTAACCCATTCATATGAATTTTTATTATTTATAATTTGATGCTTTGGATAGGGTTTTGCAGGTGGATCTTCACATAACATTTATAGGAACATAAGCAAAGGTATTGTGATAACTATGTGAAAAAATAAAATGATATTATGAAGACCTTGTGACACTTCCAAATTCAGATCCTGAGATTTTTTGCACACTATAATTCCCAGATCACAGACTAGGGTGCCCCAAGGCACCAAACTACCCTTCCAGAAAATTCAGTCTTGTCAAAGTTGGTGTACAATGAGTGTACCATTCCCAAAGTTGTTCAGTCACAATCTACCTAGTTTTCACATGTGTCTGCTTCAGTCCAACACACAATGAGGTAAGTCAATTTCAGGTTAGTATCGTATACCTCTCATTTTCAATATTTCAATACATTCAAATAATAAAATAAAATACTTATATTTCACATTTTAATATTTCATTCTGTTTCTATTTAGATTAACTCATAAAATACTATATTTTAGTTAATCACTTTGGTGAACCCTACTTTTGGAATACTTTTCCTTCAGATCCTTTTCAATACTTTAGCGGTTAAGCATAGTTCCTCTTCTTCACACATCACGTATCATTTTAGTTTCAATCCTATTTATGATGAGACTTTCATAGCTTAACTCAAAGCTTTATATAGTACCCCAATGGCTATAGCTGATCATACTCAACATGCACTCTTGAGAGTTCAACAAAATGAGCCCACTAGTCTTAAATATTCTCCTATAGGTATCTTCCTCATTGATGACCCTATGGTATTCACTCATTGTACACCATACCATCTAGTTGATTGTTTTCCTTCTTTGGATATGTCACCCAATGCTTTAGATGACTCTATCATTGATTACTTATAAGAAATCAATACTCGGTCAAGTATACATCATAACTCTTCTTCTATTCCACCTACTGCTATAGTTCCTTCTACATCTTCTATCGCTTCTGATAGTAATCCTTCCGCATCTCATTCTATCTTATATTTTCCTTCATTTTATATTAATGACCCTATTGATAGTCTAGTCAAAGACAACATTGTTCCTGGAACTCCATCTACTACTGATGATTATCATGCGTCTCCTTCTTTATATACCATCAAGTGTGACTCTCATACTCCATTGTTGTCTTCTCCTGAGGTTGCATCTACTATTTTTCATGAGTCACAACCATCTGTCACATCTTCTCCTTCTATTCCCACATCATCTATGGATCTTACTTCATCTTCACCAATAGAGGTTTCATCCATAGTTACCTCACGTATTATGGATATTTCCAATGTTAGTCATACTATTGCTATCGATATTACACCTTCATCATCTCTTATAGCTCTTTAGGCACATATTGCTAATGTGCCTTTAGCATCAGACTCTATTGTATTATTGTTATCTATTTTTGCACCCATTGCAAAAATAGAACAACTTGGATTACCTCAGACTTAGAAGGGAGGACGTGAAGAGTTGGAGTATGTCGCGGGTGAGAATAAAATTCTGTGGCCAAGGATGAGATGCCTCTAAAGTCTGAGCAAGCCACACATGTTTTAGTAAGCCACGATAAACTGAAACAGTGAACCGTAGGTAAAATAAAATCTAAAATAAGTCCACAAATGTTGACATAAAGTTGTATCAAAAAGACATGCCGTGTAGTGCAGAGGATAATCCGTAGCAAAACTAGAAAGTTGTGGAACAAAGTGAATACTAAAGTCGCGTAGGACTGAAAGAAGAAATCTGTATAGTAAAGGAAAACAATAGTTCTCTATAGATTACTAAAATGCATGAATCTAATTTGATATTTACAAATCTGATATTATTTGAAGGAATCATAGTCTTCTCCATACGAAGGGAATTAGATTTCAAGGACTAAATGTTGGTAGATCCATAGAAAGGTGTAGTTTCATGTGGCACACCTACCAGAATTTAATGCAATATGGGCACCCATATTTTCTCCAACAAGGAAAATGGTGTGTTGCAGTAGATAACCAAAGGCACCTAGTTTTCTCAAAACATTTAATGTTGGTGGTTGAATTTGAATTCAAGTTTCCCCCTCTTTCTCTTCTTCTTCTCTTATTCTTTTTTTATAAATGTAAGAGCTCTGCTCATAAAAAAGAGATCTCTCTTTGTTGTAACTGCACCATGTCAAAATGGTGACCAAATTTACATGGGTTTAGGACATTTTACTTGGTCTCTATAATGTATTTTCACCTTCTACCATGAATTTAATCAATTGTGCATCCATTAAGTACTAAAATTTTATTTCATGGCTATCTCTCTAGCCTGATCTCACTTTTTATTTCTCCTTGCCTCTCTGTTCACATTTCTCAATCATATTGTGTGTTCTCTCTTATGTGCATTGACTCTATTGAATTGTGTTGTTCATGTGTGGGAATGCATGGTCTACATGGTTCTCATCTGAATGTGAGTTCGATCATCCACCCTTTCTCCAATATTTTTCTTCATTCTTTCAGCATTCTTGAAAAGTGATCAGACCCTTTTCCTTGGTGTTATCGCCACCCCCTTTTAGCTTAGGATTTATCCTTTTTCTACATCTCCTTCTATCCCTGGTCACTTGGCACATTTAGGCTACAATTTTATTTTAGTTATTCAGGAGTATTGTTAGCATTAGGAATAGGTAGAGGAAGTCATCTTTCTTTGGAGGTCTATCTTAGTTCCCCCGGTCCCACAACTGACAGATAGTCCCCATATTGCCTCAGAATTCTTGGTCATTCATGATCATATCCAGGGTGCAATTTTGAGTTCCAAGATGTTTTAGCACACCTGGTGGGACAAGAAATAAAAGTTATACATTTGATAGGTGTGTATCTTGGTCTACATCATTCATTTCAATAAAGTTTGATATGCTCTTAATGAGATCTCATCCTTTGGAGGTAGTTTTCAAGCATAGCTAGCAAATCCACTAATTCCAACCAACCCATTATTCTCAGTTTTATACCTTTCCCTTTCCTTTCATTCATTTCCATTTAGTTGTTTTCTTTCCATACCTCTCATTTTTCATTACTTTCATGAATTTGTGCAATCATGACTTCATTTTCCTTCTTAGGACTCTCATTTGTAGTAGCAAAACTCTTTCCCATCCATGACCTCTATCTTTTTATGATAGTTCACAAAATCAATTTATTATGAGCCCTATCATCAAGAAAATTTGTATAACCCACCCTCTAATGACCCATATGGTTATTCATGTAACCAAAACATGTTGATCAAGAACAAGGTTATGTAGATTATGGTGCGGCATTCCCATGGAAAATGACTGATATCTAAAAGTAGATTGAAGAGATGGAGATGAGAATGGCATAGGCTAGAGTTACATGCATAATGAAGGTGGTCAACCATGATTGGTTTCATAGAAGCCTTACATATGGACAAGATTTTCACCAAACTGGATTCATCCCTCACCATAGAAGCTACAATTTTTTGTTGAAATTATGCCACGGACATTACAGACTGGGTTAGAAGAGATGTAGGCTTACTAAATCTAGTGTTAGGTAAGCCCTGTTAATCGGGTTCAATCTACACCATCTTATATCTCTCACATTCCTCCTTCACCAACCTTAACCATCTTAGCTTGTTTCCCATGCTCCTAGTTTTTTTTCTGGCCCAACTCCCATTGATGACTGCCCCTTCTCTATCTTCTTCTTTCCCATCCCACATTCAATTCTCTTCCCTTTTTCCTACCAAAAATCCATCTCCTCCACAAGAAGATCCTACACATTCCCATCCACCACAAAACCATACAAAAAATAGTTAAAAATCGCTACTAGGGTGGAATTCATACATAATTTGAAAGATTGGGATTTAAAATTTGAAGCTGATGACAATGTGCCATCTGCTGGTAAAACCTTTAAATGAGCCACTAAATCGAAGAAAAAGTGGTGAAATATGATTTTACAATAGAGCAAGCAACAAGAAGGATGACCAATAATCTCTCTGCTTATGAATGTAGTTTGCATGATGGCACTGTGTTCACAGAGGTTGTTGATTCAACTCAGATCAGTAGAACCAGAAGTGGAAGAAGTCATGTGGGTCAAACAGAGGAGTGTCTTTTAGTGATTGATTATGAAGAGGTTGATATTCTATCAGACTTAGAAGATTGCATTGGTGAAGAAGAACCCATTAATCTCACCACTTTTACAACCACATCATTTGTCTTCCAATGCACACATGAGCCTCTTGCTACAATAATTTCTCATCAGCCATCCATGGAGGAGGAAGAGACAAAATTATGACATCTCAGTCATCATAGAGGTAGTAGAATCCTTTCATGAGTTATTTGTAGAAGCGCCACAACAACCAGATCAATTTTCAAACAACTCTACTCTTCCACAAAGTCTACAAGATGAATCCATTTATGGAGTTGAGCTTCAAAGAGATGGGAAAATTATGAGGATCATTCCACGGGTTCCCAAGGCCACATGCCCAATCATATATTTGGCTAACTTGGAGCCAAAAATAGAACCACCACCATTCATGCTCACTTCAGAGCATGAGGATGATCACCAAGGTACCAAAGGTCAGCTGCAACACCTCCAACCAAATCTAGAACAACTTGAGGAGGTATACATCTTATTTGTTGTTGATAATTTGTTGAAAAATAAAGTGTGTTTCATGTTTACAATTCTACCATGTGATTTTATTTCCATATTAATTACATGGCCACGCTCTGTAAAGAAGGGAAGCTACTTCTCCTTTACTATTGCAAAATATATTTATCTTTTCTTTGTATCTAGTTAGAGTAGGGTAAGAGTAGTTTGTTTTTAACAGAAGAAGTGCATTGTGCACACTCTGCATGTCCCACTTGGGGCATGTATGATTTTCCCTTTTGTATATAGTTTTGTGTAGTTTCATGATGTAATCAGATTTTGGGGCAGCTTTCAAAGTGTATTTGTTAGCCCCAATAGATCATTTGCAGAGGTCAAGTCCAACACTACTTTAAGCGGTCTCGGGGATGGTTCTTCAAGTTCAGATCATAATTCAGGTTTATCATGTTGAATCCATGCCCAATGGATGCTTCGGGCCACTTATTAATTCATTTAGTAGGTAGATGACCCCTATGAGTTGCCAAAAATGTTGTATATTTTTGCACCCCTTGCAAAAATAGAATAACTTGGATTTCCATGGACTTAGAAGGAAGGCCACAATGAGTTAGAGTATGTCATGGGTGAGAATAAAATTTCATGGCCAAGGATGAGATGTCCTTGAAGTTTGAGTAGATCGTAAATGTTTTAGCAAGCCATGGTACACTAAAAAAGGGAACCGTGGGTAAAATAAAATCTAAAAGAAGTCCGCAAATATTGACATAAAGCCGCATCAAAAATACATGCCACGTAGTGTAGAGGATAAGATACGTAAAAAATAGAAATCCACAAAACAAAGTGAATACATAATCCATATAGGACTGAAAGAAGAAAGCTACATAATAAAGGAAAACAATAGTTCTCTGTAGATTACTAAAACATATGAATCTGATTTGATCTTTGCAAATATGATATTATTTGAAGGAATATTAGTCTTCTCCACTCGAAGGGAATTAGATTTAAAGGATTAAATGTTGGTATATCCAAAGAAAGGTGGAATAATTCTCCAACACGTAAAAAGGTGCAATTCTAGGTGGCCCAACTACCAGTAATTAATGTAGTATGGGCACCCATATTTTCTCCAACAAGGAAAATGGCGTGTTACAGTGGATAACCAAAGGCACCCAATTTTCTCAAAAAATTTAATTTTGGTGGTTGAATTTGAATTCAAGTTTCCTCCTCTTTCTCTCCTTCTTCTCTCCTTTTTCTATAGATGCAAGAGCTCTACTCATAAAAAAGAGATCTCTCTTTGTTGTAACGGCGCCATGTCAAAATTGTGGCCAACTTCCCATGGGTTTCAGACCTTTGACTTGGTATCTACAATGTATTTTCACTTTCTACCATAAATGTAATCGATTATGCATCATTTAAGCAATAAAATCATATTTTGTGGCTATCTCTTTACCTTGGTCTTGAGTTTTATTTCACCTTTCCTCTTTGTTTTCATTTCTTAGAATTTTTTGCATTCTCCTTACTTGCAAACTCCATTTTATGTGTTGTTTGCATAGGTAATTCATAGTATGTGTGGTTCTCATTTGTGGTGAGTCTTTTTCACCCTGTCTCCCATGTTTTCCATCTTTATTTCACCCTTTTGGAGAGTGATCAACATTTTCCTGGTGTTATCACCCCATTTTAGCTTAGGACTTCCCCTTTTTCTACATATCTTTATATCCTTGGTCCCTTGGCACATTTAGGATAGGATTTTCTTTCAGTTTTAGGAGTAGTTTAACATTAGGAATAGGTAGAGGAAGTCAACCTTATCTGAAGTTCTGTCTCAGTTTGTAAGTCCCACAATTGAGATACAACCCCATGTTGCCTCATAATTCTTGTTTATTCACGATCATATTTAGGGTGTAATTTTGAGCTCCAAAAATCACCTTTTGACATCCCCATGATAACTCACAATGGAAAACTTCAACCACTTAACACATTCTTTCCATCTTCTACCAT
The DNA here is from genome assembly GCA_019776745.2 of Taxus chinensis. Classification (NCBI taxonomy): domain Eukaryota; kingdom Viridiplantae; phylum Streptophyta; class Pinopsida; order Cupressales; family Taxaceae; genus Taxus; species Taxus chinensis. Next base: position 11,284,866 of record CM034151.1, on the reverse strand, counting down.
CTCATCATAGGATATTCTCTCTCTAATGCATGTTATAGGTAAGCTTCAATCTCAAGTTCCTACCCTCACTTTATAAATTAATGCCTATTATACCTCTATCGACAGAAATTATTTGCATGGTAATCTCGTTACTAAGAAGATTCATAATTCCACCTTCCCTAAAGACTTTACCATGCCCACTTTCACATGTTTTGATGGTACTAGTAACCCTCATGCTTATCTCATACACTACCATATGTTTATGGCCTCTCATTCTAATGATCGATTGTTACTTAATGTAGACACTAAAATCATGTCGTAATCACCTTGGTCCCTTAGCATAACCCTATAATCACTTCCTCATCCTCAACACCTTATCACGTACCTCTGACGCCCCACAAGTTTTAATTTAATTACTTTAATTAAATTAATGCCATTTATCTCCATACATATTAATTTAATTATTTTAATTAAGTTAATGAAATTTTACCCACACACCTATTAATTTAATTATTTACATTCAATTAATTCACTACCCTCATACACCTATTCAATACAATTACCTTTATTAAATGCACCTCATCTAACCAACCCCATCATTTGACCCATTAACCTAAACCCTAAACCAATGTCCTAAATAAAGCCTAACATTATACCCATCCCCTCACCTCACATTTAAAAGCCTCCTAAGGTCATTTTTCACCCCAAGGGAAAGAAGAGGCCCTTATCAAATGGCGGAACAACTTCCCAGGAAAATTTTGAACAACCCAAGATATCTCACCCAAACTGATGTCGGTTTGCCCTAAACCGATGTCAAATCACCCTAAACTGACACCGATTATACTGGAATGGACCAAATGGCCTATTTAGACCCATTTATAGCTTTGTAATACATGTTGGTTGTTGTTGGAAAACTTCTGATCTCGAATTCAATATCTTTAGATGCGATAGCAGAATGAAGATTGATTGGTGATCAACAAAGGAAACCAAATACACTGGCACAACAGTGAAACTTTCTTCCCAACATCCTCCAATGCAGAAACTTATTCATTATTATTTAGACCTGTACCTCACAGAAGAGTAAGTATCCTCCTTCCATCTGTTTCATTTTCTTATCATTCATTGTAGTCTTTGTGGTAAAGGAACCTAGTCTTTTACTCTCTTTCCATTCCCTCTCTCCAGTTGCAGCCACCTTCCATACCCAATCATCTTAAAACTTGGCCCAATTTCCCATTTTGACCTCCTCAGTAGTCTCAAACCTTCATAACCTATCTGTACCCCCTCTATGATCAATCCCCACCTTCTATCCACTCAACTTTTGCCCCAAAAATCCAAAAACTTGGACTGTGTGATTCCACCAGGCCCGACTTAACCGTCGTCGGTCATCTCTAACCGTCACTGATTACGATAAAACCGTCATCAGTTTCAAAAAACTATGGTCGTTCTCTATGTCACTTGATCTCTGCTAGAATAACAACTTGTTTCTAACATATACCTACTTGAACACCTATTTGACCTTCAGATATGTATCCCTCCTAGCTTATTAGCTCAGATTCACCTACAACCAACCTACTTGGCCTCTGGATCTCTTTCTAGCCTAGCCTGTTAGATTAGATCTAGCCTATTGCATTTTGTATGAGATGCCTAAATCATATTAAACTATAGTAGGACAATATTTACTTTATTTCAGCATTAAATTTTTTTAAACAGTGGATTGACAACCACCTAGGAAGTATCACACTTCTAGGATCTAGCATATGTTAGGCAGTCCACTGCATATATTGTTTAACTCTCTTTGGTGGTCTTGTTTTGACTCTTATACAGGTAGTTCCTCCTAGCCAAAAGGAAGGTCTCACAATCACTTTGATTCAGAATTCAGATACACGTGCATATAACCTTCAACCATCCTAAAACAGGTATTCCTCTTACCACCCTTTACCTTATCTGTTTCATCAAGTACTTCTCAGAAAACTAAGAAATTAGGTGAAACATTTTGGCACACCCGATGGGACCCATTCAAGGTTCCTTGCATCTTTCTTCATTCCTAGGTGAAAAATTGTGTGTGTTTGTTTCCCTTCTAAGTAGCATTCACATTAAAAATTTCTCCTTGGTAACATTCTTTTCTTTCTACTTTCTCCGAAAGACACATTTCTTTTGGTGTATTTAGAAAGAACCTTCTTATTCTTGTTTTCTGCATTTTAGTGAAAGAGCATCCCTCTTCCTGTTCATCTATTGCTGTCATCAAATATCATACTTTCGATTTGAGTTTAAAACAAGTGCACTGCATTCTGATTTAACTCTTTAGATCACATTAATTGAGGGCAACCTATACACTAGACGTCATGACCAGCTGGTGGTTGACAAATGAATTGTAGAAAAGAACTTCTATCCTTTTCTCTTTCTATGAGTATTACCAAACCATACAATAATTAAAAATACATATATTCTTAAACAACATCCTACCTAGAAGAAGTTGTAGGTGATCACACGATCACGGTATAGTGGGTACCTAGCTCGCTGCTCTGTCAAGTCATATTTCAGAGCGAAGCCTGCCCCCACCATAACATTCCTGAAACCTCACCCTTTAGAATTATTTCTTCGTAGGAATCCTTCCTCACCAAGAAATTCTATTGTTATGTTTATAATAGTCAGTCCATACAAATAGCATAAGTTGAACAAATGTAATAGAATAGGCACTCTAGGAACATTCTTTCTTAGTGTTCTGCTTGATTTACGTTTTGAGGTGAAAGCCTCCGATCATTATTTTTATCTTTCCTTGCACACTCCCAATCATAGTCGGTGTATTCTAACTTCTTCTAAGTGTGCCTGGACCACATCTACATCATTCTCAGATTTTTGGGTTTGGTTCAACACCAAATTTTTAAATCACAACCATCTTTCTTATTCTTTGTTTCAATTTCATAGTAACCGGCTATGGTTATCTTTAATCATCCCTGGTTACATTCTAACTGGCATCAGTTCAACCCAACCGGTGTCAGTATGAAGTCTTATTGGATACCTATCCAAAAGATACCTATCTCACTTTCTAAGTTGTAAAAGGCTCCTACTACCTTTCATATTGTCATTACTTCAATCACAGTCACCTTACGTCTCATTATGTGTAGAAATTGTCAGTCTAGGACCATCATTTAACAAATTATGGGTTATTTATAGTAACCGGCACCGGTTAAGCCTAACTGGCATCGGTTTACATGAAATGGCATCAGTCACCCTATGTTGTTTTACAACTCACCAGCCAACCTAATCCACTCATTGTTGACTATTTTCCTAGTTCTGTTGTGTTTTGTGCCATTTAGACATAATACAGTCTCACCAAATCAGTTCTTACTCACATGGTGTTGACTCATAGTTAGGTGAGTGCCCTTGTATTTGACGCTAGTCAACTATTGCTCCCACCTAGCCCTTCATTACCTAGTCCTTCACCACCTTCCATCTCATAATCCATGGATCCTAATCAACCTATCACCATTCCTACGGGTGAAATGGAGTTTGCATGACTCCTAGATCAGAATCCCATTACTTTGAGCCACTACCTCACCCATGCCTCCACTCGAGATGCCTCAGGTCAATTGATCTATGGCATGCCTGTATCCTTATCTCCATCCCTAATGATCGCTTCCACCTCGGCTCCACCTCCTACCACGGTGACGTCCCCCATTTTATCCCTAGTTGTGTCAAAGCTAGGTCCCACGCCAGCTTTAACCACTGCATCCGCCACCTCTATTGCACCCATAGTCTCCACCATACCTTCATCCACCACCCAAAACATAGCATCATCCACACTTGTTGTCTCATATATACCATTTGCAATGCTACCACCTGTGGTGTCAGTAAACTCTACCCCATTTTAAAATGTTGTCCTTTCTATTCCACAATATCTACCTCCCATCTCTACGAGGGTCACTACGAGTGTCCTACCCTCACATACCTACTACCCACCACCTCCTATTTCATCAGTCATTCAATCCAGATATATACCCTCTATGTCCATCTTTCAATTCCCGCCTCCTTATTCGACACCACCATATTCTAGAATGTCATATTCTTCATATGTCCCACAACAACCTCCTTTCGCTTTGGGGGGTACCCAATCTTCACAACCTAACAATGAATTTATCAAGTTAATGATGAACAAAATGAAGAAATTAGAAGCATCTATTTCCAGCTCCCACAATTCTTTCACCTATGACAAGATTTGTAATGAGCCTATTCACCCATCCATTCCCATTCGCCCATATCCCGTACACTAGGAGATGCCTAAGTTTAACTACTTTAATAGTAAGGAAGACCTGCAGCAACATTTTTGATCTTTCAAACATGGGTGTTACTTAATTGCCCATGATGATACTTTGCTTTTGCAAACCTTTCCCATGTCCCTAACTGGTCCAACCTTGGACTAGTATAGTGGATTACCTAGGAATTCAATCTTCTCATTCAACCAAATAGCCCAAGTCTTCTTGGATCATTTTTTGATTAACATCATCAAGAATGTTACCATGACCAATCTTTATTCCACACGTCAATATGATGATGAATCTATCACAGATTTTATCACTTGTTGTTGTAGCCTAATCAACAAAATCACTTTCTAATTACCCAAAATGAACTCATAGATCTCTTCACATGAGCCTATGCTAGACATATCTCACCTACCTTACAAGTTTAAACCTTTCGCACATTTGATGAGGCTTTCACCATGGCACGTAAGCTCAAAATTCACACCATCGAACAAAAGAAGATACAATTATGAAACAAGAACTCCTTGTTTAAATCACACGATACTTCCTCTTCCTCGAAACCTCAGATGAGTTATTCCAAAGCCAAGGGAACTTCTAACACAGTGGTACTTAATGATAGCCCTTCCCATCCATCCAATCACGCTAAAATTTCATCTAATATGTCACCAATCGAAACCTTCCAATTCAAACGAGCACAAAAGAAATTTATAGTAATTGGGAACCATATTCATCTATTTTAGAAAATATTATTAAAGATAATGCCATCACCCTTTCTCCTATCAAACCATATACTGGTTTTGACCCATCTCGCCCCATACCAGGTTGGTACAAGGAAAATGACTAATGTAACTATCACCGTGTAAATGGTCACTGATCAGGGGATCATTTTTGAAAGTTTCCTAAACATCCCTAAATGGTTTTAGTATAGAATATCAGCTCGACAGCTTTCCAACGACTATGAGAACGCGGAAAAAAGACATCGGGAGCTCTAGATATGTTCGGTCAAAGTTCAGACAGCGGGAAAGTCAACTCTGGTCAACTAGTCAATATTGGACCAATCGCACTGTGACACGTGGCTTGCCACCACTCGTTGAATTCACTCGATCTTCCTATTGGGAGACGACAAGTGGACTACATAATGAACGAGTTAATTGATTTCGATACCCCATGGTATGGGTCGAATTTTTATTTATTTGGTAAGTCCACTTATACACCATTCCAAATACCACGCATTATGCCACAAACTATGCATATTAATGTTTATACATTAGTATAAACTGCCAACATCCTATACTTCCATGTGGAGGAGGAGTGAAGCGGTGGTGGGGAGCATGTTTAATGTTATGCATGGTATTATCCACGTATAGAATGGGGAGATTAAGGTTTGTTAAAACCTACCCATAATAAAAGGGTGCCCAAATGTGGGATTTATACCACTTTATCCTAAGCACCTAAAATGGGAATTAATCCCCTCATTCAAAAAAAATCTGCTTCAAAGGGATATTATCCAATTAACCCACTTCATGCCAATTTGGGGGATTTAATCCTATTAAAAATGCAAACCGCCCTATATGGGTATGTAATCCCATTAATTTTGCTACGGGTGAGGCTAAGGTTTAAATATAGCCTAAAGATAATTTGTATTGCATTTTTTAAGCGCCCTACTCTTTGTATAAATAGGGAACCCATTCTATTGTAACACACACACACATTAGTCCAATGAGCTTATTATTCGTTAAGCTTATTTGTGGGATGTGTCAACAAGTATTGTCTATTGGCCTATTATTTTAGGTAATAGTAGATGAAATATTTGTGATTGGGAGTAAATTATAAACTACCCAATAGGCCCATTGAGCCACACCAATTACTTGCAAATCCTGGATTGTCGACCGGAGTGCTAGCGTAGCATTAATAGCGTCAGGAAGGCCGATCGAAGCTGAAGGAGATTGTGCATCAGGAAGGTGAAGAAAAATTTGACTAATCATCGGAAGTTTTTCAAAGAACTGGTGTACTGATAGGCAAGTAAAATTCCATTAGGTTGTCTTGTGAAAGTACTATTGTAACTTACAAGTTTTGACTAGTGGAACGGTTCGACCACAAACTCGGAGACGTAGGCAATTTCTGAACTCCGTAATCAATATTTGTGCAATTGTCTTATTGTCTTGCATTTTATTATAAATTGATTACTTAAAAGGAGAAAATCATCAGCAAATATTTAAAGCCTACAAGGGTCCAAGATCAGGTAGTAATAATCTGATTATTTTCGGATCAAGTTTGGTATCAGAGCTGGTAATTGACACCTGCAAACTTACTAATGTCCGAAGCAAGTTGGTATCGAGCAGGTTATTCCTTACAGGTTGCTTTGATAGGGATGGCATTGGCTTATACTTCTGGATTTCTAGATTGGTGGGATAGAGTGAGAGACAGATTTAACATACTCAGTAATTTTCTCGTAATTCTATTTGGATGTTTCCATTATATCTCTTATGCAGATAAAAGTTGAAAACTATTATGTAGGGTAGAATGTATTGGTAAGACCCCTTTGAGGGAAATGTGTGTATACATCTAACCAAAAATGGCACATTAGTTAAAGACCCAATTTTGGGAAATGTTTGTACTCTGTTATACTTGTATTAGTAAGACCCCCAGAGGCCAATTATTTTGGTGATTTTGCTAACACCATCAAATGCAATATATTTTTCCTTGTTGAGTTATTGGTCCAACAGGGAGGAGACAAATTAAGTCAATCCACATTATGATGCAGTGGAGAAGACCAAGTACATAAGCCACCGAGTAGGAGAAATTTCATGACAAGTTTACCATGCAAAATTATTTTCCTATAGAATTGGTATTTTAAACTTATTGTACAAGACTCCAAAAATGAAGCATTTTTGCAACTAAGTTCTACATGATGTATTAGGATATAATTTCCTTACACTTGTATTTGAAAGTTGTAAAAAAAGAGACCCTATTAGGGGCACCTATCTCCTAACTAGCTTGTGAGTACCTGTTACATCTTGGATATAGGATTTGACTCATATAAAGCTCAGAGATTGATCTGCCATTTGTGCAGAAAGTAGAGTTCACAGAGATCAGCTCGGAACTTCATTCTGCGTAGAGGCATTGTGAGAATGCAGTAGAATGGTAGCTGAATCACCGTTGGCATTGACATTAGGTTGAAACTTCATTCTATGTAGAGGCATTGTGACCATGCAGCAGAGTGGTACCTGATATTAGTATGTCAACAAGAGGAGCTCTCAAAGGATTAGCTCGGAATGTCATTCGGTGTCAAGGCATTGCGACCACACATATGAATGGTAGCTGATCAACAGAATTACAATCATGCATTAGAGGCTTGAGGTCTAAAGAGGCTTAGCATCATGCATCGGAGGTGTTGAGGTCTGTAACAAACTTAGCATCATGCATTGGAGGCTTGAGGTCTTGAAAGAGGCTTAGCATCATGCATCAGAGGCATTGAGGTCTATAGAGACTTAACATCATGCATCGGAGGATCGAGGTCTTGAAAGAGGCTTAGCATCATGCATTGGAGGCATTGAGGTCTATAAAGGGACAAGGCATTGTCCATCACCGACATCGGATCAATCAAAGCTCTATGTAACATGGAGTTCCTTCAAACCAGTTTGGATTCTGTGGAATCAACTCAAAGCCAGGAGCTATGTTATAGAGTAAAATAAGATCCTTGTTGTCAGATATCAAGAAGCTTAGCACTGCACAAAAGGAGCATTGAGGTTTCATTCAGAAACTTAGCACCATAAAGCAGAGGTGTGAAGGTCTTCTTCGGATATCAGAGTGGCGCAACGGAAGCGTCGTGGGCCCATAACCCACAGGTCCCAGGATCGGAGTAGAGTTATCGAAGTGAGAAGGTTGGAGGATAAGACCCAAGGGTCTACTACAGCAGCACTTCTGAGGTGCCAGCAGAGTTTTTCAAATTCAGGACAGTATGGAAGCTTTTTGGGACAAAAAGCCTTTCTTTGTGGGGAGGTGTGATCAGGGGATCATTTTTGAAAGTTCCCTAAACATCCCTAAATGGTGTCAGTGTAGAAGATCAGATTGAGAGCTTTCTAACAAATGTGAGAACATGGCAAATGGACATCGGGAGCTCTAGATATGTTCGGTCAAAGTTCAGATAGTAGGAAAGTCAACTCTGGTCAACTGGTCAATATTGGACCAATCGCACTGTGACACGTGGCTTGCCACCACTCGTCGAATTCACTCGATCTGCCTATCAAAATATGACAAGTGGACTACATAATGGACAGAGCTCACTAATTCCGATACCCCATGGTATGGGTCAAATTATCTATTCAACTCGTCGAGTCTTGTTATTCACACCATTGGCGAGCATACCATCGGAGGATGCCACAAACTATGCATATTAATGCATTGGGCGAGCCCATTAGTTTAAACCACCAACATCCTATTTTTCCATATGGTTGAGCGAGTTTATTATTGGTATGGCGAGCTCATTGTTTTATGCTATGAATCGACGTAGCTATCTCTCGTATAGAATGGGCGAGCTTACATAGTTCGAGCTAGTACAGGTACTTTTAATAAAAGGGTGCCCAAATATGGGATTTATCGCGCACCATTATATCTTCGGCGTGTTATTTCGGGACTGCCTACCATACGTGGCAAAAAAAATCCACTTCAGACGGATGTTATCCCATTAACCCACGTTTCTACGCTAATTTGGCGGCCGAGCCTTATACAGGCTTCCATTGCATTTGCGTTACCGCCCGTAGGTATGGGTATGTAATTCTGCGTGGATTTTGACCATTGGGAGAAGCTACCGGTTTAAACGATGGCCTACGTAGGATAAGCGGTATTTCATTTTTTACTGGCCCTACATGTGGAGGGAAGAAGAAAGGAGAAGCCCGTGCTATTGTAACACACACACACATTAGTGGGGCGAGCTTATTAGTTGCTAAGCCCATTTGTGCGATGTGTCAATAAGTGGATTGTCGGTATTAAGCCTCTATAAAAGGCTAATAGTAGATGAAATATTTGTGATCCCCCACCGTCCACGTAAATGTGGGAACTACATAACATGCCCATTGAGCCGCACGCAATTACTTTCAAATCCTAGATTGTCGAACCGGACGTGCTAGCATAGCCTATGAATAGTGTCAGGAAGGCCGATGGTAAGTTGAAGCACCAATGTGCATCAGGAAGGTGAAGAATAATTCCACGGTTATCATCGGAAGTTTATCGAAGAACTGGTGTACTAATGATGGCAAGTAAAATTCCATTAGCTTAGTACTATGTCAAAGTACTATTGTAACTGCCACAGTGTTGACTAGTGGTAACGGTTCGACCACGAACTCCGGAGATGTAATGGCCATTTCCAAAAAGTAGCCGTAATCAATATTATAGCACCAAGTGTGGCTTATTGTCTTGCATTTTATTATAAATTGCTTACTTAGGGGTGTGTAAATCATCAGCAAGAGCTGCGAAAGCGGCTACAAGGGTCCAAGATCAGGTCATGTTACATAAGATGTAATTGTATTTTAGCAATTGCTTAAGTGATATGGTATCAGAGCTGGTAAAAATTCAAGAAAATTGCAAATTTAATAGATTTTATGCCTATTTAAAAAATTGATTTCGAGCATGTTATTCCGTAAAGGTTGATAACTATTGAAAGTGAAAAAAATGGCTTGTAAATGTCTGGATTTAAAGATTAATGGGACTATTGAAATAAAATTTTGCCACATTGAAGAAACTAAGTAATTTTCAATCGTAAATAAATAAGGATGATTGACATTATATCTAAATAAGAACAGATGTAAATAAATGATATTACTATTATCAATGGGTACACATGGATTGACAAGACCCCTTTGAGGGCAAGGTGTGTAATAAATGTCAGCGCCACTTGGCACATTAGTTAAAGACCCAATTTTTTGGGCAATGTAAAAAAAATAAAAAAAACCTGTATTAGCTCAATACCCCCAGGGGAAAAAAATTGTCATGATCTCCCTTTCTAACACCAATCAAAATTCTAATAAATTAATTCCTATGTTGAGATATTGGTCCAACAGTGATGAGACAAATTATGTCAATTCAAAGTTACGATACATTGGAGAAGACCAATTTGACATAGGCAACCGAGTAGGATAAATTTCTTGTATATGATTGGTTCCATGCAGTAACATTGTTAATTGGGTGATATGAAATGGTATAATATCCTGCCTTGTACATGAACTCCAATAATGTGAGCATCCTCGCAACAAAGTTCATACATGTTGTATTAGGAGCATATTTCATATATCATCATTTTATTTGAAAGTTGTAAAAAAAGAGACCCTATTAGGGGCACCTATCTCCTAATCAGCTTGTGAGTACCTGTTATAGCTTGGATACAGGATTTGACTCATATAAAGCTCAGAGATTGATCTGCCAATTGTGCAGACAGTAGAGTTCACAAAGATCAGCTGGGAACTTCATTCTACGTAGAGGCATTATGAGCATGCAGTAGAATGGTAGCTAAATCACCGTTGGCATTGACATTAGGTCATAACTTCATTCTATGTAGAGGCATTGTGACTGTGTAGCAGAGTGGTACCTGATATTAGTATGTCAACAAGAGGAGCTCTCAAAGGATTAGCTCGGAACGTCATTCGGTGTCAAGGCATTGCGACCACACATACGAATGGTAGCTGATCAACAGACTTAGCATCATGCATTAGAGGCTCGAGGTCTATAGAGGCTTAGCATCATGCATCGGAGGTGTTGAGGTCTGTAACAGACTTAGCATCATGCATTGGAGGCTTGAGGTCTTAAAAGAGGCTTAGCATCATGCATCGGAGGCATTGAGGTCTATAGAGACTTAGCATCATGCATCGGAGGCTCGAGGTCTTGAAAGAGGCTTAGCATCATGCATTGGAGGCATTGAGGTCTATAAAGGGACAAGGCATTGTCCATCACCGACATTGGATCAATCAAAGCTCTACGTAACATGGAGTTCCTTCAAACCAGTTTGGATTCTATGGAATCAACTCAAAGCCAGGAGCTATGTTATAGAGTAAAATAAGATCCTTGTTGTCGGATATCAAGAAGCTTAGCACCGCACAAAAGGAGCATTGAGGTTTCATTCAGAAACTTAGCACCATAAAGCTGAGGCGTGAAGGTCTTCTTCGGATATCAGAGTGGCGCAACGGAAGCGTCGTGGGCCCATAACCCACAGGTCCCAGGATCGGAGCAGAGTTGTTGAAGTGAGAAGGTTGGAGGATAAGACCCAAGGGTCTACTACAGCATCACTTCCGAGGTGGCAACAGAGTTTTTCAAATTCAGGACAGTATGGAAGCTTTTTGGGACAAAAAGCCTTTCTCAGTGGGGAGGTGTGTTCAAGGGATCATTTTTGAAAGTTCCCTCAACATCCCTAAATGGTGTCAGTGTATAAGATCAGCTCGTGAGCTTTCTAACGAATGTGAGAACGTGCGACAAACAGACATCGGGACCTCTAGATATGTTCGGTCAAAGTTCAGACATCGGGAAAGTCAAACTATGGTCAACCGGTCAATATTGGACCAATTGCACTGTGACACGTGGCTTGCCAACACTCATCAAATTCGCTTGATTTGCCTATCGGGAGACGACAAGTGGATTACATGCCATGGACCGAGTTAATTAATTTCTGATACCACATGGTACATGGGTCGAAATTATTATTTACTTGGTAAGTCCACTTTCCAAATGGCACGCATATATGCCAAACCACTATTATATATATATATATATATATATTATATATATATATATATATATATTATATATATATAGTATATATATATGTTTATACATTAGTATAAAACTGCCACATGCTATTGCCAAACTTCCATGCACGTGGAGGAGGTGGTGAAGCGGTGTTGTGGGAGGCAAATGCCATACGTGGAAGCTTCCACGTGGAGGAGGAAATGAAGCCGTGGTAGGGGGGCTAGGCCCATGCATGGAATGTTCCACGTGATAGAATGGAGTAGGTTAAGGTTTGTTAAAACCTTACCCATAATATAAGGGTGACGCCAAATGTGGGATATTACACCCACATCAACATGCAAAACCGCCCCACTTCTCCTAAGCCGCTCCTTATGGGATTTTTATCCCCTCATTCAAATATACAACATCCACTTCAAAGGGATATTATCGGATTAAACCATGCTAATCACGCCACTATGGGGGATTTTTATGCCATTATCAAATGCTATGCCGCCCTATATGGGTATGTAATCCCATTAATACATGCTACGGGTGAGGCTAAGGTTTAAAAATAGCCTAAGGATAATATGCAAATGCATTTTTTAAGGGGCCCTATTTTTTGTATAAATAGGGAACCCCATTCTATTGTAATGGACACACACATTAGTCCAACGAGGCTTATTATTTGTTAAGCTTTTTATTTGTGGGATGTGTCAACAAGTATTGTCTATTGGCCTATTATTTTAGGCAATAGTAGATGAAATATTTGTGATTGGGAATAAACTATAAACTACCCAATAGGCCCATTGAGCCACACTAATTACTTGCAAATCCTAGATAATCGACCGGAGTGCTAGCTTCGCATTGATAGCGTCGGATAGGCCGATCGAAGCTGAAGGAGATTGTGCATCAGGAAGGTGAAGAACAATGCGACTAATCATCGGAAGTTTTTCGAAGAACTGGTGTACTGTTAGGCAAGTAAAATTCCATTAGGTTTTCTTATGAAAGTACTATTGTAACTTACAAGTTTTGACTAGTGAAACGGTTCGACCACGAACCCAGAGACGTAGGCAATTGCCGAACTTCTTAATCAATCTGTGTGCAATTGTCATTATTGTCTTGCATTATTTTAAATTGATTACTTAAAAGGAGTAAATCATCGGCAAATATTTAAAGCCTACAAGGGTCCGAGATCAGGTAGTAATAATCTGATTATTTTCGGATTAGTCACAGCAATCGAAATTGTATCACCTTTAAAAACATTTTTTAGAGAATGCTCAAGAGCGGTGAGTTAGTCCTGGATAACCCTAATACACTTGCCAATCAAGACCTTCATATATTCAACAAACCATTCCCCATCTAATGATCAAACTAGTGATGCCTCACACAACATAAGTAATACACGTGAGGTGCATGTTATCTTTACTAACTTACCACTTGATTCCCAAATATATCCTATACCCTCCATCAAGGAAATCCTAGCCCAAAATCCTCTACCCATATAGGAACCCACTTTATCTGTTCCTCTACCCATAGAGGAAAGCCCTTCCCCTCCCCATACACTTGCAGAGGAGTCTCTCATTAGCACCAATATCATTCCCCCTTCAGCTTCCCTACCTAGTGAGCCACTACTAATTATACCTCCTCCACCCACAGAGGAATACCCATCATCTTCTCCACCTATTCAAGATCCAATAGATTTACCGTTGCCGCTCAGTGACCATTCTCCATCAACTACCCAAGATCCTGTGGACCTACTTTTGGCTCTCTTACCTATAGATGCCGAAGCTAGTGAATTCCCTATATTTCAGACACATTTTACAGGAATCACCACTCACTCCACACATACCTCATCTAACACAGTGTCATTCTCATGTTTGGCCAACCGCCTAGACTATGTTTATAGGGCTTCACTTTGGGGGTGTCTCTTACTCCCGGTCTTGACCCAAATGTAATCATCTTCCACCAAAACTTCTACCATTTATCCAAAGATGTTTCAACAACCCAAACCACACATGAACATAACCCTCAATACATCTTCTATTACATCATCATCATCTATCCCTGCCTCTCTACCTGCTAGCCGACGTGTTCCAACACCATCTCTTATATCTAAACACACTAGTGTTCTAGGGGTCACACCCACATCAAAACCTACACATCCTCCTATCAAGATACACTTGACCACATCTTCCCGTATACATATTGAACTAATCCCTCAACCTAAACGAAAAACCCAACCTTCTAATCCACATGCACTGACCTCACCAACTACACCTTTATCACCTTCACCCCTACCATCCATCTTGGGACCTCAAACCTCTACCTTAACAAAATATACTCTCCTAAAATTCCCTTGACCCCTTCACCACAGCCTGCAAGTCTACCTAGGCGAGCCTTGCATCCTTCATCTCCATCGATAACTTCTTTTCCTCCTATACCACCATTACCTTCTATACCTCCTTCACTACCTATGACATTTTCTTCCACCTTACCTGTACCTCCCTCTCAACCTCGACCAATGCCCATCGTTGTACCTTAGTTGTCCCCTTGGGTCACTCATCCTCTCCCACCATCTACCTTTCCATCTACATCACGTGCTCCCCATATACCTCTACCTAAGAAAAAGCACCAAAAATAAAAAATCCATTAATTTTCAAAGAGGCGGTTACACTTACACCTCTTTCTGTTGCTACACCTACACCAAAGAAAGTACAACCCAAATCCAAGACTGCATCACCTTGACTACCACCACAACTACCCAATCTTCCAGCCAAACTTACTTACACTTTGCATTGTGATCCACTGGTAGGATCATACGCTACCATCTTGGCTAACCTCCTGGAAAGCTCTGCTATCACCCCCCCTCCTCTTAGACCTTATGACCCTCTTAAACCTAAACCAGAAGGGTTTGATGATACCAAAATTTGCACCTATCATCATGTGTTAGGGCAAGATGTTGAGAACTGTAAGGGTATAAATGCTTCCTTCATTTAATTATGTCCTTCTGAAGCCAATTTTGATGATGATGACCTCCTGGATGATGAACCTATTTCACCCTCACCACCTTCTTCACATCTTCCTCCTACACCTATACCACAACCTCCATCTTCACTACCACGACCTTCCTTTCCATATCTGAAATTCAAAATTAACATGGTTCGCATCAGAGAACTTGCCATGCAACCACCCAAATGTTGTTGTGCCCAACTAACCTCACAAGGATTTTCTCCTCCAGTAGGTTTTTGCCCTTCATGTCGTTATACCACTTACCCTACACCACCTCCATTTGCCAACTTCCCTCAAATCAACATGGCACATGTCACTACACGTGTGCAAAAGGGCAAAGAAAAGGTAGTTGACCCACCAACCAATCCTATACCCAACATATCATCTGCACCCATACCTAAGATAACTATCCACGGCCCTGCATACCCCATTTCTAATGGCATCATACTTCACACCATGCTTAAACAACTACACCAATCTCCCCTCAAAATTTCCTTATATGACCTCATCCAAACCTTAGAGTTACATCGTCAAGCCCTCATGGAGGTCCTTCAATCTATTGAAGTTTTACCTAATGACCCCACACCTATAGCATCTATTATCACACCTCATCATGTCGCTTCTCTCACAACATTGCCATCTACCTCATCACCTCCACCTGTTCACCAAGTTACTATCCTTAGTTTCTTGGATGATGAAAATGTCCCCCACCAAACCGATGACTCAGATCCTACACTTTTCATCTCCATCCATATCGATAATAAATGCATCTGACGTGTTATGATCGATGGGGGCACTAGCATTATCTCCTCTCATGCATTAGAAAAAATGCACATACCTAATAACTGCATGCATAAACATCCAGTCATGTTGCATTCATTTAATGATGCTATAACCTCTACACTCAGAACTATCATCCTCCACATTTGTGTGGGTCCCCGTACTATTCCCGAGCTATTCTACATTTTTGAAGGGGAGTTCCAATATAATTTTTTACTCGGCAGACCCTGGATTCATGCCATGGGTTGTGTACCTTCTACTCTACACCGATGTGTAAAGTTTGAACATAAAGGACTCTCCTATACCATTCCAGCTGACCCATCACCTTTCAAAATCTGTAACATGCTTTACCGGCCCAATGATGTCCTTGTACCCATTAAGGCATCTACCTCCCTACATACATCTTCACACACTAACCCATCCACCTGCGTCATTGTAACCTCACCTTCACCCAAATATTCTATTCCTACCGCTGTTGTCGCTTCTACTAGTCACACATCAGCTTCCCAACTAACCGACACCTCCACTGATCTAACTTCTAATGCTTCCTCCATTCTAGCCACCAATATATCAACCACTAATCCCTTGGAAGGTGTTTTTCAACACCTCACTATGGGGGAGTATTGCCTATACAATGTCAATACATTCCTTACTCCACAAGAGTATGGAAACCTTCACCAGCATCCTCACTATGATCACCACATAGGTGAACATCTACTTTATGGTCCTCTCTTCCTCCTTACCCATCTTACATATGGGGGACTTGATATTTCCACTTATACACCCAAACCACCATCACAAACCCAACCTTTTTTGGCTGACCTTCAGCCACTTACCAACCACCAATTCGCTTACACTTTCCTACACTGCTGTACTTGGAAGGGTTTCAGCTTTGGCCTTTATGAGCAAGGTCATCACACCATTATTTCATGTACCATGCATAAACACAATGATCGTAGTGGAATCCATTTTACCAAACTACCTGCCAAAAATCCCCGAATTGAACTCATCAAATACATTGACCCCTCTCCACCTTCTGCACCTACCCCACCTTTACCAACAGAGTTGATGGATCCTGAATCTATTCCTCCTACCTTTTCTTTCATAAATACCATTTCCTTGGGGCCTCTGACCTATCACCACAATGGCGAGGCTCCTTCCTCTCTTCCTTTCTTATATCCTGACATGGTAAGGGAAGATACTCCTTATATTAATGTCATTAAATGTCAGAATGATGAGTCCACACTCACCTTCCTTGGTGCTGAAGACTCTTATATTCACCAGTTGTTACCTTCTAAGATGTAAACAATGTTGAATGAATCAACTATCAAAGTCAACATCCACACTCAGGACGACCCCCACATTCTCAAGATTGGCCAATCTCTGGATGCTGCTAAACAGGAAGCCCTCACTTCTTTTCTTAAAAATCATAGCCATGCTTGGTCCTATGCTAACATGCTTGGCATTGATCCCACTATCATGGTCCACAATATTGTAACCATTCCCGATGCCAAACCCGTAAAAAAAAAGTTGAGGAAAATGCACCCTCACATTGCTCTTCTTGTCAAAAAAGAACTTCAACGCCTTCTCTCAGTTTCCTTCATCTTACCCATCGATTACCCCTAATGGATTTTGAACATCATCCCTGTCACTAAAGCAATAGGGGGACTTCACATTTGTACTAATTTCCGTGATCTCAACCTTGCTTTCCCAAAATATGATTTTCCTCTGCCTGGTATTGACCAGTTGGTTGACCTTACCGCTAGCCATGAGATGCTATCACTTATGGATGGTTTCTCGAGTTATAACCAAATCTTGCTTGCCCCAGAGGATCAACACAAAACTGCATTTATTACCCCTTGGGGGACCTTCTACTATCGATTCATGCCTTTTGGCCTTAAAAATGTTGGTGCTACACATCAACGTGCTATGAATTACATCTTCCCATATATCATGCATCGCATATTGGAAGATTATTTTGATGATCTCTTGGCCAAATCTAAATGTCACGCCGAGCACCTCGCCATTCTCAAAACCATCTTGGACTGCCTCATTAAATATTGCATCTACCTTCAACCTAAAAAGTGTGTCTTTGTGGTGCCATTTTGGAAATGCCTCCACCCACTAACCTTAAACAACCTCGTAGCCTGCAAGGTAAATTGCAATCTATTCGTTGATTAATTTCCCAACTCTCTGACCACTGTCAACCATTTCATCACCTTCTCAAAAAGGATGTCTCTTTCAAATGGGATGAAAATTACCATAAAGCTTTTGAGGCTTTAAAACAATACCTTTTCCAACCACCCATGCTTGTTCCACCTAAAGACGACCAACCCTTCTACCTATGCATCTCTGCTACCGATCACTCTTTAGGAGCTATGCTCACTCATTATGACAAAAAACATAGGAATATGTGGTTTATTACATAATCCATACCCTTCTGGACTATGAAACCTGATACACTCACCCTGAAAATTTTTTCTTAGCCTCATTTTTTGTTGCCACCAAAATTTTCCATTACCTACTCAACCACAAAACCTATGTTGTGACCAACACTGACCCCTTACACTTCGTGTATTCTAAGCCTTACCAAAATCAACGTGCCACACATTGGCTCATGCTTCTTACTGACCTCGACCTCGAATTCATCCACCAAAAATATATCAAGGGCAAGGCCATTGCTGACAAGCTCGCTAATGTGCCTCTTTCTGGGAATCAATCTTCAAACTTTGAGTTCCTTGACGAATCCATTGCTAACCTCTCTTTGGATGATGACCCATACCAAATGACCTTATTCTTCAATGGTTCCAAATGTTAGCATGGGGGTGGTGCATGCTTTATCCTCATTCCTCTTGATGGTGAACCCATTCCCTTATCATTCAAACTCAACTTTGAATGCACCAACAATATCACCAAATATGAAGAACTCGTATTGGGTCTCATTACTACCTGTGCCTTAGATGTCAGATCCATTAATATCTTTGGTGATTCTCAACTAGTAGTAAACCAAGTTAATGGTTTTTATCAATGTCATAATGAAATAATTCAAGAGTACAAACGTTACGTTGACATCATGTTGACTACCTTTGATCACTATAAAATTCAAACAGTTCCACAATCCACCAATAAATTTGTGGATACCATGGTCTACCTCGCTTCCTAAATACCCGCTTCACCTGATGATTCAAACATCTTTATTACCATAAAACACATACCGAGACCTTCTTATAAATCTTGTTGTGTCAACTTTGTCCAAACTGTCTCACTAAACACGTCTCACTAAACACACAAGACCTTTGGTATAAGCAACTTGTGGACTACCTTTCCCTTTCTATATTGCCTCTTGATCTCACACGTAATGGACAACACGCCTTTCTCAAGAAGGCCTCTCGTTATGTCATCATAGGTGGTATTCTCTATAAACATGGCTTTGACGGTATCCTCTTACGCTACCTTACCAACTATGAAATCCCCTATACCATTAAAGAAGTTCACGATGGCATATGTAGAGGTCACTTCAGCGGCCTTGCTGTTTCTAAATGCATTCTTTGCCTAGGCTATTATTGGCCGAACCTCAACCATGATTGTTGTGACTACATTAAGCGTTGTGTAAAATGCCAACAACATGCCAATCTTCATCATACACCTATTTATGCCTTATAGGTTGCTTGTGACCTTTGGCCCTTCTCTCAATGGGGTTTGGATCTTGTCAGAGAGATCAATCCCCACTCTTTCCTAAGACATCAATGGATCATCACTGCTACCGAATATTACACCAAATGGGTTGAAGCCATACCCCTCATCTCTACTAAAGCTGTGAAAATATGTGAGTTCATCAATCATCACATTATTTGTCGCTTCAGTGTTCCACATTTCCTTATCACTGATAATGGAAAACAATTAAAAAACAAAACTCTACAGAAACTTTGTGATGCCTTCGGCATCCAACTAAGCTTCTCCTCACCATATTACCCACAAACCAATGGCCAGGTAGAATCCACCAACAAAACCCTAAACAAAATTCTCATGAAAGTGGTTAATGATACGGGGAAGGATTGGAATTCACACATTTCTTTCGCCCTCTGGGCATACCGTACGGTACCGAGGCTGTTTTGCCTCTCTAAGTCTAGATCCTATCTCTCTATATCTCCCTTCAAGATATGCTTACTGATGATGACTTTTGCCAAGACCGTTTAGCACAACTTGAGTTATTAGACGAACATCATCTTCATGCCCTTGGCCATCTCCAAGTCTACCAAAAATGTATCAAGCATGCCTATGACAAATGTGTCCATGAACACACCTTCAAGGTCAGTGACCTTGTCCTTAAGGAAAATAAACATGTAACCAAAGAAGAAAAAAGTGAACGAGGAAAATTCATTCCTAATTGGCTTGGACCATACATCGTGACCCATGACTATGGATCAAGTGCTTATCACTTGTCTTCACTTGATGGTAAGCCCAAACCTGATCCCCTCAATGCCTTGCATCTTCAACCATTCTACTATTGACTTCTAGTGCTACATCACTATTTATCTAGTTCATGCTTGTCCCTTAAGCACCATGTACCTTTTTCTTTTCCGCACCTCATCTCCAATGACTAAACAAGAATCATGTGATTACCTATCACCCTTTTTCCTTATCATAAATATATGCACCACGGATCTGTACTTGGCATGATTCTCATGGATACTTTTTGTCTTCTTTTAGATGAGATCCCATGGTCGTTCACACTTGGATTCTCAACAAGAACCAAATGCTTCGTTATATTCTCGTCCATGATTTAAAAGCAATATATATATATATATATATATATATATATATATTACCTCAAAAATAAGGGATTAACTCCTTGAGACAAACTTCCAATATAAAAGATGGATCCCTCAAAAGGACATCTTCCACATTCAATTTTTGCTATAAGTGGACTGCTCCCTCGAAGGACAGCTATAAAAATCTCGCAACTCTCTACATAGTCTTTCCAAAAAGAGGACTATTTTCTCAAAAGTCAAAAATCAGAAGCTTCCCACATCGATTAGCTTCACGAAGACCTCAAGGAGACATATATTCATCCCGTATAGACTTCCCACATCGATAATTCTATCTAAAAAGTCAAAAAGAAAAAGAAAAAGAAACATAACCTTTTTCGTCGTGGACTTGCCTATTGTGATCTTGCCTCTATTACCCAAGGCATTCTAATTCCCATTTTATGACCCAATTACCTTCACCTCCTTACCCTTTGTCTCTTCACCTCATACTACCTCAAGGGACCTGGTGAACCTACAACATTTGGTGATTTTGTGACTATTCTTCACCTTTAGAGTAATCAAACATGTAATGTCTTTAGGGTCTTATGTTCACTAGCCTATCCATAGATGTGTTTCATATGTTTTGATCCTTGCCAATCGGGTGGCTTTCTTGCCCCCTCTTATCTTTTCTCTTCTTCATTACCTTTTAATCATCCTATATAGGACTAGACCCTCAACGCCTATCTTTTTGGATTTTCTTCTCCCACCTTAATCGACCTAAAATCACCTTTACCTATCTACCTATTCTCGACCCAACCATCAATGACCTCAACCTAATTATACCTATGACCTGGAATAAACACTACCTATCGACCTAAAATCACCTTCACCTATCTTCCTATACCCTACCCAAACTTAAATGACCTTGACCTAATCATCCCCATGACCTGGACTCAACCCTACCTATCAACCTCACTACCTATTCTTCTATCTTCTCATATTTTTCCCTAGCTTATGGGAGAACTACATCGGTCTGAGGTCCCTTTTCATTGGGACTATGTAGGCAGCACTTCCAGGGCATGGGCCCTTGGAGGTTAGCTCAAACACTCTTTACCCTAACCATTTTCTCCCACCTTTGCCTGATTTCCTATTCATATCAAAAACCTAGAAATCTATCCCATATCCACATAATTAGACTTACATACACTCCTCACCTCTCACATATTCTTTTACCACTACCATTCTTTCCCATATTCATCTATAACCCATATTTAAACATTGTACACCATTACATTCATTTGCATTAACATGTATTACCAAAAATACCGAAATGAACATCCATGCCTAAAAATTAACCTGACTCAATCCATGCCTAAACCAAGCTGACTCGATCCATGCCTAAAAATTAACCTGACACAATCCATGCCTAAACCAACCTAAATCCACCATGCCTAAACCAACCTGAATCCATCCATGCCTAAAAATTAACTTGACTCCACCATGCCTAAACCAACCTGACTCCATCCATGCCTAAACCAACCTAACTCGATCCATGCCTAACCTGACTTGACTCAATCCATGCCTAAACCAATCTGACTCGATCCATGCCTAAACCAATCTGACTCGATCCATGCCTATGACCTGATTCTATCATGTCTAACTCGTCTAGTTGTCATCCATATCATCATAAAGTAAAATAAACTACACATCATAACATATAATCAAATAAACCTCATATATCTAATCATATACATCTCAGTGTGTCAATCCTGTATACTCATCTCAAAAATACATGTGTCTCTCATACATCACCGACTCGCAGGCTGCTATCCAATACAAAAATATCTTCGTCTAATAGGCTGGTATCATGTACAAAAAAATATATAATAAATGCAAAATTTCTTCAACACTCAAGCCAGTCTCATATATAATACATACAAAACTGACTCAGCACACAGGCTGGTCCATAGTAAGTCAATCATCTCCCCATCTAATATCGGGGAGTGTTCCTTGTGACTGTGTCTCTTTCGACCCCTCTGCTGCATCTGTCTAGTGCCTGTCACCCGCCTCACCTCCTGCTAGTGGCCCCTCACCTAGGTCTAACCTCTGCACACTAGTGGCCTCACCATGACCTTGTCCCTAGGATCATCGGCCCCCTGTACTCTCCACACTATGAGTTCGGGATCTAGTCCTTTCACTAGAGGCCTATTACGCTCTTTACTCGGCATAGGAGGGCACATCTAGCCCGTCAGCTAAAAAATGATCCTGGTAATATCGTGCCTCTACTAGGGTATCCCTGAATCGGACCATGGTCACTATTTATGGGGGTGCCATGGGTCTTGCTACCTGCGTGGGTACTTGTATAATGGGACCCTATCCCTGAACCTGTACTGAGCCCTATTCTAGTACTAGAGCCTGAGTTGGCCCTGAAATCTATACCTATGCCTATATTTGTTCTTGCAGGGTAGTAATCTGTGCCTGTGATGCTGTCAGCTGGCCTTGCAGACCCATAACCTGCCCCTGCATTGTGGCCAACTGGCCTTGTAAATCCTACACTTGCACCTATAGAGTGGTTATCTCCCCACCATCTCTACCTACCTCCTCTCCATCTCCATCTCCCCTACCTCTGCCTACGCAGGTACCTACCCCTACCCTGCCTGAGCCTGCAACATCGCTATCTGGGCTTGTACTATGGCAACCTGTTCCTCTGAACCTATAAGTTTCCCCTGCATGATCCCAAGTTACATCACCAAAGTAGCCACCTACCCCTGTAGGGCGTCTCTCTGAACTATGAGGGTGGCTAAGTCTAGCTACCCTGGCCTCAGTGGTACAGCTCTCAGCTGTGCTACCCACCACTTCCTGTACCAATCTACAACCCCAACATTATCAATCTATGTATCTACATGCTGCTCCTCCTGTCTAGTCGTCACTTTGGGTCATGGTGGAGACATAGGTCTCTCCATGTCATCTCTCATGTACTGCGGGAACAGAGACAGTACACCCTAGACTAGCTCAAACTGGCACCTAACCCACTCTACAGGTATCCACTCATGCTCTCCCACTCTCCTCCCCTCTATCCATAGATGTATCTATAGCCCAACTAGCTATGTGGCCATCGGTCTATATATGGGGAAAACCACATACGGCCTCCAAATGATGTCGACCCCAGACAACCCCTCCAACAACCTCCTGTAGTACGCTACATCATGGGTAGCTCTGGCACCTCGGTCCTCTCCAATGGTTGGTACCCACCGCCTGTACCCAAATCTCAACACTCTCCATGGGAATGCATTTACCCAGGTCATCTCCACTGGTTGAACACAAACAATATGATCGTAATCCCAACAATGCAGTAGTACGACGCAGTAGATGTTGAACCTCCATAGTCACCCGTAGGCCCATAGCTCTCTATACACCTATGTCAGCAATGTAGGTGCTCATGCAAACCATGTCCACTGTATCATCATGTCAAAGAGGAATCCCATTAGTAGAATCTCCCACCGTCTACATCCAGCAATGTGAATCAGAACACTACCTCCATTAAGAGTACCACTAACCTCATCTCCTCTGGATGAGCTCTATACATCGCTCCATAGCTCATGCTAGCACTATTGAATGTCAGGTCTGCCACACCCTCACCAAATACATGTGCTAGTAGCTCCTCAAATTCCTCTGAAGAAATGGAATAAACCTGGGTCCCCAATATGGGAAACAGTAGGATCTTATAGACATCCTCCAGGGTGATCGTCATCTCACCCATCGACAACTAGAAGGTGTTTGTCACCGAGTCCCATCTATCGATGAATGTAACCATCAGAATCACCTCCCAGAATACATTTCGGTAGCGCTTCACCCATATTAACCCCACCTCTACAACATGCTTCCACTCCTCCTGTGTCGTGCTCACCCGTACTGTCAATAATAAGGGCAGCACCTGGACCCTCATCTGCAGCTCGTCTCAGGCCTGCATCCCACAAAATAAATGTATTAGTATGCCTTCCCAACTTTCCTATTTCACCCCACATCCCTACCTATCTACCCTAATCCTCACCAAAACCTACCCAAACCCATCCACTCGAAACTATCTACCCTACCCAAACCCATCCACCCAAAACTACATTACCCTAACCCTCACCCAAACCTATCCAAACGCATCCACCCAAAACTATCTACCCTACCCCTCACCCAAGCCACCCTAAACCCTTTATCTCCCTTAACCCTCTTCCCTCTCACCTAATCCTTTCCCACCTTCCCTACTTACACATTCCATTCCCTTCCCTTCCTCTATCCCCTCTTTATTTTCCCCACTTACCCTTAGGTTAATTATCACCGATCATCATTGACCAACCCCAGTTATCCCATGACCGCCCACGGTCTCCCCTTGACCGACATTGGTCACTATTCTTGGGACCGATACCAATCACTACCCACCGACATCAGCCACAAGTCAACCGATGTCGGTCACTGTTGTTCCACCCACCCCAACTTCCCAACCCTATTTTTTTCCTTCCTAGTTATTCTACCCACTCAAATCCCTCCTTACACCCCTACTTGTTCCTACATTACCCTTTTTCCCTACCCCCTTCCCTTCCCCATTCCCATTTCCCTCTATTTTTCCTATTTTGAAATTATTTCCCCCCCACACCCCCATTTTTTCATATTTCCTATATTCTAACCAATTTAACCAAATAATCAATAACAAAGGTTCAAATCCTACCTAATCCCACTGCCACCGTCGTGCTGGAATCTTTGGCCTCTGCGCCGCTCCTCCCGATCCCTCTCTGGCCTCCACCATCCTCAAATGACCTCCAACTCTCTCCAATAATCACCTCACTCAATCTAATCTCGCGGCCCCACCTCTCGCCCAATCAATCTCGCCTATGTGGCTTGCTAACTTAGCTCCTTGATGCTCTCTTTTGTCCTCTTCCTCTTTTCTCTCTTCTTTTCCTTTTCTCCTTTTCCAAATGCACAAATGACTTTTCAACACATGTTTTTTTCACTTTTTATAACCTACCTGACTCAACTGATGTCAGTTAACCATTAACTGATGTCGATCTGTTGCCCTAGCCAACTGCCGTCAGTTCCTCTCCATCATCGTTAGTTCATACAGACTGTTGTCAGTTACCCTGCCTACTCATTGCCCTCATTTTCCTTACCTTCCCTTTCTTTTTCCTCCAATACACCTCCCTAGACCCCCTTCCCCTCTGGCCATCAACCTTCTTCAACCTTACCTCGTTAGCCATTGATGCCTCCTTATTTTACCCCCACCTCGGCCTTACCCATGTTGTGAGCTATCTACCTAGACACAGACAACTATTTGTGAACTTTGAACCACTGTGCTTGCTATACCATGCGGCACTGTTACCTATGTTGATTAACCCAATGACCTTACCTAGCCTATGGTCATGACCATTTATCCTAACCCTACCTTTGGTGTACTAGAACATACCGAACCGTTCCTACCCCTAATGTACATTGTGTTTCCTGACCATATCCTATACCTTGGATACCGGAATCACTTCAACCTTTTTTTGATAAACCTATCAACCTTAGATGATTTAGAGTTTAAAAGTTCTTCAACCTAGTACCGTGTCTCAGTTTATATGTGTACATGTGTTCAACTGCCCCTACCTTTGACCTTGGCCCGTTTACCCATATACCCAATTTTCCCTTTACCCCATTCGTCATTTATAATAATTCTTCTTCACATCTAATTTTATCAAACCACTCACCGATTCACCTTGTCACCTCATCAGTTCCTAGTTTAAGGGGGATCACCCTCATTCCCTCTTGGGGTAACCACATCTTATTTTTGTCAACACCACTTACCAATACAAGCTACGCAAAAAAAAGGGGCAAAATGTAGACACCGAAATCATGTCGTAATCATCTTGGTCCCTTAGCGCAACCCTATAATCACTTCCTCATCCTCAACACCTTATCACCTACCTCCTGCACCCCACACATTTTAATTTAATTATTTTAATTAAGTTAATGACCTTTTACCCACACACATATTAATTTAATTATTTACATTCAATTAATTCACTACCCTCATACACCTATTCAATACAATTTTCTTTATTAAATGCACCTCACCTAACCACCCCCATCATTTGACCCATTAACCTAAACCCTAAACCAATGTCCTAAATAAATCCTAACATTATACCCATCCCCTCACCTCACATTTAAAAGTATCATAAGGTTGGTTTTCACCCCGAGGAAAAGAAGAGACCCTTATAAAATGGTGGAAAAAATTCCCAGAAAACTTTTGAACAACCCAAGATATCCTGCCCAAACTGATGTCGGTTCGCCCTAAACCGATGTCAGTTCACCCTAAATCGATGCCGGTTATATTGGAATGGACCAAATTGCCTATATGTAATATAGGTTGGCTATTGTCAGAAAATTTCTGATCTCAAATTCAATCTCTTTAGATGTGACAGCAAAATGAAGATTGATTGGTGATCAACAAAGGAAACCAAATACACTGGCACAATAGTGAAACTTTCTTCCCAGAATCCTCCAATGTAGCAACTTCTTCATTATTCTTTAGACCTGTACCTCACAGAAGAGTAAGTATCCTCCTTCCATCTGATTCATTTTCTTCTCATCAGCTATAGTATTTTTGGTAAAGAAACCTAGTCTTTTACTCTCTGTCCATTCCCTCTCTCTAGTTACAACCACCTTCCATACCCAATCATCTTAAAACTTGGCCCAATTTCCCATTTTGACCTCCTTAGTAGTCTCAGACCTTCGCAACCTATCTAAGCCCCCTCTATGATCAATCCTAGCCTTCTATCCACTCCACTTTAGTCCTAAACTCCAAAAACCCAGACTGTGTCATTCCACCAGCCCCAACTTAACCATCATTGGTCATCTCTAGCTATCGCCGGTTATAGTAAAAAGTCATCGGTTTCATAAAACTGTGGTCGGTCTCTATGTCACCTGATCTATGCCAGAATAACAACCTGTTTCTGACATATACCTACTTGGACACCTATTTGACCTTCAGATATGTATCTAACCTAACCTATTAGCTCAGATTCACCTATAACCAACCTACTTGGCCTTTGAATCTCTTTCTAGCCTATCCTATTAGATTAGATCTAGCCTATTGCATTTTGTATGAGATGCCTAAATCATATTAAACTATATTAGGACAATATTTAATTTATTTCAGCATTGAATTATTTTAAATAGTGGATTGATAGCCACCTAGGAAGTATCACACTTCCAGGATCTAGCACATGCTAGGCAGACCACTGCATATATTGTTTAACTCTCTTTGGTGGTCTTGTTTTGACTCTTATATAGGTAGTTCCTCCTAGCCAAAATGAAGGTCTCACAATCACTTTGGTTTAGAATTCAGATACGCACACATATAACCTTCAACCATCCTAAAATAGGTATTCCTCTTACCACCCTTTACCTTATCTATTTCGTCAAGAACTTCTCAAAAAACTAAGAAATCAGGTGAAAAACTTAAATCCTTTCCATATAGTCTTGTTGACGAGGCACTACAATGGTACACCAATTTACCCTTTGGATCAATTATCTCTTTTATGACATAGAGGATGCTTTCCTCCATCGTTTCATCATTAATAATGGCCCTAGCGTTACTTATGACCACATACCTACTTTACATCAGGGATCCTCTTAACCTATCTAAGATTATATCTTACGGTTTATTGCTTGTATACACCAGCTCATATTCCAACCTAGTGACTTAGAGAAGGAATTCATTGTTTGTCATGGCCTCATTTCTCCACTTAAGCAAAGGCTACAATATGATACTTGCAAGTCATTCATCCTCTTATGCTATAAAGTTATTGACTTAGAAAAATATCTTCTTTCCTCACATATCGTTGAACCTACAAATGTTTCCTTGACCATTCCATCCTCTAATCTTCCACTCACACCTATAATTGAGCATCCAAAACAATCTCATCCTTTGCCTCAAATACATCCCAAACAAGCTCAACCCACTCCTCTACCACCAACCCATCCTTCTCTAGATCTACAATAAGCTCCTTCTTCCACCACTCCACCTAAGTCATGAGAGCCTCTCTATTTCTCTCCTAACACTTGGCCACATGATATGTTGCGTATATTACTTAATGAGTGATTAATTTGGCTACCCTATAACAGACATCACCCCCTACACCAATTATAGCATCATTGTGACCAACATTATTATAAATATCATCGTATCAATGGCCATCAGGAAAATGACTGTCTTGTCCTACATGAGAGGATACAAAAACTAGTGGATATGGACATCATCTCATTTGCCTCTCATGAGTGATCATTATCTCCCTTACCCCATCAGCGTTGGCATACCCCACTTGATTCTTCTCCACCATGTACTTAGTTCATTAGCCATTCACCATTGTCACATGCACATTCTCCACCTCATCCATCATTGCCACCATCACATTCATTACATCCACCACATCCATGTTGTCCACCACTTCATGTTGTTTCATCCCATGGGTCTCCACACAAACCTCTGTATATCCCATGGTTACTCCATATGGCATCTAATTTGGTTTATACACTCATGTTTTGTCCATTCCACACACTTCCATGACCACATGTCATCTTGGTTTTTGGTAGGTGATTATTATCACCTTAACCCTCGATGACATACTTTTGTTCTTACAGTTCTTACACGGCTGTTAAGGGATTAGTTCTAAGAAAATTCATTACACGCTTTGTTATTTCATCTAGTGCACTCAATCATTTCCTGATGATGCACTCTTGCATATGAAATTCACACTTGACTACTGAGGGGTCTTAATTCCATGGTCCTATTTATTCACACACTAGGGTGGCATCGTTAATCATCCCCCTTTCATCATACTAACATATTGTGACTACATTAATTTTTCATACATTCATTACAATATATTCATTTTCCTATCATAAATCATCATTATATTACCTACATGATACACAATCCATTCAATATACATTTTATCACACATATTACATTTGATATTTATTCTCATTTACCATACACACTCTATCTACCATTACCAAAATTATCATGTGAACCTATATTTCTCAAACACGAACAATACACACACTATGGAAATATTCATAGAATCATACAACATTCATTACATCACAATGGAAAAACATTCCAACATAGATGTATCATATATAAAAAATAGGTGTCCATGCATATATCACTAGTACAATCATCATCACAGAAAAATTCTCATAGTTATTAGGATAAGGCCCCAACATCATATACAATAGTCCTGATCAGACCTCATCATCCCTATCGGTGTTGGATACTGCAAGTTCCCTAGAACTAGATGCCTCACCACTAATGCAATGCCACAGTTCATGGCCTCAAAAATTATTTTCCTACCTCAGTAGCATATTAATCTTTGTAATGTGCTATGAAAATAGACATTGCAAGTCTACATACCACCTGAACATGTCCTAGGCCAAGGGACCACCCCCTACCGCCTCTCAGGTACATCGAGTCTCTTCATGTGCCTTGTCCCTTTCGCTTAGCAACATCATATATGTCGTCATTACTGTGGCCACTAAATCAAAGAGATGTGCATGCTTTCCTATAATTTCATCAACACAATCTAGCATTCTTTGACTAAAAACATCAGTTGGCACATTCCGCATGAGTGTATGGATAGAGGTACAAACAATCAATGACTAGTATGCATCACTTATAAACACAAATTACACAACACGTTAGAAAACCACATATATAGCAATATAAGCATACAAAAATGAACATGACTACACAGATACTTATGATCTACTAGAGCATATGTCACAGAGTCGTGGACGTGTGCTTTCCCCACTCTTCCTCCTCCAAAATGTAGTAACCCTGCTAGATCTACAAATATTCGGAGAAAAAATACCCATCGATGTGCCACCCACCATGCACGATACTCCTAAGTACAACCCACGTCATATTTATCCATAATATCTATCACCACATCTACCTCATCTAGCCTCGATTGTACTAACTATGCTTTCGTGGGCCCTGGCCTAGCACTGCCCCTCTTAGGTGCCTATATGGCTTGTAACCATATATATGGCTCTAGTGGAACATCTTGAGCCATGTTGAATTGTTGTGACACCCTCTTAACCTGGAAAATATCTACTACACATAGAAAGTAGTCCTTAAGCCATACTATCCTCCAAATGTATCGTAACTCTGTAGTATCCGTAGGCCATCCCCTATAATCCTAGTATGGCCTCCATATAACCACATCAGGCCCCATCATA
The DNA here is from genome assembly GCA_019776745.2 of Taxus chinensis. Taxonomy (NCBI): domain Eukaryota; kingdom Viridiplantae; phylum Streptophyta; class Pinopsida; order Cupressales; family Taxaceae; genus Taxus; species Taxus chinensis. The sequence continues at coordinate 11,254,106 of CM034151.1, read as the reverse complement.
TCTATAAGTGACTTGAAGGTATTTGTATCCATTTTCATGCTGCGAATGTCCACCTAGCATCGAGCATATATCTTGAATCGAGCCCACTCTCCTCATGGACCTATAACCAGTCTTAATACAACTATGTGCTCATGTGCCCACACATGCATCAGTTTGGTGGCTCCTATACCTCCATCATGCTCATCCTGTGTAAATCGATACAAGTATCTATATAGATGGGACAACACACACCGTTCCCATGTGTATCTCGTACCCTCGTCCTCTATCCACTGACATATATCATGCATCTTATACAAGATGCGAACACCTCCTCCCTACACTACTATAGATGAAGCAATGACTGCTGCTATAAAATTCTATAAACTCGTAACTCTAGACCTCAAAATAGCATCTAGACTGATATGAGCCTCGACAAGTGTCTGAGTCCCCATAAAATACACGCCACACCATTTCACTTATATCTTGAGAATTTTTAATCCGATTCACACCATGTTTGTGGAATTCTTTTTAGAATTCCACCTACCACCATATTATAAACATTTTTCATGCATTATATCTCCTCACTGTTGTCTTCCATTCAATACATATGCATTTTTACCTCTTTTCATTACTTTCAGCTTAGCATCCATTCTTTTCATCACTCCCTCTTTCACTGAAAAGGAGGGAATATTATTGATAGTCCCACTATAAACCCCCTCACATCACAATGCATTCAAACATTGCAAATTTGATAGTAACCAATATATTGCACGATATTTCACCATTAATTCCCCCTAATGACCTAATTTGGGGGCAAAAAATGTTTAAAATCTTCCAAATATGATCACACACCACTTTCTATTGATTCCCCCTAGTGACCTAACTTGGGGGCAACAAGAGATTAAAAATCCTTTATAATATAATCATTCATCATTCTCTATCGATTTCCCCCATAATGACCTAACCTGGGGGAAACTAGCGTAAAATCTCTCCATGAGTAACCAATCAAAATCAATGCATTTAGATAAAAAATCATTTTGTTCAAATCTACAAGTGGTCTCCTAGATGACCTAACTTGGGAGCTATATTCGCCAATCTTTCCCAAATGGCATAACTTGGGAAGTTATTCTATATTTTACACTTGTTTCTAGATAACCTAAGTTGGAAGCCATCATACATATTTACACTTGCTTCCAAATGACCTAACTTGGAATCCCTCTCATATTCAACATTTGCTCCCAGATGACCTAACTTGGAAGCCAACTCTTTCATCTCGTGTTTGCTTCTATATGACCTAACTTGGAAGTCCCTCCCCCTTTTTCCATATCGTGTTCACTTCTAGATGACCCAACTTGGAATATTTCACATTACAGTGACACCCATGGAGTGGGAGAAAGAGTGTCTTTCCTTTATTACTCCTATATGGGTCAATTGTTTAATAGAAATCATTTGGATCAAAAAATTAAAAAAAATTGATATGAGTCCATCTACATCGACTATATCTTGAGGATGTAGTTAAATATTGGAGAATAACACACTTTTCTCCCTACACTCTTCCTCTGGTGACAAGACACACAAATCTTACTATTATTCAATTGTATACAAGCATTCAAGTTGGGAATTGATCTCTCCCTACCCACCTATTCATCATTTAATCACGTTCAAAACCATCATACATACTAATCATCACTTTCATTTAGAACACAAAATTTATGCCTTTTCATTACATTACATGGATAAACTCATTGATCCATGGTTTGACACACTTTTATGGTTCTATCGGCACATTTCTACTACATGTCTACATGTTCTACTACAACATGGGCTTCTCTGAATTCACTATGACACACATCTCTATCTACTTTATGCTACTAATTTTTTCACTCACCAACATAAAGTGGGGGAAAATGTAGTCAAAAAATTATGCACCCGCTATTACATTTATACCACCAAGTATGTTATTTTATATATGGTTCTCACATAATAAAAGTATTCACTAGTGACCTATTTCCTTACTCTGGTCATCAATTAGTTAGTTTTTGTAGTAATTTTTCATGCATGGTCGTTAGTTATTTATGTTCTTTTGGTCATCTCTCAGCAAGTTTCAGGTGTCGTTATTTAGTTTATTGTCATCTCCAATCTATCACTAGGGCACCTAGGGTAGCACTGAGGCACCCCCGTCTATGATTTTAGGTGCCCTTATTTCCATAACATGTGGTTCTATTTTTATTGGTTGAGGTTGGTATTTTTTGTTACCCCATGCATTCCTCAAGGTATTGGTTGGCATTTCAGTTCATTACTATTGAAATTTTATCAAGAGATCCCTATATACACATATCATACTCACAACATTAGGGGTGGACTATATTCTATCAAGGGAAGCTATCTACTAAGGAAACAAAATGCATTTGGGCATCTGTATCACACAATCATAGAGGGAAAGGGTTGTATTCTTTATATTATATCCACCACTTGCATTTTTACATCTAGTTATTACCCCCTACTTTTGTGTCATTGGCGTTAGGACATCCTAGGCATAAAATTGCACACACCTACACACAAAACTAAATGGGGTCTAGAATGTTGTACAACACTTAGTCGTAAGTCCATCATTTTGGCAGCTAAGGTCAATCCGACCCATTCATATTCATTTTTTTAATATTTGATGCTTTGAATAGGGTTTTGCAGGTGGATCTTCCCATCACATTTATAACGACATAAGTGAAGGTATCATGACAAATTTGCAACAAAATATGAAGATATTGTGAAGACCTTGTGATAATGCTAGATTCAAATCCTAAGATTTTCTACATACTACAGTGCCCAGATCACAGACTAGGGCACCCCATGGTGTCCCAGTACCATTCTAGGTTCTTCAGTCTAGTTATATTTCTAACTTCTATAATACCCAAATTTGTTCAGTCACAATCGACCCGATCTACAAATCCACCTACTTCAGTCCAGCACACAACAAGGTAAATCAATTTCAGGTTAGTATTTTATCCCTCTCATTTTCATTATTTCAACACATCCAATAATAAAATAAAATACTTAGGTTCAACATTTTAATATGTCATTCTATTTCTATTTACATTAACTCATAAAATACTATATTTTAGTTAATCAGAATCTTGCTGAAAATTTGTGAGAAGTGATTGCTAAGGGTGATTAAGGTGTGTGTGAAGTTTCAATAGGAATGGAATACTTATGATAGGTTAAATAATAAAATCTCATATTTTCATTGTACAAGAATATCCCATTTTTGAGAATAAAAAATTAGCCATAACTTCAAATTTACCTAGTGGGAAAGGATAAAAATTGGTGAGTAGTAAGTTTTGTTGGTATCCAATTTTAGTCTCCTTCATAACTTGAACAGCATCATGAACTTGCACAAGACACTCAAGGATAGATATATGGTTTGTATGTCATTTGTAGCCAGGGAGCGCACCTATCTGCTTGTTTACATTCAAGATTTGAGGGAGTGGATAGCACCTTCAAAAGGGTTTTGATCTAACCCTCACTGTTTTAAGATTGCAAATTCCATTAAAACGAGACCCTTTATGATCATAGAGATCCTAAATACAAGATTACAACATGAGCAAGAAACATAAACTGAAAACATTCTGAAACATAAGTATATGCAAACTTTGCCAAGAGAATGAACTAGATAATCCAGAAAATGATTAGATACATCAGCAGGGGAAAGTCATGAGAACAATATCAGAGCCTATTGATGGCTTTAAAACTAAACCAACTCAACATGATGAAATATGATGCAAAGATGGAATTGAAAATGACTCTCAGGTCGTTTTCTCCAGAGAAATTGATTTATTCCTGTTTTTCCTTGTTAAAATTATAAGTCTCTCCTCTATTTTTTCTCCAGCCCTTTACAAATCCTTGAAAAATACATTTTATACCTCATGCTAGCTTGGATCCTTGCATTCCAAGTAAATAATATGCTCAAGGGATCAAATTTGTTACAAAACTCTTATCCATTTCATGAAAATGACATCAAACTGTAAAATAGCTTGCATATTGCCAGGGATGCACAAATATTTTGAAATATTGCATGAATTCATATCCTTATCCATCCCAAGGTCGTGTTTTTAGCATTCAAACATGCCAGCATGATTTTACAATCATTTTTCACCTTTTACTTTATCACTTTTCACCTCAGCAACCTTTTATTTTCACCTTTCACATTTTTTCACGGGTCTAGGGAAAAATTTCATCAAAAAACATCATAAGCCATCAAATTATCTCCCAAAAATGGTTCCATTGCACTTAGAAGGCTGAGGGGATGCAAAATCATATAAAATTTCATGCATTTTGATGAAATAATGCGATTTCCAAGTTTCTTGGAGTTCCTATGACGCCCAAAAATGAAATTACACAGCAACCGTTGATTTAAAAATCAACTTTTAATGTTAGCCCTCCACGTGTCAAACATATTCCCTTTTTTCCCCTTTGGACTAGGTGTACACATTTACAAACATGATTGGGGTGGGTCCCCATCTTAAAAAACACATTTTCAACCCTTTTTTGACCTTTGGAAAATTTTGAAATTTTTCCCCTCGTGCCCCTTGGACTTGCCACGTGTCCACATGTGGGCCCCACCAAAAAATGTGGGATAATTTGATGAATTTCACCACCATTTTGAGAAAAGGAAATTTTTTTCAAAAAACTCCGCGGGCCCAAACACCCGCTCTCTCCCCTACCACGTGGCGGTCTCCCATTCGCTGCGGAGCCGACCCTCCAAGTTTTCCTTCAAAATGCCACAAGCATTAAAACTTTTGCGGGGGTGCACTCTCCCTTTTTCCCTTTTATAAATGCCACGTGTTACCCCCTGATTGGTTGTGGGGGGACACCTCCAATTTTTCCCTGTCGGGGCTACAAACAACTTTTTTATCTTTGCCAAAATTTGTAAAAAATTTAAATATTTTCCCCTAGCTCCGAACCTCCACCTCATTTTGTGCACGTGTCCTATTTTCATTGGATGCGGGCATATTCTTCATTTTTACCCTACAAACATAAAGTCCAAAATTCCTATAATTTTCCCTCGGCCCCTTCTTCCATCTCACCTCCTGGACACGTGTCTTCCTCCTACTGGTCGCGAGCTCTCGGGTGAAATTTTAACTTTAAAATTTTGAAGTTAGAAACTTCAAAATTTTCACAAACTTCGCCCCTCCATGCTGACTTTCCTGGACACATGTCCAATTCTTATTGGAGGCAAGCCATTTGGTCAAAATTTTACCTTGGCATCCGAGGCAAAAAACAATAAACATTTTCAAGTCCTTCCTCCACCCACCTGACCTTCCTGTGCCACGTGTCACCTTCCAATTCATTGCAGGCTCTCAGGCCAAATTCTTCCTTTGGCATTTTGAAGTCAAAAACTTCAAAGTTTTCCAACTCTTCATCTCTCTACTTGACCCTCCTACACCTGGGCCTTCGGGTCAAAATTTGACTTCGAGAAATTTTCCAAAATGGAAAAAAAATGTTTTAAGTGACCCCCGCCACCCGCCGATCCTCCAACCAATCAAATCATGCCACATAGGCACATCACTATAGCAAATGCGGGGCCGCGGAGAAAAATTTTCCTTTGTCAATTTTTCAAAATGTAACAGCTTATAATATTTTCTCGACCACCCTTAGCCAATAGAAACCTACCATGTCATCAAAAGGATGGAAGGATGAATTTGACGGGAAAATGACACCCATATGCCCGTAAAAATGTAAAAAACACAGGGATGCCCTAGAAATTAGAAAAATTCACAAGGAGGGCAGATTTCTTGGTTTTAACTCCAATGAAACATGATTTTACATTGATTTAGGCCTAGGGAATGAGATTTTAATAGCAAACAATTCAGATTAGATCCACTTTAATTTTTTGCAGGAATTTGACAAAGGGAAAACAACTCAGCCTGAAAAAATGAAGAAATTAGGGCACAAAAGAGGGGAACTTGGAAATTTGCTTCAATTTAGGGCAAAATCATGACAATGTGAACAATTTAAAGGCATTCAATTGGAAAATATGAATTTTAGGTGACCAATTTGAGCAAATGAAATGTTTTCTGAGAAAAACTAGATATGGAAAATCAAGGCACAACTGTAAAATTAAAATTTGCACCAACAATGGCTCCTGCTTGGGGATGGGCACTCCAATGAATGCCACAAGATCACAACATAGACCAAGTGCCAAAAATCCATTGGGCAAGGAGTTTAAAAATGTAGAGCAGCCCAAAAAACTAGAAATTTCTTCAAAAAAAGGCTGAGACCAAAAAATGGTTGCCAAGGACAAAAGGGAAAACCACTAGCCAACAATAGCAAAAGACAAAACAAAAACAAGGACTATAAAAAATGTACAACTTGTGCATACCTCACATGGGGATTTAATCCAAGAAATGTTTTAAATGTCTACCATTAATAGGAAACTCCAACAAATCCCAATCCAAATCCTTGAGAAAAAATGTATTTTCTCCAATCCCGATATCAATGGCATAAGGGCCCATCCATAAAGCATCAAACTTGTCATGCTTTCCCTTGTCTTCATGCCTACTATCCCATAGCAAAACTAGATCTCCAACACTGAAAGCTCTAGGGGTGACCTTCTTATCAAACAAGTTCTTCAATTTCTCTCTAAATCTGACATGCCTTTGGTGAGAAGTTCTCTCTTCATCCAACTCAATGATTTGATTGATCCTTGATTCATATGGTCCATGTTCTTGATCTTCCAACTGTTGGGAAAACTGAAAAGTGGATAATTGGAGGTGCAAGGGCAGCAATGCTTGAGTTCCATACACCAATTCAAATGGACTTTTACCAGTTTCTCTATTTGGAGTTATTCTATCAACCCAAGCTGAAAATTGCAATTGCTCTCCCCACTTTTTCTTGTTGATTTCCAAGGCCCTTCTGATGATCTTGAGAAAATTATTGTTACTTGACTCAGCTTGTCCGTTGCCTTGTGGATTGTAGTTTGAAGAATAAGTCAGATTTATCCCATATTCATTGCACATTGCCATCAAAGGCTTGGCTCTAAAACACATGGCATTATCAGTTACAATCTTAACTGGAACTCTAAATCTACATACGATATAATTCAATAAGAAATCCATTACCACTTGGTGTGTTGCTTTTCTAGAGGGAATTGCCTCAACCCATTATGTAAAAAAATCAGTTGTTATAAGGATCCATTTATGACCAGCACTAGAAGGATCTGAAATCTCACCAATGAAATACATTCCCCATTGTTTGAAAGGAGCTTCAATTGATACAACCTGCAAAGGAAGGGAGCCTGAAGCTTTCAATCTTCCTGAAAAATGTTGGCAACTATCACACTTTCTAACCAACTGGGTTACATCTTTAAAAAAAAGAGGACACCAATAAACAACTCTTAAAATATTATGTGTTGTCACTCTCCCAGCAAAATTTCCTCCACAAACTCCCCCATGGAAATCAACAATCAACTTGGGAGCTTCAGCTTCAGTTATGCATTTCAAAAGGACACCTTCAGGGTTCTTCCAAGCCTGCCCAAGGTCTGTTGTGATATATTTCTGAGATGCCAGCTTGAGGGCTCTTTTCTAATTTTTATTCAAGTGACTAGGACAACATAGGTGTTTGAGGTAGAAAATCACATCTTTGTACCACTCAGACCTCATCAATTTGTTAAGAAGATCTACCCTTTCTTCCTCTAGCTGATTTACTTCTACATTTTACAAATTTCTCTCAGCCATGAGCTTGGCAAGACCCAAACCTCTTACCAGCTTTGTTGTTTGGATATCTATATCATATTCTTGTAATTTTTTGACCCATATACATCTCTTGCTTGATATCTCCATGTCTGATAAGATGTCTTTAACCATGGTGTGGGGAACATAAGCAACAACTTTTGAACTCAGTATATAGGGCTTGAAAATCTTTGTTGCTTTTACCAATGCAAATGCCTATTTTTCCATGATTGTATACTTCAACTCAGCTACTTGTAAAGCCTTGCTAAAGAAATCAATAGGCCTCTCATCTCCATTCTCATCCTTTTGTAACAAAACTGAAGCAATAGTGAATTCAGAGGCAAAAGAAAAGATTTGGAAAGGTCTCTTGTAGTTTGGGGCTGCTAAAACAGGTGCATGCTTAAGTGCATCCTTTATTCCTTCAAAATCTTGAATGGAAGCCTCCTCCCACTTGATAACTTGATCCTTTTTTAGCATGCTTGTGATTGGAAGAGTTAGCTCGGCAAAATTGGAAACAAACCTTCTAATAAAATTGATTTGGCCAAAGAAAGATTGGATACCTTTCTTGGTTCTTAGAATGGGCACTTTGCTGATTGCTTCCACTCTTTCAGGGTCTATCATAACCCCTTCTTTGGACACAATATGTCCCAGCAACTTGGCCTTTTACATGCCAAAATGACACTTCTTTGGATTAAGGGAAATGCCATACTCTCTACATCTGACCAGCATTTTCTCTAGGTGTTGCAAATGGTCTCCTCGCTGCCTTGAAAAAATAGTCACATCATCTTGGTAAACTGCAATAAATTCATTGATATAACCAGCAAAGGCAACATCCATTGCCCTTTGAAAAGTAGCACCAGCATTCATTAATCCAAAAGGCATCCTTACAAAAACATAAGTCCCCCAAGGTGTAGTGAAGGTTGTCTTAAGTATTTCTGATTCTTTGACAACTACTTGATTGTATCCGGAGAAACCATCCAAAGTAGAAAGCATTTTTGACCCTGTCACAAGCTGCAGCATATTTTCCATGTTTGGAAAAGGGTAGTTGTCCTTCATAGATGCTTTGTTTAGATTCCTAAAATCCACACAAAGTTTAATATCACCATTCTTTTTCCTCACTAGGACAAGGTTTGCCACCCAAGATGAGTATCTAGTAGGTTGAATGATGCCACCATCTCTCAATTTCTTCAACTCTTCTTGAATTTTCATGGAAAGTAGTGAGTTAATAGGCCTTTTTCTTTGTCTGAATGACTTATTCTTGGCCTCAAGATGGATCTCATGCTGAAATAAATCTTCTCTATATGCCTTTAGCTCTGAATAAGACCAGGCAAGGCAGTCTTGATACTTCTTTAAAAGATGGGCATAGGACTATTTTTCCTCTTTGTTGAGATGGCTGCCCAACCAGATATTCCTTGGTTTATCCTTGGTTCCCAAGTTGTGCTCTTCCACATCCCTTGAAGCAAACATCTTTCTATTTATGATGTAATCAACATTGTTAAAATTGGATTCAAGTGCAACAAGACCTTTGGGAATGGTGTTTGTCTTCAATTGTATAATATCCTTATCAAACAAAGTTTATCTACCTTCATTCATGCATACCATTGGTTCCCAATCAATATTCTGACCAGCAAACTCATCTTGGCATTGTAATAATCTCAATACTTGGGCATCATTATCAAAAATCTGCCAATGTTTCACATTATCTGGGATAGCTGGCCTTGTTAGCACTTCAATGTTATATTCACAAAAAGGTGAAATGGTGAAATTGTCAAATCTAGAACCAAGGACAGCTAGCTTATCAGTAGCAGCATTAAGATGTCTATCATGGTAAACAATGTTAAAGGAATCAAACATTTCAATCAATTCCCAAACAACATGCTTATATTGTTTCATACGCTAATTTTTTGTAGCATACAACTTTCTTACCTACTTGACAACCAGCTCTAAATCTCCTTTAGCAACAATATCCTTTACTCCATACTTCCATGCAATCTTGTTGGTCATCAAAAAGGAACTTCAAGAAGAGCAATAGTCAGGGGACAAGAAGTCCCTCCTCTTTAATGGGAGAGGTTCCCTTATTCAGAAACGAACCTATTTACATATATACAAAGCATGGTGTCACTATGGAACTTGGATATCATAAAAGTGTTTCCTAAATAGGTTACCAATTACAAAAGGATAGAGGAATGAAAATGTGAGAATAAGTAGAAAGGCACCATCCAGAATTATAGATGACAGAATAATTCCTTATGCATGCAAGATTACAGTGGATTGGAATAAGATCATTTGTACTTACGTTAATAAGATGAAATTTGAATAGAAACATAGCTCTATAAATAACATCTACAAGAATACAAAGCTTCTCAGCATAATGTAAATAAATGATCTAACAATATTTAACAAACAACGTATGAATAAAAGGAATCAGATAGACAAAGAATGGAAATCCTTCTGTATTGATTTCTTGGTGATTTCGTTACACTTTTATAAATAAGCCAAGTTCTCTCTACAAAATGGTGAGGAGAGGCCATTATATAGTTTACAAATTAATTACTCATTGGTAACTACTTCTTTTAACTAATGATTAGTTAAAGGGCTAATAATCGCAATACCCCAACTAATTACAATAAATCTAGGATGAAGAAGGGAAGAGAAGAGAAGAAACAGGAGAAGAAGACAAGTGTTCATGACTAGGAGGGGCCCATTGACTTTAGGATCCACTGTCTGAATCTTTTCAACACCTCTGTTATGTCTCTACCTCGTGGGACTGATGTGTTAGCAGTGGACTGAGTCCAAAATCTGAGGCATTTCTCCATTTCTTTGTTGAATTCGACATGAGTATGATAATCTTTATTTGCTTCCTCTATAGAAAACTGAAGAGAGCAGATCTCCTTCATCTTTTCCTTGGAAATGGAACTTTCCTTAAACAGATCACCTTTGACAAAAGCTCTGAACTGAGCTTTGATTTCTTGTAAAGAGAGAGGCACACCAGAAGTCTCATCATGAAGATGGCAATGTATATCCTTGAAGGTAGATATAACTAGTGTTTTGAAGGCTTCACCTTTCTGCCAGCTATTCTTCAATTCTCCCAAAGCTTCTTCCAACACTTTGATTTTCCATTCCATGCTGTACACCCATGATTTTGATAAATTATCCTTTGCATCATCGAAGACCTTACTTGCCATTAAAATATTTTCATCTGTTTGTCCCATGAGGTGAAGGTTTACTATGCAACTGATCCAAAGTTTAAGTTCTTTATCTATGCTCCCTAGAGTGGAGGAGAGCTTCTGTTGCAAATTACTCACCTTCTCGTGGAGTTTGAAGGCTTCATCAATGAAATTCAATCCTGCAACAAGCATATCATCAACCATGGCCTCCATGGCTCTTCCATAGATGGAATACTTGTGCATATCCTTGATACTCTACACTTCATCTTGGCTCAGAATTACAGGTGGTGGAAGAGTAGTCAATGGGGTAGGATCTAGAACTTTATCTTTAGATAGCATTGACTTAATAAAACCTGTGAGAATCTGGGCCTGCTCCTCCAACTACTCTATGGTTTTTTTCCATTTCTCAACCCTACAAATGACTCTAGTGACTATTTCCTGAAGATTATGGATCTCACCTTCAGGGGTAGACTCTCCCATAGGAATTCTTGAGAGTTCAAGGTTAGATGCTTGCAAATCTTGCTCAGGTTTGTCTACCTTAGGCTTGGCTATCTCCAAGAATTGTTAGCCCTGAGCATCAGACACTATGCTGGAAGTAGTTCTAGATTTTTTGGCATGAGTAGGAGGAGTAGTGCCTAATAAGGCCACCACAACATCAAAATTGGGTCCTGAGATCCGGGAGGAAGACTTTCTCTTCCTACTGTCAACAAGAGGCTACACCCATGCAAAAGAGGAGGAGGAAGAAGAAGGTGGGGCAAGAGGACCAAGAGATAGAGAACTCATGGCACCTAAGGTTCACATTGCTTTTGCCTCTAATTGAGATATAAGTGGAGTGCTTGAGGCTTCTGGTATAGAGGAATCACTAGCACCTAGGAGCTCAGTGCTTTGGACCTCCTTTTATTTATCCATGGGGGCTTCTGGAGTGCTTGTAGAGACTGGAACTTCACTCTCCTCACTTTCACTGAGAACAATGATGTTCTCAAGACCTGAGGGAAACTCTGAATGCTTCTTTAGGGGTTCTTTCTCCACAGGTTCTTTCTTGACTTCTCTAAATTTCTTTTGATATACCTGGGTGGATGAGGAAGGAGTGGAGACTGTAGGTGCTTGAGTTGATGAGGTAGGAGGGGTTTGCATAGTTTCTTTCGATCTGGGTGTCAATGCTTCCTTCCTTGGTGTTGAAGCATCCTTGGAGGAGGATTCCCCTGAGTGCCTCCTAAGCTCATGGACTTTCTTATCAAACCAAATCTTGGTCCTTAGCAAGATCGGGGCTAGGATTTCAGCCAAATCACCTTTTTCCTTTTTTAACCAATCCAAATCCTCCAAGGGGGTGTGTTTGACCACGTTGTCATATTGATATGAATACAGGTCAGAATTATCATCCTGGAGCCCTTCAGGAACTTGGTATAGGTTAAGCTCTTGAATCAATTGAAGAGAAAATCTGCCATAATGCCTCCTTCTTGCTTCAAAATCATCAACATAGTTAGCCCAATAATCTTTTGTGTCTGCCCTATGATGATAAGCGATCTTGATGTTCTGCTCAATAAAATTTTTGAAGTCAAAGCAATTTCTTGGCCTGAAGAAATGAACAGGTAATGGGAGCTAGGGCTCTTTCTATATTTTTTGCATCTAAGGTTATTTTGTAGGTGTAGTTTCCCAAAGAGATGGGGAAGTGTAAGCCAGTAATTTTCTTATCTCTGCAGGTTCTATGCAATTTATCCAATTGCTTGCACACTTCTATTAAGGCCATTTTATCATTGCAAAACATGGGGAGCTTGAGAGGAGTGCTCTCATATCTTGCAAGCCTTATATAGGAAAATTTTCTGAATTGGATGAAGTAAGCACCGTAGTGTGATATCAGAATCATGGCCTCATCAGAAAATCTCCTTGTTGTGTCACTCTCAAGAAGCCTGACAATGTACATGGTGAAAGCATCTTTCACTCTTCTGAAATTACGGTTGCTGGTTTCCAAGGTGAACTGAGGGCAGTAGGCATATACAGGATCACCCTTATGAGCATCAATGTATGAGAAGCCAAACCATTACCTTGATGCTACCATAGTATACATCAGGTATGAAGTCATGTAAAATTTCTTGGTTTGCTATACATTCGACAGTTGCTCCGCTAGGTTCATACTGATGATCTCTACCCAATTGATATTTTGAGTTCCTTCGAACACCATATTAATGAGTGGGCACATCTAGAAGTGAAACTCATTGGTAGAGGGTAAGCCCATGACCCGAGCCAGTAGGATTATAAAATCTGATAATTCCTCATTGAAATCGGCATGGAAAAGAACCTTGGATAGATGAGACGCCCCTTTCTTAGGGTTTTTTTAACCAGGACTTCACCACCCGCTCTTTATATTTTTCATTTTCCTGATCAAAAAGGGCATGTGCCTGGTTCTGAGAAATAACTATATCATTGTCCATTTCTAGAATTCTTAGGGCAGCACCAATGGCAGTAGCATCAAGTTTAGCGATGAGTTCCCAATGCATGTTTGTCAACTCACTCGAGTCAGGATTGAAATGGGCACCGCAGGAGAGCACTGTATCCGCGCATTGCACCAAGATAGTGAAACCACCGACAAATGCCAAACCACTATCATGAATCATTTGTGCCATAGGTGAAGGGTTCGCATCTATTATCCTTGTCCAAAAATCCCCAAAGTCAAGGTGGCGAACCTCACTGTCCCCAATATTGGGAACGACAAACTCGAGCAGTGAGACTTGCTCCTGGCCTTGGAATTTAATCTTCATGTTCTTAGAAATTTGGGGAACAGAGGTTGCAATCTGAATTTGGGAAAAAATTGTAGGGGAAATAAGTATGCGCGCAAAAATATTGATCGCTAAGGTATGAGCAAAGGATAACAAGAAACCAGTGTGCAAAATGCATAAGGGGGTAATTCATTATATAGCCATTTGGGAGAGAGAAAGGTATTTAATGCACATTAAATACACACCTACCAACTTGGAAAGAAATATATTTTTGAAGAGCGGAAAAAATGAACTTGAATAGCCTTTGGTTCATTTAGGACACGCTGGATGCGAAAGCAAGATTTGGCTGATCCAGGAAATGCGGGAAAAGTATGCACAAATGCCTCTGAGACATGAGGGACGAAAGTACGTGGAGTACGTGATTCGGCTGAAACGGACGGAAAGTGGACAATGGGCCTGGGTGAACTTGGGACACTTGGGACAAAAAGTTCTAATGGGCCCGAAAAGAATGCACTTCGGGTAAAGCAGCCGATCAGGGAACAGAGAGCCCAAATGAACTTGGGACACTTGGGACTAAAATTTCCGACAGGCCCGAAAATCACACAAAATGACCCAAAAAACATAGATTTTTTCAATTTTTCAACTTCTCACAATCAGGGGAATTTTGAGTGGACAACAGCTGGCTCCTTCTGGGGATGACTTGGCATAAGCTCGAAGAATTAGGCAAGGTAAGAATTCAGACAAACTAGAGGAAGTAGACCAGTACCTTATCCATTGGGCAATGGAGTCACCAAACCAAAACAATACAAAAGACAACACACCAAAACAAAGGGAAGGAAGGGAAAACAAAACACTATACAGAATATACAAAAGGACTTCCTAATCACCTATGACTTAAAAAAAAATTGGTACTGCCCACTATAAGGAAGTGGGAGAGAAGAACCATCCATATAATCAAGGTAAAAAGAGTTCTTACTAGCAAAGTTCCTGATCTTGAAAGGTCCGAGCCAAAGGGAATCAAACTTGTCATGGCTGCTGTAGACACCAAATTCGTGTCTTACGACCCCTTGTGACCTGCATCCCATTTCGCAACCTAACCTCATTACCTAAACCTTACACAATTATTTATTAATTACCTTGTAATTGATAAATCCCCATCACCTCACCTACCACCTCATTTTGCCACCTCATCATGACCTAGCCCTAATCCTAAACTAACCTAATTAAGACCTAAAACTTGGTCTATACCTACACCCATGACTAATGACCCCTTTCTCGCACCCAAAACCGACCTTCTAGTCACTTGACCAAGCCCGCAACTAATCTCTCGGGAGAAAAGCAAGGAAGGTGGGCTATTTTACTAAAAATAGCCTACTTTTTCCTTACCGATGCCGGTTCCTACTCGACCGCCGTCGGTTACGTAACCACCATCGGTTCCCTATAAATGGCCTCCCCAAACCAAAAACAAAGGATCGGAATTTCATTTTTGGGTCAGAGAAAAGGATCCTTTGAATCAAAGAAGAGCATCAGGAGTGATCAAGAGAACCCAGATCTTTACTTGACTGAGCAGAGACAAGTGAAGAGACAAGGAGAATAAGCCAAAGACTGCAATTGGATACCAGAGCCCTATGATACTCAGCTGATTTGATCTGCTGTGTGCCAGACCATCCTACCTCAGTTCTGCCTTTGCCATCAGAGCTCTTGGACCTACATCTCCATGAATAATCAGTAAGTTACATCTTGCATGTCCTCTTTAATAACATTTCTTCGACTTTTTGAATCATAAGTCCCCACAAATCCATTCTTGGATCCACTACCCAACGTGTCATTGCATCTAACTGTCATTCATCTACCTCTCATCACCCTATTTCCTAATATCACCTATATACAGCCCTACAAATAATACAACTACCAAATAACACCACCACCCCACAAAACAACTAACCTTCAGATCCTAGACTCTACCGATATCGGTCATCAGTAACCGCCATCGGTTATCAGTAACCGGCATCGGTTATACTGACTATAACCAATAACCAGCCTTTCCCCTACCCAGTTCAACAAAGCAATTTGATTGATATTTTACAGTCTTTTGTGTTAATTCATATTAGCAGGGAAACTGACCACCTTCGAAAGGAAGTTTTATATTTCCTGGGCCCAAGGCAGTTTCCTCATTTATTGTCTAATTAAAATCTTGTGTTCTTATTTGCAGGTAGTCCTCCCAAGACAAAAAGGATTTCTTCGCAGTCAGCCTGATCTTTCTCTACGGTACGCGCACACCATCTCGACATTCTACAGGTATTCCTCCTAGCCCCAACCCTTATCTGTTTCTAAAAGGAATGAAACATTCCGAGCGAAACATTTTGGCACGCCCGGTGGGACCCATTTTGGGTTTCTGTTTCTCTTGCTTATTTTCATTTTAGGAAGCATACTTGCTGTTGCTTCTTCTTTTGTTATATATTTCATAAAGAATTTGTCTTGCTTTCCTAGTTTCGCATTAGTGAAAGTCATCTCTCTTGCTTCATCGAACATAATTTTCGATTTGGGTTTAAAACACGTGCATTGCATTCCTGTCTGCTTGTTTTTCAATTCTAGTGAATGTAGATTAAGTAACAGGTCATACACGTGGGGGTGATATCCACGGTATTGACAGGAAATTAATCTTACATTCACTACACAACACATACCGAATCACTTCACAATTAACACAATAGCTCAAACATCCCCCCTTTTCCGCGGTATTCCTCCACCCGATTGAGGTAACCTTATAAGCCAAAACAACTTGACATTTCCCCTAAGTCTCTTGTTTAGGATTCTGACATCATTCTACGTCTAAAGGCATAAGCCCACGATAATTAAAATTAACCCTAGGGTTAATCTCTGGATTTGTGTGTGCATCTTGCTTGTTTTTAGTTCTGTTTTCTTTCTCATACTCTGTCTTCTGTGATCAATAATTGGACAAGTATACTAAACGTTGTTAAAAATCAAATTAGCAGCCTTTTTATATCTTGTTAGCCCAGACTTCTTACACCGACATCGGTTACCTGACCGACGTCGGCTATAGTGTAACCGACATCAGTTACTAGACCGATATCGGTTACTCTCTTTTCCAATTCCTGACAAACCAGCAACCTACCAATTTTACCAGTCTGAGTTTGTTTCTATTCCTGACAGATTGAAACCCTACTGTGAACTCCTGTCCATGGTTGTTATCACTCGAAAGCAAGCCGCCACCATGGTTTCACATGCTTGCTCTGTTTCTTTGCCTGAATCACCCCCTTCACATTCTGTGGGGAATCCTACGGATACCAGCGAGGTTCCTAAAATTCCTGTGGGAGATAAGGACTTTGCCAAATTTATAGATGCTAATCCTAGTGCTGTACAATACTATTTGTCTCATAACCCTGACCGTACGCCTGATGGTCAGCTCCTTGTGGGTATGCCTATTAGTATAGCTGCTCATTTAGCTCCCACTCCGCCTGATAATACCGCCTTGCTTCCTGCATCTCTAGCCCCGTCTCCCAATCCGACGGCTTCAGAGGTTCATACGAATCAGATTGGCTTTCCGTTGGTTAACCTCGGACCCCACATATCATTACCACCGACTGCCCCTACCTCATCTCTCTTGCAGACTGCTCCGTTCATGACTTGCTCTCTGCCACCTATCCACACGAGCTTTCCTTCTCAAGCTCCGCCTACCTTTTCATTCCCATACACGTATCCAGTGACCTCAACATCCTATATGGGACATCCCTATTCAGTTGCCTCAACATATTCATCCTCCACACCTTATCAACACTTAACCCCACCAGGATCTAGCGGTGGTCCTTGGCCCAATTTGCCTCCGTTTACCACAACCACACCATCATCTCATCCAACTACTGATATAATTAAACAAATGATGGACAAAATGCAAAACCTGGAGGCTTCTGTTTCAGGAAGTCGTAGCGCCTTGACATACGAGCAAGTTTGTCGGGAGCCCATTCACCCTTCTATCCCCCTTCATTCATATCCTCCTCAATGGGAGTTACCAAAATTTACCCGTTTTAACAGTAAAGAGGACCCTCAACAACACTTGCGATCATTTAGACATGCTTGTTATTTGATTGCCCATGATGATGCCTTGTTACTCCGCACCTTTCCCATGTCCTTATCAGGACCTGCCTTGGAGTGGTACAATGCTTTAACCCAGCACTCAATCTTCTCTTTTAACCAACTAGCCCAATCTTTCTTGGATCATTTCTCCATTAACATTGCCAAGAAAGTATCTATCACCGACCTCTATGCCATCCGACAATTTGAGGACGAATCTATCGCAGATTTCGTTGGACGATGGCGGGGCCTTATCAACCAACTTACGTATGCCTTGCCTCAAACCGAACTTATCGAACTGTTTACGCGGGCTTGCGCTAAGCACATCTCCCCTACCCTCCAAATTCAAACTTTCCGTACATTCGATGAAGCCTTTACCATGGCTCGGAAACTAGAAATTCGAGCCTTAGAAGAAGAGAAATTGCAGTTGCGCAACAAAAACCCCAATTTCCGAACTCCTGATTCTACCAATAAACCAAATACCACCACTCCTCACGCGTTCACTTCTTCTAAATCAAAAGGAGCTATCCACGCGGTGATGGTCAAATCTCAAGTTCCATCCAATACTCCACCAAAAACCACCTATAAGTACAAATCCGAGCCCATCAACTACACTCCCTTGGGAGAAACATATGGTGTGATATTGGAAAAATTGCTCAAAGCAGGAGCCATTACATTACCTCCTGTTAAACCTCATTCCGGGTTTGATTCCACTCGCGCCATACCTTCCTGGTACAAAGAAAATGACTTCTGTAACTTCCACCGCGTAAAAGGACATAGTCATGAAAACTGCAAGATGTTGAAAAACATAGTGCAGGAAATGGTTGACGCAGGGGATATAACCCTCGATAATCCTAATGCCCCTGCCAACCGAAATTTGAAAATCTTTAACAAACCATTCCCGAATCACTCTTCCAACAACAACGTAAACCAGGATATCTTAGCCGAGGAGAGTGTTCGTGAGATCCATGCAGTCTTTGATACCCAGCCCAAAGCCTCTATCGAGAAAATTTTGAATCAAGCCTCTTCACTAACACAGGAGCCCAAACCTCCTTTACCTCCATCGAACCAAAACGAAATCATTCCTTTACCCATAAAGGAGTTAACTACCCAGAATTCTCTTCCCATCGATGAGTCTTCTTATACCACATCCCTACAAGATTGCGAACGGATGTTATCTAACCTATCTATTTCCCAGATTTCCCCTTCTACCCCTCTTGCTGCACAAGAGGAAGGTACGCCACTCCTTTTGACATCCTTAGATGAGGAATCTCTTGCACCGACATCACCAAATTCTTTAACCATGACGGATCCTCTCAAACATGCCCTCCTACCTATTAGTCCTTCATTACCTAAATCTTTTCAACAACCGGTCGACCTCTTGACATCTATTGATACAGTGCCTCGTTTACCCCCTGTATCACACCCACAGTGGACCGGAATCACAACCCACCTTTCTTCCGTACAAAATTTCACATTCACACGTGAGGACTGTCATTCCACAGAAGATAGATAGGCCCTATGGGAACGTTTGAGTACGCCATATTCTACTCAAATGCAAATGACCGATCCTGAGGCCTCCACCATATACCCGAAGTGTTTACAGAAGCTTAAAATGCCCATGTTCTCACCTTCACCCCCCTCACCTCTACCAAATGCCCCATCCACTTCTATTAACTTGGCCAAATCTTCCCCTACACTTGGGACCTTACCCATACCCAGTCTAACACACCCACCTAAGCGGCTTGATTTATCTAAAAATAAAGCCGTCCACCCCATTAAGAGACAGACTCAATCTCCTCAACCTATGCCTCTATCACAACTAAAACCATCATCGTCACACCTACCTTCCATATTGGGACCCCATCCCTCTACCTTACATCAATATATCATACCTCCTGCGTTTCCTTTAAAGCGACCTACGCCTTCTGCACACATACAGAGATCCCAGGGTATAGCAACACCATCACTCCGCGTATCCTGTCCACCTATCAACCCTAAACAAATTCCATCATCAAAAGATTTGTTTTCGGTCACTCCTATTTCCCCGTGGTTGTTTTCTGATACCACACCATCTGTGGCCTCATCATCCAATATAGCTTCTGCACCAAAGAAACCACGTTTAGTGAAAAACACGTATCAACACCCCTCGGCTAAACCACCACCCATACGAACCAACCACGCCCAAACATTACCAAAACCCACGCAATCAATACCCTCATCCTCTTCTGATTTTGACCCACTCAAAGGATCTTACGCCAAAATCCTTGCTATGTTAGTAGAGAACGCGACCATTTCCCTACCCCCACTTAGACCTTATGACCCGTCTAAACCTCGACCTATAGGTTATGATGAGTCTAAGATCTGCGCTTATCACCGCACACCAGGACATGATGTGGAGGGATGCAAAGCTTTAAAAACCATCCTTCGTCAGTCACCTCTCCCAGATAGAAAGGTTAAGAAAGACAACTTACGAAGGGGGAGACCTTTAGTTTCCATTCCCTCTCCTATACCATCTGTCCCCGCCTCACCAAGATCTGTCATTATTACAACCCCACCTCTTGAAGACCATGATTTATCCCAATCATCTTCTTCATCTCCAGTCTACGAGATTAATATGATTAGTGTTGCTACTCGAGTGCAGAAAAACAATGAGAAAGTGAAAGAAAGCACACCTGCGTCCTCTCCTTCTCCGTCCAGCATCCTGATTGCACCACCACCCAAAGTGGTTATTCGTGGACCCGCTTACCTCGTCTCTAATGGAGCTGCCCATCGAGCCATGATCAAACAGCTTCACCAATCACCTGTAAAAATGACACTATATGATCTCATTCAGACTTCTGAATCTCATCGACAAGCTCTCATTGAAATTCTTCAGGGGATCGAGGTCTTACCTAATGAAACCCTTCCCGTTGCCTCCATTCTGACACCCAATCACATTGCCTCTCTCACCAAACAACCCACCGCCCCAACCACTTCCGTCTCTGTACCACAAGCTGCTGCAGTCAATTTCTCTGAAGATGAAATTATCGACTTTGGTACCGAAGATCCTAACCCTGCTCTTTTTATCTCAGTGTGCGTTCGGGACATTCGGGTACGTCGTGTTATGATTGACGGGGGCGCTAGTCTAAACATCATCTATTCAAAAGCCTTCCAACAAATGAATATCCCTTCCAGTTGCATGTGCGCCAACCCCATCATGTTGCGATCATTCAATGATGCTATTACCTCTACCTTAGGCACCGTGATCCTCAACATTCGGGTAGGACCACGTACTTTACCCGAACTCTTCTATGTCCTTGAGGGAGAGTTCCAATATAATATATTGCTGGGTCATCCTTGGATCCGGGTTATGGGATGCGTTCCCTCAACATTACATAGATGCATAAAATTTGAGTACGAGGGGAAGTCCTACACCGTAAAAGCTGATCCTCCCCCCTTTAAAACCTGTAATATGTTATACCGTCCTAACGATGTGCTTATACCAATCAAGACACCCATACATTCAACCCAACCATCCTCTTCAAATGTACCTCAACCATCCACCTCAACCGCGCCTACGCCTTCAACTGATGAAACCACCGTCGCAAAAACCACTTCCCTTCCCGCAGCTAACATCCCAACCTCTGACCCCTTAGTAGATGTTTTTCAATGCCTTACGCTGGGGGAGTACCACCTATATAACGTTAGTTCTTTCCCTACCCCGCAGGAGTACGGACAATTACATGCACATCCCACCTACGACCGTCGCGTGGGGGAGGTAATCTCTTACGGACCACCCCATTGCCGCACCAACCTAACGTATGGGGGTGTTGACGCATCCTCCATTACCCCTGAACCTCCTCTTGGTGTGGTTCCCTTCCAATCTAATTTTCAATACCTGACAAATCGTCACTTCGCCCTCACCTTCTTGACTCGCTGTGCTTGGAAAGGCTTTGGTTTTGGTCTTTATGAACAAGGCCGACATACGCTCATCCCCATCACCACACGCAAACATAATGATCGTAGTGGTCTCATATTTCCGGAAACACTTACATCGACGGAACCTCGCGTCAGTTGTCTTCTAGAAGATGATGACGTTACCCCTACCAAACCATCATCATCCATTTTGCCTTCGTCTCCCACAGAGTCGATAGATCCTAAATCTATCCCTCCTAACTTTTTTTTTCATAAATGCTATCTTCCTAGGTCCCCTCAGTTATCAACGCGATAATGAGCACCCCTCTTCTATTCCCCTTCTATATCCAGACATGATTGAAGAGGACTCCCCTTCAATTAACGTTGTTGAGTGCCAGGATGATGGCTCCATCCTCACTTACCTTGGCATGGATGACTCTTATATTCAATGAGCCTTACCATCGGAAACCCAAACCATGCTGAACGAGTCTACTATAGAAATCAACATCCACACGAAGGAGGATCCTCACATTGTGAAGATTAGACAATCCCTTAACGCATCAGAACAAGTCACCTTTACTACTTTCCTCCGTGCTCGTAACCAAGCTTTCGCTTGGTCCTACGCTGACATGCCAGGAATTGATCCTGACATTGCTGTCCATAACATTACACTGAAACCCGATTCCAAGCCAATTAAACAGAAATTGAGAAAAATGCATCCACGCATTGCCCTCTTGGTCAAAGAGGAGCTCCAACGACTCCTTTCTGTTTCCTTCATTCTTCCTATTGACTATCCTCAATGGATTTCTAACATCGTACCTGTCACTAAAGCGACGGGGGGACTTCGGATATGCACGGATTTCCGGGATCTTAACCTCGCTTGCCCTAAGGATGACTTCCCCCTACCAAGCATTGATCAACTTGTTGATCTCACTGCGGGTCATGAAATGCTTTCTCTCATGGATGGCTTTTCAGGATACAACCAAATTTTGGTTGCCCCTGCCGATCAACACAAAACTGCCTTCATAACTCCTTGGGGAACCTTCTGTTACCATGTAATGCCATTCGGCCTTAAGAATGGTGCCACCTATCAGCGGGCTATGACCTACATTTTTCATGACATTATGCACACAATCCTTGAAAATTACGTCGACGATCTTCTTGGCAAGTCTAAACATCGCAGTGAACATCTCGATGTTTTAACCATTATCTTTGATCGCCTGTTACAATATTTTGTCCGCCTTCAACCAAAGAAATGTGTCTTTGGTTTTCTTTCGGGAAAACTTCTTGGCTTTATTGTCTCTTTGCGTGGCATTGAGGTCGATCCATCTAAAGTAAAAGCTATCCTAGAAATGCCCCCACCCAAAAACCTCAAACAATTGCGTAGTTTGCAGGGTAAACTTCAATCTATCCGACGTTTCATCTCCCAACTCTCGGATCGATGTCAACCTTTCCATCACCTCCTTAAAAAGGACATTGAATTTCAATGGAGCGAAGAGTGCCACCAAGCCTTTGAAGCTCTCAAAACTTATCTCTTGCAGCCACCCGTGCTTATCCCACATCAAGACGACCGCCCTTTCTACCTTTACCTTTCCGCCACTGACCATGCTGTAGGGGCCATGCTTGCACATCGTGACTCTGAAAATTGAGAACACGTTGTTTATTATATAAGTCGTACTTTGGTGGACTATGAGACTAGGTATACACATGTAGAAAGGTTGTGCCTAGCCCTATCATTCGTGGCTACCAAACTCCGACACTACCTTCTGAATCACAAAACTTTCATCATCACCAACACGGACCCCATCCATTACATGTATGCCAAACCTCATCTAAACCAACGCATCGCCCGATGGCTCATGCTCCTCGCCGACCTCGACCTTGAGTTCGTCCACCAGAAATCAATCAAAGGACAAACCATCGCAGACCAACTTGCGGAAGCCCCTTTACCTGGGGAACAATTTACCAATTTTACATTCCCCGACGAACTCATCGCAACTCTTTCACTCGGGGAAGAGTCGTATCAAATGACCCTCTTCTTCGATGGATCTAAATGCCAGCGCGGCGGAGGAGCCGGCGTTGTTCTCATCCCTCTTGACGCTGAACCTATGCCTCTTTCATTTCGGCTTGATTTCCCCTGCACCAATAATACAGTGGAATACGAGGCCCTTGTTCTGGGTCTCCAAGTTGCGATACACTTAGGTATCAAATCTATCAATATTTTTGGCGACTCTCAATTGGTAGTCAATCAAGTTATGGGCATCTACCAATGTAAAAATGAGGAACTTCAAAAGTACAAATACTACGTGGACTCACTTTTAGCCTTATTTACTCACTATTCTATCCAAACCATTCCCCGCTCCACTAACAAATTTTTGGATACTATGGCTTGCTTAGCCTCGCAAATTCCAGCTTCATCAACTGACTCTGAATTATTCGTCGTGGTCCAACAACTTTTTGCCCCATCCTACTCAACCCTGGTAGTTTGTATGATAAATACTGTGTCTGCTAATTCACAGGATACTTGGTATCACCAATTTCACGACTACCTTACAACCTCTGTTCTCCCATCTGACCTTACTAGTACTGGTAAACGCACTTTTCTTAAATGTGTTTCTCGTTATGTAGTTATGGGGGGACTCCTTTATAAACGTGGCTTTGATGGCATTCTCCTTCGATGTCTCACCGGCGCAGAGGTCACCCATACCATCCAACAGGTCCATGACGGTATTTGTGGTGGACATTTTAGTGGCCTTGCCGTGGCTAAACGAATCCTTCTCCTAGGTTATTATTGGCCTACTCTCAATAACGACTGCTACGAATATGTTAAGCGTTGTGTTATGTGTCAACAACATGCTAACCTTCAACATACTCCTAGCTATCCGCTGCAGTTCGCACAAGATCTTTGGCCTTTCTCACAATGGGGTTTAGACCTTATTGGTGAGATTCACCCGTCCTCTTCACAACGTCCCCGATGGATAATCAAAGCCACCGAATATTACACAAAATGGGTGGAGGCCATTCCACTCGTTTCGATCAAAAAGGAAAAAATTGTCGAATTCATTAACCATCACATTATCTTTCGTTTTGGTATTCCTCATCGCCTAATAACAGATAATGGTAAATCTTTTAAAAACAAGTTGTTACAAGACCTTTGTGACAACTTTGGTATCAAACTTAGTTTCTCATCGCCTTACTATCCGCAGGCCAATGGTCAGGCTGAATCTTCTAATAAAACCCTAACCAAAATCCTCATGAAAGTTGTCAATGAATCCGGAAGAAATTGGCACGATCACATTCCCTTTGCCCTTTGGGCTTATCGTACTAGCATTCGTACCTCTACTAACGCTACACCTTTTTCTTTGGTATATGGTACCGAGGCCGTCTTGCCTCTCGAAATACAAATACCCTCCCTCAGAATATCCCTTCAGGATATTCTCACCAACAATGATTTCCGCCAAGAGCGGTTAGCCCAATTGGAGCTTCTTGACGAACGACGTCTTACAACTCTCGATCACCTTCAAATCTATCAAAAACGCATCAAGCGTGCTTATGATAAGCGACTTCATGAGCGTACCTTTAAGGTTGGTGATCTTGTCCTCAAAGAGAATCAACATGTAACCAAACTAGAAAATAGCAAACGTGGAAAATTTGCTCCCAATTGGATTGGGCCTTATATAATCACTCACACTTATGGATCAGGCACTTATCGTTTAGCTTCGCTTAATGGTAAACCTGAGCCTGAGCCCCTTAATGCCTTACATCTTTGACCATTCTACTATTGAATTTAGTGTTATATCACTTCTTATCTACCTACTGCTCGTCCCTTGAGCTCATTTACCGCTACATACACTTTGTTTTCTACATCTCAAAATAAAATCAAGCTCACTTTTGATTCTCACCTCCCCTCAATGATGCCTTCCCCTTTTTTAGTCTAGTCCATGACTTCAAAGTATTAAAATAAGCCGTATTCTTATGGGATTTTCTTGAGTCAAACTTCCTACCAAACTAGATGCTTCACGCCAAAAAAAAAAAAAAAAAACATCTAGTCATCTAAATTTAATATAGACTGCTCCCTCGAAGGACAGCTATATGCCAAACTATTGCTGCTATTATATATAGACTGCTCCCCCGAAGGACAGCTATGCATTAAAATCATATCTGCTACTATAAATAGACTACTCCCTCGAAGGACAGCTATACACAGTCAGCCTTTATCAGAAGCTTCTCGCATTGATCAGCTTCGTGAAGACCTCAAGAATAGTACAATCAATATCCCTTGTAGACTTCCCGCATCGATCAGTCTATATTCAGTCAAATAAAAGCCTCATTCAAAAGAACTTTTTGGGTCATGGACTTGTCTATTTAGGGTAGGTTCTCTTTTGTCAGAACACTCACTTTGTAATGAGTTCTCTGTACCTCAACTATACCATTCACCTCACCTCATTATTTATTCAACTCAAGGGACGCATCGTACACCTGATAGGTTGTGATCATACAACTCTTTTCACCTATTGACTTCTCGTCTATGCACGGTACCTAGGGCTTCAAGCTCGTTCTACGTTGTGTGGTTTGTTTAGCTCTTTTCACCTACGGAGCACTCTTTCTGCTTTGCCTCGCATCTAGGATTGTGTGTTGATCTTAATCAGGACATGGTTCCCTTCTACTTGGGTAGGCTAACTTTCGCTTCCCTTATACCTTTTACAACATCACCAATTCATTACCGACACCAACAACCTTACCTTACCAATATTAATATCAATATTCTTACCAACCAACCAATTGCCTAAACCGTACCAAATTGCCTGAATTCGCCTCTCCCTGATCCTAAGGGAGAACTACATCGGTTTGAGGCCCCTCCTTGCTTTGTGCAATGGGCTATGTAGGCAGCACTTCGGAGACATGGGGTCTCCCAAGGTTAGCTCGACCATCCCCTACCATAACCTATCATGAGTGGTAAATATAAATATTTTTGGGTATTTCTATTTAATCACATTCCTCTTTATCCTTTTTCAAAACACCGAAAGTCAAAACGAAAACATTCTTATTATTATAACTCAAATCAACATACATATCTTGTTTTATTTAGATGTTAAAAAAATACATCTTCTCTATCATCGACACATGCAGGTCGGTACTCTTATTTATTCTTATACCTTACTAACATTTATTTAGACCCTCACGCCTCATCCCGAACTAGGTGATGATCGTGATCGTCGACCCCTCTCGCCAGGCCTCTCTGTCCTCAAAGGTACCACGGCTATTGGTACCGCCCACTGATCTGCCAATCTCTCCTATAACATATGAATACGCCCTCTCGCATGGAGGACTCTAGCCTCTAGTCTCTCCGCCCGTGACTCCGCAACCACTAACAATCCTCTTGTCTCATTCACCTGCGTTTGGAGCTGCTGAACCAAACACTGCAGATGATCCCTCTCTGCTGTAATCACCGCTATGTCAGGACGATCACGTACACCTTGCAACTCTGCTACCCACCATAATCTATAGGCCTCTGTCGTTCCTGTGTCCATTACCCTGCGATCGGCTGCTACTTCTTCAGGACCTCTCTGGAGGTGTTTGCTGGGGAGGTGGGAATGCTGCCTCTACGTCGATCCTCATATATGGTCTATAAGCCTGTGGTATGTCTTGCACCAATCCCAAATTGTTGCCCAGCACGCGATCTAGAGGAATCCTCTCATACTCACCTGGCCTGTGCCCCGTGATCCACCTCAATCACTCTACACCCCTCAACTCCTCAGCTATGTTCTCTGTTACCATATAGTTCCCGTAAGGCCTCCAACAGATATCCGCAACCGTCACCCTCTCCCATACCTGCCTGTAATACTCAATGTCACCCATCACGGCTTGAGATCTTGCCTCTTGTTCTGTCTGGACCCATCGTCTGAATCCCAACCTCTGTACTCCGGTCTCTCCTGACTGGATGGGTCGGCCTATTGGTCGCACACAAACAATGTGCTCATAGGCCCAACAGTGTAATAAGTATGAACAATCCAGCGTCGTCCTATGATTTCACCTACAAGCCCATAGACCCCTGTATAGCTCCGCCAAATATGCAGGTGCCCATGCAAAAGTCACGTCCCTTTCTATCATCTCCCAGATAACACACATCAATGCCTTTGGAAATCTTCCCCCTTCTTGCCCTCGGTAATGCATAATACCCTACCACTATCATTAATATTACTGCTAACCTTGTCTCCTCAGGATGTGCTGCATACATTATCCCATACGTAAATGACAAACCTCGCTGTGTTAAATCTCGTGCGTATGGACCAAATACTGCTGTTATCGCTCCCCGTGCCGCGCTAGGTAATGCCTGATATACTGGTTTTCCTGTAATTGGGAGTCTCAAAATACGGAACACATCTTCCAATGTTACTGTCATTTCCCCTGTTGGTAGATAGAAGGTATTTGTCTCAGGATTCCATCTCTCAATCAACCCCTGTAACATAGCATGGTTACGTGTGATTCGTGAATAATAGTAGATTCCACTTAACCCCAAACGATTTATCAATGTCCATTCAACTGGCATTACATCTGCTCGGATTCGTGACAACAGCACTGGTACACTATCATTCATCCTCAACCCTACCTCTGCCTGCATACATCCAAATAACAAACAACCATTCAATTCCTCAAATCCCCCTGGGTTTTTTCTCAAATTCTAGAAATTCCTACAGCAACCGGTATCATTTACAGCTAACCGGTACCAGTTCAGTAACCGATACCGGTTATCCCTAACCAATATCGGTCACTGTTACTTTCATACACCTTGCCTAAAACAACCACCTACAACAATAAATTTCTCGTTTATTCCTCTCTGTATACACAAACATACCCAAAACACTTGATTACCTACCACGTAACACTCACCTCATTTATAACCCTTGTTATCATCTTTTCTTTCTCATATCTACCCACATACTCTCCCCCATCTTATTCACAAAACATGCAGAAATCAAATCACAACCAAAACGTTTACCTCTGGAGTTGCAGCAGCTTGAGGTGGCCCTTGTCTTCCCTCTCGTCCCTGCCTGCTGGATGTTTCTCCTCGTCCTGCCATTATCACCACCTTTTTCAAACCTGCCTTTCTGTCTTCTGAATCTCAGATCACAATCACTTTCCCTGTCTCTTTACTCCTAATCACTCAAATTTCTCATGCAATTACCTGTCTCAGTCGTCAAAAAGCGTCGCGTTCGCGTATTTAACTTCTTGCATGGCTCTCAAAATTAGAACTTAAGTTGCCACCTTAGCTTTTTTATTTTTAGAAAAGCTCATACCTAAATAACCGGTATCGGTTATGTAACCGATATCGGTCTACTAACTACCGCCGTCGGTTATCTAACCGATATCCGTTATACACCTGCCTTTTTGAAACATGGTTCTTTTCTTCGTTTTTTACCTAATTTTTGTTGCGCCCGCCTCTTTTCCTGCATCTCATCACCATTATCCATATTTGTCCATCCACCACACATATCATTACAATTTCATTAACATCGTCTATTTTACAAAAACAAACAAGTCATCAACTAAGGATACCAAAACAAAACAAAAAAACTATCTATCTATACATCATTTGGATCCAACTCATCAGATACATATATAACAATGTCACAAAACCAGCCCAAAACATGCAACATTTCATCATATAACACATCATCCATATATCAACATGTCAATTAAACTCATCATACATTCTATATACCATATACAAGTTTTCGAAATACTTAAAAATATTTCAAACACAACATGTGGATCAAAACATCATCTCTATATATATATACAAGTTTTCAAATATACACTGTGCCCTACATCGGGGCCTCTGTGATCTCATAATCCAACAAAGCCGGCACGCAGGCCGCAATAACTATCAATAATCTCAACTCGGCTCGCAGGCCGGTCCCTCATATCAAAAATATACTCGGCTCGCAGGCCGGTACCAACTGTACAACCCATACTCGGCTCGCAGGCCGGTATACAATAAATGAATGAATGAATAAATGAGTAATATGTAGGCACGCAGGCCACTATAAACATAACCGGTTCAAAGACCAGTGCCCATATCCAATATACAAATACAAAAACCATGCCGGGCTCCCTCAGCTCTCCCCACCGCCCTCAGCGCCTCTCCCCGCTGGTCGTTGTGATGCCTCTCGCCTCCTGCCTGTCACAGACACGCCGGCTGTGGCTGCACCTCCCTGAGATCTCTGGCTGTGAGAGGTCTCTGCTCTATGAGCTGCATAAGGCTGATACTCAACTCCGGTACCATCAAGAATATCCTGATAGTATCGGGCCTCCGCTCTAACCTCCATATAGCGCTCTCGAGCCACTGAAGGAGCTGGGGCTGGTCCCCTGGCACCTAATACTAGTACCCCCTGTGCCTGTGCTGGTGGTGCCTGTGGCTGTGCCGTTGCTGGCAGTGGTATCTTTACCTGTGACTGGGGCTGTGGCTGCGCCGCTGCTGGTGGTGGTGCCGGTACCTGTGCTGCTGCTGGTACTGCTGCCTGTACCTGTACCTACACCTGTGGCTGTGCTGCTGGTGGTGGTGTTGCCTGTGCTTGTCCCTGAGCCTGGGCTAGCTGCCCCTGTAAGACTCCTATCTGTGCCTGTGCAGCAGTAAGCTGCCCCTGTAAGAGCTGCACCTGACCCCTGAGATGAACACTCTCTGCCGTCACAGCTGCCAAGTCTGGCTATGCGGGTTGTGCTACTCTCGCCGCTCTCTGACGAGCCCACCACACCATGTATGCTCCTGTACAACTAGCATCATCTACTGTGTCATCTGCTGGCCTCTCAGCAACCCAATCTAGATCCAAGGGCTATGGTGCAGGTAGTGGGGCCTCTACATCATCCCTCCTGTACTGAGGGAAGGGAGGTGGCTCGTCCTGTCGCAGCCCCATCTTCCTGCGTACCCTCTCTAGGGGTATCCTATCGTACTCTCCTGGCCTCCGTCCTGCTATCCAGAATGTGTACTGGATCAGACGCAACTGTAAGTGGGCTCCTCCGCGAGGGTGATGACCTCTGTAAGGTCTCCATACAATATCTACCGTTGTCAGGCCCTCTAATAAATTCCTGTAGTAGGAAACGTCTCTCCCTGCAAGCACTACTCGTGGCTGCCCCACGACTCCCAAGCACCTCTGAAAGCCGTATCTCTATATAACCTGTGGCCCTGGTTGCTGGGGTAACCCTACTAGTCTAATGCATATGATGTGCTCATATGCCCAACAGTGAAGTAAAATAGTCGAACAAATACCAAATCACAGCATCCGGCGATAACCCCAGAGCTCTCTTTATAGCTGCACCAGATACACTGGTGCCCACGCATAGCAAGTATGCTCCTCCACCATCTCAAGCAGCACCCCCATCAATGCCCTTGGAAAATGGCCTCCCTCTGAGTCCGGGAGGGTGAAGCAGGTGATCCCAATTATCATCAACACGGCCAGTCGTGTCTTGTGTCGGTGCGCACGGTACATGTCACCATACCCAATACTCGCGCTGTGATAGGTAAGTAGCGCGGTTGCATCTCCAAAAACCTGCAGGATGTTGTCCATCGCCATCTCTGAATCTACCTAGAACACTGCCTCTCCCTCGATTGGTAGTCGAAGGATGCGATACACATCCTCCAATGTGATAGTCATCTCCCCAGTCGGGAGATGGAACACATTGGTTGTCAGATCCCATCTCTTGATGAGGGCAACCATCAGGCTGTGATCTCTATCAATAGCTCTGTATCGCTGGACTCCGCCGAGTCCCACCTCACGCATGATCACCCAATGAGCCACAAATACGTGTGGCCGCATCCACACCAACAACGCGGGGGCATCCTATCCCGCATCGTCAACTGCTGACGTGCCTGCAAAACCAACCCACATCCTTAGACCTACTCTTTATCACAACATCTACTTTACCCTCTAAACCCCCTTTTATCCCCCCGACCACACCCCAACTCTCTACCACCCCCCTCTCGCAACCTACCTTTAACCACCCTACCCAAAACCCACCCAACCCCTACCCATACAAATCCCATATCTACCCACAACTCAACCCACCCAAACCACTACCCGACCCAAAGCCCAAAATCTACCCAAAACAAACCAACCCAAAACCAAACCCACCCCACCCAAAACAAACCCCACCCACACCCCAAAACACACCAACACAAAACAAGCCCAACCCAAACCCAAACCCACCCAACCCCAAAAC
This sequence comes from Taxus chinensis, assembly GCA_019776745.2. Taxonomy (NCBI): domain Eukaryota; kingdom Viridiplantae; phylum Streptophyta; class Pinopsida; order Cupressales; family Taxaceae; genus Taxus; species Taxus chinensis. The sequence goes on along the minus strand of CM034151.1, from coordinate 11,222,315 downwards.
AAAACAAACCCACACAAACCCCCAATAAACCCACACAAGCCAAAGCAAAAACAAACAAAACAAACCAAAACAAAACAACACAAACACTTCAGACCGGTATCGGTCCCCAACAACCGACCACGGCCCTCTTCCCACCGACGCCGGTCAACCACACAGAACCCAGCCCCTAAAATTTTGCGACCGATGCCGGTCGCTTAGCGACCGACATCGGTCACTGTCATTTCCCGGAGCCGAACCCCCGCGCGGCCCCCCACCCACATTTTTGCATTTTTCTACTTATCTACCCACCCAAACACCCTAAAAACCTACCCACCCAGCCGCCTTGCCCTATTTTACCTATCTATCCTCTTCCTTTTTCAAATTACGTCCATTTACTCATTATTTCCTAAAACATGTCAATTCCTACCCAAACCCCCAATTTAGCTTAATACCATTCAAATGCACAAAATACAGAGTTCCGAACATACCCGAACGATGACACGTCGTCGTGGTGGGATGGGTGGTGGTGGTCCAGCTGGTCCAGCCCCTCCTGCTCCTCCTGGCCTGTGCCATAGCTCCAATTCTGATCTGCTGGGTCCCCGGCCAATCAACTGCTGCCTCCTCCTCACTCGGGCCCGCAAATCAACTCACTCCTCCAGCAAAATAGCTCCACCTCACTCAATAAAACCTCCAATCTCAACTCTCCACGTCAGACAAATCAATTTGGTTTTCAAATAACAAAAGTGACAATGACAAGCCGTATTTTTCTTTTTATAGGTTTTTTTCGCCCATAACCGATATCGGTTTTATTTTGCCCTAATGAACCGGTATCGGTCCCTTAACCGATATCGGTCATGTATAATCGACATCATTTGTTTTTTCTGCCAACTTTCCCCCAATTTTTTTCCCTTATTTACCATTTGCCCCTTTTTAACCACATATTGCCTATATCCACCTTTGCTGAACACCATTTGTTTACCTATTCGGCTCGACCCAAGGCCTCAACCTACCCATTTGGCCTGACCCAAGGCCTCAACCTACCTATTCAGGCCCGACCCAAGGCCTCGCCCTACCCATTTGGCCCAAGGCCTCAACCTACCCATTTAACCCGACCCAAGGCCTCGGCCTGACCCAAGGCCTCAACCTACCTATTCGGCCTCCCAAGGCCTCAACCTACCCATTTGGCCTGACCCAAGGCCTCGCCCTACGCCATTCGGCCCGACCCAAGGCCTCAACCTACCTATTCAGCCCGACCCAAGGCCTCAACCTACCCATTCGGCCTCAACCTACCCATTCGGCCCGACCCAAGGCCTCAACCTACCCATTCGGGCTCGACCCAAGGCCTCACCCTACCCATTTGGCCCGACCCAAGGCCTCAACCTACCTATTCGGCCTGACCTAAGGCCTCAACCTACCCATTTGGCCCGACCCAAGGCCTCAACATACCCATTTGGCCTGACCCAAGGCCTCAACCTACCTATTTGGCCCGACCCAAGGCCTCAACCTACCCATTTGGCCCGACCCAAGGCCTCACCCTACCCATCCGACCCGACTCAAAGCCGCCACCCAACAACTTGGCCCGACCCAAGGCCTCACCCTAACCATCTGACCCGACCCAAGGCTGTAACCTAACAACTTGGCCCGACCCACGGCCGTATCACTTCAATACCATACCCACAATCAACATTTTATTTTATCCATCCATCTTGTACCTTTTGTTCAATCGAGCTCACCTGTTCGTGTTTTAGCATGATTAGGGTCCTTGACTTGATCTGTCGACCAACTTTGCCTAGACCTAGACCGTGATGTTTATCTCAACCAAACCAACCATTTGGTACTGCCGAACATGCATAAATGTTCCTGTACCTTACCTGATTATATACCCTGGAGCTACTTCCTATGCCTTGGATACCAGGATTATATCACCCTTGTTTGGATAAACTATCGACCTTTGCCTATACAATGTTGGTTTTTCTCGTCAAATCATGTACCCTAGTCGTACGATTGTATTTCAACATGCGTATGCTTCCTTGGACCTACCGCACCACCTTACCATCCCCTCTACAACATTCACCATTTATCAACCCTATCCCTGATTTCCCGTTCGCTCAATCTGTGCTAGATTTGAGGGGGATTACCTATATCCTTAACATGAGAAACCACTTCATATTATTGTCCGAGCAGCTTTACAACACAAGCTATACGACAATAAGGGGCTAATGTAGACACCAAATTCATGTCTTACGACCCCTTGTGACCCGCATCCCATTTCGCAACCTATCCTCATTACATAAACCTTACACAATTATTTATTAATTACCTTGTAATTGATAAATCCCCATCACCTCACCTACCACCTCATTTTGCCACCTCATCATGACCTAGCCCTAATCCTAAACTAACCTAATTAAGACCTAAAACTTGGTCTATACCTACACCCATGATTAATGACCCCTTTCTCGAACGAAAAACCGACCTTCTAGTCACTTGACCAAGCCCACAACTAATCTCTCAGGAGAAAAGTAGGGAAGGTGGGCTATTTTACTAAAAATAGCCTACTTTTTCCTTACCGATGCCGGTTCCTACTTGACTGCCGTCGGTTACGTAACCGCCATCGGTTCCCTGTAAATGGCCTCCCCAAACCAAAAACAAAGGATCAAAATTTCATTTTTGGATCAAGGTCGAAGGATTTTGAATCAATAGAGATCATTGGGAGCGATCAACAGAAGTCCAGATCTTCACCTGACCGAGCAGAGACAAGTGAAGAAACCAGAAGCGTTTACAGCAAAGGAGATCAACTTATATCTTCGTCAAAACCAGTAAGTCACATCTTACATGTCTTCTGTTATAACATTTCTTATGCCTTTTGAATCACAGTCCTCATAAATCAATTTCTAAATCCACTACCCTGCGTGCCATTTCATCTAACCATCATTCATCTACCTCTCATCACCTCATTTCCTAATATCACCCATTTACAGCCTTACAAATAACCCAACTACCAAATAACACCACCACCCCACAAAACAACTAACCTTCAGATCCTAGACCCTACCGATATCGGTCATCAGTAACTGCCATCGGTTATCAGTAACCGGCATCGGTTATACTGACTATAGCCAATAACCAGCCTTTCCCCTACCTAGTTCAACAAAGCAATTTAATTAATATCTTATAGTCTTTTGTGTTAATTCATATTAGCAGGGGAACTGACCACCTTCGAAAGGAAGTTTTATATTTCCTGGGCCCAAGGTAGTTTCCTCATTTATTATCTAATTAAAATCTTGTGGTCTTGTGTTCTTATTTGCAGGTAGTCCTTCCAAGACAACAAGGAGTTCTTCGCAGTCAGCCTGATCTTTCTCTACGGTACGTGCACACCATCTCGACATTCTACAGGTATTCCTCCTAGCCCCAACCCTTATCTGTTTCTAAAAGGAACGAAACATTCCGAGTGAAACAGCTGCCACGAGGTTCATGCCTTTTATCCCACAATAAAATGATGTCTCTAATTTTGAAATATCTGAACCTAGCCTTTTTATCAAATAAGACCTTTACTTTCTATTGGTGAGTAGATATCCTATCAGCAACTTCCAATCTATCCTCATTCAATTTGTGAAGATACATGATTCTCTTATCCAAAGAATCATTGAAAATGGTATCTTCAATGGCCTTCATTAAATGCAGAGCTAGAAGCTCCACTGTAACTGGCAATTGGGCCTCCACTCCATATACTACTTGAAAAGGAGACATCCCAATGGATCTCTTAGGTTTGAGCCTATCTGCCCAAAGAGCATCATAGAGTTTCTTGTGCCAGTTCCATTGGGATTCGTTGACTAATTTCCTTATTATGGCCACCAGATTTTTATTTGTTGATTCTGCTTGTCCATTTCCCTGAGGATAGTAATCTGAGGAGTGAGCCAAGGAGATGCCATATCCATAACAAAAATCCATCATCTCGGTTGAAGAAAAATTTGAAGCATTATCTGTCACAATCTTGTTTGGCACACCATACCTTACCAAGATGTTTTCTTTGATAAAGCTACATACTACTTCTGAAGTAGTACTCTTTACTGGAATGGATTCTACCCATTTGGTGAAATAATCTATGGCAGTTAATACATGAGTATGACCAGCACTAGAAGAGGTATTAAGTGTTCCAATGAAATCTAAACCCCATTGCTGAAAAGGTTCTTCGATCATAACTTGTTTAAGGGACAAGGAGGCCAACTTGGGTCTACCCACGAAAGTTTGACAAGCCTCGCATTTCTCAACCCATTTTGATGTGTCTCTAAACAAGGTAGGCCAATAATATCCTCCACAGAAGTATTTTATGAGTAGTGATAGTTGATGAGTAATGCCTTCCACATGCCTGATCATGAAAAGATGAGAGTAGCTTCTTCTGCTGTTCCTTGTCCACACATTTCAAAAACCTTCCATCTAACCCATGCATTTAAAAAAGGCATTTTCCCACAACACATATTGGGTTGACCTTAGTTTAACGGCTCTCTTCTCTTTGGTAGTCAAATGAGAGGAGAATTCTCCATAGGTGAGAAAGTGAGCGATATCACCATACCATTCATCAACTGAGATAATAAACAGAACGGTAGGAAGACCAACTTTATCCTCCAGTAACTCATGTCCTAGCTCCTTCAGTGATGAGTTCACACAGGCCTTTTCCATGAGACGAGCTTGGTTGGTTTGATGTCAATATCATATTCTTAGAACCTTGGCCACCCAGTTCCCTCTCTTGGATCCAAATTCCTGCTGTGTGAGAATTGACTTGATAGTTGTATCCGGTACCAACACCGTGGAGTGAGAGTTAAGAATGTAAAAATGAAACTTCTTGACAGCTTTAACCACTGCAAAAGCATGTTTTTCCATTATGGTGTATTTTAACTCATGATTTTTTAGAATATAGCTCATAAATGCAATTGGGAGTTCATGCTCATTAGAATCTTCCTGAGTCAAAACAATAGCCAAGGTGTTATCCGTGGCGTAGCAATAGATAATGAAATCTTTGTTGAAATCTGGACATGCTAAAACAGGAGTTTTAGTAATGGCCTCTTTTAATACCTTCAAAGGCCTTCTTTCCCTTCAGGATACCAACAAAACATTTGTTTTCCTTTCATCATTTGGGAGATATTCAAAGTTATCTCTGCAAAATCAGGGATGAACCTTCTCAAAAAGTTGATCTTACCAAAGAAAGAGTGCACTCCCTTTCTTGTTGGTTGGAAGAGGAATTTGCTGAATAGCTTGAACTCACTCAGGATCGATTTTTATACCATCTTTGGAGACAACGTGCCCCAATAATTTCCCCTGCGTGACACAAAAAATAGATTTCTTAGGATTCAAAGAGATACCGATGTTCTCTACATCTTCAGCAGAACTATCTTCTAGATGCTGGAAATGATCCGCCCTTGTTTTAGAAAACACAATCAAGTCATCAAGGTATACGGCGATACACTTTCCTTTCAAACTTCCAAAGGCCAAATATATAGCCCTATGAAAAGTGGCATTGGCATTGATGAGCCCAAAAGGCATCCTTTTGTAAGCAAAGGTACCCCAAGGGGTAGTGAAAGTCAGTTTTGTGTTGGTCTGTGGTATTAACTTCTACCTGGTTATATCCTGAGAATCCATCAAGCATAGACAACATTTCAAATCCCATGCTACTACTTGCAAGACCTGATCCATCATAGGTAAGGGATAATTATCCTTTCAAGGAAGCTTGATTTAGATTCCTGAAGTCAACACAGATACGAATCTCACCATTTTTCTTTCTAACGGGCACAATATTGGCAATCCATGTTGAATGATGGATAGGAAAAATGATTTTAGCCTTTTAATAACTTCTGTATATCTCCTGAAAGATGGTGTCAGCTATTTTAGGATTATATTGCCTCTGCTTCTGTTTAAAAGGCTTAATCCCAAGTTTGAGAGGGATAAAATGTTGCATCTCCTTTGGTTGGAAAGGCTTTTAAATCTTCATAGGAATAAGCAAGGACATCTTTATACTTTTTCAAAAGACTAATTACATTCTTATTTTCTTTTGAGGTGCAAAATTTTCCAATGTTCATGAGTTTAGGATCAGTAGAACTCCCAATATTGATTTTGTCATATTCGGCTGATTGTTGAGGTCCAGTAGAAGCTCTAAACTTTACATACCTGTCGTGTTTGTTAAACAGTTTTTCTAAACTCACCAAATCCTTTTGGAATCTTGTTTCCTTTGAGTTTGATACATCCATCCTGATCTACGCTTCTTCTTCTTTGATGCAGCTTCTTTGTCAAAGGGCACACTTTCACGAGGAAAATTATCTCTTCCTTCAAAGTACAACTATTCAAAATTATCCTTGAGTTCTAAGAAACAAAGTAGGTGTTGATCATCATTGAAAACTTTCCAGTTACTTGTATTATCAGGTACACTAGGTCTATGAATCATTTCAATGGTGAACTTATCTTGAGAAAAGTTAGGATGAGGAATAAGTAATGACCCTGAGACTGCTAGAGAATCAGCTCTGGTATTCTCTCTCCCTAGGCACTGCTTCGATGGAGAAGGCGTCAAGAAATTCAATGGAGTCCCAAACCTGATTCCTGTAATGTTTCAACCTTCCATTCTTTCCCTGGAAGACTTTTCTAACTTGCTTGACAATCAATTACGCATCCCCACGAGCTAGAAGATTCTTCACACCCTATTCTTTTGCCACCTGGAGTCCAAGAATGAGAGCTTCATACTCTGTTGTATTATTGGTATTTTCAAATTGCAACTTGAATGAGAAAGGATGAATGCTTCCTTCAAGAGACACCAATATGACACCAGCTCCAGAACCAGCTGAAGAACAACTTCCATCAAACTCTAATATCCAAACATCATTAGGATCTTTAGGTGAGACTTTGGGGAGTTGGATTTCTTTTGGAGACATAATCATGCAGTTGTCGTTGCCCCATATCCTCATAGAGTATTTGTGCTTTGGGATCATCTAGTTTTTTGTATAATATACTCAGACTGCTTCTCAGGCAACAGCTTCTTCATTTTCCCATTAACAGGTATGAGCGCATGTGACCAATCCATTTGAATTTCTCCACCCACATCCTTATAGAACTTCCTTCTTAGCAACATCCTGTATGAAGGAGGAATATCTGCTACTAAGATAGTAGCCAAAACTTTCTTCTCAGGCAAAGTAGCAAAAGCCACTTGTGCGTCCTTAATTCTTTCGACCAAGGGCACTTCCTTACTCTCCATGGAATAACAAGATCCATAAGTGTGTGTGAGAGTTCAAGCCTAAGGCGTGAGCTACTTTGGCAGGCATTACATTATCTGATGCTCCTGAGTCTTTGACGTAATTACTGAGCCTATGGCTAGCTATAAGGAGTGTTACATAAAATGGTTTGATTTTGTCATTGGGTGAGGTGACAGCGGCTACCAGATTAGGCTGTGGTGCAGAAGAAGGAGTGGGGTAAAAGGCCTTTAGAGGTAGTTTTAGAATGGGAATTGACAAAGTGAATCATTTTAGCAAAATCCTTGGGATGAGTTTGATAATATTCAGCCTCTGAGATTTGAACCTTAGTATTTTTTAAGTGATCAATAATATCGAAAGACCTAGAAGTGGATGGGTTATCATCACTTGAGATCCTAGTTTTATCAATTTTAGGAGAAAAAGAAATAACTTTAGTATCAGGATTGACAGGACTCACCTTTGGTGTCGATGAAATGGGGATTGGAGATCCTCTTTTTGCAATCACAGGGATAGTTGTCAGCTGCTCCTTAGATTTCTTGGTGGGCTGCATCACTTTCTCCCTCTAATTTTTCTGCTCTCGAGTCATGACAGCGTATGATTCTCTATTCATTTTTGCTACTACTTCGTCATAATCATCCCCTTCATCAATGCCTTCAGTGGTGAAGAAATTAACTCGAGATCCCTCAAGTTTATCTGCTTCATCATCAACCTCTTCAACAAATTCCTCACAATCTTCATTAACCTCCTCATCCTCTGGTTCTTCAACTTCACAGGTTGCATTGATAGGAACTTTAATAGGAGGTCCTCCAAGCACTAGCCTTTTTTGAGAAGCAGGCAAACGATTTCTAGGCTGAAAATTCCTCCTTGGAATGTCTGCATAGGGAGTATGCTGAGCCAATTGTTTCTTAATGGTGATGAGATCATTTGCAAGTTTTTGTACCAATGGATCAATATTAGGTCCAGGAGTAGAAGAGGAGGAAGAAGCAGACTTAGATTTAGAAGGGTCTCTCCTCATCTTTCCTTGACATGATTAAATCATCTTCAACACTAACAGCAAGAGTTTTATCCTCAGCCAATGTTGCGAGATTAGCCCTTCTCAGTGCATAACTAACTTCAGGCAATTGGGCGTTTAGGAAGAAGCATTTTTGAATTTGATCTACAGGTTGAGTATTTTCGGTGGAATTTTGTTAATCAACCTATTGAATCAGAGACACAAATTCTCTCATGGGCTCTTGTGATTCCTTCTTTATTTGAGAAATTTGGGCTAGCAAAGCATGCACGTCTTCCGCCAGTTTGAAACGGTTTTCAAACCTAGTTCTCATTGTGTTCTAGCTAGTGATAGCTCCGGCCGGAAGGTGATAGAACCAATCAGCAGCATTATCTTGTAAAGTCTCAACAAAAAGTCTTACAGAGACGTCTTCATGTTCAACTCCGAGAACTCCGCATGCAACTATGAAGGCTGCGATGTGTTCATCAGGATGTACTTTACCATCGCCTTTGAATTTAGGAACGTTCTTCCGGTTACCTCTGGGTAACTCATGCAAAGGCTGAGGAAGGGCAAGAGGCCCGACACGATGACCCCAAGGCAATGGTACCACCATTCTTGGAAAAATGGCTTGAAGAGGAACTCGAAACACCAGCAAGAATCAAAGCTTGAATATTAGGACTGATTTGCTCTGAAGGAATACCACTCATAGGGATTCTATCTTTGACAGGAGGAGTGCTTGTCAAACGAGCCTTTCTATTTCTTCTTGTTGAAGGGAAACGAAAACCATGCTGTTCTAAAAGTTGAAACTGAGAATCTTCAATACCAAGGGCCCTTCTCCCTCGAGTAAAACACGGAGTCGCCAGATCAAAAGATGATCAATAAATGATTATAGAACTGGAATATGATTCCCTAGCAGAGTTGCCAAAAACTATTGGTCGTCAAAAAGGAACTTCAAGAAGAGCAACAGTCAGGGGAAAAGAAGTCCCTCCTCTTTAATGGGAGAGGTTCCCTTATTCAGAAACGAACCTATTTACACATATAAAAAGCATGATTTTACTGTGGAACTTGGATATTATGAAAGTGTTTTCTATATAGGATCATCAATTACAAAAGGACCGAGGAATGAAAATGTGAGAACGAGAAGAAAGGCACCATTCAAAATTATAGATGACAGATTAATTCCTTATGCATGATAAGGATTACAGTGAATTGGAATAAGATCATTTGTACTCACATTAATAAGATGAAATTGTGAAAAGACACAAAGTTCTATAAATAACATCTGCAAGAATACAAAGCTTCTCAGCATAATGTACAGACAAATGATCCAACAAGATTAAATGGACATAGCTTAGGAATAAAAGGAATTGCCAGATAGACAAAGAATGAAAAATCCTTCTGTATTGATTTCTTTAATGATTTATTTACACTTTTAGAAATAAGCCAAGTTATCTCCCCTTTTAAAAATGACAAGGAGAGGCCATCATATAGTTTACAAATTAGTTACTCTCGGTAACTACTTCTTTTAACTAATGATTAGTTAAAGGGTTGCTAAGCGCAATACCCCAACTAATTACAACAAATCTGAGATGAAAGAAGGGGAAGAGAAGAGAAGAATTAGGAGAAGAAGATAGGTGCTTCATGACTGGGAAGGACCCACCGACTTTAAGATCTGCTGTCTGAATCTTTTCAACACCTCGGCTATGTCTCTGCCACATGGGACTGATGTGTTGGTGGTGGACTGAGTCTAAAATCTGAGGCAATGAGTTCTCCATTCACGTTTGTTAAATTCGACTTGAGTATGGGACTGAAATGAGCTCCGCAAGCGAGTACTGTGTCTGCACATTGTACTGAAATTGGGAAGCCACAAGCGATATGCCAAGCCATCTGTCATGAATCATCTGTGAAATGGAACTTTCCTTGAACATATCACCTTTGAAAAAAGCTCTAAACTGAGCTTTGATTTCTTGTAAAGAGAGAGGCACACCAGAAGTCTCATCATGAATATGGCAATGTATATCCTTGAAGGCAGATATAACTAGTGTTTTGAAGGCTTCACCTTTCTGTCAGCTATTCTTAAATTCTCCCAAAGCTTCTTCCAACATTTTGATTTTCCATTCCATGCTATACACCCATGATTTTGACAAATTATCCTTTGCATCATCGAAGACCTTACTTGCCATTAAAATATTTTCTTCTGTTTGTCCCATGAGGCGAAGGTCTACTATGCACTTGCTCCAAAGTTTAAGTTCTTTATCTATGCTCCCTATAGTGGAGGAGAGCTTCTGTTACAAATTGCTCACCTTCCCATGGAGTTTGAAGGCTTCATCAATGAAATTCAATCCTGCAACAAGCATATCATCCACCATGGCCTCCATAGCTCTTCCATAGCTGGAATACTTGTGCATATCCTTGATACTCTACACTTCATCTTGGCTCAGAATTACAGGTGGTGGAAGAGTAGTCAATGGGGTAGGATCTAGACCTTTATCTTTAGATAGCATTGACTTAATAACACCTGTCAGAATCTGGGCTTGCTCCTCCAATTTCTCTATCATTTTTTGCCCTTTCTCAACCCTTCCAATGACTCTAGTGACTATGTTCTAAAGATTGTGGATCTCACCTTCAAGGGTAGACTCTCCCATGGGAATTCTTGAGAGTTCAAGGTCAGATGCTTGTAAATATTGCTCAAGTTTGTCTACCTTAGGATTGGCTATCTCCAGGAATTATTGGCCCTGAACATCAGACACTATCCTAGAAGTAGTTCTAGATTTTTTGGCATGAGTAGGAGGAGTAGTGCCTAATAAGGCTACCACAGCATCAAAATTGGGTCCTGAGATCCGGGAGGAAGACTTTCTCTTCCTACTGTCAACAAGAGGCTACACCCATGCAAAAGAGGAGGAGGAAGAAGAAGGTGGGGCAAGAGGACCAAGAGATAGAGAACTCATGGCACCCAAGGTTCACACTAATTTTTCCTCTAATTGAGATATAAGTGGAGTGCTTGAGGCTTCTGGTATAGAGGAATCACTAGCACCTAGGAGCTTAGTGTTTTGGACCTCCTTTTCTTTATCATGGGGGCTTCTAGAGCGCTTGTAGAGACTGGCACTTCACTCTCCTCACTTTCACTGAGAACAATGATGTTCTCAAGACCTGAGGGCAACTCCGAATGCTTCTTCAAGGGATCTTCCTCCATAGGTTATTTCTTGACTTCTCTGACTTTCTTTTGATATACCTGGGTGGATGAGGAAGGAGTGGAGACTATAGGTCCTTGAGTTGATGAGGTAGGAGGCGTTTTCATAGGTGCTTCTGATCTGGGTGTCAATGCTTCCTTCCTTGGTGTTGAAGCATCCTTGGAGGAGGATTCCCCTGAGTGCCTCCTAAGCTCATGGACTTTCTTATCAAACCAGATCTTGGTTCTTACTAAGACCGGGGCTAGGATTTCAGCCAAATCATATTTTTCCTTTTTGAACCAATCCAAGTCCTCTAAGGGTATTCATATGAGTACAGGTCAGAATTATCATCCTGGAGCCCTTCAGGAACTTGGTATAGGTTAAGCTCTTGAATCAATTGAAGAGAAAATATGCCATAATGCCTCCTTCTTGCTTCAAAATCATCAACACAGTCAGCCCAATAATATTCTTTGTCTTCCCTATGATGATAAGTGATCTTGATGTTCTGCTCAATAAACTTTTTCAATTCAAAGCAAGTTCTTGGCCGGAAGAAATGAACAGTAATGGGAGCTAGGGCTCTTTCTATATTTTGTGCATCTAAGGCTATTTTGCAGGTGTAGTTTCCCAAAGAGATGGGGAAGTGCAAGCCAGTGATTTTCTTATCTCTACAGGTTCTATGCAATTTATCCAATTTCCTACACACTTCTATCAAGGCCATTTTATCATTGCAGAACATGGGGAGCTTGAGAGGAGTGCTCTCATAGCCTGCAAGCCTTATATATAAAAATTTTCTGAATTGGATGAAGTAAGCACCATAGTGTGATATCAAAATCATGGATTCATCAGAAAATCTCCTCACTGTGTCACTCTCAAGAAGCTTGACAATGTACATGGTGAAAGCGTTATTCACTCTTCTGAAATTGTGGTTGCTGGTTTCCAAGGTGAACTGAGGGTAGTAGGCATATACGGGATCACCCTTATGAGCATCAATGTATGAGAAGCCAAACCATTGCCTTGATGCTGCCAGAGTATACATCAAGTATGAAGTCATGTAAAATTTATTGGTTTGTTATACATTCGACAGTTGCTCTGCTAGGTTCATACTGATGATCTCTACCCAATTGATATTTTGAGTTCCTTTACACACCATATTAATGAGTGGGCACATCTAGAAGTGAAACTCATTGGTAGAGGGTAAGCCCATGACCCAAGCCAGTAGGATTATAAAATATAACAATTCCTCATTGAAATTGGCATGGAAAAGGACCTTGGATAGACGAGATGCCCCTTTCTGAGGGTTTTTTAACCAGGACTTCGCCACCCATGCTTTATATTTTTCACTGTCCTGATCAAAAAGGGCCTGTGCCTGGTTATGAGAAATAACTATAGCATTTTCCATTTCTGGAATTCTTAGGGCAGCATTAATGGCGGCAGCGTCAAGTTTGGCGATGAGTTCCCCATGCACATTTGTCAACTCACTTGAGTCAGGATTGAAATGGGCACCGTAGGAGAGCACTGTATCCGCGCATTGCACCGAGATAGGGAAACCACCGGAAAATTCCAAACCACTGCCATGAATCACCTGTGCCATAGGTGAAGGGTTCACGTCTATCATCCTTGTCCATAAATCCCCAAAGTCGAGGTGGCGAACCTCACTGTCCCCGATATCAGGAACGACAGACTCGAGCGGTGAGACTTGCTCCTGGCCTTGGAATTTAATCTTCATGTTCTTAGCAATTTCAGGAACAGAGGTTACAATCTTAATTCGAGATGAAATTATAGGAGAAATAAGTATGTGCACAGAAATCTTTATCGCAAAGGTATGAGAAAAGGATAACAAGAAAGCAGTGTGTAAAACGCATAAGGGGGTAGTTCATTATATAGCCGTTTGGGAGAGAGAAAGGAATTTAATGCGCATTAAATACACACCTACCAACTTGGAAAGCAAGATATTTGTGAAGAGTGTGAAAAATGAACTCGAATAGCCTTTGGTTCATTTGGGACATGCGGGACGCGAAAGCGTGATTCGGCCGATCTGGGCAATGCGGGAAAAGTATGCACAAATGCCTTTAGGACATGAGGGACAAAAGTATGTGGAGTACGAGATTCGGCCAAAATGGACAGAAAGTGGACAATGGGCCCGGGTGAACTTGGGACACTTAGGACAAAAAGTTTCGACGGGCCTGAAAAGAATGCACTTTAGGTAAAGCGGCTGATTGGGGAACAAAGAGCCCGAATGAACTTGGGACACTTGGGACAAAAATGTCCGACAAGCCCGATAATCACACAAAATGACCCAAAAAACATAGTTTTTTTCAATTTTTCAACTTCTCACAAGCAGGGGAATTTTGAGTGGACAACAAATCCTTAATCCTAATAATAATTCATCATACTCAGCAATGTTGTTTGTGCATTCAAAATTGAGCTTAAAGGAGAAAGGAAACTCTTCCAAACTAGGAGAAACCAACACTATACTAGCACCATTGCCAAATTTGGAGCAAGCTCCATCAAATAGTAATGTCCATGGAGAACCTACCATACCAAGGCACTCTGATTTTTCCATCTTATTCTCTTTTCCATCAGCAAAACCAATGAAAGTTGTCAACATCTACATCAGCAAACAACACTTCATAAGAAGCATTGTTGGGATCTTCAATCAAGTGTAACATCTTCTTTTCACCATAGAGTTTGACAAGGATACCTTCAATGGTAATGGTGGTGAAAGAAATGTCCATTTGAACACTACCACCAACACTTGTAACCCACTTTCTTGACAAAAGCATACCCCATTTGGCAGGGAAATCAACAATTACAACATCAAGTTTTAAATTCTTACCTGGATAGGTTGAATGTTGCACTACTAAACCCTTCACACAACCAACAACCGGAACTTCCCTTGAATCCATGGCTATACATTTCCCATATGTTGCTGTCACTTTGATATCCAACTCATTCATGACTTCTAGAGGCATGACATTACATGAGGCACCAGAATCAAACATGCAATTGTGAAGCAACCTATCTTTTATGAGCAAAGTTGTGAATAATGAATCAACATTTAATTTGGAATCAACCAAGGATGTTCCCAAATATACTTCAAGTGCCTCTCCGAAATCTTCCATTGGTGGTGGTGTTTTAAGGCCAGCAATGCTTTGAAGAGGATTCTCAAGAAAATTTACATTTCTACTTGGTATAATCTTTTCTTCTTTCAATCCCAAGTACTCAAATGCTCTCTTCTTATGCTTAGGAATCCTAAGCAGTTCAATAATTGTAACACTCACTTTAATTTGGCTCAAAACCTGGGATATATCATTTGGAACATTCTTTGGTAAAATAGCATTGGAAGGGAAACAAGAAGGCTCATCAAATGGAGAAGTATTCTTGGTAGCTTGGACATGAAGAGGACTGATATTTTTGCATGGGACGATAGGGTTCTTGGCAATTGTTTCTTTTCTTGGATTGTCTTTGGGAATGCTTGTGAGCAAGGGTGTATTTGGCTTGGCTTGAGGACCAGCTCCTCTAACAACTTTACTTCTAGTATTATACTCTTTCTCTTGTCCAACCACAACATTCATTAACAACTATTTATCTTCCTCGGAAGGAATACCACCATCATACTTCTTGATCATTAAATCCCTTAGATATTCAAATTCATTATTAGGAATTTCAAAGGCTTGAACTACATCTACATCATGAGCTTGAGGAAGAGAAAGAAATGGTACCCTCTTTATGCAATCCCAAAAGGTTGCAACAGTCCTTGCACTTATCACATCTATTGATGTTGCTGCTTGTTATGAGCCTAAAGAGCTTCCCATCATACAAATGTCATCATCCATTTCATCTTCATTATCATCTTCAATAACTTGTTGGTCCATTTCACATGGAGGATGAGGAAGAAAAAATCTATCACACCAATCCATATTAGCAATTTCTTAAACAGTAGCAACCCTTGCAGTCAGAGGGTCAGGCACCACTCTATTTTCACGTGCTTGGGGTTGTCTATTTGCAGATCCAGCAGGCCCTTTACCTCTATCATATTGTCTTTGATCACCCCTAGGATGATTGCCAAATCTATCATGGTTTTGAGTTCTTTGTTGTCCTTGTGAACTTTTCCCAATACCTTTCTCATCCTGGGCTAGTTTGTAAGATATTTCTTTAACAGCCCCTACCAAAGTTTTAACAACATCTTCTAAATCAGCACCCTTGCTAGCTTGAGTCTTTTTAGGGTTTATCAGATTCACACCATCCCTCTTAAGTGGTTTACCAATAACTTTAATATTATTTTCAATTTGAAGTGCCATGGTGAAAGCTTGCCTCAATTTTTTAGGATTTTTGTCTCTCAAGTAGTAGGCTGCCTTTTTATCAAATGCATCTGCATACTTGATCAAGCAAGATTCATCACAAGGCCTCAAAATGATATGCAACCTTCTCAATGTTTTATTGAATCTTGTATTGAAGTCATGGACTGTCTCATTCAGGTTCTTCTTGATATTTTCAAATTTCGACAAAAGAAATCTAGGATCAGTCATGTCACCATACTGTAATCTAAATGCATTTTTCATCTCAGTCCATGAATCAATAGAGTTATTAGGTAGAGCCTTGTACCAATCCCTAACCTCTTCTTCAAGTGTATGGATAAACAACTTGATATACACATCCTCAAATTCTATCTCAAAATCTTCCATCATATTATTAAACAGTTTGAGATGCTGATCACCAGTAATGGCATTGTTACCTTGGAATTTTGGTAACCTATTTCTCACATCTTGTGGGACAGCATTTGGATAACCATCCATTCCTCCAAAATTTATAGGACCAAAGGTGTTAACAACAAATGGAGGTCTAGGTTGAGCCATATTATTTGGTGGGGGTGATCTTGGTGGTGAAACTAGCTGGTTGGGAGTAGTAATGGGTCTGATTGGAATAAATGAGTGATCTTTAAAATGACAACCCCCCAAAGGCTCTCTCTCTCTCTTGATAAACTTTAGCAAACTTAGAAACCATAGGAGCAGATTTAGGAGCAAGTTTTCTAAATACACAAGAAGGTCCCTCACCTGATGGAGAATGAAAATAAGCAAGAAGATTTACTGAATCAGATCTACTTGAAGAGGAATTATAATCCTCAATAACAGGTTGCTCTCCTTCAAATTCCACTATGGGGATCTCTTTCCTTGCAACCAAATCACCAACCACTTTCCACACTCTTCTTACTTCTAGTTCTGAGCTTCTTGATTCAGTGAGTAACTTCTTAGAAGAGTCCTTGATGAAGAGGTATCTCCTTCCCTCCAACTTGACAGATTTAAACAACAAGTTTCAAATGACAGAAATGTGTAAGACAACTGGTATTTCAAGATCCAAACAACATGGAGTCGCCACTCAGAATTTCCACCTTAGTTGTGTAAGAAAGTGCTAAAATACTCTATCAAATGTATGCTATGACTAAAAACTTTGCAAGGGTTTACAATTCAAATATTTTTCTTCTTGATTCAACCAAAAATAATGCATCCAAATCATATAAACTGCTAGTAAATGAGAAGAGCGGGCTGAGTTTGAAATCTTTTTTACCCAAAACATGCAGATCTGAAGTATGAAATGATATCTCAAGAATGTAACAGCTCAAATACTTGATCACACAAATGCTCAAACCTTTCAAACACTTCAAAACCACCAAGAAATTCCAAAAACTCCCCGGCAAGTGCACCACTTGAGTGTTGGTATCCAGTTTTAGTCTCCTTCACAACTTGAATAGCATCATGAAATTGTATAAGACACTCAAGGATAGATAGATGGTTTGTATGTAGTTTGTAGCCAGACACCAAACCTATCTGCTTGTTTTCATTTAAGATTTGAGGGAGTGGATAGCACCTTCAAAAGGGTTTTGATCTAACCCTCACTGTTTTAGGTTGTGCCTATCAACCAAGGCAAGAGAACCTATATTGCAGCCCTTATATGGTAAAGGAGATGGATATATCCTTGTGTTTTACATTTGGTATGGAAGAGGCCTTGTGAAAACATGATTAAGCATCCATTATCCAAACTCAAAGGAGTTGTCACTACTAAATGATGGAAATTCTTTAAAAACAAGGCTAAGGCTTCTAAAGACATGATGAAACCCTGATATACTTTGTGCATTTTGGTGGAAGGATTGTATTCTTTTGTTGACACACAATGCAATGCAGGGGTAATACAGGTAGGATGAGTTAGTTTGAATGAAATTCTATGGGAGATGTTAGGACAAGAGTAGCTAGGAACCACCAACTTCTTTGAGAACCTTTGCAAGAAATTTGTAACACCTACACAACAAGAACACTTCCAGAGATTTTAAATGCTCCTTCAACCAGGATATGTGCACAAATGGAGGCCTAGATCTACACTCTTCCACACAAAATTTCATAACCTGCCACAAAAAATTGAACCAAAATACCAGCAAAGTATCCAGGAGTCCCTATTCAATCATGACTTCAGGTGCACCCAAAGGTTTACAACAGTCTCATTATTCAAGGACAGTAAAATGATTTTAAATCTATTTATCTTCTATCAGATGAAAGCTCTTTGAATATAAGATTGCAAATTCCATTAAAACATCAACAATAAATGAGACCCTTTATGATCATAGAGATCCTAAATACAAGATTGCAACATGAGTAAGAAACATAAACTGAAAACATTCTGAAACATAAGTATATGCAAACTTTGCCAAGAGAATGAACCAGATAATCTAGAAAATGATCAGATACATCAGTAGGGGAAAGTCATGAGAACAATCTCACAGCTTGTTGATGGATTTGTAACTGAAACCAACTCAACATGATCAAATTTGATGCAAAGATGGGATTAAAAATGACTCTCAGGTGGTTTTCTCCAGAGAAATGGATTTATTTCTATTTTTTCTTGTGAAAATTCTAAGTCTCTCCTCTATTTTTTCTCCAACCCTTTACAAATCCTTGAAAAATAAATTTTATACCTCATGCCAACTTAGATCGTTGCATCCCAACAAAAGAATATGCTCAAGGGATCAAATTTGTTACAAAACTCTTATCCATTTAATGAAAATGACATCAAACTGTAAAACAACTCACATATTGCAAGGGATGCACAAATATTTTAAAATATTGCATGAATTCAGATCCTTATCCATCCTAGGGTCATGTTTTTGGCATTTAGACATGCTAGCATTATTTTGCAATCATTTTTCACCTTTTACTTCATCACTTTTCACCTCTACAACCTTTTATTTTCACCTTTCACATTTTTTCACGGGTCTAGGGAAAAATTTCATCAAAAAACATCATAAATCATCAAATTAGCTCCCAAAAATGGTGCCATTGCACTCAAAAGGCTAAGGGGATGCAAAATCATATAAAATTTCATGCATTTTGATGAAGAAACATAATTTCCAAGTTTCTTGGAGTTCCTATGGCACCCAAAAACGAAATTGCATAGCAACCGTTGATTTAAAAATCAACTTTTAATGTTAGCCCTCCATGTGTCAAAGATATTCCCCTTTTTCCCCTTTGGACTAGGTGGACAAATGTCTAAACATGATTGGGGTGGGTCCCCATCTTAAAAAACACATTTTCAAACCTTTTTTGACCTTTAGAAAATTTTGAAAATTTTCCCCACGTGGCCCCTAGACCCGCCACATGTCCACATGTGGGCCCCATCAAAAACTGTGGGCTAATTTGATGAATTTTTCCACCATTTTGAGAAAAGGAAAATTTCTCAAAAAAATCTGCGAGACCGAACACCCGCTCTCTCCCCTGCCACGTGGCGGTCTCCCATTCATTGCAGAGCCAACCCTCCAAGTTTTCCTTCAAACCTTTGCGAGCACTAAAACCTTTGTGGGCACACGCTCTCCCTTTTACCCTTTTTGTAAATTCCATGTGTCGCCTATTGATTGGTTGTGGGGGAACACCTCCAATTTTTCCCTGTCGGGGTTGCGGACAACTTTTTATCTTTTCCAAAATTTGTAAAAAATTTCAATATTTTCCCCTAGCTCTGAACCTCTGCCTCCTTTTGTACATGTGTCCTATTTTCATTGGACGCGGGCCTATTCTTCATTTTTTACCCTGTAAACATAAAGGCTAAAATTTCTAAAATTTTCCCTCGGCCCCTTCTTCCAGCTCACCTCCTGGACACGTGTCTTCCTCCTACTGGTCACAGGCTCTCGGGTGAAATTTTAACTTTAACATTTTGAAGTTAAAAACTTCAAAATTTTCACAAACTCCGCCCCTCCATGTTGACTTTCTTGGACACATGTCCACTTCTTATTAGAGGCGGGCCATTTGGTCAAAATTTTACCTTGGCATCCAAGGCAAAAAACAATAAAAATTTTCAAGTCCTTCATCCACTCGCCTAACCTTCCTGTGCCACGTGTCACCTTCCAATTCATTGTGGGCTCTCAGGCCAAATTTTTCCTTTGGCATTTTGAAGCCAAAAACTTCAAATTTTTTGACTCTTCACCTCTCTGCTTAACCCTCCTAGACACGTGTCCTCTTTTCATTGGACACGGGCCCTCGGGTCAAAATTTGACTTTGAGAAATTTTCCAAAATGGAAAAAAAATGTTCTAAGTGACCCCCGCCACCCACCGATCCTCCAACCAATCAAATCATGCCATGTAGGCACATCACTATAGAAAATGCGGGGCCGTGGAGCAAAATTTTCCTTTGTCAATTTTTCAAAAAGTAACAACTTTTAACATTTTCCCGACCACCCCCAACCAATAGAAACTTGCCACATCATCAAAAGGATGGAAGGATGAATTTGACAGGCAAATGACACTCGTATGCCCGTCAAAATGCAAAAAACATAGGGGATGCCCTTGAAATCAGAAAAATTGACAACCAGGGAAGATTTCTCAGTTTTAACTCCAATGAAACATGATTTTACATTGATTTAAGCCTGGGGAATGAGATTTTAACAACAAACAACTCAAATTTGATCCACTTTAATTTTTTACATGAATTTGACAAAGGGAAAAATAACTCAGCCCGAAAAAATGAAGAAATTAGGGCACAAATGGGGGGGGGGGAACTTGGAAATTTTCTTTCAAATTAGGGCAAAATCATGACCACATCATGAGCATCTTGAAAGGCACTCAACTAGAAAAAACGAGTTACAAATCACCCACTCGAGCAAATAAAATGTTTTCTGAGCAAAAAATGGATATAGAAAATTAGGGAAAAGTGTGCAAAATTCAGAAGTTTACACCAACAAATACCTTTAATGGAGGAGTTAAGTGATTATGAAGTTCCTTAATTATTTGAGAAGGTTTCATTTAGTTTGACTTGGTAATAAAACAAAATCTAACTATGCATGGTATAGACTCCATGTGGGGGTTTTATGTAGAAAACCGTAAGATAAAAACACTGGCTTGTTGTACATGTGGTAATGATGTAGAGTGACTGAAATAGGAGGAGGTGGTAAACTAATTTATGAGAGGTTGTTCCTTATGTTGACTTGAGTGATGTCATGAGGTTTCTTAGCTGTATGAGTGATATCTTGACTATCCGTTTAGAAGGTGCAATCCTCATACCATGTTTTTCTTTACTGTTGAGAGAGTAATTGGTAAGAAGTAAATACCATAAGGTATATTTCTAGTTAAAGGAAATTTTTTATAGAGTGTGGAGATATGTAAGAAAGGCTAGTAAACCCTTGACGCTCAAGATGTTTTGACTCATACATTATAGAAGCATATCAATCAAATGAACCTAGTTAAACTCTTATTGATTCGAATGATAAACTACAATGATAAGATGACCTTGATATTTTGAACTTGAGAGTCAATTCAGGAGATTGGGAGTAATTGGGACTAGTGTGGTAGAGTGATCAACTGATGTAATAAGGAGATGAATAAAAATGTCTATGAAACATGGAAGTAGTATTATGTTCTTGAAATACCTGAGAGGCTCGGGAAATGGAATGCTCTTGAGAGTGCCTAACTTCCAGATGTACATAGGTAAGTTGAAGAATCATAACATGTGCAGTGATAAGATGTAGAAGGGAGCGACAGAGGATTTTGCGATTAAGTAAGCATTGTAGTTCTAAGTTGTTGAATGTCTGTTAAATTTGAGAGATATAATCCTACTGATTCCAAAGGCCTTAAATTTATCATTGAAATACCACCAATGTAGAGCACTGGATTGAGTCCAAGAGGGGTTTGCACTTAGATGGAGGATCACTAGGGTTGTCAGATTAAGGTGACCTCATGAATATATGACTTATTTTATGTCCTCAGTGTATTGTACATCCATGATACATATCATCTAGCTGATTATTGCAAAACAGACAAAGGACAATGAGGGTGTGATCTCTTACAGTAAATCAGCCTAAAGAGATGTCTGCATCAAGCACTTTGGGAGCCATGATAGATGAAAAATGAGTATCCTAAGGGTGTAAAGTGGTTGGGTTCTACGCAAAATGATTAATGCTATCAGAATATGGGTCATTCGTCATTGGAAACCTAATATGATGTTATTGTAGTAGTAAGTAAATGAATAATTAAGTACAATGTGTATCCAAGCAAACTAAGCACAAATTCAATGAAACCTTAATTGTTAAAATAAAGGAAATAAAATACTTAGCTAGTTGGACAATGATGTCGATGGGTAACATAGTTGATCTAGAACCTAGTAAAGATGGAACCCATTGACTATCGTAACCCTAATCCTGAAGAAATATTCATGTGACTATTCGGATAAGGTGTAGGCTACCAAGAGTGCCCGCGGAAGGGACTAGGGCACCTGACTGGCATCTTGCTAGTCCTGATCTGGGATCAAGTAGTCCACGCAGGTTTTCCAGGATCTAGAATTTTTCTGGGCCTACTAGAAACTAATGTCGACCAGATATTCACTAGATTTTGCATCTCTTCTGAAGTGGACAAAGAACTATCAATGGATTCGACGAAAACCCTTACAATTGAATTTTTTTACAAAGCCAAACATCAAACCCCTAGAAAAAAAGAAAATGTAAATGAATGATGTCAGAATGAACTCAGCTACCACAATTGTAGGGAATTACTAACTACGTGAAATTGCACTAAATGGACAAGACCAAAATGTAGTTCTGGTGTGTGTGTGTGTGTGTGTGTGTGTGTGTGTGACGTGCATCATGTTCCCTAGGTGAGGTAGCGAGAAAATGAACTAGATGTAGGGTTTCAGTGTAATAGAATGTTTGCATGAAGAATAGAATGGAACGAATTGATCCCCCTATGCTTGTGTGACGAAGGATATCCGCATACTCAGAATCAAAATGGTGATGGAGCTAAGTGAATAAAAATGATCTCAATATGTTATGGATGGATGCAAATCTAGGTGGATGATAGTAGTGAACTAAAATGCTTGGTCAAAACCTCTATTATGGTGAGTATCCACTTTATATTGATAGGATTCTCTTGATCTAAAAATCCCTTAATTAACCCTGAAATGGCCAGGCGACCACTTGAAGGAAATATAAAAGACATCAAACAGCTAGAAAGAGCCCCAAAAGTGGCAGGTAAATTCTAAATATACAATTAGGGCACCCATGGTGGGATGCAAGGGCGCCCATGGGCACCCCAGTCAAAGCTAATATGATGGGAAATGCTAAAAAAATATTGAGGAATATGTGTGGTGATAGGTCAATTACTTCTTCTTAGGATGAGGATAAGGAACAAGTTCAAAGTAGCACCTTAACGGCATCAGAAGGACATGAGATGAAGACTCATCTAGAAACTAAAGACTTCACTCAAAAACCCTCTAAGATAGTAGTATGAGACTGAGGACTAAATATTGTCTAACGTACATGGATTTTGATGTCAGTACATGACACACAAATCCCATTCTTATTTCTTGGCTCAACACATTTAAGTTCCATCCAATAGTCCTTTGTCCTACTAGTGACAAGATGCTCATTCACATTTCAAATCAGGAAATTCACCTTTGAAAAGAGCTTCAGCCATTGTGAAAAGTAAGGAGACCTTTTGCAATCTCTAGCTTTGTGACCAAGATAGTCATTGACTGTGAGAATGCATTTGAACAATGGATCCATTGAAGGAAGTACCAATACCTCATGGAATTAGGTTTTCTAACTAAGTTAGAATTTCTCAAATTAGTCATCTTGGTCATATTCAGTCATAAAAAAGAAGAAAATTGGAAACTTTGAAGCCTTCATCATCATTCTTCACTATGTTCACCTACTAGAACCCTAGGCACATGTTTGAGCTCATAGTATAAAAGCTCTTTGACCATCGAAAATCCCATCAAGAAAGCTTCAGAGACTCTTTTCTAGACTTGCCATATGGATTTTCAACAGTTAATTGAAGCCATCTTCTAAATCAGACTACTTCAACCAAATCTCTTCATTCCTTAGATGATAGGTGCCTTCTTGGAATCCATTAGAGGCTTGAATCGAGGTCACTAAACAACATGTGATTTATCCCCAAATGGAAAATTTTTACCCCCAGAATGGTTTATCCACAAATCCCAACCAAACATACAAGTCATAGAAGATAAATAAAAATAATAACATGCAGATCTGATTTTTATATGAAAATGGTGACTTGCATAAGAGAGGAAAATCACTCAAAACTAATGCCAACCCACTGAATATTTAGTGGAAATAAATAAACAATTTTTATAAAGATGGAATCATGAAAGAAATACCATATTTGGTCTTTAAAAAAGGGTGAATTAATTTATTAAAATTTACAAAATGTTCCTTCAAACACACAACTGAAAATACAATTTCCTTGGCCCAAAAGTTATGTAAACCAATTGATCTTGGCTTCTAAAATTATGGCACATCTGGGAAAACCATGCCCTAGAATGTACTTATCGTTGCACCAAAAGACCGGCCTGATAGTTCCCGATACAACTTTGGCATTTAAGGGTGGATTACAAGTCCACCAAAGGACCACTTGAGTCAAGGACACATGGCCAAGGACTTACAAGGAACATCTCCCTACATTGGACAAGAGCTGACAGATGTCCCACCGGGACATAACAGCTCACCACGCTCCGTGAGGCTTGACCTTGAGACCTCTGCTTTGATACCAAGAGCGGTTGCCATTGCACCATAAGACCGGATTGATAGTGCCTGATATAGCCGTGGCAGTTAAGGGTGGATTACAAGTCCACCGAAGGACCAATCAAGTTGGGGACACATGGCCAAGGACTTACGGGGCACATGTCCCTACCTTGCGTAAGAGCTGGCAGATGTCCCACCGGGACATCATAACCTACCACGCTCCATGAGACTTGACCAGAGTGTTTGCTGTTGCACCAAAATATCAGCCCGATAGTGCCCAATACAACCTTGGCACTTAAGGGTGGATTACAAGTCCACCAGAGGACCACTCGAGTTGGGGAAATGTGGCCAAGGACTTACAGGGCACATCTCCCTAGCTTGCGCAAGAGCTAGCGGATGTCCCCAATGGACATTATTTTAATAATTATTAAGTCATATAAATTATTTTAAGTGCTCTATATTTTTTTTCTTTTATTAATGGCACTTTTTTAATAATTAAATATAACTAAATTCACCCTTATATTTTTCCTATGGTCGTCGGGTTGAAAAAATAGGCCAAAGGTCTTCGAATGGGAAGGGGATATTACAATCCTCCCTTCCCAAAATTGCTTGAGGGAAAACAATTTTGGGAAGGGAGGATTGTAATATCCCCTTCCCAGTCAAATACCTTTGACATATTTTTTCAACCTGATGGCCAAAGGAAACATATAAGGGTGACTTAAGTTATATTTAATTATTATAAAGTGTCATTGATAAAAGAAAAAATATATAGAGCACATATAATAATTTATATGACTTAATAATTATTAAATCTAGGATGGAAAAGGCTCAAATATAAATTGTTATCCATCCTAGGTAAAAACGTGACTTGCCTTAGAAAGGGGAATGAGAACATAGAAAGGATAAATGCCCATTTTACTATGTATTTCCCCTAGACAAATGTGACTTGCATTAGGAGGGAAAAGGTTGTTGGGAAAAGCATTTAATATGGGAAAATATTAAATGCTTGTATAGGGAAAATCCTTATGAACTAATTGGATATTGTAGAGGTTTTTTTGGGTCTCTTCTTCCTTTATAAGGAGAAGTTGACTTGAGGAGAAGGTATTGCATAACCATTTGATATTTTCTTATTTGCGTCTTAAGATTGTAGCTTTTGCATACACGCTTGGATTTTATTTAGCTTGTGGAGTAAGATCCCACAGGGACCCCAGCTTCAGTGGTGAGAGATTCATTCCTAGCTAGTAGGGCACTCTTCGATGGTGAAAGATCCACCCTATTTTTTCATTATTTAAGTTGATTCAGGGCTGATTTGTTTGGGAATCAAAGTATCTTGTTTTATTAATTTTTGGAGTTGATTTAATGCCCTAAATCTGATGGGTGACCTAATTTTTAGGGAATAATTAGGGTTTTTTTGTTGTTCAAAAAATATTTTGAAATATTATTCTTCATATTTTTGTGGCCCAAGATCCAAAGTTTCAGCTCATTTGGACTTCTCTAGCAAAAGATATGAATTTTTGAAGTTATGTTACAGACAGGGTTTTTACATAATTTATTGCAGCCTTGTTTACATCTGAAATCTGTAATTTTATACATATTTGGGCTTTATAAATTAGTGGTACTAGATTTGAGTGGAAAAATATAAATTTATAGGCTGATTGGTGTGGGTTTTCCACTTAACCCAATTCACATTTCCTTATTTAATACAAATTTGTGTGATACTTGTTTGGTATTTTGTCTACAAGTTACATTTAAAGTTGGGATTGCCTAAAATCCGTCTAGGGGCTAAAATATGTCCATTGGGGACATTACAGATTTTAGCTTCTCATAATCATATAGTTGTTAAATTTCATGCTTCTGAAAATGACTCAATATGGATCCTTTCCAACATCTATGCTCCCAACATTGCTGCTAGCATATGAAAATTATGGGAGGAGTTAAAATACTTCAGAAGCAGATTTAAGGATTATAATTGGTTGGTCTTGGGTGATTTCAACACCCCTTTGAACCCTGGGGAAAAATATGGGGGTAATTTTGATTTCTCAGTTGGTATGGATGAATTTTTTGAGTTTGTATCTTCTCTTAACCTCATGGATATTGAGCTACATGGAAACCAATTCACTTCATCTAACAAAATAACTGGTGAGATTTTAATACAAGTAAGTGTTATCCAAATAACTCTCCTAGTTATTTGGGTAACTTGTATAGATATTCTGGCACTGAGATATTCATTGTAAGGTTACTCAGAATCAAGTTCACTTGGCACATTACCTTCGTAACATTTCCTCCCACCTTCCCCTTCTTTTCCTCGCATGCCCTTGCACGCTTCATGTTCTTCCTTTCCACTCTCCTTTTCCTCTTTGTTCTAATATTATCTTGAACACATGTTCTACACATCCTTATTATTCATAGTTGTTATTCACCCTACGTATGCACCTCACACTTGCTTCAATTAGCCAAGTCTCTGGCCTTCTCACATGCCCCACACATCTTTGTAATAGTTGTGCCTTGACCATGCGTTCTCTACTCACCACTTTACCTGATTTCCCCATGTGTGTTATGTGTTCCTTCCTTATTCCTTCTTCTGTGTGCATACCTTCATGCCCTCCTTTATGCCTTTCAATTCTAGTTCATCCTCTGACATGATTTAGTGTGCCAAATGCAACCAATCTATGTGTGCCAACAAGGCACCGAATCCTTGCGAAAAAATCAATGAATGACATGTGGCAAATGACAAGAATATTTACATAGTTATCCATCCTTTTAGCCAATCAGCATGCGCCATGTGTCTTGTGTGTGCATATGACTCTGAACAAAATTCTGACAGGAGTATATTTTTCTATAGATCTTTGATTGGTGAATGTCTAGTCTCAATCGATAGCTGATGATGTAGGCTATAGTGCTAGACATTCAGCTTCAAATTCTTGGTAGATCTGGTAGGTGAGAAATAGGAAAATGTCTTTTTGAGCATTAATAAGAAGATTTAATTTCTCCAACCACCCGATTTGATCTGATTCTCCCTCCTTCCTTCTTCAACATGCCAAATAAACTTAGGTAAGTACATTTGACATATTCCTAGGTGGATTCGCAGGAATTGAATGCATCTTATTGGTGGTTGCATTTTAATTTAGGATTTTCTCTCCTCCTCTTCTTCATCCATGCATTCATCTATAAATGTAAGATATGGAATCATTTTTAATGTTGGATACTTGGAATCCTTACATATTTTTTCTAAAGAATTCTTATTTTCTATATTTTAAGTTACATACCTCTGGATCTAGTTCTTGCATGTGGATATCAACCTATTTCGTCATTATAATAGCTCTGTGAATTTATAAAAGTAATATAAGTGTCATTTTGTGACTATTCTCTATCCTAATGTGTTTGGATTACTTCTTCTTTCCTTTTACTTTGCATTTCATTCTCATTGTGCCATTCTACATCCCTTGCACCTCATTATTCAGTTGTGTTCCATGAGACTTATTTGGTAAATACATTTTAATTTATGCTACATGTACCTAGCCTTCTTTCATGTATTTACTTTCATTTTCACTCATAACAAATAGTTTTCATCTATATTTTTCTATTGTTATCACCATTTAGTGTAGTTTCCTTTCATGTTATCATTAGCTTATTTTTCCATTTCAGCACTAGGAGTAGTAGTAGTAGTAGAAATAGATAGAGGAATCGACCTTCTCTGGAGATCCATCTCAAGTGTACAAGGTCCCACAACTTGATGATGATTCCATTGTGATCTAAAATAACTTGGTTCCTCTAGATCCAAGACACAGGTATGAGTTTAATGACCAACAGTTATTGGCATGCTCAGTGTGACAAGCATTGAAATATTAAATTTCACATTGCTAAGTTCTGGTGTGTGGACTTAGCATTTCAGCCTTTGGAGGCTCATTTCAACACATTTGGCAACTTCCAACATTTCAGATCTCTGGTTTAGCAGCCCTAAGTGGCTTTCATGAGAAGAATGCATTCAAGATAAATTACAAAAACTGAAGATTCTTTCGAGTACCTCTAGCTATCCCTGAGAAAAGTTCATTTCTAAAATTCTAAGCAAGTATCTCCATCTCTAGTGTGTCATGCTCATTCAAATCCTCCTTGCCACAAAAAACCAACGTGTCCTACTATGGTACATCATCCACCTCCTCCACTAAGTAAATTTCTTAACTTCACTGAAAAAAAGTCCCTTGGTACTGGCCATGCAACATGATATGTCAAATGACATGCTTAAAAGTATTCCATACTTTTCTGGCGAGAAAAAATAACCCCTCAAGAGCAATTCAAGGATATAACGAACGTATTTTCACTCTACTTGATCACACAGGATGATGTAGTAGTCAGGATACTTGCAACCTCTTTTAAAGGAAAATTTATTCAATGGTATTGAGGCTTGAGACTTGGATCTATTACCACTTGGGATGAGCTTGGAACAAATCTTTGTAATTACTTTGACGATAAGTCAAATCACTTGTCTTTGGTAGAGCAACTGAGAATAATAAGGAGGGTGCCCAACGAGCATATGACTTATTTCAACATCAGATTTCAAAATACTTGGGACATAATCCCTC
Organism: Taxus chinensis; assembly: GCA_019776745.2. Classification (NCBI taxonomy): domain Eukaryota; kingdom Viridiplantae; phylum Streptophyta; class Pinopsida; order Cupressales; family Taxaceae; genus Taxus; species Taxus chinensis. The sequence goes on along the minus strand of CM034151.1, from coordinate 11,193,360 downwards.
TTGTGGTAAGACCTACAACCCAAGATGTTTATTTGTATTATCTAAAGGTGTTGAATAATGATATATCAGTCATGATTCAATTCAGGTAGGACATTGCCAGCTGCTTATAATATTACATTAAGGGCAGAAAATAGTCTTATTCAGGTGGGGAAAATAGCCCCTATATCACCTATGCCATTGTTCCCAGTAATATCACAAGTTCCCCAACCATCTTTATCCCCTATTTCTATTCCTGAGAAAAGTTCGCAACCTGTTGCATCAACGTTCTACTCTAAAATAGAGAAAAAAGAAGTGAAGACTTAAAGACCATGATTAGAAATTTGTCAAATAAAGTCATATCATTAGAGAAACAACAAGAACAATCCTATAAAGGCATTTATATTTAGACGCATAGCCAAATATATAAACATTGGCGGAATCAATATGGAAACCATAGTTACGTACCCAACCAATAAAATGAAAGATGACATGCTAACGCACATCTACCCTTGCAAGTAGTTCCTCATGTTCCATCTATTCTAGTACCTAGTACATGTCAGCCACTTATTCTAGTTTAGAACAATTTTACGCAGGATTCAGAATGGTGCTTCCCTTGTAACATACCTCATATTCAATATAACTATGCCAATTTTGCACATGCCCAAGCCTACATGATCCAAAACGCTTCCAACTTTGAACCTTCAATAAGTGCACCTGAAATATAGAGCCAAGAAAGGCAAGAAGATCCTCCAGAGGAAAAATTGATGTTATTATGCACTGAAGAATTTTGTGTAATCAACCAAACTATAGAGGATGTAAGAAGACTTTGTGCCCAAGTTGCAAAAAACACAAGGTACAAGAAAAGAATGCTCAACTTTGGTACACAAGTGGACCAAAAAAAGTAGAAAGATGCATCTAGTGGATTCAATAGTAAAATAACTTAGGTTCCTACACAAGAGATTGCACACAAAGCTTCTCCAGAAGTGGCTTGTGCGCCTCATTTTATAGGTCAAACCCTCAACTTCAGATAAATCCCCTGTTTCCATGCCTGAGTAGTCAAGAAAGGAGGTTATCATTCCCTAAATTCAAAAGTTAGTGAGTCCTCCATTTATCATTGTGGACCAGATGCAGAAGAAAAATATAAATTTCACAATGTGGGATGCCCTGACCATTCCATCCCAGCATGACCTGTTGCATGAAGCTCTATCACAACTCCCGTGCACTAATCCAACTATACACAAGTCGCACGCTTATATAAAAATTTTCTAAGAAGAGGAGAAACAAGTAAGTAAAATTGTAAAAATCCCACCTTTCTATATGTCCTTGATCATAGGAAAACACCTAGTGCATAACTACATGATTGAATTAGGCACTAGTACTTCTATTATTCCTAAGAAGATAGCTGATGTCTTAGGTCTCAAGTATAGCCCTCTGTAAAAAGGAGTCCTGCAACTTGATGGCTCGATTTTCACTACCTTAGGAGTCATCAAGGATCTTGAGTTGACCCTCCATACATGTCCAAGCCTCACCATAACTCAAGATGTATCTATCATTGATTGACCCTCCTTTGTTTTCCCTATGTCTATCAAGAGAAGTTGCTGCAAAAGTGGGTGGTTACTTGTCTTCTGATTGGTCTCATATGTTACTAAAGACAAGGTACAACACTCAATTTACCATAACAGATGAGCCAATATTTTTATATCATGTAAAGACATATGTCCCATCCCCTCTCCAAGCCAACTATATAATCCAAGAACCAACTTCAGTTCATGAAGATCATCCTCTTCCATCTTCTATCCATGGTCTTGTACACTATAAATGGGTAGAGAGGCACCATAAATTTGACCCATATGTTGAAGAAGTGGAATCTTATGAAACTGGAATTGGTACTTACTACATTCTTGAAGAATAAGTTGTGTTGCAATGCGCGCTCAAAAAAGACCAAGTTGAACCTGGTCTATGCAAGTTATACTTTGATGGTTCTAGAAGCAGAAATGGCATGGGAGTACCAGTCATTATCATTTCCCCTAAGGATGAAAAATTCTTCTTCACACACAGATTGTAGATTACCTATTTTAACAATGTGCTAGAGTATGAAACACTAGTTAATGGTATTCTTGTTGTTGAAAAGAAAATATTAAGGTGTTGCAGATCTTTGGGGACACAGAATTGGTTATTCACCAAGTTACCAAAAAATTCCAGGAAAGTAATAAGATTCTCAAAGCTTATAAGGATATATTTTGGAACCTCCTTTAGAGATTTGATGCTCTAAATCTATAGGTGGTGCCACGAAAAATGAACAAGGAAGTTGATCAAATGGCCATGCTTCACCCGTAGTTCTCTCTTGCTGAGGATTTTTTCAAAGGAAACACTCAACACATTAAGATGGTGATTAGAACATCCATTCCAGAAAAAAATACAGATGGAAAGTGTTTGAAAGTGATGCATAGATTGTCCAGTTCATCCAGAATAAATTTGAATTCTCATCAAGAATGCTATCTAACTTGCATGACAACTATGGGGACCAAGTGATACAGTTGAAGACAAACAAGATTCCTAAAGGGCTATTCACCTTATAAATAATGTTTATCTCTGATGATTATTTCAACGGTGAAGAAAGGTACATGTGCACCATGCAAGAATATTTCTCCCCAGTTACTATTGCGCATGGGAAATAGTTTTTTCTTGGTAATACTTGCATGCACAAGGAGAAGTAGGCCTTCATCTCTCTCTTTCAAAAATACAGTGATATCTTTTCATGGGAGTATGAATACCTCAAAGGTTTTGATCCAAGAATTTCTCAACACTCCATTGATTTTGATCCTGACATCAAGCCTATCAGACATAAGCACCAACCAGTTAATCCAAAGATAGAGTGCCTCATGATAAAGAAATTATCAAAACTCATTGAGGTAAAAATAAATTTTCCCATCAAGTACTCTACTTGGGTCATGAATCTAGTTCTAGTGTGCAAGAAGAACGGTAAAATCAAAATTTTTGATGATTTCAAAGATTTGAACAAGCCATCTTTAAAGGATCATTATCCTTTACCTTTAATGGATCAGATTCTGTAAATTATGGCCAGCACATAAATATTCTCAATGTTAAATAGGTATTCAGGTTTCAATTAGATCCTAGTCAAGGAAGAGGATCAATTCAAAACATCATTTACAACCAAGAGGGGAATGTATACGTATAAAAATATTCCCTTTGGTCTATTAAACATAAGTGCCACATTTCAACGTGCCATGGATATTTCCTTCAAAATTTACACAAATGACTTCATCTTGGTTTACCTTGATGACATGCCTATCTTTTTAAAGTAGAACATGGATCATATGGCGTACTTACAGAAAGTATTTGAGAGATGTAAAAAAAATGGTGTATCTCTTAACCCCAAGAAGTGAAATTTTTCTGTGGCATAGGGAAAGCTCTTGGGCCATATGGTTTTGAAGGATGGTAATGTAATCGATACCGAGTGCATTTTAGCAATATTTTCTCTTTCCCTACAGGTGGACAAGAAAGCCTTATAGTCCTTCCTTGCAAAGATCAAATTTTTTAGGTGTTTTATCCCTAACTTTGCAAGACTAGTCCGGCCCATCACCTTGATTCTCAAGAAGGACATGGCCTTTAGATAAATAACAGAAGGAAGAGAGAGCTTCAACATAATCAAGTAAGAAAATTATCATGCACCAACACTCATCAACTCGGATTACTCAAAGGATTTCATCCTTTATGCTTGTGGCTCTAATGCAAGTATTATTGTAATCCAAATAAAAAAAATGAAAAAGGGATGGAACAAGTAGTGGATTTCTTCAGCCAGACGCTAAAGGATTATGAATTAAAATACAATCAAATAGAGAATCAGGTCTTCACCATCATGCATGTGCTCAAGAAATAAAAAATTATGCTCACCAAAAATCATATTAAGATATTAGTCTCCTACTCTTCTGTTAAAAAATTCATCACGAGAGCAGAAATTAATGTGAAGAGAGTATGATGGGTGATAAAAATCATGGAATATGATGTGACTATCAATTCCAAAAAACTGGTAAGAGGTAGCGTGCTTTACAGAAAGATTTTCGAAGATGCACAAAATGAATCTGAGACTTCATTATTTTTGGATGACGACCTCCCATAACGTAGAACTTGAGCAGAATACATATCCTGGTACGTGTGACTGGATGAAGGATGTGATCACATTCCTTTCTAAGGGTGCATACCCTCTTGGGTTAAACAAGGAAAACAAAATATATTTTAGGTTACAATCTATCCCTTATGTTTTGATCAATGGAATTTTCTTCAAGAAGAATCTTGATGGTGTGTTGTTAAGATGTATCAATGGCGCACAAACTGAAAAGGTGTTAGCAGAATTTCACAATGGATTCTTTGGCGGACACTTCTATACCAAAACCACAAAAATGAAAATCATAATTACATGTATCTTTTAGCCTAATCTATTTGCAGATGCACACAAGTGGGTAAAAGAATTCAAGGAATGCACTTTCTTTACAGGAAAGAAAAGATTGGCAGTGCTTCCCCTCTGACCAATTCAAGTAGATCAACCTTTTACATAATGAGGTCTTGACTTCATAGGCATGTTCAATCCACCTTCAGGTGCTAGACACAAGTGGATGTTGACATCTACGGACTACTTCACTAGATGAACAAGAAGTTTGTCATGCTCAAAGCAATCAACGGAGTCATTCATCCTTGACTTTCTTGAAGGCATAGTCACAAGGTTTGAGCATTCCTCAAACCATTATCTATGATAATACAAAATCCTTGCTTGGGACCAAAATCACTAATTGGACTCTAAATATGAGAATCTATCTAAAAACTTCTTCCAACTATTACCCCCAAGGAAATGGTCTGGAAAAGTCAACAAAGAAGAACTTGATCAAAATCATGAAGTGCACAATGAATTTCAACCAAAGATAGTGGCATACAAAGGTCTCACGTGCACTCTAGGAAGAAATAATCACAGTCAAAAATGAAATAGGAACTTCACCTTACAAGATTTTCTATGGAAAGGAGGCTACCCTTCATTTGACACTAGATTTGAACTCATTGGAACTTTCCCAGTAGCTGGAATTCAAAGGTGTAGACCAGAGAGAAATCAGAGTGACATAACTAGTTAATCTTGAAGAATCAAGAAAATCTGCCACAGTCAAGCTAAAACAACATCAGCAAGCAAAAAAGAAATGGTTTGTTGGAGAGGCTAGGCCTCAATCTTTCAAAGTTGGGGACTTGGTCTTAAAATGGGATGCTGACAAAGCTAAACCAGGGTGCAATTCAAACTTTGATACACTTTGGAGTGGCCCATACACCATCAGTTCGTGAAAAGAGGCTAACTCTTTTGATTTAACTTAGCACGCTGCAAATCCCAGTAAATGGGATCCATCTCAAACCCTTCCATTAAGTTTGTTGCATTTTTTGTATATATTAGCACATTTTTAATTCCTCTAAGTGTGTTGCACACAAAAATTTTATTTGTACATAGTTATTTCTTCTCATATGCTTCTTGCAAACACTCTTCTTTTGCTTCCAATATGCCGACATTTTAAGTAGTTTGTAAAATTTGGAATAAATTCAAGAAATGATCCTTCAAGTGACTTCAGGGGTAGTTCTTCAAAGCTGTAAATTAGAATTCTATGATTATATAAAAGACTCTATTCCCAATGAATGCTTCAGGCTACTGATCTCCTTCATATAGCGAGCAGATGGCCTCGAGATTCACCAAATATGTTATCTAAATAATTTTCCTAGTTATTTGGGTAACTTGTATACATATTCTAGAAATTTTTCTCTTCATTACAAGCTTGTGCACACTCAAGTTCATTTGGCACATTCCCTTGGTTGCATTTCCTCGTGCGCCTCGCTTATTTTCCTCATGTTCCCTTGTAAGCTTCCCCTTCTTCCTTTCCACTCTCCTTTTCCATTATTCACCCTACGCGTGCACCTCACACTTGCTTTAATCAGACAAGTCCCTAGCCCTCACACATGCCCAACACATTACCCTATAATAGTTGCACCTTGACCATGAATTTTCTTCTCACCAACTTTCCTCATTTCCCTATGCTTGTGTTATCGTGCAAATGTACAACATGGAAATTGGAAGTTTCCAAGCATGACAATTATACCCCTGTGCCGAAATTTTTATGTTTTATCATTCCTAGGCACCCCAAGTCAGATCCATTACTCTGGACACCCCCTATTTGATGTCAAATTGGTCCCCTCAGTGATTTATGAAATTCTATTCACTCCCCCTAGGTGATTTTAGGGAACTCTTAAAAGATTTTATCATCTAGCAGTATTGGGAAGGGTTATCATTGGCCTTCCTTGGACTGGATCAAACCTTGTGGAGTGGAACGGAAGGGAAAAATTCTACATGGATGTGAATTGAATACCTTATAACATTAGGGAATTATTTTGGAAGGTTTGGGGAAGTTTTGAATTACTTGGAACAGTTTGAGTAAAAAACAGGGTTCACAAGCCTAGGCAGTACACAGGCCTAAAATAACTACTAGGATTCAGAAGAATATTCCAAGAGCTCCAGATGGAGTTAGAAGTAAAAAAAACATCTCCAGAATTAGGATCCCAAGACCTAGATGATGATGAAATAATATTTTTCACAACACCTTGGAGCATAGGATTGGTAGACAGTTTATATCAGGCATAAGTGGAGTCTCAAATCAAACATCCACGTTTTCTAGGATAATATGGTTGAATAAATACATGAAACCCCCACCATTGGATTCCAAATTCCATTTATAGTCAAGATCATATAAAATTTCACCAATAAATTCCACCGGGAGCTCAAGTTATCATCATTCCAAGTCACCCTCTTAGAGATAGTCTAGGAGTAGGTCAATTTTTGGGAGGACACATGTCAGCACTAGGATCCTAGCAGGATTTTATGTCCTACAAGTCCCTGAGGTCAGGTACATAATCCCTTAAAAAATCCACCCGGACCCTATGGGGATTCTTTTGGTCACCCACGTGATTGACTTTCATCCCCCAAGTGCATTTTTGGAGCTCAACCTCCTTGTCATGGAATCAAGGACACGTGTCACCTCTAGGACACCAAACATGGAAAAAAATTCCAAACCCTCTAGCAGAGTTTTTTGGTCACCTATGTGACCAGTTTCCAACCACCAAGTTCTTCTCAGGCCCTTTTTCTCAAATCCCCTACCATCGGATTAAGTGACATGTGTCACCTCCAGGATCACCATGGAAATTGATGTCCCTCACATCCCTGAGGTGAGGGACATCAAGGAAACAAAATGTTCCCAGCCCCTCCATGTGCATTTTTTTAATATTCAAATCCAACACTTAGTTGTTTCTTCCCCCTCATTTCTCCTTCACCGTTTCCCACCATACCATGGCTTTGCTCAAGCTTGTCCAAACACCTAGTCTACCAATGTTGATCCAAACCAAATCCATCATGATCAAAAAACACTCCAAACCATGAATTCATAGTAATATGTAGGCCTTAGATAAAAATGGAGTGAAATGATGAAGAACAAAGAGAAAATGGGGATTTTTCGCTAGATAACTATGAAGACACCCAATTGAAAGCTCCTCATATCTTGCAAAGTACAAATCAAATCGGGATGCCATCTTTTGTAGACTTTCACCTTTTGTAATAAAATCAAGATACAACAAACAAGAGGTCAAATGGTGCCTAGAATCATTTTCTCAAACAAAATCCTCACTTCGTCTACTGACTCACATTCGTCAAATTTCCCATCACTCCGGAAATGGAAATGAACTAAAAACTTGCACATGGGCTCTAAATAAAGAACCTATCACATTGGGGTTGTTTTCATCACAAACAGAGACAAAAACCAAACCTACAAATTTTAAGCTCCATTAATGGCCACCATGGTAGCTTAGTGCCTAAAGCCACTGCCAGGTCAAAATTTCAAAATTTATTTCTAATCATTCTAGTGGGCAAAACTATGTGAAATTCAGAGGGTGTGATAGTAATAACAAGATGTGTCCAAAAAAGTATGTTCTATCATAAATTGAGCACTAGGAACAATCTTTCTAAAAATAGTACATTTTCCTATATAGATTTATTATGTTTGGAAATTCATCATCAAAAGAAGTTGAGACAAAGGTAGTGGGCATTGAAGATCATGAGGAAGCCAGAATGAGTGTTCAGAGCATAAAACAGTGAAAATGACTACTTATTAAAAATAATAAGTCCCTTATATGGGTGTTTACTAAAAATAGTAAGTTGCCCCAAAGAAGTGGCTGAGGCAAGGGTAGTGTGTGTAGGATTGAAAGAGGGAGTTCATCACATCATGATGGTCAAGAAGAGGAAATATCACCTCTCACTAAAAATATTATCATATGTAGGCTAGGAGTTGCATTCATCAGCAGAATAGTTCACTCAACTTGGCAAGCATTTACGAGATGATTTGAAGGAGATTCAAAGTGTGCAAAGAGTTTGAAGATTAAGAGTATCACTGCATTTGGAGCTTTCCATCAACAAGGATCAACGAACTTCATCAAAAAGGACATCTCCTCTTCTTCTTCTCTCTCTTTCTCTCTCCTCTTCCCCCTAACTTTCTCTCACTTTCCAATATTCTAATTTCACGTTGGGATTGCACTTATTCATATGTTCTAATGTTCCTAATGTAATAAGTCACCTTGTTGTTGTAAAAAGGGACTTTAAATTTTCCTAGGAAGTTGAAAATTTTTAAGTTGTGTGAGGACATATGATATTTTAAACTCGTGAGTGAATTATACTTGGAGAAAGCAAAGGGGATATCTATTTTATTCTACTTTCCTCCACTCTCAAATTTCTTCCATTCCCACATTATGTACAACTTACGTTTAAGCATCAATACAAGAAGAAGGAGTTTGTAGCCTCTTTGATGAGGATATTTAGAAACTTTGAATTGACAATATTATCTTGTCTTGATGTCATTTGCAGGTTTTTTTCTTTTCATAAATGCATGTGATGATACTTTTGACTAGTGTGTGCACGAATCTGATTTCCTACCTGCAACATTAGTTCTCCTACCTCTTTCCTCACTCCCCTTTACTGCACTTCACACAAATTCCTCTATAACAAATAATTGCTAGATTTGTCGCAGGGTCATTGGAGTGTCCCTATTGGATCCCTGGTCGAAATTCCACCACATAAATATTCCTTTCCATGTGCATGCATATACGGAAGATGCACTGGTTAAGTAGAGGGACTTAAATTCCCAGAGTGTTGGCAAGATAACCACCAATTTTTCCCCAACAAATTTTCTCACCAACAGTTTTTAGCACCCACCATGGGGCAGATTTAGCACCATCTACACCCAAAATATGACCACAAGGTTCAAAAATTAAAAAAAAAAGGTTCATGAAATTCCATTGCCAAAAGATACAGTATTGATTTCTACACATGACTTTTCACATTCCATAGTTTCCTTTCATGTTCACACTACAAAATTTTCCAAAAGCTGGTTGGAGGAAGATACACAAGGTTGAGAAGGTTAAGAGGTGTTGTTGATTCCAATTTCAAGGCTTTGAAAAATCAGCAAGAACGAATTAGAGTTAGTCTATACTTCTTCTCTCAAGCCTCCTCTCCATTCAGTTCTTCAAATAGTTCACTTAGAAATCCTGTCAAGACTCCTGTTGATACTCCCCTTGAAATTCTCTCATTTTTCAACCACCATTGGTCATTTAGTTCCTAGAAGAATAATAATTTATAGAAGAAAGAGAAGAAACATAAATGACAATGAAATATAAAGAAGAAATACCTCAACTCATTGTTTCATAGGGAAGGAATACATGCCTGCTTTCTCTTGAACCCCCTCTTCATGATCTACCAGCAGGTTCCCATAATAACTTTCCAAAGTTCAAAGGTGACAAAGTAAAACATCCTGAAGAACACATCATTGCTTTCACAACATCATGTGGAATTCTTGGTGTCCAACATGAAGACGTTGTTTTGAGACTATTCGTGGAGTCCCTCTAAGAAAAAGTAGTAGAATGGTTCTACCTCCTGCCTACTCAGTCCATCACGGGTTGGAATGATATCAATGATTCTTTTGAAGAGATATTTAAATCAATTGAAGACTATTAGGACCTCTTGGTGTAGTTGGTTCAAATAGAGAAAGGAGAAAATGAAACCATGAGAGACTTTGTGGCTCATTTTGAGTGGTTTCTTTATAGGATACCTAAAGAGGATTCGCCATCTTAAAACAATATCAAGAGATTCTTCATCAATGCTCAATCATCAATAGTAGGATTTTTTCTATGAAGATCCCAACCAAGGAACATTGTAGAAGCATAAAGGATGGCCATTGAACTTGATGATGATCTCATCCTCTCTGGAAAGATCAAGAACCCATCAAAGGGAAAGACCCAACATCCTGGAGATGAGAGAACCAATCCATCGTTGTAAAAGTTTGCGAATGAAATAGCATCTTTGAAGAGGTAATTTTTTGAACAAATTTCTTCCCAAAGAAGCAACGAAAATCAGAATGTAGGAGCACCCTGAAAGCTTTCCTTGGAGGCCCCACCTATCATTGCAATTTTTAGGAGTAAGGAAAATGAAGAGGATTTTTTAACAAGAAAGTAAAGGTGGTGGTTACCTAGAAAGTGATGAGTTTGACAATGATACATAAATAAGATTTTATGATTATTCTGGAGGTTATGAAGAAGACAAAGAAGATGCACCCAGTTTCTCATGTGTGGTATTCACTCATTCTTAGTCTAAGAAAAGAGAATCTCCCTCCACTAATGCAAAAGAAAAGAAGGTTGATGATCCTCCTATGGCGACTCCAAAAAATAAAATAATAAATCAAGGATCCCCACTTCCATCTTCCATAAAGTCTACATTTTTGGAGCCTGGCCCTGTAGCAAGTAAGAATACTCCCGCAATCCCAAGTAAGTCTTTTGATGTCTCTTTCAAGTCTAAATCTAAATATGCTCCTATAAAATCTATTACTATGAAAGCTCCTAGTGTACCTTTCAAAATACCCTCTATTCCCCAAAAATATACTCCTACTTCCAAACCTGTCCTAAATGAAAAAGCATTCCCTTCACCCCCCTTGTCTACATATTCTCCCTTTGACTTCATAGAATATGCAAACCAAGCCAAAGTGTAGATTACCAAAACTGAATATTTGCAGACTCATCTTGAACAATTTGAGATGTTTTTTTGATATATCAGGAGTGGTAGTCTAACACCCAATGTTGTAACTTCTAGTTCCAAAGGCATGCTACTAGACCCACCTACACCTCCTTCACAGAACATTATTTCTCCGAGTCCATCAAAGACTGATAAATTTGAACCTTTCTAAGGCTCCCTTATTGTTGGAGAATATGTACTGAAAAATTACATAATAGATTATGTTTCCTCAGACAACATGATTCCTTTAAAGGTTTCCAAGGCTCTCAAAATTACCATGAATTCACCTAATGGCTCTTGTTACTCTTTGGAGTCAAAAGATCTCTCACTTGTAGGTAAGGTCAAAGATGCGCAGGTGGATCTCACCATATTTCCAGACATGAAAGTTTCAGTGATAATTTTGGTAGTAGACGTCCTAGTCTCGTTTGGAATGTTGTTGAGTGGAAATTTTTGCTGAGACTTGGGAGGGAAAACTTAGATGAATTAGTCTTCAGCAACCATATTACTAAAAGGAGTGTTGAAAATTTTTGGTCATCATAAGTATGGGGATTTGAAATTTTTATTGGTTAAACATTGGGGCATTTCAGTTACAGATTACAGAGATTGAGTTCATTAAGTTGAGTTGATTACAGATGAAGGTGATTAGTCGGAATTTGAAACTAGGAATGTTGTCCCCAAACAAAGAGCTGGTTACATAAATGGAAATCTCTCATTTATATTCATCAAGCTTCATGAAAGATAATATGACAACTTGATGGGGATAAACGTATTGCAGTTTATACAATTAGCTAATCATTTCAAAACTACATTCACAATTGCAGATTTCAAATAATCAACTTCACTTTATTATGTGGTGCTCATCATATTTATTGATTTTTATTCATTGAAGTTGCTTATGATTCATGAAATTACATCCATCTATGATGTCATAAAAATGTTAAAAGTGACTCTTTTTCTGCTACCTCCATTAAGAAAGTACTGCCACCCAAATAGTGACAATAATGTCTGAATGGAGATAGTAGGGAAGAGTCAAAATGAAGAGCATATGCTTAATGCAGTAAAACAACATACAAGGAGGCACATCTCATTCAATGGTTGCTTACTGGAGTTACAGGTATTTATTTTAAGTTTATCTCTTATATTAATTCATTTGATTGAGATATTGAGTTGCTTACATCATTGTACAATCAAAGAAAAAGTTGAATGCAGAAAGAGATAGTCAACTCATTATTTCAATTTAATGCTTTATTCATAAGAGGTTACAAGTTTTCCCACACAAGCCATGGGATGTGACTAAGTAACAACATCATATACATGGAAAAGAGAATATTGCATGTGCTAAAGAATAGGAGTAGAGGAGTAAAAGTGAACCCATCATTGCCTTTTCTATTTTCATTCCTGCTCTGCATCATCTGCATCTCCAGTTTCATTTCCTCTTCATCTTCCACTTTCCATCTCCATCTTCTTTTCTCATCACCTGTAAGATAAAGAGCAGTACCTGTCAATTTTGAGCTCCGGGTACATTTTTATTCCTATACATATATTCTAAGGCAAATACATATTCTAAGTTCAATACATCTAATGGTACTTGAAAGAAAGAAATACATGGCAGCAGATGAGAGAAGAGTGCATAAAGAGAAATTAGTGGCAGAAAGCAATAAAAAGGAAAAGGATTGAAATAGAAAAGTAGAATCTGAAATAGATTACAAAAGAAATAGATGTGGAGATGACATGAAAAAGAAGTTGAAAACAGTTCACAAAAGGAGAATGAAGAAGAAATCAAAATCACATGCATATAAGAGAGGCCAAAAAGCCTATATTTTTCTAACTTATTTCTAAGTTTTGTAGGAACATGTTGTAACATGAGAATGAAAAAGATTAGTTTAACTGGTTAAGAAAGAAGTGGCTACTATTTACTTTCAGGAGAATGGAAAAAAAACATCATTTCAAGATGGTTTACAGAAAGAAAGAAGAATCAAGATGAGTAAAGAAAACAAAGCTTTTACAAATTAAGTTGAAAATATAAAAAGGAGAGAGGAAAATAGTCATTTTGGAAAACTTTTACCAGAGTCTCCCCTTGTAAAAGTGACTTTTAATTTAGAACAGAATTGAAAATTAATGCTTTATCAATAAAACTGAAATACAGTGATTACTTTACTGTTTCTGGAAAGGAAAGATCATTACAGAAATAAACATAAATGATTTTCTCTCAAAGTGAACAAACAGGAGTGCTAATGTGATCATGTTATGCTTGTACAAGTTCAGGAAACATGCTACATTCATACTTGTAATACAAAAATATTGATCAAGTTACAGTTTTCCAGTTTGACTCCATCTATTTTAGTATGCTCATGCTTGACAACAGATATAAACAATGAAGTAAAAGTGAAAGAGTTTCCAACTTCACAAAGGCCTCTCAAATGAACTCTTAAAGAAATGAACAAGTGGCAAGCGAATAATGGAAATAGGCCAAACTTCAATCAAATCAAAATACAAGTTCGGTGAAAAGGATGAATGATCAATAAACAGTCAGCAAGGAATCCAAGGCCAAAGCCATTAAAATACACAACTACAGATAAATCCGAAGATCATTACAGTCGAGTTACAATAAAGGAAAAGTTCATGTCATTTCTAAAAGTTAAAGAGTGTAAAAATATGAGTGTTTTTCACAACGTATCAACTTTCCCAATAGTGAACTTGAGCTTGAAAGGAGAGGTCGAATCAAATACAATGAAGTCGAGGCCGAGGTTATAACAAGACAGTCATAAGCAGTAAGGCCAAATGGCCACAGTTATTATAAAATACAGTAAAAAATGTAAGCTGAGCCATGTTCCAAGAACAAGAAAACATAGAGTAAGTTCCAAAAGATTTTCTTTTCCATATTAGAACTTACAAAGAATCAAAAGAGTTCAAGTACTCGCCACATTCTAAAGGCAAGGTGACAGTACACATAAGCATGGTGGCCATTTCATCTCCTCAAGCTCGTATTTGAGCTTATAACCAAAGCCAAACATAGAATAGCAACACAAACAGAGAAAGCTTCATTAAAAGACATTACAAAAAGAGGCTATAGGTTTCACAATACGAAGCTACAACTATAGGAATAAAGAGAAAAAAAACGGGACTGTTTACCTTCATATTTCTTTAAAAAATGCAGGCCAAGAAAACCAACAATGGCATCCAAAGGCCAAAATAGAAATGTGTAGGTTTGAAGACATCAAAAACTGCCATGTATTCTACAGATTTGGCAAAGCTGGAGAAAATTTGTTAGGGCTTCGCCATGCAAATTGGAAATGCAAAATGGGCTCAACAGAATGCCTTTGCCCCCCATAAGCTCCAACAAACTCAAGACCTAACTCGGGTTAGGAAATCCTACAAATAAGATCATTTTGAAGTTAATCAAATGGCAAGGATGGAGTCAAAAATTCAACCATGATGGCCCAGACCAAAGTGGTAGTGATCCAATGATCCAAATCAAAAGAACAATCAATGCATAGTACCATACAACATCCAATGGCCAAGATGAAATCAGAGAGATCAACGATCAAAATTAGTTTCCACCCATAGGATAAGGCATTCATAAATGCATTCAAAACTAATGAACAGTATTAAACAAAGCACTAGATGATCAAGGGTCCATAATCGATATGCCACGGATCAGAATACATATGCCAACTACCGAATTCAATGCAGGGTCGATCCAATCGATAGCCATGATCAAATGACAAGTAAGAAGATCTACAGATAGAATCTAATTCCACCAAGATTTTACAAAGAGGAAGCCAAAATCTGAAAACTTTGTGGAAAGTCATAAGATTATGCCAAGTGTCAACCGATGCACAGTCACCGCAAGTCCCAACCCCTCACACAATCTCGACGTCAAAGTCAAAGGAGCAGTGCAAGGCTTCCAAGTGGCAAGAAAATAATAGAAATAGGGTGACAAATTATATGCATGGGTTCCAAAAAAGGAATAAACCAATTTTTATATATGCATGCCCAAGGAAAATTGATTAGCCAATGAGAGGGCAAGAATGACTTGGAGCATAATGCCAAATCCAACTAAAAGACAAAGACTTCTCCAAGAATAGAAAGTGATCACCATTAGCTAGACCTTTCCATGCACCAAGAAGAGACAAAACAGGTGTCAACATCAAAGATAAATCACCATGTTGTATGATAAAGACTTGCATTGCAAGCAATGTTTGTAATATTTTTATTAGTTTTCCTTTAAAATAAGAGTCAAATTCAGTTTGACTATGTATTTGAGTGATGCTCATGGCCCTGAAGCCTCTTTTGTAATAGATCATTACCATCTGTAATAAAAATAGAATAAGGCTAATAATTGATCTAATGGGCAAGTTCACTCTTAATCTTATTTTTAGGAAACACCTTTTCTATATATTGTAGTGCGATTGCAAGCACAAAGGACCAGGAAGTTCCATCATACTTTTGTGAGCTTTTGGAAGGACCCGAAATTCTGTAGTGAGCACCCATTTGATGTAATAAAGTTATTTTTATCCTCCATTGTGTGTGCAATTCAAATTTTTTCTTTGCCTTGTTGACTTGTGTAAGTGAAATTTATCTTTCCTTTACTTGTTTTCCAATGCAATTAACCTCCCATTTGCACTATAAGTTTTCTGCCAGTCTGATTAAGCGTGTGTTTGCTGTAGTTCTGTTTTGAAAGTGGTTTGTAACCCTCTCAATTTAGTTATTACAATCATTTACACCTTCTTTAGAATTACTTAGGCATTAATTATAGAGGTGCTTTGAAGTGACAAGGACAGCTTTATCAATCATTAGTGTGTGTATGCAGAATAGAGGGGTCCAACAAATATTGGTGCATCACCTTAGTTAGTTTGTTTTTTCAGTATTATTTTTGCAAGTTTTTTCTCCTCTTTTCTAATACACAAGGTAGGATAGTGGTTTACAAAGGGAACCAGCCCACTCTGGAGGCTCTCTTCTGCAAGCAGGTCCCACAATCGGAAGAGTTCCCATTATATCAACGGAGTGAGGAACAACTGCTTTACTCCTATTGCATGTTCCTTATAGCGGGTGCACTCTCAAATTGATAACAGGGAGACATGGAGAAATTTCTTCCCGAGAAGAAGATGAGGTACACAGTATGAAATTCCAAAATCCCAAAAGCTAACATTTTCTACCAGGGTAGTAGGCGGATTAATCAATTTGTGACAACTAAGGAGGAAGAGGTTATTCCCATCTTGATAGGTCTAGACATGCCTTCCCAAATATATTTGGAATTTGAAGAATCATTGAGGAGATTCAAGTTACAAGAGGGAATCTCTGAATTTTCAGATGACGCAAACCATGAAGAAGAGGGAATGGTTCTTGAAAAATTTCAAATAGAAAAATCATCTTATGTGTTTATCCGTGATGAAGAAATTTTCTCATTCCATTCAAATATGACGAATCCCTTAATCATGTTACCCAGGAAGAGACCAAGCCAGTCTACAATGAACCCTCAAGAAATGGGAAAGAACTATCTATACAAGGACTGCTAAGAGTTGCGGAAGAAATAGAAGACCCTGAAATTAGTATTTAACTTTTAATGCAAGCCATGAATCTTGAAGACAAGCATGAAGCTGACTTAGAAACCTCAACCAGTGTGAAGATGGGCTATGTTGAAATAAATCTAGATGAGAAATATGATGTCCCTCTCGAGCGAATGGTTGGTGGTTATGATGACAAAATGGAGATATTTTCTTTCCCATTTGCATGAGAAGATTCTCTCAATGATAAAGAAATAGAAGCAAGAAGTTTTGAGGCCTTTGAAGCTAAAGCCCCTATGGAAAAAGGAGTGATAAAATTAAGTGATTCCCAAGATGATGAGGTAATCCCTCTAGATAGTTTCCTTGAGATGAAAAATAAATATTCTCCAAAGGTATACAAAGAGGAGCTCCAGGAAATGATGAAGCATAACTTCATGCAAGAAATATTAGATGTAATAGAACTTACAGAAGACCCTAAGCTAATTCTTGATCTCTTCACTTATGCCATGGACATACAAGAAAAGTATGAGGCCGTGTCCAATCCTTCCGTCAGTACTCAAGAATTTTACAATGGAATAAAGGAATAGGATAAGTCTGAGGTTTATCATGTGTTGTCCACTCAAAATTTCCCCGTTCTTAAGAAGTCATTTTCAAAAAAATTTGAGTTTAAGTGTTTTTCTCTAAAGTGCCTAAGTCGTGAAATTGAGAAAATCTGTAATTTTGGGTCATTTTGTATGTTTTTCGGGCCTGTCGGAAATTTTTGTCCCGCGTGTCCCAAGTCCCGAAGTGTTATCTGTTCCCTGATCGGCCGAAATCCCTGAAGTTGTTCCATTTTTGGGCCCGTCGGAACTTTTCGTCCCAAGTGTCCCAAATGGAATTGTGCAAGTCGTTCCATTTTCGGCCGAAACTCCCGAGTACTTCACGCGTACTTCAGAGCTTTTCGGCTGATTTTCTCGAGTCACGTACTTCAGAGCTTTTCATTCCAAAGTTAAAAGTACAAGTTGTTCCATTTTCATCCGAACCGGCCGAGTTGCGTACTCCGGAACTTTTTCTCTCAAATGTCCCAAGTTCAAACGGGCCTTTTGTTCCAATTTCAGCCAAAACACCCGAACCGCGTACTTCACGTGTTTTCATCCCAAATGTCCCAGAATGCATTTGTGCGTCTTCTCCCTGCTTCACCCGAATCGGCCAAGCCGCGTGTTTCGCGCATTCGCGTCTCACATGTCCCAAGCGTGAACCAAGTGTCATTTGTGCTTATTTTTTCCGCTCTACCTGAATATCATGCTTATTCAAATTGGTGGGTATGTATTAAATGCACATTTATGACCTTTCTCTCTCCTAAACGACTATATAACGAGCATTTCCCCTTTCCATTTTTCGCACTACTTCCATGCTATCTTTTGCTCGAACCCTTGCAATTTGAAAACCTGCGCGTGTATCCCCTCCCTCTGCAATTCCTTTCCAAATTCTAGGTTGCGGCTCTGAGACTATCAATATGAAGATCAAATTTCAGGGACAGGAACAAATTTCTCCACTTGAGTCTGCCCTTTGCAATATTGGGGGACAGTGAAGCTCGTCATCTTGATTTCAGTGGATTTTTGGGCAAGAATGGCGAACACAAACCCTACACCAATGGCGCAGATGATTCACGATAGTGGTTTGGCTTTTTGCTAGAGGTTTCCCAATCTCAGTACAGTGTGTTGATACCCGTGCTTTCATGCGGAGCTCATTTCGACCCCGCTTCAAGTGAATTGACCAATATACATGGGGGAACTCATCGCCAAAATTGGATGTTGCCACCATTAGCACTGCTCTAAGGATTCCAGAGATGGATAATTCCATAGTCGTTTCCCGGGATCAAGCATAGGCCCTGTTTGACCAAGATAGTGACAAATATAAGGCGACGTGTGGTGAAGTCTTGGCTTAAAAACCCTAGGAAGGGAGCTTCTCGTCTGACCAAAACCCTTTTCCGAGCATATTTCAATGAAGAGTTGTCAAACTTCATAATCTTACTGGCTTGGGTTATGGATTTTGCCCTCTACCAACGAATTTCACTTCTGGATGTGCCCGCTCATCGGCATGGTGTGCGAAGGAACGCAAAATATCAATTGGGTGGAAATCATAAGCATGAATTTGACAGAGCAGCTGTCCAATGTGTAGCAAATGAAGAAGTTCTATATGAATTTGTACCTGATGTATACCCTGGCAACGTCACGGCAATGGTTTGGTTTTTCTTACATCGACGCTCACAAAGATGATCCAGTATATGCCTACTGCCCGCAGTTCACCTTGGAGACCAGAAATCGTAATTTCAGAAGGTTCAATGATGCTTTTACCATGTACGTGGTCAGATTGCTTGAAGGTGACACTGCCAGGAGATTTTCAGATGAAGTTATGACTCTAATATCGCACTACGGTGCTTACTTCATCTAGATCAGGAAATTCTCTTATATCAGGCTCGCTGGCTATGAGGGCGCCCCTTTAAGACTGCCCATGTTCTGCAATGATAAAATGGCCTTGATAGAAATATGCAGGCAAATAGACAAGTTATATAGAACTTGTAGAGATAAGAAGATTTTTGGCTTGCACTTTCCCATCTCTCTGGGAAACTACACTTACAAAACAGCCCTGGACGCATAGAACATAGAGAGAGCCCTAGTACCTATCACTGTTCATTTCTTCAAGCCAAGAACCTGCTTTAACTTGAAGAAGTTTATTGAACAGAACATCAAGATAATCTACCATCATAGGGGCAGATGCAGAAGACTACTAGGCTAACTGTGCAGATGATTTTGAGGCTAGGAGAAGGCATTGTGGCAGGTTCTCCCTAAAGTTGATCCAAGACCTCGGTCCTGTACCAAGTTCCTGAAGGTCTCCAGGATGACAGCTCTGATCTATACTCGTATGAGTATGAAAATGTGGTTAAGCACACTCCTTTGGAGGACCTGGATTGGAACAGGAAAGAGAGGGATGATCTGGCTGAGATCCTTGCTCCAGTTTTAGTCATGACTAAGGTCTGGTTTGACAGGATGGTTCAATAATTCAGGAGGGCATTCAGGAGAATCCTCTTCTAAGGATGCTTCAACGCCAAGAAGAGAAGCGTCTATTCCAAGGTCAGAAACACCAGTGAAGACCCCTCCTGCCTCATCAATACAAGGACCTTGCAGCTTCTACTCCTTCTTCATCCACTCATGTGTACCAGAAGAAGCTCAAGGAGGTTAAGAAGGAGCCTGTAGAAAGTGACCCTCAAAGAAAGTAGGCAGAGTTGCCTATGGGACTAGAGAACATCATTATTCTCAGTGAAAGTGAAGAAAGCGAAGTACCAACTCTTGCAAGTGCTCCTGAAGATCCAACTGATAAAGATAAAGAAATCCAGAGCACTGAGCTTTCAGGTGATGTTGACTCTTCAGCTGTAATTGCCCCAAGTGCCCCACTCACCTCTCAACTTGAGTCAACAGCTGCGTAGACCTTGAGCGTCATGAGCTCTCTATCTCTTGGTCCCCTTGCTCCTCCTACTGATTCCTCTTCCTCTTTTACGTGGGTGCAACCTTTGGTTGAGAAAAGGAAGAGGAAATTTTCCTCTCGGAGTTCTGGGACAAATTTTGATGCTGTCGCAGCCTTGTTGGGCACCACTCCTTCTCGTGCCAAGAAAGCCAGAGCTACCTCTAGGATAGTGTTTGATGATCAAGGTCAGCAATTCCTGGAGATTGCCAGGCCTTCAACGGATAAATCAGAGCAGGACTTTCAGGTATCTGACTTAGAGCTCTCGAGAATCCCGATGGGAGAGTCTACCCCTGAAGGTGAAATTCACAACCTTCAAGAAACAGTCACAAGAGTCATTGGGAGGGTAGAGAAAGGGCAACAAACTATTGAATAGTTGGAAGAACAGGCCCAAGTTCTCACAGGTTTCATCAAGTCTCTTTTGTCTAAGGACAAAGTTTTGGACCCTACCCCATTGACTACTCTCCCACCTCCTGTAATTCTAAGCCAAGATGAAGTGCAGAGTATCAAAGATATGCACAAGTATTCTATCTATGGCAGAGCTATTGAAGCCCTGGTGGATGACATGCTTGTAGCTGGATTAAACTTCATCGATGAAGCTTTCAAACTCCACGAAAAGGTGAGCAATGTGCAACTGAAGCTCTCCTCTACTATTGGAATCATTGATAAAGAGCTCAAACTCTGGAGCAGTTGCATAGTAGACCTCCGACTCATAGGACAGGCAGATGAGAACGTTTTGTTGGCGAGTAAATTCTTTGATGATGCAAAGGATAATCTGTCGAAGTCTTGGGTCTACAGTGTGGAGTGGAAGATCAGAGTCCTGGAGGAGGCTTTGGGAAAACTGAAGAACAGTTGGCAGAAGGACGAAGCTTTCAAGACACTGGTTATCTCTGCTTTCAAATACATACACTGTCATCTTCAGGATGAGACTTCCGGTACTTCCCTTTCCTTGCAAGAAATCAAATCTCAATTCAGAGCTTTTGTCAAAGATAACTTATTCAAGGAAAGTTCCATCTCCAAAGAGAAAATGAAGGAGATTTGCTCTCTTCAATCTGCCATTGAAGAAGCAAACAAAGATTATCATACTCATGTCGAGTTTGATAAAGAGATGGAGAAGTGTCTGGGATTTTGGACTCAGTCTACGACTAACACGTCAGTCCCTCGTGGCAGAGATATAGCTGAGGCGTTGAAGAGATTCAGGCAGCAAATTCGGAAGTCAGTGGGTCCCTCTCAGTGACCGACCACCTTTCTTCTCCTCCTTTTTCTTCTCTTCTTTTCTATTTCTTTTTCTCAGATTCATTGTAATAGGTTGAGGTATTGCGATTGGCAATCCTTAACTAATCTTTAGTTAAAAGAAGTAGTTACAAAGAGTAACTGACTTGTAAGCTATATAATGGCCTTTCCACGCCATTTTGAAGAAGGAAGAACTTGGCATATTTTCTGAAAGTGTAAATAGATTACAAAGAAATCAATACAGAAGGACTTTTCCATTCTTTGTCTATCTGATCTCTGTTATTCCTAAGTTTTCATTTATTTTCTTTGTGAAGATCATTTGTCTCAAGTTCGTTAGTCTTACCGATTGCATACTCTTCAACTTTGCAAGCTCGGTGATCTTGTATAACCAAGAAGGAACTTTGTGTCCTTGATTAATGAATCTGTGTTATGTTAAGAAACTTTTTGTTCTAAGCAGATGTTATTTACAGAACTTTGTGTCTTTAAATTCCATCTTATTTATTCAATACAAATGATCTTGTTTCAATTCACTATGACTTTTGCATACATAAAGAATTACTCTGATATCTATAATTCTGCATGTTGCCTTTCTGCTCTTTCCCGTACTCTCATTTCCTCAGTCCTTTTGTAATTGATGATCTTCATAGAAAACACTTTCGTGATATCCAAGTTTAACCAACAAATCATGTTTTGTACATTTGTAAATACGTTCATTTCTGAATAAGGGAACCTCTCCCATTAAAGAGGAGGGACTTCTTGTCCCCTGACTGTTGCTCTTCGTAAAGTCCTATCTGACGACCAACAGTTTTTGGTGACTCCGCTGGGGAAAAATCATATTCCAGTTCTATTATTTTTGATCATCTTTTGATCTAGCGACTCTGCGTTTTACTCGAGGGAGAAGGACCCTTGGTATTGAAGATTCTCAATTCCAGATTTTGGAGCAGCAGGGTTTTCCTTTCCCTTTAACAAGAACTCATTCAACAATCACTCCACCTGTTCAAGATAGAAGTCCTACGGGTGGTATTCCTTTAGAGCCAGCTAGCCCTAATCTTCGAGCTTTGATTCTTATTGGTGTTGCAGTTCCTCTCCAAGCCGTTTTTCCAAGAATGGCGGCGCCATTGCCTTGGGGTCATCGTGTCGGGCCCCTTGCTCTTCCTCAGCCTTTGCATGAGTTACCTAGAGGTAACCGAAAGAACTTTCCTAAGTTCAAAGGTGATGGCAAAGTGCATCCTGATGAACACATCGTGGCCTTCATTATTGCATGTGGAGTCCTGGGAGTTGAGCATGAAGACGTCTCCGTGAGACTGTTCATTAAGACGTTACAAGATAATGCTGCTGATTGGTTCTACCACCTTTCGGATGGAGCTATTATCGACTGGGACACAATGAGAAATCAGTTTGAAAACCGTTTCAAACCAGCAGAAGATGTGCATGCCTTGCTTGCCCAAATTTCTCAGATAAAGAAAGATTCATCAGAACCCATGAGAGAATTTGTGGCCCGATTCAACAGACTGATCAACAAAATTCCTGTAAATACTCGACCTGTTGATCAAATCTGAAAATGTTTCTTCTTGAATGCCCAATCGTCTGAAGTCAGTTATGCGCTGAGAAGGGCTAATCTCGCAACATTGGCAGAGGATCAAACTCTTGCTGTTAGTGTCGAGGATGATCTGATCATGTCAGGCAAGTTGAGGAGAGACCCTTCCAAATCTAAGTCTGTTGCTTCCTCCTCCTCCACTCCTGGACCTAATACTGATCCATTAGTTCAGAAGCTTGCGAATGATCTTATTGCTATAAAGAAACAATTGGCTCAGCATGCCTCTTATGCAGATGTTCCAAGAAGGAATTTTCAGCCCAGAAATCGTTTACCTCCTTCTCAAACAAGACTTGCACTTGAAGGACCTCCTGTTAAAGTTCCTGTGAATGCAACCTGTGAGGTTGAAGAGCCAGATGATGATGAGGACAATGAAGCTTGTGAGGAGTATGTTGAGGAATTTGATGATGAGGCAGAGAAACATAAGGGATCTCGGGTTAATTTCTTTACCACTGAGGGCATCGATGATGGAGATGATTATGATGAAGTGGTAGCAGACATGAATAGCGAATCATTTGCTGTCATGACTCGAGAACAGACACATCAGAGGGAGAAAGTAACGCAGCCCATAAAGAAATCTAAGGAGCAGTCGGCAACTATTCCTGTAATTGCAAAAAGAGGATCTCCTATCCCTACTTCATCTGCGCTAAAGGTGAGTCCTGTTAATCCTACTAGCAAAGTTCCTTCTTTTTCTCCTAAAGTTGATAAGCCTAGAATTTCAAATGATGATGGCCCATCCACTTCTGGGTCTTTTGATATTATTGATCATCTGAAAAAGACTAAGGTTCAAATTTCAGAGGCTGAGTATTATCAAACTCATCCCAAAGCTTTTGCCAAAATGATTCAATTTGTTAATTCCCATTCCAAAACCACTTCTAAAGGCCTTTTACCTACTCCTCCTTCTACACCACAGCCTAGTCTGGTAGCTGCTGTCACCTCGCCTGGTGACAAAATTAAACCATTTTATGTAACACTTCTTATAGCTGGTCATAGGCTCAGTAATTGTGTCATTGACTCAGGAGCCTCAGATAACGTAATGCCTGCTAAAGTAGCTCATGCTTTAGGCCTGACCCTCACATGCACTTATGGATCTTGTTACTCCATGGAGAGTAAAGAAGTGCCCCTGGTAGGAAGAATTAAAGATGCACAAGTGGCTTTTGCTGCCTTGCCTGAAAAGAAAGTGTTGGCTACCATCTTAGTAGCAGATATCCCTCCTTCATATGTGATGTTGCTAAGTAGGAACTTCTGCAAAGATGTGGGTGGGGAAATCCAAATGGACTGGTCGCATGCACTCATACCTGTTAATGGACAAATGAAGAAGTTGATGCCTGAGAAGCAATCTGAGTATATTGTGCAAAAAACGGATGATCCTAAAGCACAAATACTCTATGAAGATATGGGTCATGGTAATTACATGATTATGTCCCCTGACGAAATCCAACTTCCCAGAATGTCACCTAAAGATCCTAATGGTATTTGGATTTTAGAGTTTGATGGAAGCTGTTCCTCAGTTGGTTCTGGAGCTGGTGTCCTGCTAGTGTCACTTGAAGGATGCTTACATCCTTTTTCATTTAAGTTGCAGTTCGAGAATACTAATAATACAGCAGAGTATGAGGCTCTCATTCTCGGATTGTAAGTGGCCAAAGAACAAGGTGTGAAGAATCTTCTGGCACGTGGTGATGTAGAACTGATTGTAAAGCAAGTGAGAAGCCTTTTCCAAGTGAAAAATGGGAGGCTGAAACATTTCCGGAATCAGGTTTGGGATTCCATTGAATTCCTTGATGCTTTCTCCATTGAGGCAATACCTAGGGAGAAGAACAGCAGGGCTGATTCGTTAGCAGTCTCAGGGTCACTACTGATTCCTCATCCTGACTTCTCTCAGGATAAGTTCACCATTGAGATGGTCCATCGGCCTAGTGTACCTGACAATACCAATAACTGGCAAGTTTTCAATGATGATCAACATTTGCTTTCCTTCCTGGAACTCAAGGGTAATTTCAAACAACTGTATTTTGAGGGAAGTGACAACCTACCTCGTGAGAATGTGCCCTTTGACCAAGCAGTCGCCCAAGGGGAAGAAACAAATCAAGATGGATGCCTCAATCTCAAAGGAAACAAGATTCCTAAAGGGTTGGTGAGTTTGGAGGAACTATTCGATAAACATGACAGGTATGTGAAATCTAGAGCTTCTACTAGACCTCAGCAATCAGTTGAGTATGATAAGATTGATATTGGGAGTTCTACTGACCCTAAGCTCGTGAACATTGGCAAATGTTGCACAGCAGATGGGAGGAAGAAAGCAATTTCTCTTTTAAAGAGGTACAAGGATGTTCTCGCTTACTCTTATGAAGATTTGAAAGCTTTCAAACCAAAAGATATGCAGCACTCTATTCCTCTTAAGCCTGGAATTAAGCCTTTCAAGCAGAAATAGAGGCAATACAACCCCAAAAGAGCTGACACCATCTTTTAGGAGATACAGAAGTTGTTGAAGGCTAAAATTATTTTTCCTATTCACCATTCAACATGGATTGCAAATATTGTGCCTGTTAGGAAGAAAAATGGTGAGATCCGCATCTGTGTTGATTTCAGGAACCTGAATCAGGCTTCTCTGAAAGATAATTATCCTTTGCCCATGATGGATCAAGTATTGCAAGTAGTAACAGGATCTGAAATGTTATCTATGCTTGATGGATTTTCTGGATATAATCAGGTAGAGGTTGATACTGTAGATCAACACAAAACAACTTTCACTACTCCTTGGGGTACCTTTGCCTACAAGAGAATGCCTTTTGGGCTTATTAATGCCGGTGCCACTTTCCAGAGGGCTATGGATCTGGCTTTTGGAAGCTTAAAAGGAAAGTGTATTGTCATATACCTTGATGACCTGACAGTGTTTTCCAAGACAAGAGCAGATCATTTTGATCACCTGGAGACAGTTCTGCTGAGATGTAGAGAGCATGGGATCTCTCTGAACCCTAAAAAATCTGTCTTTTGTGTCACTGAGGGAAAGTTATTAGGGCACATCATTTCCAAGGATGGTATTAAGATTGATCCTGAACAAGTTCAAGCCATCCAGCAAATTCCTCTCCCAACTAGCAAAAAGGGCGTGCACTCCTTCTTCAGTAAGATCAATTTTTTGAGAAGATTCATCCCTGATTTTACAGAATTAACTTTGAATATTTCTTAGATGATGAAAGGGAAGCAAACATTTGGTTGGTCTTCTGAAGGAAAGGAATCCTTTGAAGGTATCAAGAGAGCTATCGCTAAAACTCCTGTTTTAGCCTGTCCTGATTTCAGCAAAGATTTCATCATCTATTGCTATGCTACAGATAATACCTTGGCTACTGTGTTAACTCAAGAAGACTCTAATGAGCATGAGCTACCAATCGCGTTCATGAGCTATATTCTGAAAGATCACGAGTTGAAATACACCATGATGGAGAAACATGCTTTTGCAATGGTTAAAACTGTCAAGTAGTTTCACTTTTACATCCTCAACTCTCATTCGATGGTATTGGTCCCGGATACAACTGTTAAGTCAATCCTCACACAACAAGAATTTGGATCCAAGAGAGGGAACTGGGTTGCTAAGGTCCAAGAGTATGACATTGACATCAAGCCGACCAAGCTAGTTCGTGGAAAAGGTCTTTGTGAGCTCATTGTTGAAGGAGCTAAGCATGAATTATTGGAGAACAAAGTTGGCCTTCCTACTGTTTTGTTCCTTGCTTCAGTTGACGAATGGTATGCTGACATCGCCCATTTTCTCACCTATGGGGAATGCCCCTCTCATTTAACTGCCAAAGAAAAGAGGACTGTTAAATTGAGGTCAGTACAATATGTATTATGGGAAAATGCTTTGTTCAAGCGTGGCTTAGATGGGAGATTTTTGAAGTGTGTGGAAAAGGAACAGCAGAGAAAGTTTCTCTCAGCTTTTCACGATCAGGCATGTGGAGGGCACTATTCATCAACGGTTACAGCTCATAAGATACTCTGTGGAGGATACTACTGGCCTTCCTTGTTCAGAGATGCATCCAAGTGGGTGGATAAATGTGAGGCTTGTCAGACCTTTGTGGGAAGACCTAAATTGGCTTCTTTGCCTCTCAAACCAGTTGTGATTGAAGAACCATTTCAACAGTGGGGTTTGGACTTCATTGGTACACTTAATCCTACTTCTAGTGCTGGTCACACTCATGTACTAACTGCCACAGACTACTTCACCAAATGGGTGGAAGCTATTCCAGTTAAGAGCACTACTTCTGAAGTGGTATGCAGCTTCATCAAAGAGAACATCTTGGTAAGGTATGGTGTACCTAACAAAATTGTAACAGATAATGCCTCGAATTTCTCTTCAGCTGAGATAATGGATTTCTGCTATGGGTATGGCATTTCTTTGGCTCACTCTTCAGATTACTACCCTCAGGGCAATGGGCAAGTAGAATCCACTAAAAAAAATCTGGTGACTATTATAAGGAAGTTAGTAAATGAGTCTCAACGAAACTGGCACAAGAAGCTCTACGATGCTCTTTGGGTAGACAGGATTACACCAAAGAGAGCTATTGGAATGTCTCCTTTTCAAGTGGTATATGGAGTAGAAGCTCAATTGCTAGTGACAGTGGAACTGCCAGCCTTGCACCTAATGAAGGCCATTGAAGATACTAGTTTCAGAGATGCTTTGGACAAGAGAATTATGTACCTGCACAAACTGAATGAGGATAGATTGATGGTTGTTGTTAGGATATTTGTTCACCAGCAGAAGGTAAAGGTCCTGTTTGACAAGAAAGCTAGGTTCAGAGATTTCCAAGTTGGAGACACCGTGTTGTTATGGGACAAAAGACATGAACCTCATGGCATCCATAGAAATTTTGATTCCCTGTGGCTCAGACCTTTCAAGATCAGACACTTTGCTGGTGAGAATTCCTTTTATCTTGATTACATGGATGGTTCTTCTCTCCCACTTCCTTATAGTGGGCAGTATCTCAAGTTGTTCAAGTCCTAGGTGATTAGGGAGTCCCTTGTATATTCTGTAAAGTGTTTTTGTTTTTATTTCCTTTTCTTTTTTGGTGTGTTGTCCTCTGTATTGGTCTTCTTTTTGACTCCGTGGCCCAATGGATAAGGTACTGATCTGCTTCTCCTGAGTTTGTCTAAGTTCTTGCCTTGTCTCATCCCTTGAATTTATGCCAAGTCATCCCCAGAACTAGCCAGCTATTGTCCACTCAAAATTTCCCCGTTCTTAAGGAGTCATTTTCAAAAAAATTTGAGTTTAAGTGTTTTTCTCTAAAGTGCCTAAGTCGTGAAATTGAGAAAATCTATAATTTTGGGTCATTTTGTATGTTTTTTTGGGCCTGTCGGACATTTTTGTCCCGCGGTGTCCCAAGTCCCGAAGTGCGATCTGTTCCCCGATCAGCCGAAATCCCCGAAGTTGTTCCATTTTCGGGCCCGTCGAAACTTTTCGTCCCAAGTGTCCCAAATGGAATTGTGCAAGTCGTTCCATTTTCCGCCAAAACTCCCGAGTCATGTACTTCAGAGCTTTTCGTCCCAAAATTAAAAGTGCAAGTTGTTCCATTTTCGCCCGAACCGGCCGAGTCGCGTACTCTGGAACTTTTTGTCTCAAATTTCCCAAGTTCAAACGGGCCTTTTGTTCCAATTTCAGCCGAAACACCCGAACCGCGTACTTTACGCGTTTTCGTCCCAAATGTCCCAGAATGAATTTGTGCGTATTCTCCCTGTTTCGCCCAAATCGGCCGAGCCACGTGTTTCACGCATTTACGTCTCACATGTCCCAAGTGAACCAAGTGTCATTCGTGCTTATTTTTCCCGCTCTACCCGAATATCATGCTTATTCAAATTGGTGGGTATGTATTAAATGCGCATTTATGACCTTTCTCTCTCCTAAACGACTATATAACGAGCATTTCCCCTTTGCATTTTTCACACTACTTCCATGCTATCTTTTGCTCAAACCCTTGCAATTTGAAAACCTACGCGTGTATCCCCTCCCTCTGTAATTCCTTTCCCGAGTCTAGGTTGTGGCTCTGAGACTATCAATATGAAGATCAAATTTCAGGGACAGGAACAAATTTCTCCACTTGAGTCTGCCGTTCGCAATATTGGGGACAGCAAAGCTCGTCATCTTGATTTCAGTGATTTTTGGGCAAGAATGGTGGACGCAAACCCTACACCAATGGCGCAGATGATTCACGATAGTGGTTTGGCTTTTGCTGGAAGTTTCCCAATCTCAGTACAGTGTGTTGATACCGTGCTTTCATGCGGAGCTCACTTCGACCCCACTTCGAGCGAATTGACCAATATACATGGGGAACTCATCACCAAATTGGATGCTGCCGCCATTAGCACTTCTCTGAGGATTCCAGAGATGGATAATGCCATAGTCGTTTACCGGGATCAAGCACAGGCCCTGTTCGACCAAGACAGTGACAAATATAAGGCACGAGTGGCGAAGTCCTAGCTTAAAAACCCTAGGAAGGGAGCCTCTCGTCTGACCAAAACCCTTTTCCGAGCAGATTTCAATGAAGAGTTGTCAGACTTCATAATCTTGCTGGCTCGGGTTATGGGTTTGCCCTCTACCAACGAATTTCACTTCTGGATGTGCCCGCTCATCGGCATGGTGTGCGAAGGAACGCAAAATATCAATTGGGCGGAAATTATAAGCATGAATTTGACGGAGCAGCTGTCTAATGTGTAGTAAACGAAGAAGTTCTATATGACTTCGTACCTAATGTATACTCTAGCAGCATCAAGGAAATGGTTTGGTTTTTCTTACATCGACACTCACAAAGATGATCCAGTATATGCCTACTGCCCGCAGTTCACCTTGGAAACCAGCAATCGTAATTTTAGAAGGGTCAATGACGCTTTTACCATGTACGTGGTCAGATTGCTTGAAGGTGACACTGCCAGGAGATTTTCAAATGAAGCTATGACTCTAATATCGCACTACGGTGCTTACTTCATCCAGTTCAGGAAATTCTCTTATATCAGGCTCGCTGGCTATGAGGGCGCCCCTCTGAGACTGCCCATGTTCTGCAATGATAAAATGGCCTTGATAGAAATATGCAGGCAACTAGACAAGTTGCACAGAACTTGCAGAGATAAGAAGATTTCTGGCTTGCACTTTCCCATCTCTCTAGGAAACTACACTTGCAAAACAACCCTGGACGCACAGAACATAGAGAGATCCCTGGTACCTATCACCGTTCATTTCTTCAAGCCAAGAACCTGCTTTGACTTGAAGAAGTTTATTGAACAGAACATCAAGATAATCTACCATCATAGGGTAGATACAGAATACTACTGCGCTGACTATGCAGATGATTTTGAGGCCAGAAGAAGGCATTGTGGTAGGTTCTCCCTGGAATTGATCCAAGAACTCGGTCTGTACCAAGTTCCTGAAGGTCTCCAGGATGAAAACTCTGATCTATACTCATATGAGTATGAAAATGTGGTTAAGCACACTCCTTTGGAGGACCTGGATTGGAACAGGAAAGAGAGGGACGATCTGGCTGAGATCCTTGCTCCAGTCTTAGTTAGGACTAAGGTCTGGTTTGACAGGATGGTTAGAGAATTCAGGAGGCATTCAGGAGAATCCTCTTCTAAGGATGCTTCAACACCAAGAAGAGAAGCATCTATTCCAAGGTCAGAAACACCAGTGAAGACCCCTCCTGCCTCATCAATACAAGGACCTGCAGCTTCTACTCCTTCATCCACTCAAGTGTACCAGAAGAAGCTCAAGGAGGTTAAGAAGGAGCCTGTGGAAAGTGACCCTCAAAGAAAGCAGGCAGAGTTGCCTATGGGACTAGAGAACATCATTGTTCTCAGTGAAAGTGAAGAAAGCAAAGTACCAACTCCTGCAAGTGCTCCTGAAGATCTAGCTGATAAAGATAAAGAAATCCAGAGCACTGAGCTTTCAGGTGATGTTGACTCTTCTTCCGCAATTGCCCCACGTGCCCCACTCACCTCTCAACTTGAGTCAACAACTGCGCAGACCTTGAGCATCATGAGCTCTCTGTTTCTTGGTCCCCTTGCTCCTCCTGCTGATTCCTCTTCCTCTTTTGCGTGGGTGCAACCTTTGGTTGAGAAAAGGAAGAGGAAATTTTCCTCTCGGAGTTCTGGGACAAATTTTGATGCTGTCGCAGCCTTGTTGGGCACCACTCCTTCTCGTGCCAAGAAAGCCAGAGCTACCTCTAGGATAGTGTCTGATGATCAAGGTCAGCAATTCCTGGAGATTGCCAGGCCTTCAACGGATAAATTAGAGCAAGACTTGCAGGTATCTGACTTAGAGCTCTCGAGAATCCTGATGGGAGAGTCTACCCCTGAAGGTGAAATTCACAACCTCCAAGAAAGAGTCACAAGAGTCATTGGGAGGGTAGAGAAAGGGCACAAAAACTATTGAACAGTTGGAAGAATAGGCCCAAGTTCTCACAGGTTTCATCAAGTCTCTTTTGTTTAAGGACAAAGTTTTGGACCCTACCCCATTGACTACTCTCCCACCTCCTGTAATTCTAAGCCAAGATGATGTGCAGAGTATCAAAGATATGCACAAGTATTCTGTCTATGGCAGAGCTATTGAAGCCCTGGTGGATGACATGCTTGTAGCTGGATTAAACTTCATCGATGAAGCTTTCAAACTCCACGAAAAGGTGAGCAATGTGCAACTGAAGCTCTCCTCTACTATTGGAATCGTTGATAAAGAGCTCAAACTCTGGAGCAGTTGCATAGTAGACCTCCGACTCATGGGACAGGCAGATGAGAACATTTTGTTGGCGAGTAAAGTCTTTGATGATGCAAAGGATAATCTATCGAAGTCCTGGGTCTACAGCGTGGAGTGGAAGATCAGAGTCCTGGAGGAGGCTTTGGGAGAACTGAAGAACAGTTGGCAGAAGGGTGAAGCTTTCAAGACACTGGTTATCTCTGCTTTTAAGGACATACACTGTCATCTTCAGGATGAGACTTCCGGTACTTCCCTTTCCTTGCAAGAAATCAAAGCTCAATTCAGAGCTTTTGTCAAAGATAACTTATTCAAGGAAAGTTCCATCTCCAAAGAGAAAATGAAGGATATTTGCTCTCTTCAATCTGCCATTGAAGAAGCAAACAAAGATTATCATACTCATGTCGAGTTTAATAAAGAGATGGAGAAGTGTCTGGGATTTTTGACTCAATCTACGACTAACACGTCAGTCCCTCATGGCAGAGATATAGCTGAGGCGTTGAAGAGATTCAGGCAACGAATTCTGAAGTCAGTGGGTCCGTCTCAGTGACCGACCACCTGTCTTCTCCTCCTTTTTCTTCTCTTCTTTTCTATTTCTTTTTCTTGGATTCATTGTAATAGGTTGAGGTATTGTGATTTGGCAATCCTTAACTAATCTTTAGTTAAAAGAAGTAGTTACAAAGAGTAACTGACTTGTAAGCTATATAATGGCCTTTCCACACCATTTTGAAGAAGGAAGAACTTGGCATATTTTCTGAAAGTGTAAATAGATTACAAAGAAATCAATACAGAAGGACTTTTCCATTCTTTGTCTATCTGATCTCTGTTATTCCTAAGTTTTCATTTATTTTCTTTGTGAAGATCATTTGTCTCAAGTTCGTTAGTCTTACCGATTGCATACTCTTCAACTTTGCAAGCTCGGTGATCTTGTATAACCAAGAAGGAACTTTGTGTCCTTGATTAATGAATCTGTGTTATGTTAAGAAAATTTGTTTTCTAAGCAGATGTTATTTACAGAACTTTGTGTCTTTAAATTCCATCTTATTTATTCAATACAAATGATCTTGTTTCAATTCACTGTGACTTTCGCATACATAAAGAATTACTCTGATATCTATAATTCTGCATGTTGCCTTTCTGCTCTTTCCCGTACTCTCATTTCCTCAATCCTTTTGTAATTGATGATCTTCATAGAAAACACTTTCGTGATATCCAAGTTTAACCAACAAATCATGTTTTGTACATTTGTAAATAAGTTCATTTCTGAATAAGGTAACCTCTCCCATTAAATAGGAGGGACTTCTTGTCCCCTGACTGTTGCTATTCGTAAAGTCCTATCTGACGACCAACATCATAGAAAAGAGCTCAATGAGCATAGACCTGGGAAAGAAAAGAATCCATAATGTTCAAGTGATTTGAATGAAAAGTAGCCTTGGAGCAGTGATAGCGTGGTAAGCAAAGAATCATTTATGTGGATAAATGTAGAATGTAACGGGCGCTATAAAATCAATTTCAAAGAGGATTAATGCAATGGAATTTCAAAGAAAGTACCTGAGCATAAAGAAACTCACATGGACTCACTCCTACCAAGTACACAAAAATCATGGAATCACCTAGCTTCCATAAACAATTCAGGAGGGGAGGCTACTTTGTGGAACCCATCAACGACTTCATAGAACATCATCATTTGGTGTTTCCCTCTCAAGGGTAACTTTTGAGAATGAAAAAATATTCATTGAAAGCAAGTTGTCCCCCACCTCATACCATAGGCAATTTCTAGGCATGTTTCCATTTTTGTGTCATGTGTTTCCCTTTTTGTTGTGTGTGTTGTTTCCTTTTCGTGTCTGTGTGTGTTTCCTTCTTCTCTCTTTCTCTCTTGTTATAAGTTGTACATGACTCTGCAAGGCCCAATGGATAAGGCACTGCTCAAAAAATTATATGGTCTAAGATTGAGATTTTGTATTCCCATGTCATGTCTTCACTACACTCATTCCAAGCCATGTCCCCAAGCTAGAGCCAATTGTTGTCATGTAAATTTGTAATAGGGAAATTTGAAGTTTCTAAGCATGAAAACTATACCCCTGTGTTGAATTTTTCATGTTTTATCATTCCTAGGAACCCCAGGTCAAATAAATTTTTCTAGTCACCCCCTATTTGATGTCAAATTTTTCCCCTAGGTGATTTAAGAAATTCTATTCATTTCCTCTAGGTGATTTTAGGTAATTCTGAAAAAAGATGTTATCTTCTGGCAGTATTCAGAAGGGCTATCATTGGCCTTCCAAGGACTGGATCAAACCCCCTGCAGCGGAAAGAATGGTCCAAATTAAACATGGAGGTGAATTGAATACCTTAAAACATCATGGAAATTGTTTTGGAAGGTTTGGTGAAGTTTTGAAAGACTTGGAACAGTCTGAGTAAGAAACAGGGTTCACAAGCCTAGGCAGTACATAGGCCTAAAACAACTATTGGGCTTTAGAAGAAGATTCTGGGAGCTCTGGATGGAGTTAGAAGTAAAACAAAACATTACCATAAATAATATTCTAATACCTAGATGATGGTGAAATAATATTTTTCACAACACCTTGGCGCATAGGATTGGCAAGTAATTTTTCTCAGGCACAAGTGGAGTCTCAAATCACAAATACACTTTTTTAGGGATCATATGGTTGAATCAAGACATGTGACACCCACCATTGGATTAAAAATTCCATTTAAATTAAGGATCATATAAATTTTCACCAAGAAATTCCACCGGTAGCTCAAGTTATCATCATTCCAAGTCACCCTCTTGGAGAAAGTTTAGGAGTTAGTCAATTTTCGGGAGGACACGTGTCAGCACTAGGAGCCTGGAGGGATTTTATGTCCCTAAAATCCCTGAGGTCAGGTACATTAGCCCTTGAAAAATGTGCCTAGACCCTATGATAAGTCTTTTGGTCACCCACATGACCGACTTTCAGCTCCCAAGTGCATTTTTGGAGCTTAAACTCCTAGTCATGGGATCGAGGACACGTGTCTACTCCAGGACCACCGTGGAAGTTGATGTACCTCATGTACCTTTAAGGTGAGGGACATAAAACATGGAAAAATTCACCCAGCCATCTAGGAGATTTTTTTGGTCACTCATATGACCAGTTTCTAGCCCCTTGGTGTTTGTTAGGCCCTTTTGCCCAAATCCCCTAACGTCAGATTAAGTGTCACGTGTCACCTCCAGGATCACCATGGAAATTGATGTCCCTTACGTCCCTAAGGTGAGGGAATTCAACAACACAAAAATTCTCCCAGCCCATCCATGTGTATTTTTTTAATATTTAAATCTGGCACTTAATCGTTTCTTCCCCCTCATTTCTCCTTCACTGCTCCTCACCATGCCATGGCTTTGCTCAAGCTTATTCAGAAACCCGGTCCACCATTGCTGATCCAAACCAGATCCATCATGATCAAAAAACTCTCCACACTATGAATGCATAGTAATATGCAGGCCTCAGAGAAAATGGATTGAAATGATGAAGACTGAAGAGAGAATGGATATTTTTCACCAGATAACTACGAAGCCACCCAATCAAAAACTTCTCATATCTTGCAAAGTACAAGTCAGATCAAGATGTTGTATTTTGAAAACTTTAAAATTTTGCAAAATAATCAAGATTCAATAAACAAGAGGTCAAATGGTGCTCGGAAGCATTTTCTCTAACAAAATCCTCAATTCATGCACCAGCTCACATTCATCAGATTTCCCATCACTCTGACAATGGAAACAAACTAAAAACTTGCACATGGGATCTAAATAAAAAAGGTATCGCAATGGAGTTATTTTCATTGCAAATGGAGACAAAAACCATACCTATAAATTTCAAGCTCCATTAATGGCCACCATGATACCTCCGTGCCCAAAGCTACTACTAGGTCAAATTTTCAAAATTTATTTCCATTCATTCTAGTGGGAAAAAATATCTGAAATTCTGAGGGTGTGATCGTAACAACAAGATGAGTCCAAAAAATTATGTTTCGTTGCAAATCGAGAACTAGAAACACACTTTCTAAAAATAGTAAGTTTTCCTATATATACTTGTTATGTTTGGAAAGTAATCATAAAAAGTAGCTGAGAAAAAGGTAGTGGGCATTGAAGATCACAAGGAAGCTAGAATGAGTGTTCAAAGAAAAAACAAATCAAAATGACCAATTACTAAAAATAGTAAGTCACCCTAAAGAAGCAGTTGAGGCAAGGGTAGTGTGCATAGGATTGAATGAGGGAGTTCATCACATCATGATGTTCAAGAAGAGGAAAAAAAAACCTCTCACTATAAATAGTATATCATACGTAGGCTGGGAGTTGCATTTATCAGTGGAACAGTTCACTCAACTTGGAAAGCATTCATGATCTGATTTGAAGAAGATTCACAGTGTGCAAGGAGTTTGAAGATTTAGAGTTTCACTACATTTGGAGCTTTCCATCAACAAGGATCAATGGAATTCATCAGAAACAACATCTCCTCTTCTTATCTCTCTCTATCTTTCTCTCTCCTCTTCCCCCCAACTTTCTCTCACTTTCCAATCTTCTAATTTCGTGTTGGGAATGCACTTTTTCATATGTCCTAATGTTCCTAATGTAATAAGTCACCTTTATGTTATAAAAAGGGACTTAAAAGTTTCCTAGGAAGTTGAAAAGTTTTAAGTTGTGTGAGGACATATGAAAAGGCAATGGGGGTAGATGAAGAGTCATATTCTACTCTATAAATTGTAATGCCATTCCCATTTCAAAGGGTTGGCAATTGATCTTGTAAACTCATGAGTGCATTGTACTTAGAGAAAGCAAAGGAGATATCCATTTTCTTCTACTTTCCTTGACTCTCAAATTTCTTCCATTCCCACATTCTGTTCAACTTTTATTTAAGAATCAATACAAGAAGAAGGATTTTATAGCCTCTTTGATGAGGAGATTTTAGAAACTTTGAATTCACAATCTTATCTCGTCTTGTTTCCATTTGTAGGGTTGTTTCTTATCATAAATGCATGTGATGATACTTCTAACTAGTGTGTGCAGGAATTTGATTTCCTACCTACAAAATTAGTTCTCCTACCTCTTTTATCAATCCCCTTTCCCAAAATTTAGAAAAAATCCTCTCTAGCAAGTAATTGCTAGCTTTTCTGTAGAGTCAGTGGAGTGTCCCTATTGGATCCCCAGTCGAAAGGCCACCACATAAATCCACCTTTTCATGTGCATGCATATACGACAATTGCACCGGTTAAGTAAAGGGACTTGGATTCTTAGTGCATTGGCAAGATAACCACCAATTTTTCCCTGACAAATTTTCTCGCCAATAGCACATCGTCCGTGCCTTCCTTCTACCTTCTTCCACGGATATACCTTTGCACCCTCGTCTACGCCATTTTTTGCCATGTCATTAGGACATGCTTGATTATACCACAAGCAACTTATCAAAGTGCACCAACAAAGTGTTGAATCTTTACAACAAATCAATGAATGAAACATAGCAGAAATGACAAAACATTTACACAGTTGATCGTCCTTTCATCCAATCCGTGTGTGCCACATGTCCTGCGGGCGTAGACAATTGTAATAAACTTCTGATAGTCATATATTTTGCTATAGAGCTCTGATCGGCATGTGCCTGGTCTTAATCAATAGCTGCTAACATGGGCTATAGTGCTAAACATTCAAATTCAAATTCTTCATGGATCTAGTAGGTGAGAAATGGTAAAACTTATTTTTTAGCATTAATGGGAAGATCTATTTGCTCCAATGACCCGATTTGATCTGATTTACCCTCCTTCTTTCTTCAACACACCAAATAGACATAGGGAAGTGCATTTGACATTTTCTTAGGCTGATTTATAGGCATTAAATCTTCTTGTTGGTGGTTACATTTCAAATTCAGATTTTCCCTCCTTCTTCCATGGATTCATCTATAAATGTAAGATTTGGGCTCATTTTTAATGTTAGATACTTTGAATCCTTACGCATTTTTCTAATGACTTCATATTTTATGTATTTTGAGTTACAGACCTTTGGATCTAGTTCTTGCATTTGGATATTATCCTCTTTCACCATTGTAATAGTTGTGTGCATTTCTTGAAGTAATAGAAGAATTATTTTGTGACTTTTCTCTATCTTAACGTCTTTCCATTCCTTCTCCTTTCATTTCCTTTTACATTACAAGGTCATTGTGCCATTCTACGTCCCTTACAGTTCCTTATTCAGTTGTGTTCCATGAGACTGATCTAGTAAATATGTTTTTAGTTGTGTTACACGTGCCTAGCCTTCTTTTCCTTTCATTTTTTCTCAAATCAGATAGTGTTCATCTGTCTCAAGTGCACAAGGTCCCACAACTTGGAGACAGTTCCATTGTGATCTCAAATGACTTGTTTCCTCTAGATCCAAGATATGGGTGCAAGTTTGATGGCCAACAATAAGATTACATAGAGCTCTCATCTCTTCTAATTGGATTCTAAATTAGGATTTTCACCTCTCTTCGTTACCTAAGATTAGCTCAGATCTTAATCCTT
Organism: Taxus chinensis; assembly: GCA_019776745.2. Lineage (NCBI taxonomy): Eukaryota > Viridiplantae > Streptophyta > Pinopsida > Cupressales > Taxaceae > Taxus > Taxus chinensis. Next base: position 11,155,153 of record CM034151.1, on the reverse strand, counting down.
TTTCTCTTAATCTTTTAAATTGATCCAAACCATCGCATAGCTCTTTCAAATTTGAAAGAATATGGATAGAGCATGAAGACATTATGGATAGGATCAAATAATGATTACATTGGGATGGAGAAGGAACAATGCAATTCAGGTTAGTTCAGAAACTAAAAAATGTAAAGCAACAAGTTAGAACCTGGAAAAAAGAGGTATTTGGAAATATTTTTGAACAAAAGAAAGAGATAAAAAATAGCTTGAATAAATTGAGATGATAATCTCCACCAAAGGTATGAATTATAAAGATCAACAACTTGAAAATAAATTACTTTCTTATTTACATAACATCAATAATAGAGAGGAAACCTTTTGGAGAATGAAATCTCAGGCTCTATGGTTGAAATCTTGTGATAGAAACACTAAATTTTTTCACATGACCACCCTAAAGCACAGGGCTTGCAAAAAAATCACTAATGTATCCAAAGGAAATAGCACTATCACCAAGGATCAAAATGACATAAAAGTAGAAGCTCTCAAATTCTATGAGAATTTGCTGGTGGAAAGTAATATTTGTAATGAAGAAGAAACTCTTTCCTTCTATATTCCATCCCAAGTAACAAAATTTTTGATGAGAGATTCAAAATCCTTACAAAATTTGTAACCATTGAGGATCTGAAGAAGGAATTTTTTTCACTTGAAGGAGACAAGATACCAGGACCTGATGGTTTCTCTGTAAATTTCTTTCAAAAATTGTGGGATATGTTCTCGGAAGATCTGCTGAAAGTTGTAAATGAATTTCATAGAATATGAAATCTAATAAAGGAGCTGAATAATACCCATATTGTTCTAGACCCAAATAATTTGGATGATAAAGACTTCAAGTATTTCCAACCTATCATCCTGGTAAATGTAGTTTACAAATTTTTTTACCAAGATTGTTGTTACTAGATTATAACCTTTTCTAGCTGATCTAATATCTAAATAGCAAAGTGGATTTATAAAAGGAAGGATTACTTAGTATGGGGTAATCATGGTTCATGAAACCATTCACTCCATGGAAAAAAGTAAAAAAAATCAAGTATGGCAATAAAATTGGACATGTATAAGGCCTTTGATAGACTATCTTAGAATTTTTTAGATAAGGTCTTGTCAAAATTTGGTTTTCAGAGAAAATTTAGAAAAATCATTCAGGCCTGAATCACCACTTCTAGGTTTTCAGATTTTTTTAATGGTACTCTAGTAGGGGTATAAGAAAAGGGTATCTCATATCCCCCTTAATTTTTATAATAATGGCTGACAACCTTAGTGGATCCATAACTAAGGTTGTGAATACTTGCATGCTAAAAGGGTTCAAACCTACTTCCACCAACCATATAGGTTCACATCAACAATTTGTTGATGACACAATTTTTCTATTGATGGATTCTATTCTTGAAGATAAAGTTATAAATACTATTCTCATATTCTATGAAGCAGTTTTCGGCCAAAAATTCAACTTTGAAAAAATATCGGTGTATTTTTTAAATACTCCTTCTGATAAACAAAAAAATAATTGCACTCATTTTGGGGTGTAAAATAAGCTCTCTACCCACTACCTATTTAGGCTTACCTTTGGGCACTAATAAAGTATCTAATGTAGTTTGGAATGCCTTATTAGATAGATTTCATAAAAATAATTGGCTGGGTGGAAAGGTGTTGTTCTCTTTAGTGCCAAAAATGCTTGTTAATCAAAAGCACACTACAAAACTTGCCCATATATATAATGTCTATGTACACCATCATAGTAACCATTGTTGACAACATTAAAAGAATTCAAAAGTATTTTCTATGGTATAGAACTGAAAAAATATTTAGGTACCATTTAGTTGCTTGGGATCAGGTTTGTGTACCCAAAAATATTAGTGGCTTGGGTATAAAGGATATTAGGAAGATGAATGTTGCTTTAATTTCCAAACTTGGTTGGAGACTACTAAAGGAAGAACAAACTTGGAAGGAACTCATTAGGATAAAGTACTTGGCTTAGCATAATATGAATTCTTTTCTTTTTGAAAAGGAGCTTCCCAATGGATCCATTTTCTGGAACAGATTGTTGTAAATCAGACACATCCTTATTAAAGGTTATAGATGGAAAGTAGGAAATGGTCATGATATACATTTTTGGCAAGACAACTAGACTGATTTTAGGCTGAGTGATAAATTTGGCTCCATCAAAGATAGTCTAAGTGAGAAATATGGGAATAAAGTAAAATTTTACATTGATTTGGATGGAAACAAGAGAACTTGGAAGCAGATCAAAGTGGATAAGGAAAAATTACAACTTATTGTCTCCTCTCTGTAACAACAACTTGCACTCATTCCTCTTGATCAAAAGGATACCAAGGATGAGCTTATATCGGTTGACTCTTTGGTGGGGACTATATTGTCAAATCGGGGTACAATACATTTTTTGAAAATATTTAAAGTGATATAAACTTGAGTAAAATATGGATGCCTGAGTTAACCCCAAAATTTAATTTATTTTTTGGATTTTTTTAAAAGGAAAGATCCTCACTAATGATAACCTAATTAAAAGGGTTTAATTATGCCCAACATGTGTAAAAAAGAGGCTGAAGACATCAAACACCTACTTTTGCATTGTGAATATGCCCCAAACGTCTGGAGTCTCATATTTTCCAATTTTAATCTACATTATACCCTTCCTAATACCTTCTTGTAGTCCTGGGAGTAATGGGATCCATCATATAAACATTTCATGATAAGAAGATTATTGAATTTGGTACTATCTCATAACATTTGTAGATTGTGCAAAACTAGGAATGGAATAATATTCAGGAACAACAGACAGGTATGTAACAAGATCTTTAAGGAAATATTTATTGTTGTCGAAGATAATATTGAAAGGTTTTTGCCTCCAAAAAATATACAATACCTCAAGGAAGAAGAACATATATTTGCTTCTTGGAATATTGATACTAGTAATACACATAAGAATGATTAAAATAGCATTGACATATCATTAGTTCATTGGATTCAGCCACCCAACTTATGGTTCAAGTTGAATTTTGATGGAACATCTAAAGGAAACCCAGGGGCATCAGGAGGTAGTGGGGTGATCATAGATCATAGAGGTTGTCTTTTTGTTACATTTTCTAGTAAAATGGGCCACCAAACAAACCACTATTCTGAAGCCCTAGTAGCGTTATGGGGGATTAGACTTTTAAGAGATTGCAATATCTCCAATATTATAATTGAAGGGGGCTATTTGAACATGATAAATATTTTAAATCAAGCACAACCCCCTAGTTGGACCATTAGGGATTTCATTTATGAATCTATTGAGATTTGTAAATCCTCTGCAAACTATCAAATCATCCACTCCTATCGTGAAGGAAACAAATTTGTGGATAGTCTTGCTAACTATGATATTAGTAATAACATGTAAACTTGGTTTAGTGATGACATTCTCCCTAGCAAGGTACAAAATGACATAATCAAGGATAAATATGAAATCAAAAACCATCATTAAGAAGTCCTTCATTGTTTTAAGAGTGATTATCTTTTTATGTGGGGCTAATAATATCACTCAGCCTTTGCATGATTTATGGGTATTAAAAGGTGTTGTTAAGAAGTAGTTTTGGGGGTGAAACATTACCATTGGGAAACAAAGAAACAACAACGGAAAAATGGGTGGATCTCCATGCTAAAATGAACCCACCTATGACCCAACTTGGAAGGATGATGTGGTCCTATGGACTTATCTGCAAATGGGTGCGGTCTCAAACCTCATTGAAAACATGAAGGGTCATGATCAAGAAATTTCTCTTCAATTCACGGATAGTTAGAAGCATAGAAGGGTAGAATATGGGGAGATCATCATTAAAATCATTGAAGAGCTTATTGTTGAGGTCACATGGCTAAGCTTAGAAGGTACTAGATTATTCAGTAAGAGGGTAGACAAGAAAATTGAAACCAATAAATTCCTAATAGATGGATAAAATCTTGAATTTTTTATAGCAGGAATAAAAATGACCTCCATTCCAAATCCCATCAATGAAATTACAAGGATGATTGTCAGGTATGTCACTTTGGAATGCAAATATGTGATGATTCCTCTTAAACATTTGGTTTTCCTAAATCATTTTAGAAGGAATTTACATGTTAGCTTTTCACATTATCTTTTAAAATCTCTAAAACACTTTTCTTGAGTTTCAAAACCACACTCATGTCACCCCCTTCACCAAGGCCTCATTTTTATTCTTCACCATCATTACCTCTCCCAACATCATTCAATTTCCATTGCCCCTACACCCCCTACCCTGACTCCTCTTCCCCCACCACTGCTTCTGTTCGAATGGAAAATAAGAACCAAAAACCCGTTTTACCCCCTTAATCATCCTATCCCCTCCCAAAGAATTCTTCGTAGAAGAAAATGAATTGAGTCTATTAAAAATATACTTCACATTAGCAATCCAACTAGTGCTTTTGCTACAGAAAGGGAGGAAGTCCTTCTCAATAAAATTATCAAAATGGAAAAGGAGGTTGGGGCTTTAAAAGAAGATCTCAAGTAGGTCTGTAAGAGAGAAGGAAAAATGAAGATGCATAATTACCCTAAGCATGATAATGATTAGATTCTTAAAATCTACAATAAGATTAACTCACTGGATAACAGACTAGGAAATGCAAAAGAAAGGCATGACTACACCATTTTTGTGCTTAAGTCTATCTACAACTTTATGGAGTGGCATGTCAACAATGTATGTGTGCTCACCGACATTCCTACTACCCTTTGGGAGCTGGGACCAATACAAAAATTGATTCTCTCATAGCTGGATAAGAAGGATCCCTTCCATGTCACTACCTTGGCACTCTTCACCTCTCTGTAAAAGGTAAGGAAAAAGATTGACAAAGTAGACAAGTGAAGAGGATTGTGCTTACTTCAAGTTTTCTATTTTGATGTTGTCATGATGCTTTTTTCATGTTGTTTTTTTACATTTTTTTCACTATTTTGATCCTTTTATAGAGTTTCTCATATAAGTATAGTTAGATATTCATGTATTTTTAGGATTTTCATCAAAACTTGATGTTTTTACTGCATTATCTAGCTATGGATCCTTTTTTGTAATAGGGTATAGTCCTTTCAAAAGTATGGACTATTTTTTCTGTTATATCTGGCTTTTGAGAACTTTTTGTAACAAGGTATAGTCCCTTCAAAACTATTTACCCCTAATTAAAAAAAATAGGTAAGTTGAAGAGCTTACATTTAGAGTCAGGGTCTAAAATTTGGCATGAATCAAGAACTAATTAAATCAAATCAAGAAAGGTGACTTGTTTCTCAAGAATATTTGTGATATGTTCTAAACTATAATCTTTTGTGCAAATTAGGGCTACAATGAGGGCTAATAAGAAAATGGTACATGAGCAATTTGACGAGTTATATTGAGTGTTAGATGTTGAAACTTATCATGGGGCTAAAAAATATAATGGGTATCCAAAAATACTTTACTTTTTCCAAGAGTCACTATGAAGAGTTCTAAACAATAAGGTTTCCAATTTGGAAGGTCTAGTAGCTTGTTAACTATAGTGAAATAGGTGAATGATATCTAATGATGATTTGATCTTTGTTTAAGGTTCTAAACAATTTTTTTGGATGATTTTAAACAAGGAAGAGGTGATTGAATCCCTTGAATTATTAAAATGTTTTGAAAATTTGGTATTGTATGCTCTTTGAGTGTTTTTGAGATTTTGTCATATATGGTGTGTTTGGATGACCTTGACTTGAAACTAACATTTGTTGAAGTTTGTTTGATTGTGGTCCACCACCCTCCTCTACATCAAAAATGACCTTGTTTTAAAGGTTATGGGATTTACAAGAGGAATTAGGAGCTAAAAAATATTCGATGGAAAGATATTTGAGTCCACTACATCTTGGGTATATCATTTTTTATCCTAGACATCACTACTCTTTGTGGTAAGTTGGGTCATTATTGTTTCTCATTTTTGCTAAAAGGGTGACTAGGCCTAAATATCAAAATGAAAGTAGAATATTTTATTTAATATTGTTGTAATGGAGTCATTATGTGTTTTTGACTCAAAATCATATAAGGATCAACCTTGGAACTCCATGTTTTGCTCCAGGGGCATAAAAGGCATTTTTATCTTATTTTATACATTTACATGATGACATCAACACTCCATTTGAGTAAGTGGTGTGATTTTTCACCTCAACTATCCATTTTCCATTTTCCCTTTCTATAAGGGGACAATGGAGTCATAAAATTGCATCCCCATGTTGATGTTTTGTTTATGTCACTTAATATACACCACTTGTGTCCTAGGAATGTGCACAACTTGAAATCATAACCCCCTTGACCCATTACACACATTTTCACATCAATTTTCCCTTGTTGTAAGGGGATATAGGAGACAAAAGAATTTACCCCTTTTTTTAATGTTTTTAATCACTTAAGTGACTAACCTGGTTTGCTAGGAAACATGCAAACTTGCTTATTAGATCAATATGGCCCCTCCTCATGTGAAATTTCACCCTGGCACACTTTTTTATGTTTTTGTCCCTTTTCTCTTTGTCCCAATAGACAAGGGGACCGTTGGGACACAAAAATGTGCCCCATCACTTTTGGAAAGCATTGGTCACATGTAAAACCACTTTTTGGCTCCCAAGGGATTATTTTCAACCCCTCCATCTCCCTCACATACTCCGACATAGTGAAAATTGTCACAATCCAATGTAAAGTGTAACTTAGTGTCCCCATTGTCCCCTCACCTCAACTGCACCCTATTTTCATGGGTTAAATTCATCCTGTAACCCCCACCTGACCTAGGTTAATCCTTGTTGAGTCAAGCATGAGTTAAGGAGCACAAAGAAGATAAAAACTTTAAATCAAAAACTTAGTCATTTTAAAATTTTCAAATGTGTTGTTTTTCCCTCCCAAACTCTATTTTCATGTTATTATACTTCTAAATTTTTCCAAAAACCCCCATGCCTAAAAAATGAAGTTTTTCTCAAATCTCGAAAACCCACCTTAGAAACCTTTGAAATTTGGAACAAAGCATCTTGGAGAAGTAAATAAAATTTTGAGACCACTCTCATTTCATTCTGACACCAGAAGACCACTTTATAAAAATATTAAAGCTTACCATGTTCTCATATTCTAAAAAGAGTAAGTTTTGAAAGCCATTCATTTTTAATTCATCGTCACTCCTTTCATATCAAGAACACTCAAAAGTGCCAATTTGAGAAACTTGCTAGAAATATACATATGGGATATGACCTACTAAAAATAGTGTGTTAGGATTTTTCTGAAATTGTTCATATCCATCCATCTCCCATCCATTTCACTAGCCTTCTTCATCATGAAGTTCAAATACTCATGTTTATAGCCAATTTCCACATTAAACGTTGAGTATCCTAATGTGGGTGACAGTGACATGACAAACATGGACATGGAGGACCTGAAAAATAGGGATGTTGATATAACCTCATGAAGCTATGGAGGAAAATATATTCTCAAGTGGCATATTTAGATATGGTGGAATTCTATTATTTTTTCAAAGCACAAAGCTTGTCCTAGCTTGTTCCTAGCACTATGACCCAAATTCAAGGACAATTCATGTAGATGATAATTCACTGGTTGTATTTCTCACTCCAAAGGGTATCTCTCAATGATTATTAATTCCCACTTATAAAAATATGGTGATTATCACTTGGGAGTTTACATCTTATGAATGGTCAAGAACAAATTCATACTTGCAAGGTTTGACAATTGGATTATGGATCAAATATGGAAGAAAGCCCTCGAATGTTTCCAAAACTTGGTCTCAAAGTGAATTACATGAGGCATAATTAGATGTAATTGTATTTCTGAATAGGGCGATGGTAGAAGAGAATAAAAAATACTTCAAAGATTGGATGGCTCAATTCATCCTATTAGTGACATAAGGAGATTAAATGATTGATTGGGGTAGATTATAAGTAACAACATTCATCAGAAATTGTTGCAATTACCTACCTCTAAGAAGTTCACAATGAATTCTTATTTATTATATGTTGTCATGTACACAAGGCCTTTCCAATGTCTCTTTTTTATACCAAATGTGTTACAAAAGACTCCAGCATATGAAAATATCTCCAGCTTACATATTGGAAGAGTAACTTTCACTTATCGAGGGTGAATGATGCATTCACCATGTATGTCATAAGGCTACTTGAAGGAAATCCTAAGTAGATAATTCACCCTAAGCAACGAGGTTGATTGAAATATATGTAATTTACTTCATCTATTTTCTCGCATTCACCTATATTAGAGTTAAAGGATTTGATCTCACACCTCATAGGTTACCAAAGTACCTTGGTGACAAGATTAACATGATTGAGTTTTACAGGCAGTTCTCTAACATTCAAACCAGGTGTAAAATTATGAAGAGGAAGGGTGTGTCTTTTCCTGTCTCCCTAGGAATGTATTCTTACAATAGTACAAAGGATGTAGAAAACATCAAAGCATCCTTTGTAGCATTCAATTTATATTACTAGGTATATCAACCAAATTTTGATAGTAGGAAAACCCCAAATCTTACCATTTACTATTGGGAAAACTATACTGAATATTTTGATTTCAAAAAGGCAGGCCTACATGAGGATAATTGTAGATCAAATGAAGGATTTAAAGTTTGAATGGTTTTTAGAAGGGATGAATGATAATGGATTAGACCTATTTGATCTTGAGTATCAACCAATTCAATCATCTCTCATTCCTCCCACTCCGTGGAACATCATAGAATCTTGAGATATCAAAGAAAGAACCATGGTAGTGATTCAAAGATCCAAGGATTGGTTTAGATGCAAAATGGTCTCCTTCATTAAATCAGATTATCTATTGGATCCATTAAATAAATTTTCTCTCACTTCTCCTCTCAAGACTCCTGATAAGGTCATCAAGTCTTCTAATTCAAAATGTTAATCTAAAAGGAAGTTTGTGGAGATAGAATGCACTAAGGTTATTCCCCCCAAGAGGCTTTGTTCATAGCTAGAAATAAAAAGGAATCATATTGACCCATCCCAATCTCCTAATCATCCCAAAGCTATAGGTGTTTCCTCTGAGGATGTTAAGTCCTCTCATCTTTGTAGAACTTCACTTTCATATTAGGCACAAGAGATTTCCTTGTGCAAGATTTTGTGTCTACTCTAGTTGAGACTTTGTTGGTGAGAAATTTTTTTGGGTGTACAAGCTTGTGGATTTATTGCCAACGCTCTGGGAATCTAAGTCCCTCTACTTAACCAGTGTAGTTACTTTATATGCATACACAAGTAAAGGTGGATTTTCCTAGTGGCCTTATGGCTAAGGATCTAACAAGAGAACTCCACTAACCTTGCGATAGAGCTAGAAATCTCTTGTTAGGGAAGACTTTGTCTGAAGAGTGGGAAATAAGAGAGAGAAAATAAGTAGGAGAACTAATTTTGCAGGTATAAAATCATATTCCTGCACACACTAGTTAGAAATTTCATCACATGCACTAAAATCATGAAGAAACGATACTACAAATAGTAATAAAACCAATTAGAATTTAATGAACACAAAGTATCAGTAAACCCCTTAGTCAAAAAAGGCTCGAAACTCCTTGTATTGATTCTCAAGTAGAAATTGTACATAGTATGAGAATGGAAGACATTGAGAATAGGGGAAAAGTGGCTAACTCTTTTCACTCACAAGTGAGAAAAATATCTCTCATGAACTTACAAGAATATGACCAACTAGAATAATTTCAGAATTAGAACCCCTTGGAATGAAGAGCTCATTACAATTTATAGTGCTAAACTAGACTCCTCATCTTCTTGATGCTCTTTCATATTCCTCATTTTAACTTTAGACTATTCATATTCCTATTCAAATATTAAGTTCCTTTTATAAAAATAAGGTGGCTTAAATTTTACATTACGTCTCTAAATTCACTTTAAGACATATCAAAAAGTGCAAACCCACAATGAAAAATTAGAACATAGTGGTGAGAGAATGTTGGGGGGGGGGAGGAGGAGGAAAAGAAAGGATATCACCCCTCATGAAGTTTGCAAATCCTTTTTGATTAAAAAATCAAGTGCAGTGAGACTCTAAATCTTCAAACTCCTTGCACCTTGGGAAACTCCTTCAAATCAGCTCATGAATGCTTGCAAGTTAAATGAACTGTTCCATTGATGACCACAATTTCTATCCTGCATATGATATACCTGTGACCTGAACTATGTAGTGAGTGTCAAAAAAATTGTCCAGTTCCCTAAGATGGACCTCAAATTTCCTATGATCAATGCCCATGGATGATCCAGAATGATGATGTTGACCTAAATGATCATCCCTCCATGTCCCATTGTGCCAAACTTGCCCTTTGAGAACAACCTACTATTTTTAGTAAGTATAGATGGGGTAACTTACTATTTTTAGTAAGTATCATAGTTTAGGTTTTCCCAACCTCAACTGGCTATGGTAGCTTGAAATATTTATTCTTACTGTAATCCTCTCACCTTTTGGACCAACTAGTTATTTATAGTAGGGGCTTGTGGAACCACTTACAATTTTTAAGAAGTGTCAATTGCAAGTCGAGATGACCTTTTTGATGACTTTTCCTATGATAATCCCTCTGTGTTCACTTCCTTATTCATAGCCTCTTCAAATGGTGGCTTACCCAAAGTAACAAACCCCTATGTAGGAAGGAATGTTATTTTTAGTAAGTGCACTGTGGATGTCAAATTGCAACAAAATAGGTCTTGAAAATCTAGGTTTTACTTTGGGGTTCCACACTCCGCATTTTGAGTAATTCCTTCATCTGAACAAGTGAAAAAATGAGATTTTCATCAGTGGGGGTAGAATACTAAAAAAAAATAGAGTCCTCCATATCCCTAATAAATAGGGACTTCATGGCAAGAAAACTAGTTTACGTGAAACTAGATTTTTCAACGATCATTCCCTTCAATTTTTGCGTGATTTTTCCCACTTGAACCCTGAGAAGTGAAGAGGTAGCTCTCTGCCTTTTTCACAAATTTTCTTCATGTGACAAGGTAGAAATATGATGAAAACTCAGTCCTTCATATCTCTAGAAAATAGGGACTTCATGGTGCAAAAAAGTTTCACACGAAACTAGATTTTTCAATGATCATTCCCTCCAATGTTTGCGCGATTTCACCCACTAGAACCCTGAGAAGTCGAGAGGTAGCTTACTGATTTTTTTTCCTACTATGTCATGGAATTCATTAATGGAGCTTGAAATTTACAGGTCTTGTTTTTGTCTCTATTCACATCAAAATCAAATCCATTGCGATAGGTTTTTTTTTCTTGTCTCACTAGTGAAATTTCTCTCCGATCCAGTTGACTATTTGATGAGAAATTGAGCTTTGTTCTTCATGGAGCCGGAAGAAAAATGTATTTACTGAAAGAATTCCTTGCTATGAATGGGAGGTTTGAATATTATTTTTTAGTGGCCTTCAAGAGAAGAACTCATAAACATACAGCTTGTCAATCTGTGCACCGTTTTACAAGATCTCTTTGATTTTCGGTTTCATGACAATGAATATTTTCAAAATTCTTCTTCTTTGTTCTTCATTTGATCAATATTTATTCTACTGCCTATGTGTTTTTATGTTTTTGAGGATGTTTTTTCTATGGGTGAGCTGGTTCAAGGCTCATCAATGGTGTGACTTGGTGTGAGCAAGTTACAGAGCTATGGTCGAGTGAAGTTGTGCACAGGAGAGTTAGATATTAGAAGTAGGAAGCAAATGAGTTTTTTAAAATTTTGAAAGAAATATGAGAAGGAATATGGGAAAAAAATTCAATGTTTGATTTCCTTGACCTGTGAGTGACATGAGGGACAAAAAATTCCATAGTGAGCAAGGAGACGTCATGTGGCAGAGATCCGATGGCAGGGAATGAAGGCTAAAAATCAGCTTTAAAGCACTAAGGGGCTACAAGTTGGTCATATGGGTGACTAGAAGTCTCCCTTAGGGGGTGGGTGAATTTTTCCATGATTTATGTCCCTGATCTATGAGGTACATGAGGAACATAAAATTCCACAGTGCTCCTAGTGATGACACATGCCAGCGAACAAATGGTTGAGGCTTTGAGCTCTCGCAAGCACCTGTGGGCTGAACTAGTGATCCTGGAGGTCGCATGAGGATCCAGAGGTCATATGGGGGCTAGGAAAAAATTTCCATGGTTTATTTCCATGACCTTGAGGGATGTGAGGGACATAAAATCCCACCAGGCTCCTGGAGCTGACACGTGTCCTCCCAAAATTTGACTAACTCTCAAACTCACTCTAAGAGGACAACTTAAAATGACAATAACTTGAGCTCCTGATGGATGTTTCTGATGAAATTTTATATGATACTAACTGGAAATGACATTTTGAATCCAATGGTGGGTGTATCATATCTATAGTTCTCCATTTTATCCCTAAAACATATTATTTTTGATTTGGTACTTCACTTGTACATGAGAAAAACTGCTTACATATCCAATGCACTAAAGTGTTATGAAAACCTAATTTCACCATATTTTATGGATTAGAATTAACTTTCTTAAAAAAAATATCCTATATCAATCCAGAGCTCCCAAAATCACCTTTAAAATTTTAGCATATGTTTTGGCCTGTGCACTGCCTAGGCCTGTGAACCCTAATTTTGGTGAAACTACCCCAACTTCTCCAAATCCTTCTAGAGTCTTATTGAATCACTTCCATGATGTCCCAAGGCCTTTGAATTTCCTCCACATTTATTTTGGATTTTCTACTCTACTCCATGGGGTCGCTCTATTCCTAGGAAGGCCAATGATAGCCCTTCCCACAACTTCCTGAAGCTTGCAACTTTTAATGAACTCCTAAAATCACCTAGGGGGGGTGAATGGAATTTCCTAAATCACCTAAGGGTATGAGATAACATTAGTCAGGAGGTCACTAGACTGGTTACGTGGACTTGGTGTGCTTGGGAATGATAGAACATGAAAAATGTTGGCACTCGGCACTCGGGATAGTTTTCGTTTGCTCAGAAATTGTCAATTTCTCTGTTGCACATTGTGCATGAAAATAGAAAGCTTATCATAGGTGCAAGATATACTTAGAGGAGAATCAAGAACATGGTGCAACATGAAACATATGACCTAGCTTTGAGGCCATATCCAAAAACATAAAATCCAATCATACCAAGAAATCTCAAGTAACTTCATCGATTCTTCACTAAGGCTTATGTATCTCATTACATGGAAGTTATACATCCTAGATGTTATCAAGGAACCATGGGAGAGATGCCATCAGATGATTATGAGATGGATAATATTTCCTTAGGGCAATCCATACATGAAGGAGATGTGTATTTATACAATGATTTTGGAGGGGTAATCTTGGTTGTTCATGAGCAGATGAAGAGATTAAAAAGACCCCTATGGAACAACGAGAAGAGTATGAGAGAACCCTAATTGTTTATGTGTATTCCTTCCTAGATTCCAATGAACACCCACTTCCTCTTGTCAAATCTATCTCTCCTATAAGTAACTTCGATCTCCAAGTGGTGAATATAGATTAAGGGTACACTAGGAAGGGGAGAGACAATGACAAATGGGTGGAGAATATCATCGAAAAGGGGAAGGAACTACTTCTTGAGATCCTCTCTCTATAAAAATTTTCCCTTACCACTATTTCCAAGGTGAAGATGACAAAGGTTGAGATTGAGAAAGAAATATCCCATTAGGATAGTTTTTTCCATCGATATCTAAGATGGGTGGTCTTGATTCTAAATCCTTAGTGAGAAAGAATGTGTTCACATCTATTGCTAATAATTTATCTCCTTTGCCGTCTTACACAATGAATTCCAAGTGTAAAATGATAAAAGATACAAGTTTAGAGCCTGATTCTTTTGAGGATCATACATCAGTTAACTTGGATGAAATCATTAAGAGTGTTTAAAATTTTGGATCCCCTCCACTCAACAAACATTCATCCTTGGAGGGACTCCTAAATTCCTTCCTGTAGACACAAAATCACACACTTTAGGTAATTATTTAGTCCTGAGTTCATACTACTATTCATATGATTCCTAAGTAAGAAAAGTACTCAGTAACCCATGTCTTTTTCCACCTTTCTTTACTTTCTATTGCTACTTCCAGTCTTGTACCCTTACTTGTTTGGTCTATCTTTTTTACACGTTGACATTTATCACCCTAGAAACCAACACCCAGTCAAGATGCGAGCATTAGGCACCCATGTCCCCTTTGTACTTTACTCACACTTTTTGGGTCCTTTTTATCAATTTGAGCATATTATATTTTTGGTAGTTGGCCTTTTCATGGTTAATTATGAAATTCAAGCAATGGAATCATATAAATATAAAGTTATATCATCATAATACGGGACCAAGCACTAAGAATTATCTATCACCACTTACGGTTGCATCCATTAAGCATCTAATAGCTCTATTGAATCCATCTAGCACATCCGGGGACATCAAGCGTTGGTTATTCTGCATACAGTTCATAAGAGGGAGGTTTATTTTATTCCATACACACATCTATTAAATTTCTTTGAATCTATCTATTTTCTCGTTATAAAGTGCGACACAATTTCCACACACACAGAGAACTACATTAGGTATGATATGTAGTGTAATGCTCAATTGTAAGTTCACCAATGTGACAGCTAAGGACATTCTGACCCATCATTCTGCATCTTTCTTTTTAGGATTTGATGTCTATTTGAGGTTTTTGTAGGTTCTTTCTTCATTACAGGTTTCTAGGGACCTCAACGATCTTGGTGTGACCTCAGAGTGACCAAAGGCACAATTTCCATAGGTTTCTAGGGACCTCTAAAATCTCATTGTGACCTAGGGAACAATTTTTTAACAAACACACACAACTACATTTGGTATGATATGTAGTGCAACACTTAGTCATAAGTTCACCATTGTGATAGCTAAGGAAATTTTGACCCCTCAATCTACATCTTTCTTTTTAGGATTTGATGTCTATTTGAGGGTTTTGTATGTTCATTCTTCATTGCAAGTTTCCAAGGACCTTGGCGATCTTAGTGTGACCTCAGAGTGACCAAAGGAGACTACAAACGAGTAACTTGTGACGCCTCATAGGAGGTTTTTTTACCATTTTCGCAGACTCAGGTGCCCATTAACATTTCTAGGGCACTTGCATGTACTCATCCCTCTCCAAGTGCTCTAGTCCAGCCTATCTCTCTAGATTTGCATTTTTCTAAGATCCATTGTGATGGTCAATGCTTCATATTTTCCAGTTTTCCAAATCTATGTATCTTACAGATCTCTATAAAATAGTAAATTCATTCTACATCTTCTTTGCACTTAGGGTTTCATATTTACTACCTTAATTTTCTTGGGTCTATTTTTGTACTTCATTGTATATCCATTTTATTGTGATATTGCATTTAGATTAGGCTTCCATATTTAAATTTAATATTAATTACTTCCAAGAGTTAGTCTGAAAATAGATATGAGATCCTTTTTCCTTTAATGAAGATACATCGGAATCCCTCACAAATATTAAAGGTTTCATGTCTAATAATTTAGGAGATCATGAGGTGTGTTTCACACAATGTAAGTCCTTTAGTGGTATTCCTTATTGTTCGATCATTACTTTGGGGTATATTTGCATCCCTTAGGTAGAGAAGGTTGCACTCACACTAAATCAGTTTAGCAAAGATCTCAAAGGCAAGGATTTCATCCCTGGAACATTTCCAAAAATTTCACTGATATAAATCTCTTCATCATTGTAAAATTATTCATATTTGAATTGACCACTCATCTCTTCTTCCTTTTATCTCTATTTCTAATTCTTTGTTAGGAATGTATTTTTTTGGTTATTTCATCTTATTCACTTAAGCAACCTTTTAATTTTACATTGGAACATTTATTTTTCATAAATAGGAAAATAACTAATTTTTATTCCTATGGGAATATGAAGGGTCACAAGTGGTAGGAATGTGAAAAGTCACTTGTGGGAGATGAAGAGACATTTTGTAAGGATATATATTGGGATGGCTTCTCCATTTCAAAGGATTAGCTATTGTTCTCCTATTAATACAAGAAATAATATTATTTTTTTCTATTTCCTTGTCTATTTTCTTCTACTTCCTGCTCTCCAACTATGCAAGATTTGTAATATTAAACAACTAAGAAATAACTTTGTGTTTTTGAGGAATAAATCAATAGAAATTTGTCTTTGATTTTTTAATATTTTTAATTCTTACATAGTTTTTTCTCTTTCTATTGAATGTGGATCTACTCTAGCTATTTTTTATAAACTTTGTAAGTGTTTTCTCACAAATTCCTTGTTACTAACCCTCTCCCCTACTCTAGTTAACCCTCTTCCTATTTTCCCTATCTCCCCTTTACCTCCTCTTAATAAAATTCCTCCCTTATATTCCATACAATAAATTTTCCATATGTTTAGTGGAGTATTCCTTTGTGATCCCTTTCCTAACGGACACCAATCGATTTTATTTTTTCATGTATTCAATAAATTGGAGCCTCCCCATGCAAAAGAGGAGGAACTTAGTCCCGGAGTGTTGATGGAAATAACTAATTTTTCGAGGGAAAAATTATTTCACCAACACAATTGTACTATCTTTTATGGTCTTTAATTATTCTTGGGTCGGCCTTTACATGATAAATTATCTTTGAATCCATATATAAACAAGTTTATATCATGTCATTTATCATTCGGCATGAACTTGGAATGCATATAGAAAATCACTTGAAAAAATCATTATAAATACACAAAAAAGGCACCCAACGCTCCCTAAATATTACCAAATTTGATTCACATAAATTAGGGCAGCCAATAGTATAGTTCCAAATCATTACACCAAGTGAAGGAGTTTAACTTACCTCATTTCCAAGAACTCAAATATGCATACTCAATGTCTTAAAAATATCACAACCATCTTAATCATGTTCAAATTGATTCAAGTTGTCGACTAATTACATTCATCTATCTATATCACATGATAGGTGGATAACTATGTGTGGTTTGAAGCCTCTTTGGAATAATGAGGACATATATGGTGAAAAAATGTACTTTAACATAAACACTAACCTTATTGAGGTCACCCACTATCTGTTCAAAGCATTGAATTGGTCCTTGCATTTTCACAACACTATGAAGATGATTCCAAGATAGTGTGAGTATATAACAATTCAATCTTTACATTCCTCAATCACATAGGAATATCTCATTGTCTGTATATTCCAACTAGTAGAAACATTGTCATCATCACCAAGGAATTTGCATCACATGAGTGGGTGAAGACTAAGTCATAATTGCAAGGCATGGCACTCGGTTTGTGGTGAAGGAAGGAAAGAAAATCTTATCTTGTTCCTGTTGTCCACTCAAAATTCCCCGCTCTGATAAGAGTAAAATTTTCAAAATTTTGAGTTTAAGTGTTTCTCTCTAAAATGCCTAAGTCAATTGAAAAAATCTGTGTTTTGGGTCATTCTGTGTGATTTTCGGGCCTGTCGGAACTTTTTGTCCCATCTGTCCCAAGTACGAAAGTGTATTCTGTTACCCGACAGGCCGAAATCCCCGAAGCTGTCCCATTTTCGGGCCCGTCGGAGAGTTTTGTCCTAAGTGTCCCAAAACTTATTTTGCATGTTGTTCCAATTTCGGCCGAATCATCCTTCCCGCGTACTTCGCACTTTCCTGTCCCAAATGTCCCAAAGTTAAAAAGTGCGAGCTTTCCCATTTTCGGCCGATTTGCCAGAACCGCGTCCTTCGCGCAATTTTGTCCCAACTGCCCCATTTTAAAAAGTGCGAGCTTTCCCAATTTCGGCCGAGCCGGTCAAGTCGCGTACTTCGGAACTTTTTGTCCCAAATGTCCCAAGTCCAAACGGGCCCTTTGTTCCAATTTTGGCCGAAACACCCGAATCGCATACTTCACACATTTTCGTCCAATTTGTCCCAAATGCATTTGTGCGTCCTCTCCCTGTTTCGCCCGAACCGGTCGAGCCGCGTGTTTTGCGCATTCACGTCTCACATGTCCCAAGCGTACCAAGTGTCATTCACACTTAGTTTTTCCCACTCACTCCGAGTATGATGCTTTTCAAATTGGTGGTTGTGTATTCAATGCGCATTAAAGTCATTCCTCTCTCCAAACGGCTATATAATGAGCATTCCCCTTTGTATTTTTCGCATTGCTTCCATGCTACCTTTTGCTCAAACCCTTGCAATTTGAAAACTTGTGCAATCCCCCCTCCATTTACAAATTCCTTCCAGAAGTCTAGGTTGCAGCTCCAAGGCTATCAATATGAAGATCAAGTTCCAGGGACAGGAGCAAATTTCTCCGCTTGAGTCTGCTGTTAGCAATATAGGGGATAGCAAAGCTCGTCATCTGGACTTCGGTGATTTTTGGGCAAGAATGACAGATGCAAACCCTACACCAATGGCACAGATGATTAATGATAGTGGTTTAGCTTTTGCCGGAGGATTCCCAATCTCAGTACAGTGTGCTGATACAGTGCTTTCATGTGGAGCTCACTTCGACCCCGCTTCGAGTGAATTGACAAATGTACATGAGGAACTCATTGCCAAGATGGACGCTGCCACCATTGGCGCTGCTCTCAGGATTCTGGAGATGGACAATGCTATAGTCGTCTCCCGGGATCAAGCACAGGCTATGTTCGACTAAGACAGTGACAAATATAAGACACGAGTGGCGAAAATCTTGGTTGAAGAACCCTAAGAAAGGTGCTTCTCGCCTAACCAAAACCCTCTTCCGAGCATATTTCAATGAAGAACTGTCAGAATTCATAATCCTGCTGGCTCGGGTTATGGGTTTGCCCTCCACCAATGAGTTTCATTTCTGGATGTGCCCGCTCATCAGCATGGTGTGCGAGGGAACACAAAATATCAACTGGGCAGAGATCATCAGCATGAATTTAGCGGAGCAGCTATCCAACGTCCAGCAAACAAAGAAGTTCTATATGACTTCATACCTGATGTATACCCTAGCAGCATCCAGGTAGTGGTTTGGTTTCTCCTATAGAGATGCACACAAAGATGATCCAGTGTATGCCTATTGCCCGCAGTTCACCTTGGAGACCAGCAACCGCAATTTCACAAGGGTCAATGACGCTTTCACCATGTACGTGGTCAGATTGCTCGAAGGTGATACTTCAAGAAGGTTTTCAGATGAATCCATGAACCTGATATCGCAGTATGGAGCCTATTTCATCCAATTCAGGAAATTTTCCTATATCAGGCTTGCTGGCTATGAAAGCACTCCTCTACGGCTTCCCATGTTCTGCAATGATAAAATGGCTTTGATAGAAATATGTAGGCAACTAGACAAGTTGCACAGAACTTGCAAAGACAAGAAGATTTCTGGTTGCACTTTCCCATCTCTCTGGGAAATTACACATGCAAAACAGCTCTGGATGCTCAGAACATAGAAAGATCCCTGGTCCCTATCACTGTTCATTTCTTCAAGCCAAGAACCTATTTTGACTTGAAGAAGTTCATTGAACAGAACATCAAGATAGTCTATCATCATAGGGCAGATAGAGAAGACTACTGGGCTGACTGTGCAGATGATTTTGAAGCCAGAAGAAGGCATTATGGAAGGTTCTCCCTGCAATTGATCCAAGAACTCAGTCTATACCAAGTTCCTGAAGGTCTCCAAGATGACAATTCTGATCTATACTCTTATGAGTATGAAATTGTGATTAAGCACACCCCTCTGGAGGACCTGGATTGGAACAGGAAAGAGAGAGATGATCTGGCTGAGATTCTTGCTCCAGTCTTAATCAGGACTAGGGTCTAGTTCAGTAAGAAGATTCGAGAATTCAAGAGGCACTCAGGAGAATCTAGCTCCAAGGATGATTCGACACCCATAAGAGAGGCATCAGTTCCAGAGTCTAGAACACCAGTGAAAACCCCTCCTGCCTCAACAGTTCAGGGACCTGTAGAATCTACTCCTTCTCCATCTACCCAGGTATACAGGAAGAAACTCAAAGAGGTAAAGAAGGAACCTGCAGAGAATGATCCTCCAAGAAAACAGGTAGAGTTGCCTATAGGGCCAGAGAACATCATTGTTCTCAATGAAAGTGAAGAAAGTGAGATGCCCACTCCTGCAAATGTTCCTGAAGACCCAGCAGATAAGGACAAAGAAGTCCAGAGCACTGAAGTTCCGG
Organism: Taxus chinensis; assembly: GCA_019776745.2. Taxonomy (NCBI): domain Eukaryota; kingdom Viridiplantae; phylum Streptophyta; class Pinopsida; order Cupressales; family Taxaceae; genus Taxus; species Taxus chinensis. The sequence continues at coordinate 11,134,971 of CM034151.1, read as the reverse complement.
GTGCTATTGATTCTTCTACTGCCATTGCCTCCAGTGCTCTACTCACGTCTCAGCTTGAGTCAACAACTGCGCAGACCCTGAGTGTCATGAGCTCCCTATCTCTTGGTCCCCTTGCCCCTCCTGCAGATTCTTCTTCCTCTTTTGCTTGGGTGCAACCTCTGGTTGACAAAAGGAAGAGGAAATCCTCCTCTCAAAGCTTGGGACCAAATTTTGATGCTGTAGCAGCCTTGTTGGGCACCACTCCTTCTCATGCCAAGAAAGCCAGAACTACCTCCAGAATTGTGTCTGATGCCCAAGGTCAGCAATTCTTGGAGATTGCTAAGCCTACAGTAGACAAATCAGAATCAGACTGGCTAACATCTGACTTTTAGCTTTCAAGGATCCCTATGGGAGAGTCTACTCCTGAAGGTGAAATTCACAACCTCCAGGAAACAGTCACAAGAGTCATTGGAAGGGTAGAGAAAGGGCAGCAAACTATTGAACAGCTGGAAGAACAAGCCCAAGTTCTCACAAGTTTTATCAAGTCACTTTTGTCTAAGGACAAAGTTTTGGACCCTACCCCCTTGACTGCTCTACCGCCTCCGGTGATTCTAAGCCAAGATGAAGTGCAAAGTATTAAAGATATGCACAAGTATTCTGTCTATGGCAGAGCTATTGAAGCCATGGTAGATGACATGCTTGTTGTTGGGCTAAACTTCATCGATGAAGCTTTTAAACTACATGGAAAGGTAGATAATTTGCAACAGAAGCTATCCTCTACTATTGGGGTTATGGATAAAGAGCTTAAACTCTGGAGCAGTTGCATTGTAGACCTTCGCCTCATGGGACAGACAGATGAGAACATCTTACTGGCGAATAAGATTTTCGATGATGCCAAAGACAATCTATCAAAATCCTGGGTCTACAGCGTAGAGTGGAAAATCAAAGTCCTGGAAGAAGTTGTGGGAGAAATGAAGAACAGCTGGCAGAAGGGAGAAGCTTTCAAGACACTAGCAGCTGCTGCTTTCAAAGATATACATTGTCATCTTCAAGATGAAAACTCTGGTGTTTCCTTGTCCTTGCAAGAAATCAAAGCTCAGTTCAGAGCTTTTGTCAGAGATCATCTATTCAAGGAAAGCTCCATCTCTAAGGAAAAGATGAAGGAAATTTGTTCTCTTCAGTCTGCCATTGAAGAAGCAAACAAAGATTATCATACTCACTTCGAGTTTGATAAAGAGATGGAGAAATGTCTTGGATTTTGGACTCAGTCTGTAGCCAACACGTCAGTCCCTCGTGGCAGAGATATAGCTGAGTCATTGAAGAAATTCAGGCAGCGGATTCTGAAGACAGTGGGCCCCTCCCAGTAGCTTGCCACTTGTCTCCTTCCCCTTTCTTTTCTCTTCTTCCCTTTCTTTTCGTATTCTTTGTAATTAGTTAAGGTATTGCAACTGGCGGTCCTTAACTATTCTTTAGTTAAAAGAAATGGTTACGAAGAGTAACTGACTTGTAAGCTATATAATGGCCTTTCCACACCATTTTAAAGAGAAAGAACTTGGATATTTGCTGAAAGTGTAAATAGACCTTAAAGAAATCAATACAAAAGGGCTTTCCATTCTTTTTCTATCTAATTCTTGTTATCTCTGTGTTTTCCTTTAATATTGTGGAGATCATTTTGTTCCTAACTCGTTAGTCTCTCTGATTGCATACTATTTAGTTTTGCAAATACAGTGATCTTGTACAACCAAGAAGGAACTTTGTGTCCTTGATTAATAAATCTGAAGAAGGTTATTTATGGAACTTTGTGTCTTTAAATTTAACCTCATTCAGCCATCGCAAATGATCTTGTCTTAAATTCTTTGAAGCTTCGCATACACGAAGAATTATTCTGCTATCTATAATTTTGAATGTTGCTATTCTGCTCATCTTCTTATTCTTTTTCCTCAGTCCTTGTGTAATTGATGATCCTTGTGGAAAACACTTTCGTAAAATCCAAGTTTGACCATAAAACAATGTTCTGTACATTTGTAAATAAGTTCGTTTCTGAATAAGGGAACCTCTCCCATTAAAGAGGAGGGACTTCTTGTCCCCTGACTGTTCCTCTTCTAAAAAGTCCTATTTGACGACCAATTGTTTTTGGCGACTCCGCTAGGGAAAACTACATTCCAGTACTGCAATTTTTTCGATCATCCTTTGATCTGGTGACTCCGTGTTTCACTCGAGGGAGAAGGACCCTTGGTATCGAAGATTCTCAGTTTCAGCTTTTGGAGCAATAGGGTTTTCCTTTCCCTTCAAATAGAAGAACTCGTTCGACGAGCACTCTGCCTGTTCAAGATAGAAGTCCTACGGGTGGTATTCCTTCAGAACCTGCTAGTCCCAATCTACGAGCTTTGATCCTAGCTGGTGCTACAGTTCCCTTCCAAGCTGTATTTCCAAGAATGGCGGCATAATTGCCATGGGGTCAACGTGTCGGGCCCCTGGCCCTTACTCAGCCTTTGCATGAGTTACCTAGAGGTAACCGAAAGAACTTCCCCAAGTTTAGAGGAGATGGCAAAGTACACCCTGATGAACACATTGTAGCCTTCATGGTTGCATGTGGAGTTTGGGAGTTGAACATGAAGACATCTCAGTAAGGCTGTTCGTTGAGACATTACAGGATAATGCTGCTGACTGGTTCTATCACCTTCCGGCTGGTGCCATCACCGACTAGAATACAATGAGAACTCAGTTCGAAAGCCATTTCAAGCTGGCAAAAGATGTGCATGCCCTGCTTGCCCAAATTTCTCAGATAAAGAAAGATCCATCAGAACCCATGAGAGAATTTGTGGCTCGGTTCAACAGACTGATCAACAAAATTCCTGTAAATACTCGACCGGTTGATCAAATTCAAAAATGTTTCTTTCTAAATGCTCAAACACCCAAAGTCAGTTATGCTCTAAGAAGGGCTAATCTTGGAACGTTAATTCTGGATCAAGAACTGGCTGTTAGTGTCGAGGATGACCTGATCATGTCAGGGAAGTTGAAGAGAGATCCTCCCAAATCTAAATCTACTGCTTCTTCCTCCTCCACCTCTGGACCCAATACTGATCCATTAGTCAGGAAACTTGCAAATGATCTAGTAGCTATAAAGAAACAATTGGCTCAGCATGCCCCGTATGCAGATGTTCCAAGAAGAAATTTCCAGCCCAGAAATCGTTTTCCTGCTCCTCACACAAGACTAGCACTTGAAGGTCCTCCTGTTAAAGTTCCTGTGAATGCAACCTGTGAAGTTGAAGAGCCAGATGATGATGTGGACGATGAAGCTCGTGAAGAGTTCCTGGAGGAATTTGATGATGAGGCGGAAGAACTCGAAGGATCTCGGGTTAATTTCTTTACCACCGAAGGCACTGATGATGGAGATGACTATGATGAAGTGGTAGCAGATATGAACAGTGAATCATTTGCTGTCATGACTCGAGAATAGATGAGGCAGAAGGAGAAAGTAACACAGCCCATGAAGAAATCTAAGGAGCAGCCGGCAACTATTCCTGTAATTGCCAGAAGAGGATCTCCTATCCCTACCTCATCTGCACCAAAGGTAAGTCCTATCAATCCTGCTACCAAAGTTGCTTCTTCTTCTTTTTCTCCTAAAGTTGATAGGCCTAGAATTCCAAATGATGATGGCCCATCCACCTCTGGATCCTTTGATATTGTTGATCATCTAAAGAAGACTAAGGTTCAAATTTTGGAAGCTGAATACTACCAAACCCATCCCAAAGCTTTTGCCAAGATGATCCAATTTGTTAATTCCCATTCCAAGACCACCTCTAAAGGCCTCTTGCCCACTCCTCCTTCTACACCACAGCCTATTCTGGTAGCTGCTGTCACCTCACCTGGTGACAAAATCAAGCCTTTTTATGTAACACTTCTTATAGCTGGCCATAGGCTCAGTAACTGTGTCATAGATTCCGGAGCCTCAGATAATGTGATGCCTGCTAAGGTAGCTCATGCTTTAGGCTTGACCCTTACTCGTACTTATGGATCTTGCTACTCCATGGAAAGTAAGGAAGTGCCTTTGGTTGGAAGGATTAAAGATGCACAAGTGGCTTTTGCTACTTTACCTGAAAAGAAAGTATTGGCTACCATCCTAGTAGCAGACATTCTTCCTTCTTACGGAATGTTGCTAAGTCGGAACTTCTGTAAAGATGTGGGTGGAGAGATCCAAATGGATTGGTCACACGTACTCATACCTGTCAATGGACAAATGAAGAAGTTACTCCCTGAGAAACAGTCTGAGTATATTGTGCAGAAAACAGATGATCCTAAGGCACAAATACTCTATGAAGACATGGGTCATGGTAATTACATGATTCTGTCCCCTGATGAAATCCAACCCTCCAAAGTATCACCTAAATATCCCAATGGTGTTTGGATTTTAGAATTTGATGGAAGTTGTTCCTCGGCTGGTTCTGGAGCTGGTGTCCTGCTAGTGTCACCTGAAGGCTGCCTACACCCTTTTTCGTTTAAGTTGCAGTTCGAGAACACTAACAACACCGCAGAGTATGAGGCTCTCATTCTTGGACTGCAAGTGGCCAAAGAACGAGGTGTAAAAAATCTTCTGGCTCGTGGTGATGCAGAGCTGATTGTGAAGCAAGTCAGAAGTCTTTTTCAGGTAAAAAATGGGAGGCTGAAGCATTACCGGAATCAGGTTTGGGATTCAATTGAATTCCTTGATGCTTTCTCCATTGAAGCAATACCCAGAGAAAAGAACAGTAGGGCTGATTCACTGGCTGTCTCAGGGTCACTACTGATTCCCCATCCTGAGTTCTCTCAGGATAAGTTCACTATTGAAATGGTCCACCAGCCTAGTGTTCCTGACAATACTAATAACTGGCAAGTTTTCAACGATGACCAGCATTTGCTTTCCTTCCTGGAACTCAAGGGGAATTTCGAGCAACTGTATTTTGAGGGAAGTGACAACCTGCCTCGTGAGAGTGTGTCCTCTGACCAAGCTGTCACCCAAGGAGAAGAAACAGATCAGGAAGGATGCATTAAACTCAAAGGAAACAAGATTCCCAAAGGTTTGGTGAGTTTGGAGGAGTTGTTTGATAAACATGACAGATATGTAAAATCTAAAGCTTCTACTGGACCTCAGCAATCAGCTGAGTATGATAAGATTGATATAGGGAGTTCTACTGATCCCAAGCTGGTAAATATTGGGAAATGTTGCACAACCGACGAGAGGAGAAAAGCAATTGATCTTCTAAGGAAGTATAAGGATGTTCTTGCATATTCTTATGAGGATCTAAAAGCCTTCAAGCCAAAAGACATGCAGTACTATATCCCTCTCAAACCAGGAATCAAGCCTTTCAAGCAGAAACAAAGGCAGTATAATCCCAAAATAGCTGACACTATATTTCAGGAGATTCAGAAATTGTTGAAGGTTAAAATCATTTTTCCCATTCACCATTCAACATGGATTGCAAACATTGTGCCTGTTAGGAAGAAGAATGGTGAGATCCGCATCTGTGTTGATTTCAGGAACCTGAATCAGGCTTCTCTAAAAGATAACTACCCTCTGCCTATGATGGATCAAATATTGCAAGCAGTAACAGGATCTGAAATGTTATCTATGCTTGATGGGTTCTCGGGATACAATCAGGTAGAGGTTGATACTGCAGATCAACACAAGACAGCCTTCACCACTCCTTAGGGTACCTTTGCCTACAAGAGAATGCCTTTTGGGCTGATTAATGCTGGTGCCACTTTCCAGAGAGCTATGGATTTGGCTTTTGGAAGCTTGAAAGGGAAATGTATCATCATATACCTTGATGACCTGACAGTGTTTTCAAAGACAAGAGCAGATCATTTTGATCACCTGGAAACAGTTCTGCAAAGATTCCGAGAGCATGGGATTTCTTTAAATCCTAAAAAATTTGTCTTCTGTGTTACAGAAGGAAAACTATTAGGGTACATTGTCTCCAAGGATGGTATTAAGATTGATCCTGAACGAGTTCAAGCCATCCAGCAAATTCTTCTCCCAACCAATAAAAAAGGCGTGCATTCCTTTTTCGGTAAGATCAATTTTTTAAGAAGATTCATCCCTGATTTTGCAAAGTTGACTCTGAACATTTCTCAGATGATGAAAGGGAAGCAAACATTTGGTTGGTCTTCTAAAGGAAAGGAATCCTTTGAGGGTATCAAGAAAGCCATTGCTAAAACTCCAGTTTTGGCCTATCCTGACTTCAGCAAAGATTTCATCATCTATTGCTATGCTACAGATAATACCCTGGCTGTTGTCTTAACCCAAGAAGACTCTGATGGACATGAGCTACCAATTGCCTTCATGAGCTATATCCTGAAAGATCATGAGTCGAAATACACCATGATGGAGAAGCATGCTTTTGCAGTAGTCTAAGCTATCAAGCAGTTCCGTTTCTATATCCTCAACTCTCACTCTATGGTGCTGGTTCTAGATACGACTGTTAAGTCAATTCTTACACAGCAAGAATTTGGGTCCAAGAGAGGAAACTGGGTGGCTAAAGTCCAAGAGTATGACATTGATATCAAACTGACCAAGTTGGTTCGTGGAAAGGGTCTTTGTGAGCTCATTGTTGAAGGAGCCAAACATGAGTTGTTGGAGGAGAAAGCTAACATTCCTACTGTTCTATTCATTAGTTCAGTCGATGAATGGTATTCCGACATCGCCCATTTTCTCACCTATGGGGAATGCCCCTCTCATTTAACTACCAAGGAAAAGAGGACTGTTAAATTGAGATCAGCGCAATATGTACTGTGGGAAAATTCCTTGTTCAAGCGTGGTTTGGATGGGAGATTTCTGAAGTGTGTGGACAAGGAGCAGCAGAGAAAGTTGCTCTCAGCTTTCCATGATCAAGCATGTGGAGGGCACTATTCATCAACAGTCATAGCTCACAAGATACTCCGGGGAGGATATTACTGGCCTTCCTTGTTCAGAGATGCATCCCAGTGGGTGGATAAATGTGAAGCTTGTCAGACCTTTGTGGGAAGACCTAAATTGGCCTCTTTGCCTCTCAAGCTAGTTGTGATTGAGGAACCATTCCAACAGTGGGGTCTGGACTTCATTGGTGCACTCAACCCTGTTTCTAGTGCTGTTCACACTCATGTGCTAACTACCACTGACTACTTCACCAAATGGGTGGAAGCTATCCCAGTCAAGAGCACGACTTCTGAAGTGGTATGCAACTTCATCAAAGAGAACATCTTGGTAAGGTACGGTGTACCTAACAAGATTGTAACAGACAATGCTTCGAACTTTTCCTCAACTGAGATAATGGATTTCTGCTACGGGTATGGCATCTCTCTGGCTCATTCTTCAGATTATTATCCCCAGGGAAATGGACAAGCAGAATCCACCAACAAAAATCTGGTGACTATCATAAGGAAGTTGGTCAATGAATCTCAGCGAAACTGGCATAAGAAGCTTTATGATGCTCTTTGGGCAGACAGGGTCACACCCAAAAGAGCTATTGGAATGTCCCCTTTTCAATTGGTGTATGGAGTAGAAGCTCAATTGCCAGTGACAGTGGAACTGCTAACCTTGCACCTGATGAAGGCCATTAAGGATACTAGTTTCAGTGATGCTCTGGATAAAAGAATCATGTACCTGCACAAACTAAACGAGGATAGATTGGAGGTTGCTGATAAGATATCTGCTCTCCAGCAGAAGGTAAAGGTTCTATTTGACAAGAAAGCTAGGTTCAGAGAGTTCCAAGTTGGAGATACCGTGCTGTTATGGGACAAAAGACATGAACCTCGTGGCAGCCATGGAAAATTTGATTCCCTGTGGCTCGGACCATTCAAGATAAGACACTTTTCTGGTAAGAACTCTTTCTATCTTGATTACATGGATGGTTCTCCCCTCCCACTTCCTTATAGTGGGCAGTATTTGAAGTTGTTCAAGTCGTAGGTGACTAGGGAGTCCCTTTGTATATTATGTACAGTGTTTTGCTTTTCTGCTTTCGGTGTGTTTCCCCTTCTGTTGTTGTGTGTGTTGCCCTCTGTGTTGGTTTGTTTTTTGACTCCTTTGCCCAATGGATAAGGCACTGGTCTTCTTCACCGAGTTATCTAAGTTCTTGCCTTGTCTCATTCCATGAATTTATACCAAGTCATCCCCAGAAGGAGCCAGCTGTTGTCTACTCAAAATTCCCCGCTCTGATAAGAGTAAAATTTTCAAAATTTTGAGTTTAAGTGTTTTTCTCTGAAATGCCTAAGTCGTGAAATTGAAAAAATCTGTGTTTTGGGTCATTTTGTGTGATTTTCGGGCGTGTCGGAACTTTTTGTCCCATCTGTCCCAAGTACGAAAGTGCATTCTGTTACCCGACCGGCCGAAATCCCCGAAGCTGTCCCATTTTCGGGCCCGTCGGAGAGTTTTGTCCCAAGTGTCCCAAAACTTATTTTGCATGTTGTTCCAATTTCGGTCGAATCATCCTTCCCGCGTACTTCACACTTTCCTGTCCCAAATGTCCCAAAGTTAAAAAGTGTGAGCTTTCCCATTTTCGGCCGATTTGCCCAAACCGCGTCCTTCACGCAATTTTGTCCCAACTGCCCCATTTTAAAAAGTGTGAGCTTTCCCAATTTCGGCCGAGCCGGTCAAGTCGCGTACTTCGGAACTTTTTGTCCCAAATGTCCCAAGTCCAAACGGGCCCTTTGTTCCAATTTCGGCCGAAACACCCGAATCGCGTACTTCGCACATTTTTGTCCCATTTGTCCCAAATGCATTTGTGCGTCCTCTCCCTGTTTCGCCCGAACCGGCCGAGCCGCGTGTTTCGCGCATTCACGTCTCACATGTCCCAAGCGTACCAAGTGTCATTCACACTTAGTTTTTCCCGCTTACTCTGAGTATGATGCTTTTCAAATTGGTGGTTGTGTATTCAATGCGCATTAAAGTCATTCCTCTCTCCAAACGGCTATATAACGAGCATTCCCCTTTGTATTTTTCACATTGCTTCCATGCTACCTTTTGCTCGAACCCTTGCAATTTGAAAACCTGCGCAATCCCCCCTCCATTTTCAAATTCCTTCCAGAAGTCTAGGTTGCAGCTCCAAGGCTATCAATATGAAGATCAAGTTCCAGGGACAGGAGCAAATTTCTCCGCTTGAGTCTGTTGTTAGCAATATAGGGGACAGCGAAGCTCGTCATCTAGACTTCAGTGATTTTTGGGCAAGAATGACAGATGCAAACCCTACACCAATGGCACAGATGATTAATGATAGTGGTTTAGCTTTTGCCGGAGGATTCCCAATCTCAGTACAGTGTGCTGATACAGTGCTTTCATGTGGAGCTCACTTCGACCCCGCTTCGAGTGAATTGACAAATGTACATGGGGAACTCATTGCCAAGTTGGACGCTGCCGCCATTGGCGCTGCTCTAAGGATTCTGGAGATGGACAATGCTATAGTCGTCTCCCGGGATCAAGCACAGGCTATGTTCGACCAAGACAGTGACAAATATAAGACGCGAGTGGCGAAATCTTGGTTGAAGAACCCTAAGAAAGGTGCTTCTTGCCTAACCAAAACCCTCTTCCGAGTAGATTTCAATGAAGAACTGTCAGACTTCATAATCCTGCTGGCTCGGGTTATGGGTTTGCCCTCCACCAATGAGTTTCATTTCTGGATGTGCCCGCTCATCAGCATGGTGTGCGAGGGAACACAAAATATCAACTGGGCAGAGATCATCAGCATGAATTTAACGGAGCAGCTATCCAACGTCCAGCAAACAAAGAAGTTCTATATGACTTCATACCTGATGTATACCCTAGCAGCATCCAGGCAGTGGTTTGGTTTCTCCTATATAGATGCACACAAAGATGATCCAGTGTATGCCTATTGCCCGCAGTTCACCTTGGAGACCAGCAACCGCAATTTCAGAAGGGTCAATGATGCCTTCACCATGTACGTGGTCAGATTGCTCGAAGGTGATACTGCAAGAAGGTTTTCAGATGAAGCCATGAACCTGATATCGCAGTATGGAGCCTATTTCATCCAATTCAGGAAATTTTCCTATATCAGGCTTGCTGGCTATGAAAGCACTCCTCTACGGCTTCCCATGTTCTGCAATGATAAAATGGCTTTGATAGAAATATGCAGGCAACTAGACAAGTTGCACAGAACTTCCAGAAACAAGAAGATTTCTAGTTTGCACTTTCCCATCTCTCTGGGAAATTACACATGCAAAACAGCTCTGGATGCTCAGAACATAGAAAGAGCCCTGGTCCCTATCACTGTTCATTTCTTCAAGCCAAGAACCTGTTTTGACTTGAAGAAGTTCATTGAACAGAACATCAAGATAGTCTATCATCATAGGGCAGATACAGAAGACTACTGGGCTGACTGTGCAGATGATTTTGAAGCCAGAAGAAGGCATTGTGGCAGGTTCTCCCTGTAATTGATCCAAGAACTCAGTCTGTACCAAGTTCCTGAAGGTCTCCAGGATGACAATTCTGATCTATACTCTTATGAGTATGAAAATGTGATTAAGCACACCCCTCTGGAGGACCTGGATTGGAACAGGAAAGAGAGAGATGATCTGGCTGAGATTCTTGCTCCAGTCTTAATCAGGACTAGGGTCTGGTTCAGTAAGAAGATCCGAGAATTCAAGAGGCACTCAGGAGAATCTAGCTCCAAGGATGATTCGACACCCATAAGAGAGGCATCAGTTCCAGAGTCTGGAACACCAGTGAAAACCCCTCCTGCCTCAACAACTCAGGGACCTGTAGAATCTACTCCTTCTCCATCTACCCAGGTATACAGGAAGAAACTCAAAGAGGTAAAGAAGGAACCTGCAGAGAATGATCCTCCAAGAAAACAGGTAGAGTTGCCTATAGGGCCAGAGAACATCATTGTTCTCAGTGAAAGTGAAGAAAGTGAGATGCCCGCTCCTGCAAATGTTCCTGAAGACCCAACAGATAAGAACAAAGAGGTCCAGAGCACTAAACTTCCGGGTGCTATTGATTCTTCTACTGCCATTGCCTCCAGTGCTCTACTCACGTCTCAGCTTGAGTCAACAGCTTCGCAGACCCTGAGTGTCATGAGCTCCCTGTCTCTTGATCCCCTTGCCCCTCCTGCAGATTCTTCTTCCTCTTTTGCTTGGGTGCAACCTCTGGTTGACAAAAGGAAGAGGAAATCCTCCTCTCAAAGCTTGGGACCAAATTTTGATGCTGTAGCAGCCTTGTTGGGCACCACTCCTTCTCGTGCCAAGAAAGCCAGAACCACCTCCAGAATTGTGTCTGATGCCCAAGGTTAGCAATTCTTGGAGATTGCTAAGCCTACAGTAGACAAATCAGAATCAGACTTGCTGGCATCTGACTTGGAACTTTCAAGGATCCCTATGGGAGAGTCTACTCCTGAAGGTGAAATTCACAACCTCCAGGAAACAGTCACAAGAGTCATCAGAAGGGTAGAGAAAGGGCAGCAGACTATTGAACAGCTGGAAGAACAAGCCCAAGTTCTCACAAGTTTTATCAAGTCACTTTTGTCTAAGGACAAAGTTTTGGACCCTACCCCCTTGACTGCTCTACCGCCTCCGGTGATTCTAAACCAAGATGAAGTGCAAAGTATTAAAGATATGCACAAGTATTCTGTCTATGGCAGAGCTATTGAAGCCATGGTAGATGACATGCTTTTTGTTGGGCTAAACTTCATCAATGAAGCATTTAAACTACATGGAAAGGTAGACAATTTGCAACAGAAGCTATCCTCTGCTATTGGGGTTATGGATAAAGAGCTTAAACTCTGGAGCAGTTGCATTGTAGACCTTCGCCTCATGGGACAGACAGATGAGAACATCTTACTGGTGAATAAGATTTTCGATGATGCCAAAGACAATCTATCAAAATCCTGGGTCTACAACGTAGAGTGGAAAATCAAAGTCCTGGAAGAAGCTATGGAGAAATGAAGAACAGCTGGCAGAAGGGAGAAGCTTTCAAGACACTGGCAGCTGCTGCTTTCAAAGATATACATTGTCATCTTCAAGATGAAAACTCTGGTGTTTCCTTGTCCTTGCAAGAAATCAAAGCTCAGTTTAGAGCTTTTGTCAAAGATCATCTATTCAAGGAAAGCTCCATCTCTAAGGAAAAGATGAAGGAAATTTGTTCTCTTCAGTCTGCCATTGAAGAAGCAAACAAATATTATCATACTCACGTCGAGTTTGATAAAGAGATGGAGAAATGTCTGGGATTTTGGAATCAGTCTGCAGCCAACATGTCAGTCCCTCGTGGCAGAGATATAGCTGAGTCATTGAAGAAATTCAGGCAGCAGATTCTGAAGACAGTGGACCCCTCCCAGTAGCTGGCCACCTATCTCCTTCCCCTTTCTTTTCTCTTCTTCCCTTTCTTTTCGTATTCTTTGTAATTAGTTAAGGTATTGCAACTGGCGGTCCTTAACTATTCTTTAGTTAAAAGAAACGGTTACGAAGAGTAACTGACTTGTAAGCTATATAATGGCCTTTCCACGCCATTTTAAAGAGAAAGAACTTGGATATTTGCTGAAAGTGTAAATAGACCTTAAAGAAATCAATACAAAAGGGCTTTCCATTCTTTGTCTATCTAATTCTTGTTATCTCTGTGTTTTCTTTTAATATTGTGGAGATCATTTTGTTCCTAACTCGTTAGTCTCTCTGATTGCATATTGTTTAGTTTTGCAAATACAGTGATCTTGTACAACCAAGAAGGAACTTTGTGTCCTTGATTAATAAATCTGAAGAAGGTTATTTATGGAACTTTGTGTCTTTAAATTTAACCTCATTCAGCCATCGCAAATGATCTTGTCTTAAATTCTTTGAAGCTTTGCATACACGAAGAATTATTCTGCTATCTATAATTCTGAATGTTGCTATTCTGCTCATCTCCTTATTCCCTTTCCTCAGTCCTTGTGTAATTGATGATCCTTGTGGAAAACACTTTCGTAAAATCCAAGTTTGACCATAAAACAATGTTCTGTACATTTGTAAATAAGTTCGTTTCTGAATAAGGGAACCTCTCCCATTAAAGAGGAGGGACTTCTTGTCCCCTGACTGTTGCTCTTCTAAAAAGTCCTATTTGACGACCAATAGTTCCCAAAATATTTTCTAGAAGTGAATTCCATGAAGGATATTAAAATACCATTATCCTACTGAGCAGGGTAATGAGAGAGGAAATGAAAAAACAATTTTAGGATTGGATGTCTTAGTTTATCATTTTTTCTATTGAAGGGACCTAAGTGATAGATTGGGAGAATATTATCAGTGATAACATCCATCAGAAGTTTCTTTAGTTTTCTTCTACCAATAAAGTTCACCATGACTTCTTACCCAGTATATGCTCTTGCTTTCATAAGACCATTCAGGGGCCTAACTATTTCTCTCAATGTATGTGAGAAATCACTTTCCTATGAGAAGTATCCACAACTCACATACCAAGAAAAAAACTATCATTTTTCCAGGGTGAATGATGCATTCACAATTTTCATCATCAGAATCCTCAAGGGAAATCCAAATATGGAGATATCCTCTCAAGTAGTTTCATTTATTGAGAATTATGGGATCCATTTCACCCAATTCTCAACTTTCACCCATATCAGGTTCTCAGGCTATGATCTTTCCCCTCATCAGCAACCCAGGTACCCAAGTGACAAAATCATTATATTTGAATTATGTAGGAAACTATCTCATGTGTATGCTCGGTGTAGAAATAACAAGAATAAAGGTGTATTTTTACCCATTTTATTTGGGATATATTCATGTAAGAGTTTCATGGATGAATCAAACATTAAATCATCTGTTTTTACTCTCAATATCTAATCTTACACATCCATGCCTAAATTTGATATCAGAAAGAATCCTGAAGCCTTCACCCTCATAATATTACATCACACATAAAATTGAGGACTATTGGGAAAAATTTATAGATGAATTAAAATATAGGTAAAGGGATGGCATGTGGATGATAGTAGCCCAAATGAGATATTTAAATTTTGACTATTTCGTGGAATAAACAAAATATGATAGAATAGACTTGTTTGATCCCGAATATCAAGCAACACAATCTTCCCCTATTTCCCTCACTCCATGGAACATCAAGGAATCAAGTGATATCAAATAGAGAACCATGGCAGTGATCCAATGACCAAAGGAATGGTTCAAGTAGAAGAGAGAATCCTTCTATTTCACATGATTCTTAGAATGTTTCTTGGAATGTGATGAAATAAATAAGGGTAAAAAGGCTAGGAGGAATACCTATTGAAGTTGGTTGAAGGTTGTTGCGCATGTTGACTTGTCAATCCACAGCTGATTGTGAGAGCTTCCTTTTGGCTAGGAGGAACTACCTGAAATAAATAACAAGACCACGAAATGGAAGTTAAATAGCATATGTAGTGGACTGCCTAGCATATGCTAGATCCAGGAAGTGTGATACTCCATAAAAGGCTATCAATCCATTGTTTTAAACAAATTAATGTGAGAAATAAGGTAAATATTGTCCTCCTATAGTCAATATGATTTAGGCATCTCATATAAACACAATAAGAAAAATATAATCTAACAGGCTAAGTTAGGATTAGATCTGGAGGTCGGGTAAATGGTTATGGGTTTCTACAGATCTAACAGAGATCTAATGAAGGACACAGGTGATTATAGGTAACTTGGGAGTAAGTAGGTAGGTTACTGGACTGTACTATGTTGACAGACATAGATACTGATGTCAGTCTATTCCTAATTGATGTCGATTAATTGTGACCGATTTCAGTCTCTGAATAAATGATAGGGGGTCAAGAAAAGGGGTCTGGGTCTATTTTCCAAGTTTATGGGTGACTAGGTGAGGTGTCTACAAGGTGTGGGTAGGGATGCAAGTCAGTGGGCAGGTCTGGTGGGGTTTTGGTGAAGTTGGGAGGAGTTAGGGGTTAAGTTGGTGCATGCTAGCAAAGGGCCAATATCGGATAGATAAACTAACACTAGTATAGGAGTGACTAACGAAGGTCTAGGATGACCGATGCTGGTGACTGGGGAAAATTGGAAATGTTGCAGAATGGGTTTTGGGTTCCATATGTGATGGCAAAAGGGTTGGGTAGGTTAGAATGAGATGTTACGTTGTCCGGATGAGGTTTTACAGAGTTTTGGTAGGGGTATGGAGGGGTATCTATCCAAGGAGATCAATGGGTGGCTAAGAGAGCAAGTAATACACCAAGAGAAGTAAATACAGAGAATATCTAAACAAGAGAGATTGAATAGAAAAATGTACTTACTTGTGAATATGCTTCCAGTTGTCTATGGGTGAAGGTTGGAGAGGATGGCTGGAGGTTTCTTCTATAGAATATCGCCAGTTGATGGGAAACTCTTGCTTTAACTGTCCAGGCTTTCCTCCTTGCTTGGTTGGGTCAGTTCTTTACTGGTATGGTTGTTAGATGTCTGGGTGAGAAAGAATGGTTTCTCTCATCACATACATGTGTGATTTTTCTCTCTTGCTCTCGAAATGTGCCAACCTTGAAATAAGGTTACCAAAGGGGATAAAAGGTGACCGATGATGGTTCTAGGTTGATCATCATCGGTTCATGGGTGACTGGCGTCGGTTAAGGTGGGATTCCCTAGGTTTACTAAAATGGGCATATCTTCTTTATTTCTTGGGTCCAGTTAGTTTGTTGTTACGGATTAGAACGAAAGCTTCCTTTCTAATGGATGGAAATGTGGTTAAAGAGATTATAGGGATTGATTTTTAGGGTTATGCCTAATCTTATCTCATTAAAGCAAGTAGGATTAGGTCTTAGTTAGTTATGGAAACATGTCAAGAATAGACTTAGGGTGAGGTGGCTAGGTGAGGTAGTGGTGTGGGAATTATCTTAATTAGGATAATTAAATAATAAATATTGTGAGGACATGGATTAAATTAATTAAATTAATATTAGTGTGGGGTGAAAGGGGCCATGGTTAGGTGAGTGTGTTCAAATTAATTATTTGATGAGGGGTGAAGGAGTGTGTGACCCAATTTTGGTGTCTACACCTTCATCAAGTCAGGTAATTTTTTGTCTCTACACATACAAGCTTCTCACACCTCTCCCTTCAGGATAGATGAAAAGGCCATGGTTTTGACTTATTCAAAAGATTCCTCAAAGAGAAAGATGATGGAAGAAGATAACACATAAGTTCCACATCATAGGAAGATTCATAAGAAGGCTAGAATCATTTAATATCCCACAAAGCCTCTTAATTTGGGTGAGATTGATCCATCACAGCTTCTTATTCTTCATTGACATCCTAGTATGTCTTTCTTGGTGGAAGAATCTTCCATCATGAGCTACATGTTATCCCTCACTAATATCCTAAAATTTTCCCTATGAATAACTTCATATCTACTTCAGCAGAAGCATTCCCATGGATTCAAGAGTTACTTATATGTGAACCAAGAATGATACAACAAGTTGTAATGCCTAACTTTAGAGCCATCACAAAAATATTGAGAACCAAGGAAAACAAGAAGGCACATGTGGCCTCTTGTTTCTTTTCTAGAACTTCTAGTTCTCAATATGTGGAGGTGGACCAGAAAAAAGTATCAAACCCTATAGAGGAAATGACTCAAGAGGACTATGAGTTGACCCACATCTCTTTAGGTCAATTTACACAAAAAGGTGATGCTCATCTATTCAAGGAATTTTCTACCCACGTGCTCTCTTGAAATAAAGAATACAAACAAACAATTGAAAAATTAGAGGAGCATGTAAGAAATATCACTACCTACATTCAATCTTTCTTGGATCCCAATGCAATGTCACATCCTCCTATAGAATACTTTTCTTCGATCAGTAGTTTTGACCCTGAGGTGATCAAGAAGGCGCAAAGACATACAATACAAGGGATAGCTAATGACAAATTGGTTGAAAATATCCTCAAGAAAGGAAATGCATTGTTACGAGATGTTTGTTCTCTATTTAAATATGTTCTTTCCATTTTTTCGAAATTAAAGATCACAAGGGAGGAGATTTTGCTAGGGGCTTTAAGGGATGAATAATGTTACAAATTATAAATCCATAATATAAATTTCCAAATATTATAATTTATAAAATTCAGTAATTTAAACCATAAATTTAGATGTTTATATGCAGATTATAGAATGTAAATACCATGAACAGAAAGTAAATATCACAGTGACACAAGATATAAGTGGGAAAACCATGGAAGGTAAATAACCCTTTGAAAATCACTTCTCTTTATTGATAATAAACTTTCATCCAACATTCCCACTATTTCACAGATCCACTTACAGTTACACCTTTAGGAATAAATTACAAACTTCCTCATACATACACTCGTGATTTTCACTTCATTCACATCATGTATCTATAATCAGCTCACACATATTGCTCGCATACACATTTTACTCTTGACATTTTAATATCACCAATGTAACAAATCTCTAATGATATTACCTTATTTTATACAAGGTGGGTGACCTATTATGGGTTAGTATTACATTTTAAAATACTACCAACAGTAGTAGTGGATCTTTCATGCTTATATTTTAAATATAATCTATAAACTAAAACATACAATATTTGGCAGGTTTTCTTAAATAAGCATTTTCCCACTTAATATTCTAAACCAAACAGATTGAAAAAGAGAAGATTCATTGGGATGGAGTATTCCCAATTGTTCCTAAAATGAATTGCATTGATTCCCAGACTCTCATGAGTAGGAATGTGTCTGTATTTTTTGTTAATAAATTTTCCCTAGTTTGGACCTCCACTCTGAATTCTAAATATGACATGATAAACATTTCCATCTCCGAACTCAAATATATTGAACAACATGCCTTTAATATTTTGGATGATGTCAACAATTGTGTATATAATCTTGGATCCCTTCTATACACTGAGAATTCATCATCATAAAGACTCGTTGATTCTTTTCAAGAGTTAGTCAAGATGGAGGTAAGTGATCCTTTCTCCTTTAATGAGGATACTTTAGATTCCCTTACTAACATTAGAGGATTTATTTATAATATAGCAGGGGATTATAAGGTATGGTCTAATCAGTGCAATGTTATCAATGATGTTCCCAATACATGGATCAAAGTTGAGCTACATTCATATTCCAGAAGCAGAAAAGGTGTCACTTATAGCAAACTGATTTAGTAGATAGTTCAAAATGCATCAGCTCATTCTGGGAATTATCCCTTAAGGCTCATAACTAGCTAGTTCTTCATCAGCAAAGGCTTCTCCATCATCAAATTGATAAACTCTTCTCTCACTTCCTCCTCATTCTTCTCTCTCCATATTCTAATACTTCATTAAGAATGTACTTTTTTCTATTTCATATTATTCAAGTTAAGTGGCCTTCAACATTAACATTTTAAGAGTTATTTTTCACTAAAAAGGAAAAGACTCACTTTTCTCTCCTACGAATTGTTATCCAAAATGAGCCCCCTACTTATTTTGGCTAACTTGCCTTCATTCTTTCCTTCCTTGTGCTTCAACTTCAATTTTCACACATTTCAAGCACTCAAAGGGTTTTGGAAATGGCTTCATCAGATAGGATTTTTCTTCCCCTTTCCAGAAAGGTAAGGAAGTCCTCCTAACTCCTTGTATTTTGCAAGTTATGGCTCGGCAGAGTTTGGAGGGGAAATTTTCCCTAGGCGGGCCCGCGAGAAAATTTTTGGCACTTAGCCTTTTGGATAAAAAACTCAATGGAAATATTTGGCCCAAAATCCCACAAGGAGATTGAAATATTCCATGTTTCAATTCAGAGCGGTGGGTGCAGAAGTAATTTAAATTTTTGGCTTTTTATCAAAAAAGCCCGCAAAGGTGGAAAAATAGAGGTACATCCCCGCCAAGCAGCAAGAAATGTGCCACGTCTCAACAGGAGTTGGGGTGGCAGAAGGATTTAGAGACTTTTTCCAAAGTTGCAAAAGGAACAAAGGCAAAATTTGAACCACATCCACGTGAAGCAATGAGAAGGTGCCACATGTCCACGTCGGTAGCGGAGGTCAGGGCCGCAGAGGTTTTTTGGAAAATTTTCCAATTTTGCAAAATGGGCAGAATGCGATTTTGAACCCATGGATCAACCAGAAGTTGGAATGTGTCTTAGGAAACAAAGACATAGAGTTTTTTGGGAAATTTTTCCAAAAGGGGAAAAATTTAAGGTTTGATCCCGCCACCCCCCGATTTTGACTCTATTTTTACCATTTTTTTCCCTAAATCTTCAGAGGGCCATATCTTTCGACCCAGAGCTTGGTTTTTTGTGATTTTGGTATCATTGGAAAGATGTTGAAATCCTCTACATGATGGACCCTTCAATTTTTATTTTTAATGTAGATTTGTGGGAGAAAAATGGAAAAATGTCTCTGGCATGTAAAAAACACAGAAAACGACTCCAACCACCAAAATTAATGAAGTATGGGCCTCTTTCTTGCTCTGCAAAGTAATGTACAATGAAGTATGGGATTTTTCATGGGAACCCATCATTTTGTAGGAAAATTAATAGATCTTATCGATGGTTGAAGATGTCAAATGGATTTTCCCACGTTTTCTCCTTTCTTTCATTCTGTTTGATGGTTAAAAGCTAGTTTTGGCTCATTTGTAAAAAGTTGTTCATTCTTTCTACTCTACCCTCTCTTATTTTCTTCCCCAGGGTTGAAAATGGAGTTTCAACCTCCTCCCCTGCTCTGTAATGGAATTTTTTTCCTCTTACCCATGAAATGATGTTTTGTACAAACTTCTGGAGCAATAAAAATGTGTTTTGTGATGCATTTGTCCATCCTTGCTCGTTTTTGGTTGTTTTCTTCTTGTCTCTCTTCATTGGTATTTGTGCATATTTGGATGTTCATTGCAGGTTTTGGAGCTATGTTCATGGAGTTTTGGGACAATTTTTGTGTGAAACCCATCCTTGGTTTTGTGATGCACTTGTCCATCCTTTCCATTGCTCACCTATCTTTGTTTCCATGACAATTTTTATAGATGTTCAACATTTCCCTTCTCTGGTGTATCACCGTTTTAGTGTAGGCTCTATTTTTCTCTCTTTTCGTCTCTCTCCATGTCTCCTTGGAAGTTAGATTAGGATTAGATTAGCTTTCCTTCACTAGAATAGCTTGTGGTAGGTAGTTTAGGAAGAGGAACAAGCCTTCTCTGGAGAGCTTTCCCCATTTGCAAAGGTCCCACACTTTGGGAAAGCTCAATGTTGTGCATTCACACCAAATGACATTTCCTTAGAAAATCAGATCCATAGGTCATTTTGGGGGTGCTGTGAATTTGTACTAACAGTTTTGGCATGCCCGGTGGGACCTTAGAGGTCTTCCACTTCATCTTTTGCAGGTTGGTGTGTTCCTTGTGAAGATTTCAACCTTTGGAGGCAATTGCAAACACATCTGGCGACTCCATCTAATCAATAACTCATTCTCTGAGTTGTAGACCTGTTTTTCATCCATTTTCATTCATTCTTCTTTCCATCTCTTCCATCTTCTTCAATTCCATGAAGTTGTGCAATCATGACTTCATTTCCATCATGGAATTCACATTTACAACAGCATCAATGTTTCCCACCTCCAACATGTTTTTTAAATCCTCCAGATCAGCATTTTGATCAAATTCAAAATTAGTATGCATATCCATATGAGCAAGGCCAAAATCAGTTTGGCTATGAAGCATATCAAGAGCAAGGATATGCATATGATGAGGGCAGTCAAGAAGAAAATGTTGATTTGTTGGAGAAGATCCAAAAAATGGAGCTTGGCATGGTGCAATCAAGGGCTCAAGCACAAATGAAGGCATTTCAGATTGGTTTCAGAGCACCCTATCCATGGGGAGGCCCTTTTCCAAGACACTTCAGCGCTCAAGAGAAGCTTGACTTCATGATTGAGATGTTGCCCCAACTTACACAATGGACAGCAGAGATAGAGGCCTATAAATTTGGTGTTGAGCAACCTTGTCAATGGGTAAGTTCTAAACTATCATCTAGTTTTCCTCTTTCCATTCCTTAAGTAGCACCATCTCATTTTGAATTCAAAATTCCAAATCCAGCCCATGCTGCTCCAAATGTTGATTTCATTTCTCCATTCCCTAGTATTCCACCCCATCTCAATTCTTCTATCCTTTTCCCTTCAAAACGTTCATCCCCTCCACAAGAGATAAAATAAATACCTTCCACTCCAAGGAAACAAGAGTTTCCACCTCCCCCATCACCACAAATAATTGTAAAACTAGTTGAGTCACAACCCACCACTCCTCTTGCACTCCCAAATCCATGTTGAGAAGATGAAAATCAGAAATCAAGTCAAGGAGAACAACAAGAAGAGGAGCCCAATAGAAAAGAAATGATAGACAATTTGAGAAGTTGGGCTCTCAAATTTGGGATAACAAAGATCCCCTTGATGGTTAATCCTTTATAGGAGGTTAAGGGTGAAGAACAAGTGGTGGCCAAGGCTGATTTTGTTGCAGTAGAAGAAGAGCCAAAAGAGGAAGCATATCAGTAATCAGTTTGCTCATAATGTAGTGTCCACATTGACATTCTACTTGAAGGAGATTCTGATCCAATTCAAGTTGCACAATCAGCCATGGAAGAGGAAAGCTATAAAAGAAGATCTTGCAGCCCCAACTTGTCCTCTAGAGCAGAAGATTGAAGAGTTTGATTTTTCAAACTTCATGCTAGAGGAAGAGTTCAATCAAGACAAATATTTTCTTCAAGTAGCGAAGGAAGGAGATGCTGCTCCAAATCCAAAATAAGAGGAGCACATTCTTGTTGTGGAGGAGAAAATTACAGATCCAAAATATTTGAACATAAATCAGGCTATAGAAGAACCTTCATTTCTTCGTTCCACTTCATCTCTCTCAAGTTCTAGTGTTGAAGAAGAGTTTGATCTTTCAAACTCAATGATGGAAGATGAAGGAAACCATGATGAGTCAGTTACAGATCAATAGAACACCATGGAAGAGTTTGAACATTTGCAGCAGGACAACAATGAGGTAGTTTATCTATCAAACTTCGAGGACTTTTTTGATGGAGAAGAACTGGTTGAGTTCCCACCATTTTCTCCTTCATCATCCACATTCCAAACACAAGAACATGTTGTCATGAAGGAGAGATTTCAATTGCAGCAGCCTGCATTTTATAGAATCCTTTTGGAGCTAAGATTCGAAGATTTTAATCTTCCATGTTCTTCACTGGAAGAGGAAAAGAAAGAGCAGAAGAGTTTCATCATTGCTTCCACACCATCCATCCAAGAAGGTCTATAAGAGGATTCCATTTTTGGAATGGAAAATCAGATCTATGGGCATATCAAATGGATCAAACCTTACCCAATAAGGTATTTGGCTTCATTGGAGCCAAAGGAGAAGCCACAACCAGTCATGCTTGCCTCTAAGCATGAGGATGATATGCAAAGTGCTAAGGATCAGCTGTAACGCCTCTTCAATCAAAATTTAGAGCAACTAACAGAGGTATCTAATTTTCTTTCAGATGACACCTTGCTAATTTGGGTAGAAGACCAGCTTCTTGTTGATTTTCCACTCATCCAAGCAGCCATACTCAGCTCCAAATCAATTGCATGGCTGCCAATTTTGAAGAAGGGAATCTATTTTGCACAACTAGTTGCAGGGTTTGTTTAGCTTACCTTTGCTCTTGGTTAGAGTAGAGTAGGTAGGTTTGCTTTCAGTAGAAGAAGTATTTGTGCACACTCTACATATCCCACTTGGGGTGTGTATGGTTTCCAGTTTTATACATAGTTGTTTGGTGTTGTTTTAGTTTCTCTTGCACCGTCCATTTCAGTGGCATTTTGGTGAAGATCAATTTCAAGTTTCAGTGGGTTTCCAAGTGGCTCAGAGGTCATATTTTCATAGTTTAGATCAGAATCAGTTTATCAGGCTTGACTCCATGCCCAATATATTCTTTAAATGCCACTGATCATTCATCTAGTAGGCAAATGACCCCTGGGAGTCGCCAAAATTGTTATCCAAAATGAGCCCCCTGCTTATTTTGGCTAACTTGCCTTCATTCTTTCCTTCCTTGTGCTTCAACTTCAATTTTCACACATTTCAAGCACTCAAAGGGTTCTAGAAATGGCTTCATCAGATAGGATTTTTCTTCCCCTTTCCAGAAAGGTAAGGAAGTCCTCCTAACTCCTTGTATTTTGCAAGTTATGGCTTGGCGGAGTTTGGAGGGGAAATTTTTCCTAGGCGGGCCCGCGGGAAAACTTTTGGTACTTAGCCTTTTGGCTAAAAAACTCAATGGAAATATTCAGCCCAAAATCCCACAAGGAGATGAAAATCTACCACGTGTCAGGTTAGAGTGGCAGGGGCGGAAGAAATTTAAAGTTTTGGCTTTTTGTCAAAAAAGCAAAAAGGCAAAAACAGAGGCGCATCCCTGCCAAGTAGCAAAAAGGTGCCACGTGTCAGCGGGAATCACAGCAGCAGAAGGATTTGGAGAATTTTTCCAAATTTACAAAAGGCACAAAGGTAAAATTTGAACTGCGTCCACACCAAGCAATGATAAGGTGCCACGTGTCCACCTCGGCAGTGGAGGTCAGGGCCGCGGAGGTTTTTTGGAAAATTTTCCAATTTTGCAAAATGGGCAGAATGTGATTTTGAACCCTTGGATCAACTAGAAGACGACACATGTCTCAGGTGGCTAAGCTGTGAAGATTTTTGGGAAAATTTTCCAAAAGGGAAAAATTTAAGGTTTGACCCCGCCGACCCCGATTTTGACTCTTTTTTACCAGTTTTTTCCCTAAATCTTCAGAGGGCCATATCTTTCGAACCAGAGCTCAGTTTTTCACAATTTTGGTATCATTGGAAAATGTTGAAATTCTCTACATGATGGATGGTTCAATTTTAAATTTTGATGGATATTTGTGGGAGAAAAATGGAAAAACATCTCTGGCATGCAAAAAACACAGAAAATGACTCCAACCACCAAAATTAATGAAGTATGGGCCTCTTTCTTTCTTTACAAAGTAATGTACGATGAAGTATGGGATTTTTCCTAGGAACCCATCTTTTTATAGGCCAATTAATAGATCTCATTGGTGGTTGAAGATGTCAAACAGATTTTCCCATATTTTCTCCTTTCTTTCATTCTGTTTGATGGTTAAAAGCCAGTTTTGGCTCATTTGTAAAAAGTTGTTCATTCTTTCTGCTCTATCCTCCCTTCTTTTCTTCCCCAAGGTCGAAAATGGAGTTTGAACCTCATCCCCTACTCTGTAATGGAATTTTTTTCCTCTTACCCGTGAAATGATGTTTTGTGCAAACTTCTGGAGCAATAAAAACGTGTTTTGTGATGCATTTGTCCATCCTTGCTCGTTTTTGGTTGTTTTCTTCTTGCCTATCTTCATTACAGGTATTTGTGCATATCTGGATGTTCATTACAGGTTTTGGAGTTGTGTTCATGGAGTTTTGGGAAAAAAATTGTGTGAAACCCATCC
Source organism: Taxus chinensis (assembly GCA_019776745.2). Lineage (NCBI taxonomy): Eukaryota > Viridiplantae > Streptophyta > Pinopsida > Cupressales > Taxaceae > Taxus > Taxus chinensis. Next base: position 11,110,607 of record CM034151.1, on the reverse strand, counting down.
TTGGTTTTGTGATGCACTTGTCAATCATTTTCATTGCTCACCTCTCTTTGTTTCCATGGTAGTTTTGATAGATGTTCAACATTTACCTTCTCTGGTGTATCACCGTTTTAGTGTAGGATTTGTTTTTCCCTCTTTCCTCTCTCTCCTTGTCTCCTTGGAAGTTAGATTAGGATTAGATTAGCTTTCCTGCACTTGAATAGCTTGTGGCAGGTAGTTTAGGAAGAGGAACCAGCCTTCTCTGGAGAGCTTTCCCCATTTTCAAAGGTCCCACACTTTGGGAAAGCTCAATGTTGTGCATTCACACCAAATGACATTGCCTTAGAAAAGCATATCCATAGGTCATTTTGGGGGTGCTGTGAATTTTCACTAATAGGAATACGAAGGGTCACAAGTGATGAAGATAGGTGAAAATTCATGTGAGGGAGATGAAAATACATGTTGTGATGTTATAAGCTCAAATGGTTTCTCCATTATAAAGGGTTGGAAATTATTGATTATTGTATGTTTTTTATATTTGTATCACCACACATTAAGAAATAAAGGTTTCATTTGCTCTATTTTATTTTATTATGTTCCTCTACTCTCTCTCTACTTCCCAACTTTGCAAACATAGTGATCTTGTATAACCAAGAAGGAAATTTTTTTCCTTTGTTAATAAATATGCAAAACTTTATGTCTCTAATTTATTAGTCTTGTTGATTGTTTTTATTGTTGTGTTATTCTAATTGAATGTGGACCTACTATGGTCTATGTACTTGAATTCTGTAATCCTACTCACAATATTAACCCTCTCTTTTCTTATTTCTCCAACTCCCCTTTACCTCCCTTCACAACAAATTCCTCACTTAGACACTGTAAAATCAATTTTCCATAGGTTTAGTGGAGTATTCCTAGGTGATCCCTGGCATAACAACCACCTAATAGTTTTAGGTAGTTTACATTCAATAATGGGAGCCTCCACATACCAAAGAATGAGGGACTTAGCCCCATGATCGTTGGTGAAAACCAATGATTTACGCTCCAATAAATTATTTCACCAATAATTTCTGGTGACTCCATTGTGGAGAGATCAGCCATTATGCACCCTTAAATATCTCTGGAAAATTTAAAAAATCAAATATCAAAATGAAAAATCATATTTTAAAGGTGACTCTATCAAGGAATGAATTCATGTCATGTTAGTTTCCCACATCACAATGATGAAGTTTTGAGATTGGTGTTCATCCTAATTAAGTGACAACAATAATGAAGAATATGATGACCACTAAGATATCCATATTTTTGATCATCCACCATTTTTTACCAACTCTTGTAAAAGTATGGATTTTGGCACAATGAAGAGGTCTCTTACTTCAACCAAAAGTGTGCAATCAAAAAAAGGAAAGAATGTTAGTGACATTCTTACAAAAGCTATGAAAAGACTATTTAGAATAAATAAAATTGCTACCTCTGAAGATCCTGCTATCAAATCCTTATTGCTTCAATTCAAAGGGACTACTTCTAGAGGATATAAAATGGGAATTACACCAGCTGATGATCAATAATTTAAGAGGCTAATGAGAAAAATATAGAAAATATATGAAATGTTGTATGAATAACATGGATATGAATCTCTAAATTAAGCAAGCAAAAAAGAAACTCTTGATGGTAATGTCTTGTATTACACACATCTGACTGAGAAACTCAAGCATTGATTTTTCTCTCTCTTCCTTTGGATGATTTTATTACTTATGGAGATGAAGAAATGACAACATTGAAAAAGGAGTATGCATAAATAATTTTGAGAGTTGCAAAAGGAAATCTTATTTCTCAAACCAACGTTGAAATTATGAATTATGTTATAGCCATGTAAGTATGAGAATCTTGAAGAACTCAATAATGAGGGAGAATAGATCCATATTTTGGAATCAAGTCATGTAAATTCTCCATATTGTGAAGCGTTTGTTTCTAAAAGACTCTTATGTACTTCTTGGGACTACCATCTTCTTAAAAATTCCAATGAATTTCAACTCAATTCCTTGGAGGATGGTGAAGAAAGCATAGAAGTTGTGTATCCATATGCAACTACACTATGGCATGAATCAAGGTCCTTTGAAGGAGCAGTATACACAAGAGATGAGAATTCTTGTCTCATGATAGATGATCCAGTGCTCAATGAAAAATCCACTGGCCGTGAATATGTCCAAGAGATGAATTCTCCTTCCCCACCACAATTTCTTCATGAGGATGACTTTGAGGTAATAATTGATGGTTTTATTTCTAATTTTGGATCTTCATTTGATGCACAAATTCCCAATGATGAAATAGATAAAATTGAAGAAACTATTTTCCTTATTGAAATAATTTTGGATGAATGAGTAACACATGATATCTCTGATGATTTTGTTTCCCTGTCATCACCAAAGGAGTGTGATAGTGGTCATAATTGTGAACGTGGATTTTCCTCTTTTCCCTATGAAGTAGAGGACTCTCTAGGAGAGGTTCAAGATGTAGTAAATGATTTTTCTTATGTTTTAGCTCCAACATTGTGTCCTCTTTCTTTTCATGAGGATGATTTTATAGATCCTGAGTTGGAAGGTGTGCCCACCCTATTCAACATGGATATTTTCTCTTTATTTGAAAATGATGAAGATCATGTTTTCCTTAACTTGCAAGAAGGAAACCCCCAAATGATAAGAATTATGAATCATGAGAAAGATGATTTTTCAGATGAATTATGTCCATATAAAGATCAATTTTCAAATCATCTCCTTGAGACCCAATGCGAAGACTGATAAAATAAATGTGAAAGTGAGTATGTGGTATTTTTTAAGGAGTGTATACAATATTATTTTGAAGAATGCAGAAGGAATTAAAGACCCTCAACTTAGTTTTGGGATCTTGACCTATGCTATGACTATGCATGATAAGTATGAGTCCAATTTTGATCCCTATTTTGATGTATAAATGTTTGGTAATATGATAGAAAAAACAAAGGATCCTAATGAAACATTGATGGATGAGTATGAATGTGAAGATGATCCCTCCTATTTCCCATTTTGCAAACAAGGATACATTCATGATGAATGGAAGGGACACGAAATGCTTGAATCTCCCATGAATATATTCATTCATGCAGATAGTACCTTCATCACAAAAAGTGATATCAAGGTCAATAATGAGTTGATATGTATAGGAAGTAACCTTTCAGAACAACCTAATGTAGTTTTTTATTTGGAAGGGGATAAATATCCTAGCCCTGATGGATTTCCTTCTTTGTTTTTTTCAATATTTTTGGGAAATCATTCATAAGGATGTGGAAGAGGCTATTCAATATTTCTTCAAGTATGGTAAGATTCTAAAGGAAGTTAATAGTACTTTCATTGCTCTTGTTCCTAAGGTGCCTGGGGCTGAAAAAGTGACTTATTTTAGACCAATGAGTCTGTGTAACACGGTCTATAAGTTAATAACTAATATTATCTCTTTAAGAATTAATCATTTTTTGGAACATTTTATTTCATCAAATTAGGGAGATTTTGTGGAGGGTAGATAGATTTTGTATAGTGTGATAACTATTCATGAAGGTATTCATTTAGTGGATGTTTCAAAAAGGGTTGCCATGATGCCTAAAATAGGTATGAATAAAGCCTATGATATAGTATCATGGAGATTTCTTAAAATAATTCTTGGAAAGTTTGTTTTCCGTAATCATTTTATTGATTCGATAATGGACTGTATCTCTACTCCGAAATACTCAATTCTGGTCAATGGGAAATCTGAAGGTTTTTTCTCATCTGGAAGGGGGTTAAGGCAAGGGGATACTATTTCTCCCTTTCTTTACATCATTTTGGTAGAGACTTTTGTCATACTTTGTGCTGACTGTAAATTGAAAAATAAGTTACATGGGTTAGTTATTTCTAATGGTCTATACCCTATAGCTTTGCAGAAATTTTTGGATGATACTTTCCTTTTGGGTAAGGCAACTCAAGTGGAATTTGTGGTTTTTAAGGAGGTCTTGCAAAATTTTGAGGAGGTTATAGGTCATCTCATTAACTTTAGGAAAAGATTTTTTCTCTTTTTTAATGTGGATGTTAAAATCAAAAATAGAATTTCTGCAGTTTTAGAGTGTCCTATTCAGGTGTTGTCATGCTCTTATCTTGGAATGCCTTTTTTTAAGAGAAGGATGTAGTTGGAAATTTGGAATCCATTAATTATGAGGTTTCAAAAAAAATTGGCAACCTAGAAAGGAACTTTGTTATCTCATGCAAGTAAACTCCAATTACTTTAAAGTTGTCTTTAAAGTATGGTGATGTATTTGATGTCCCTGTTTAAAATGCCAGCTAAAATTAGACAGATGATTACTCAGATTTAGCGAAGGTTTTTATGGTCAGGAATGGAATCAAAAGATAGAATTCCTTTGGTCGCATGGGAAAAATTTACCCTTCCAAAGTATGTTGGTGGGTTGGGATTGAAAGATATCAAAAGTATGAACTTAGCCCTTATGGCTAAAATTGGTTGGAATTTGGAGCATGAAGATGGCTTATGGGTTAGAATTCTAAAAGTTGGGTATTTATATTTTGATCAAGCCTCTTTTTTCTCTAATGATTCTCTTCTAGATGGATCCTTTTTTTATAACGGTTTGGGAAAATGCAGGGATATTTTGTTGAAAGGTAGTAAATGGTTAATTAGAAATGGTACAAAAATTAGATTTTGGGAAGACTGGGGGTTATCTGAGGCTCCTTTAGTTAATCAAGTTCACTGGAGAGAGGTGGTGGTTCACTTTTAGTTGGTTATGGGAAATTAGATTACAGATTATTGGGAGAGATCTGATTGGGGTTGGGTTTGAAAAGACCTGGACTAGGAAGGTGGGGATGAATAATTCCAGGAAAGAATTATAAGTTTAAATGATAATCTTAGAGGATTACATATACTTGTTTTCTATAAAGAGGATTAGTTGATATGGTCTTTGACAAAGGATGGTATGTATTCATTTAAAAATGGGTATGGTATAGCAAGAAATTTTCATCCTCAACCATTTTGGAAAAATTTATGGGATAATAATCTTACTCCAAAGGTTAATTTTTTCCTATGGCATGTTGTCTAGAATAAAATTTTAACCATTGATAACTTACAAGTGAAAGGGATGATGATCCCTAACTGGTGTGTTTTGTGCAAAAATGATAGTGAATCGGTTCAAGACCTCTTTCTTCACTACCATTTTTCTAGAAGGGTTATGTTTCATGTTATGAAAGTCTTCCAGACTTTATGGGTATTTCTGGAGACTTTTGCTGACTAGTATGGGCAATGGACAAGTCCTTTTGTTTCTTTAAGTCTTTCTAAGGCTTGTAGTTTTGTGTTGCCTCATTTTAATGGGGGATTTGGCTTGAAAGGAATGGTTGAATTTTTAGGGATAAATAGAAAAAAAATCTTTGAGGGTGGGAAGTGGTATATTAGGTGCTCTGATAAATAATCTTTCTATTATGAATATTAAAGAGAAAAGTGGTTTCCCTAGACATGAGTAGGAGATTATTCAATCCTTAGGTATCACTATGTCTGTAAAAAAAGCTCCTTTGGTGAAGGATATGGGTAGAAGAAGTGCTAAATGGGTAATGCCTACTGAAGGATGGATGAAATTGAATTTTTATGGAGCAGAAAAAGGAAGAACTGATTTAGCTTCAGTAGGGGTATTATTAGAGATGAAGTGGGGTGCCTGGGTTTTTAACTTATGTTGAACCTATTGGAAATAATTCAAATAACTATGTTGAGACTTATGCTCTTTTAATTGGGTTACAATGGGCTAATTCTTTGCAAATTAAGAAAATTCAAGTGGAGGAAGATTCCTTATACATTATTAATGTGGTGAAGGTCCATTATAAGCATCATATTAATATAAATTCTATCATACAAGATGCAAAGACTATGCTAATAAATTTTGATAATATTCATTTTAATCACGTGTTTCGAGAAGCTAATATGTGTGTTGACACATTAGCTAATATTGGAGTTTGAGTTCTGTTAGTGCAAAATCATAGCACCCCTAGATGCAGATCAGGCTTCTAGGTTGATCACTCAGGCATCCAGTGTGATTGCACAACATGGAAACCTCTCTCCAAGCGTGGGACTTGTGAAACTGAGAGAGGAATCTCCAGAGAAGGATGGTTCCTGCCTCCTTAAACTACCTGCCACAAGCTATTCCAGTGCAGGAAAGCTAATCTAATCCTAATCTAACAATGCCAAGGAGACAGAGAGAGAGAGAGAGAAAGGAACAGAACAAAAGCCTACACTAAAATGTGATACACCAGAGAAGGAGAATGTTGAACCTCTATCAAACTGCCATGGGACAAAGAGAGGTGAGCAATGGGAAGGATGGATAGATGCATCACAGGCCCAAGGATAGATTTCACACAGAAAATGTCCCAGACTCCATGAACACAGCTCCAGACCGCAATGCAACATTCAAACATGCACAAATACCTGCAATGAAGAGAGGCAAGAGGAAAACAAGACAAGACAAGACGAAAGGATGGACCCAGATACACACAAAACACATTTTTTTTTGCTCAGAAGTTTGCACAAGAACATCATTTTCATTAGTAAAAGGAAAAAACACCATTACAGATCAGGGATGAGGTTCGAGCTCCATTTTCAACCCTAGAGAAGAAAAGAAGGGAGGGCAGAGCAGAAAAGATGAACAACTTCTTATGTCCCCCTTTTGAAAGAAGCCCCTCTGTACAATATATAGGAAGAAAGAGAGGGAAGAGAGGAAATTCAAAACTACCACAACCACTTCTAGGTTGCATTTTAAATCATCTCATTATGGTAGAAGCGGCACATCCTGGCAAAATGGCGGGCTGTCTGCTGCATTAAAGCTGGTTGTGGAAGCGTCACTTCTAGCATTACCATGTGTCAGAGCTGTTTCTTAACTTTCTCTCTCCAGACTACACCAAAATGGAAGATTGATCCCAGAATCATGTAGAGAATTTCAACATATTTCCGTTGATATAAAGAACATGCAAATCTAAGCTCGTATCAAAGATATGACGATCTGAAGAATTTAGGGCACGGAACAGACCAAAAAAACGGATTTTGAAATATTTTTTCCCGTGCTCTGCCACCTGGATGACACGTGGCAGCATCTGATTGCTGAATAATTCTGATCTCTCTCTCTCCTCCTCCACCTTTCCGTGGGGCTTCCTTTGAAATTTCCTTTGTGGGCCCTAGCTGGACACGTGGCACTATCCCATTTTGTTGGGTCGGGCTGACCCTTCAAAACTCGCCCTTTGACTTTTTGACTTTTCCCTTGTGACACGTGTCATGATTTGATTGGTTCTCGGCCCAGCCCTTTCGCTCCTTCCATTCCATTCACCCTTCACCGTCTTTATGTCCCGATGTCCCAAACTGCTTGGGACAAAAACCTCCGATCCACCCGAAATGGGCTTCCTCGTCCCTCATTTGGCCGATGACACGTGGGTTTTTGATTGGCTCTTCGGCTTTTTTCGGCGATCCGCGTCCCACGCGTCCCTTTTGTCCCGGATGTCCCAGTACGAATTTGTTTCCTGTTTTGGCTGAACCGCCATTCACGCACCTTTTTGTCCCAGTTTGTGCCACTGTTTTCAGACTGCTTCCCGGACAAAGTTCTCCATTTCGGCCGATCCGGCCGGCGTGGTTCGCGTCCATTTTCCCCGATGTCCCAAGGTCCCAGCTTAGTGCGAAAGTTCTCTTTTCGGCCGGTCGGCGGTTCTCGCGCCCCCGTCCATTTGTCCTCTTGTCCCAAAAGAGTTATCCTTGTGCTGACAGTTTCTGTTTCCGAACCGGGCTGGTTCGCGTCCTTCGCGCACTCTTGTCCCACTTGTCCCTTTGCTGTTTGGGCCGCCTACAGGCTTTTCGGCCGATCCGCGCCTTGCGTCCCAAATGTCCCACTGTCCTAGGACTAGGACTTAGCCATTTTTCATGATTTTTCTGGCCTGAGCCTGTCTTCTGCAACTTTTTTCACATTTTCTCAGAGCTTGCTCTTTCCTTCTTTGGTCAGGGGAGTTAGAAAAAATCTGAGGGAACCCCAGAATGATGATTTTTGCCCTAATCAATTATCACCTGGGACTTGAGAATTTTGATGCATGTTATCAAATTAACCCTGGGGGGTGAATTTTTGGATAAAAGGTTCATCATAGAAGGTGGGTGGCATGATTTCAGGATGAGTGGAGTTACCCTAAAGTACAAAGGTTGTGCTTAATGCAAAAAGATAGATTCAGGTGTGAGAAAAGCATATGTGGACATCCTTGGAAATAATTTCATTCACCATGGGTGATACCTCTTTATTGAAAAATCATTATAGGGTATGTGTTGGTTTGGAGTGGTTATTTAAAGGTTCGGTTCAAGTTTTTACATAGGTTTTTTCAAGTTTTTTTCAGTAGATGGGTTGAGATGGGTGGGGCTAGGGTTAGGGTTGAGCCTTCTTCAACAGAAATATTGGGAAGTGATTCTTTTCTTTAGGATCTTTGTAAGAATGGTGGTATTTAGTGTTTTATTCAAAGTTTAAGAGGGGATGATGAAATTATCTCGAGGGAATTTGCTATGGCTTGGGATAATGGGTCTATTTCTATGAAGGGTGTGAGTTTCTTGGTTTTCTAAGGAATCTTTCCTTGGTATGTGACCAAGATGGACTATTGGGGTTGTAAAGAAATCAAGGATAGGTCTTAGATTCAGGAGAAAGTGCATATTTTTCTGGATAGTGATGAGAAGATTTGTTTCATGGAGGATGATATTGCTCAAAAATATCTGTCGGGGAGGTGGGCTGAAGTTTTCTTCTACATCATGAAGTATATTACCTTCTATGGGAAGTACCAAAAGTTGCATTCTTAGCATTTAATGCTCTTGAACCATTTTTGTAGAGGCAAGAGGATGAGTATTCCTTTTTATTTTTTTAACTCTCTGAAATTTTCGGTTAAAAATTTTAAAGAGGAAAAAACGGAGGTCCTTCTTGGTGAAGGTTTAATTATTTTTTTGGTTATGGGGGCTTGTATTCATTTGGGGGATGACTGGGAAGACCATATTTCTCTAGTCGATAGGATTAGGCTTAAGAAAATGAAGGAGATAGCTATGAAGGAGGTGGATGTGGTGACTTACATTACCAAAACCCCTTGTTAGGGGGGGAAGCTGAAGAGTATATGTCTAGGGAAGGTTTGGTGCAAGGAAACACATTTTTTAATTTATTTTCTAGTAAAATTGAAGCCCTTGAGGACATGGTTAGTCAGGTCAAAGCTTAGAATCAGAATTTTTTGCAAGGATTGCAAAGGACGATGTTGCGTGTGGATGTTTGAAGGGGTGAAGTTTTTTAGAAATAGGGTAAATAAGACCCTGGAGCTAGGGATGGTTGCTGAGGATAAAGGTAAGAAGAGGCAGCTGGATATCAGTTCTTCAAATGAGGAATATTTCCATGTGGATGGTGTTGGTCCCAACTCACAGACTATGGAAAAGTGTGTTTAAGGCCAGGTTGTTGAATTTTTGCTGACTAGTGTTATGTTTTTGTTGTTACTATTTTTTGTTTATGTTGGGCTTTGTTTATGTTGGGCTTTGTTTAGGTCAATGTATTTTTGACTCGAGCCATTTTTGTGGGGTTTTTTAATAAATTAGTTATTTTCCAGTGGATCTTTATTGTAATATCTCTTATGTAATAGGCCTTTGGAGCCTTTTTTTTTTTTCCATTATTATTCTATAAAAAACCTTTCTTAACACAATCCTTGAGGGGCTAGTAAGAAGCTTGTGAATGGGGAGAGAATCAACTTGTTATCCTCACTTCTAGAGTCCATGCTAATTTTGAACATGAATTCATGTTGAAACATTCGCCTAATGATGATGAATACTGATAAAAGTAGATATTCCATTTTTGAAAATGTGGAGGAATAGATTCTCATAGTCAAAAAGTATCAAGTGGAGACTACAGAAAGTAAAACTTTCAAACAAAGTAGGGAAAACAAAAGTGTCATTTGGATAAAAAATTGTTTTTCTATGCAAATATCAATTATGGGGATGGAATCATGGTCTCTCTACTTCTAAAACCATGTAGATACATCACAAGAGAATAACATGAACATCTAATTATCTTGGAGCTCTTGAAATGGTTTGAATTCATCCCATTATTCCATGACGGTACCTACCTTTCTCATCCCATTGTCAGGTGTGTGTATATTAATCCACTACCTCTGTAAGTTTCTCTTACATGTACCATAATTTCCCTTTCCATTGTGTGTTTCCTTTCAATTTTTGTTTTTTTTTCCCCTTCTTATTTTTGTGTTTTTCCTTTTGGTTGTGTTTTTTGTCTTTTCCCCTTGTATGTGTTTGTTACTTGTATTTGTGGTAAAGAAATGACTCTCTTTCCCCATTTAACAAAACATTGGTCTGTTACCCCAAGAGAGTTATATTTTTATCTATTTCCCCTTACAATCTAAGGTCCCTAAGTTAGAGTCCCTTGTCATCATGCAAAATTACTACCATATAAAAAATTGAAACTTTATTCATGAAAAGTAAGCCCGTTATTGAAATTTTCTTCTTATTCCTAGTCATAGTGAGCCTCCTTCTTCTGGCTAAGTATAGCTTTCAATTTCCACCATATTCCCATCCAGCCTTAGAATAAATTTACTAAAAAAAAAATTGAATATTTGTTTAGTGTGCAAGGAGGAGTGACTAATTCAATTGGTAAACTCATTAAGGTTCAATGAAAGATAACTTTATCGAGAGGCCTAAAAAGGCCATTTTGGTCATTATGGAGCCACTAAATACCCTTTGGAAACATTAAGGGAAAATATAAATAATATTAGGGTGATGTTAGAGATTATTGAAGATCTGTGAAGCAATTTAGGAAATTTTTGGGAAGAAAATATGATTCAGGAACAACTTGTGCAAGATCGGGTCTTCTAGGTGTAAGGAATGAATGTCCTAATGGTGAAAGATGACTTCTCTAGATGATTATGAGAGTTAGAAAAGGATTTATGAGGGGAAAATAGGCATAATTAATATCTTGTAATCCTCTACAAGATGTAAGCATCAAATTTTCTCTGAGGCTCAAATACTTCCATAGATAGTTAAAAACTCTACAGCTACCCCTTTCAGTTAAAGATGAAATAGACCCTAAATTTTGAGTTGTAGGCCATATTGGGAATTAAAAATTATTCCAATGATCACATTAAGTTTTTTTTAGTCAAAATCATATAATTTTTTACCATAAAACATTTTCCCAAGCTTCCGACGTAGAATTCTCACTCATGATGTCCCGATTTGAACACAATGAGTTAAATATGACTTTTCACAAGTGGAAAGTTTCACTTTTTAACTTATATTGTCCCAAATGTTCCCAAAGGGAAAGTGGGGATAGATGGGACACAAAAGTGTGACCCCCTTTTCAATTAAAACTTTTTTTACTTACGACTTACAACCTCTGCCCCTAGGATGTACTATCTCACTCCACTAATTGCCCCCCTTCATGGTCCCTCACCCTTAGGTCACATGTTTTCCATCTTTATATTTAAAATTTACCCAAGGGGACATATGGGAAAAAAATTTATCACCCGTCTCTTCCCATTTGGCCCCTAGTCACTTCATTACTCCTTTGAATCCTCATGTGGCCCAGTTTGCACCCCAAATATCATTTCCAGCACCCTCACTCTCCCAAGTCTAAATTTTTTCCTCATACTCTCCAAAATATTCTCAAGGGGATAGATGAGATAGATGGGACAAAAAAATTGACCTCACCCCTCTTGTGAAATTTTTTTCAACTCTGGTTAGCTAATCAGGGTCTCAGGCGGCTCAAGAAACTCACATAAATTAAACAATACTCTCACTCTCCAAAATGTAGTAAATTTTTCATGTCAAGGTACTGGTGAAATGTTCCCCAAACTCCATTTTTGTCTGAAAATTTTGAATTTGTTTTTCCTGACATCCATAACCATCAAAACAAATATTTTCTCATATCTCCTCAACAGTGCATTTGTTTCCAATGAAACTTTGTCAAATTTTCCTCTCCAAAATTCCTTTGAGAATAATTTCAAAGAAAATAAATTAATGCTATATATTTTTTATAGTATTAATCTGAAAACAAAAAACCATAAAATTACTCTTTTAGTTATATAAAGATCTAGAAAATAGAAATATTTGAAATTCAGAGCAAGAGGTCTTAGTGCAAATGATAATTTTTTTACAGTGAAGATCGAACAGATGAAAATATTTGAAATTCAGAGCAAGAGGTCTTGGTGTAAAAGATAAATTTTTTACAGTGTTTTCATTGCAACCCAACACCTATAAGTGAAATTTTAAAAAATAGTAAGTATTTATAACAATGGATGTCTAAAAATAGTATTTTCCTAACATTTGTAACACTTTGAATGAGCAAGAAACATTAGAGAGCAAAAAGAATGAAAACTTACTAAAAATGGTAGTCCTAGGCAATACCCGCTAAAAATAGTAAGTTTTGGATTTGAGTTCATAAATTTTTTGGTGAATCGTACTCTACCTATCTTAATTATTTTTTCATCATGAATTTCAAATACTCAGGTTTGGAATCCATTTCAACCATAATCACTAAATATCCTAGTGTGGGATACAATAATGTCCTTCACATGAACCTAGAGGATTTGGAAAATAGGATGTTTGGTAGAGCTCGTGAACTAGTAGAGGATAATATTTTCTTAAGTGGTCTATTCTCAACATGTTGTCACCCACCATCCATTCAGAGAAATGAATTGTTCCTCACATGTGCACAACATTATGAAGATGATTCCAAGATAGTATGAGCAGATGAAAATTAAATTATTGCAGTCCTCACTCTTAGGGGAATCTCTCAGTGTTTGTAGATTCCCACTACTAGTAACATGGTCATCATCACTAAGGAATTTACATCACAGGAGTGGGTGAATAATGAATCATACTTACAATGTCTGGCACTCGGTTTTTGGCTCATGAAGGAAAGGAAAACTTCTCATTTTCTCAAAATATTTTTTAGGAGTGAATTCCATGAATGATAATCAGATGTCATTATCATATTTAGTAGGGTAACGGGAGAGGAAATGATAAAAGAGTTTCAATATTTCATGGCTCAGTTCATCCTTGTTACTACCAAATGGAACCAATTGATAGATTAGGGGAAGATTATCTGTGATAACATCCATTAGAAATTTCTTCAGTTACCTTCCACCAAGAATTTCACCATGAATTATTACTTCGTATATCCTCTTACCTTCACAAGACCATTCAAGGTCCTAACCGTTTCTCTCAATTTATCTCAGAAATAACCTACCTATGAGAAGTATCCATAGTTCACATACCAAGAAAGAAACTTTAATTTTTCCAAGGTGAATGATGCATTCACCATGCTCATCATCAAACTCCTCGAGGGAAATCAAGATATGCAGATCTCCTCTTAAGAAGTTGCATTGATCAAGAAGTATGGGATAAATTTCACCTAGTTCTCAACTTTCACCTATGTCAAGATCTTAGGCTATGATTTTTCCCCTCGTCGGCTACCCAAGTACCCAAGTGACAAAATCATTTTGTTTGAATTATGTAGGAAACTAGCTCATGTGCATGCTTGATGTAGAAATAACAAGAAGAAGGGTGTATCTTTTCCCATTTCTTTAGGATCTATTCATGTAAGATTTTCCTGAAAGGATAAAAAATTGAAGCCTATTTCACTAATCTCAATATCTACTCTTACACACCCAAACCCGAATTTGATATCAGAAATAATCATGAAACCTTCACCCTCCTAGGATCACATCACACACATCAAATTGAGGACTACTAAGAAAAATGCCTAGATGAATTTGAAGTCAGGAAAAGGGACTACGTGTGGATGATAGTAGACCAAATGAGAGATTTCAAGTTTAATTAGTTCACGGATGAAATAGAATATGATAGAAAAGACTTGTTTGATCCTGAATATAAAGTTACACAATCTTCCCCTCACTCCATGGAACATCAAGGAATCAAGTGATATCAAGGAGAGAACCATGGAAATTATCCAACTATCAAAGTAATGGTTCAAGTAGAAGAGAGCTTCCTTCATCAATTCAGGTAATTTTTTATCTACACACATACAAGCTTCTCACACCTCTCCCTTTAGAACAGCCAAAAATTCCACGGGTTCTACTTATTCAAAAGATTCCTCAAAGAGGAAGATGATGGAAGAAGATAATACAAAATTTCCACATCTTAGGGAGCTTCATAACAAGGCCAAAATCATCGAATGTCCCACAAAGCCTCTTAATCCAGGTGAGATTAATCCATCACAGCTTCATGTTCTTCACAGCATCCTAGTATTTCTTTCTTAGTGGTGGAATATTCCCATCAAGAGCAAAATGTGCTCCCTCACAAAGCTCCTGAAAGTGTCCCTATGAATAAATTCATATCTAATCTATAAGAAGAATTCCCATGGATTCAAGAGTTACTTGGAAGTGAACCAAGAATGATATAACCAGCTGTAGTGCCTGAATTTAGATCCATCAAAAAAATATTGATAACCAAGCAAATCAAAAAAGGTACAAGTGACCTCTCATTTCTTCTCTGGATCCTCTAGATCTCGATATGTGGAGGTGGCCCAGCCAAAAGTTACAAAACTTATAGAGAAAATGAATCAAGAGGATTATGAGTTTACCCGCATATATTTGGGTCAAGCTACATACAAAGGTGATGCTCGTCTATTCAAGAAATTTACTTCTTGTATGCTTTCTTAAAATAAAGAATATAATTAAACAATTGAACAATTAGAGGAGCATTTAAGAACTCTCACTACCTACATTAAATATTTCTTGGATCCAAATGTAGTGTCACCTCCTCCTACAGAATCCATTTCTATGATCAATAGTTTTGACCCATAGGTGATCAAGAAGGTGAAAGGAAATACAATGAAAGGGAGAGCTAAATATGGGTTGAAAATATCCTTGTGAAAGGAAAGATATCGCTACAAGATATTCTTTCTCTATTCAAGTATGTTTTTTCTATTGTTTCGAAAGTTAAGACAACAAGGGAGGATATTGAAAAAGAGAAGATTCATTGGGATAGGGTGTTCCCACTTATTTCTAAAATGAGTTACCTTGATTCCCACACTCTCGTAAGCAGGAATGTGTTTTCATATGTTGTTAAGAACCTGTTATCAAATTTCCTCCTCTGCCTGCTGACATTAGATAATAAGAAAATTATTACTGATTAAATTAAGATAGTCTTGAGGATATTGAACTAATATGAAACAAACAAATACTATGGAAATATGGGAGAAAACTTATCCAAATCACGATGAAAAAGTAGATTCTGGAATAATTCAATTCAAAACACTACAACAAAGACGTGGAAAGTGCCACGTGTTGGCTAGGTGTAATTCTATAAGTGAAAGGGGGGCGGTAAAAATTCAAACTCCCTCGAAGATTCCACATGGAGCCAATGGTGAGGGGCCCAATGAAGAGAGGGTCTACATAGTAATATACTGCAAGTCCCATTACAAACTCAAGGAAGGATAGAAGGGCCCGTGGAAGATGTCGCGTGTCATCTCAGCACACTTTTAATAAATACACAAAAAGTGGAGACCTTGGATATGCGATTAGCCTCTACATGGTGCTTGGTACAAATAGGCCCCGAGTCCAAAGAAGAATATTGATGATAGGAAAGTGCCACGTACAGGTAGTATGAAACTCATATATTCTAAAAATAGGGGCAAATAAATTAGTAGCTTGACTTTTCAGCAAGAGAGTCAATATACATTTCCATGTAGAAGAAGAGAACCCGCTAAGAGTTAGCCTTCCCCTCCACACTTAAAAGGCCATAGCTAGAGAATTGCTTAACCAATTTGCACAAATTTTGTACCATTGGATTCATGACTCAAATCCCAAGGCACAACAACTGAGAAATTTAAATATAAAGTGGAGATCTATGGGGTATATTCCTTAAAAAGTGAGCCCACTTCAAAGAAAGCAGTTACAAGAAATTGAGAGTGTGATAAATGAGTATGGCCTGTTGGTGTGTGTGACATGCCTAGTCATCATCCACATCACTCGGTGAGTCATCTCACCTTGTGAGAGTCATAGGTCTTAGGAATTCAAATGGCAAGTATCAGATTCTGTCATAGAATTTGTCATTGTCATTTGTATCACTGCATCATAGGAGTTACATTCCTTATTTATAATTGTAAGTCCTCATTTAGTGGCTTCAT
The DNA here is from genome assembly GCA_019776745.2 of Taxus chinensis. NCBI lineage: Eukaryota > Viridiplantae > Streptophyta > Pinopsida > Cupressales > Taxaceae > Taxus > Taxus chinensis. Next base: position 11,094,439 of record CM034151.1, on the reverse strand, counting down.
ATATGTTAGTCACGTCATATGTGTTAAGTTGGCGTCAGTTGATTGTTCTTCCTTGTGTTTAGGCATGGGGGGGTTACAACAGCACCCCTATTTGTACTTCCTTTTTCCTTTTCCTTTTTTTTCAATCTATGAGATGAGCAGACTTGTGTTTATTATTTGCATTTAGTTCCCATTGTTGAATCTTGCTTATTGTGTTGGATCTTGACGTACCATCAGAGTGCAACTTGTTGGTGGTGCATTGGTTTTTCGACATCGGTTCTTGTGAAATCCCTCTTTCATTTGGCCTTCAATTCCTTGATGACAAATCATGGGGTTGTGGAGATAGATTTTTTCAAATCTATGTCTAATTCTATCACCCCTCATTTCATTCATTAAAAATTGGAAGTGGTTGGAAGAAGAGTTTCAAAAATTGTTCTCCTCTCCTCCATATCCTATATATTGTAATATAGGGACTAACAAAAGAGAGAGAGTACATGATATCTCTGAGGAGTTCATTTTTTTGTCCCCTTGTTTCTTCTCCTCTTAGGGAAGGAACATGGAACTCAAGCTTCCTTCTTCACGAGCTTTGGTAATGGCATTTTCCTTCCCTCTTACCTATTGATTGTTATACTTTTCAACAATTTTGGAGCAATATAAAGATGTCTTGTGATGCATTTCATCCATCCTTTGCATGTTTTTATAGTCTCTAATATCCTTTACTTCCTTGTTGGTATATTGTGCATATTTCTAATGTTCATTATGAGTTTCAAAGGATGTGCTTAATGGTTTTGGATTGGATTTAAATATGAATTTATCTCTAGCATGTGGTGCATTTCATCCACCCTTTTCATTGTTCATATTTTCTCATTTCAGGCAGTCATATTCTTGATTAACTTCTTCTTTTTCAGTGCATTGCTTCTGTTAAGTTTTGTGTTATGTTTCATTTTTCTTTGACCCCCTTCTCACATCACAAAGAAGAGCTAGTTTCTTTAAAACCTGGAGGTTACCTTAGTGTGCACATCCCACCAACCTAACATATCCAACGACTCTGACGGTTCATCTATAAAGATAATCGTCAACATTTTTCCTGGCACACCCGGTGAGACTCGAAGCATCCTATCATTCCACATCACCAATTTGGTGTGTTCTTGGTGAGAATCAGCCTTTGGAGGCACATGTAAAGCACATCTGGAAACTCTATAGGGTCCAAATGGCCTATTCTAAAATGTTGCACACCTTTCTTCCATCCATTTACATTCATCTTTATTTCCACTTCTCTCATTTTATTTCACTCTATGAAGTTGTGGAATCATGAATTCATCACCAAAATGTAATTCACACTTACAGTAGTATCATTGGCCTCTAAATATCTTCACAACTTCTCCACACTAGTAGTATAACTAGGATCAAATCCTCTATGCTTACCCATATGAACAAAGCCAAGATCAGTTTGGCTATGGAACCTATTAAGGATACGGGTATGCATATGATGACTATAGTCAACTGGAAGATGTTGATCTATGAGAGAAGATCCAAATAATGGAGGCAAGAATGGTCCAATCTCGGGTTACAGCACAAATGAAGGCATTCGATATAGGATGCATGGCACCTTGTCCATGAGAAGGTCTTGTTCCTAGACACTATAGCCCGCCCGCAGGAGAATCTTGACTTCTTATAAGAAGTGTTTCCCCCACTTGTGCAATGGATTGAGGGTATTGAAACATGTGAGAAAAGTGTGATACTACCTTGTCAATGGGTAAGTCAATCACTGACTCTTTTTGCATCTCACCCCCTTTCCCAAGCTCTTCCATGGCATACCACTCCAAGGGCTGAGTTACTTTCTCCATCTTCTAGCCTTCCATCCCACCCCGTCTCTTATTTCCCTTTTCCTCCCAAACAGTCATCCCTTCAATACAAACAAAAAGTAACTTCAAATTCAAAAGAAGAGGAGTACACAGGGATGATTGAAATAAATTTAAAGGATTTGAATCATGAGTTAGATACGCAAGATATTGCAGATATCTCCCTTATCCATTCTCTCTAGAAATCTAATTTTTTGGAAGAGTTTGATCTCACAAGCTTCACGTTTGAAAATGAAGCTATACATGATGAATAATTTGCAAACTCAAATACCATCATGTAAAAGGGAGAAACCTTGGCGTAGTAGGACGAAGATGTGATTGATTGCTTATCTGACTTGGAGGAATGTCTCAATGAAGAGGATCCCACATGAATCAGAATCTTTGCGGATTCATCATCAATTCCCCAACAACAAGAGCTTGCTACTCACGACAGTCCCCCTGGATCGAATTCACAAGCTCTTAATGAAGATTAAATCATTTAATGATTTTTTCTTTCAATCAAAGAGTATAGATTCACTGATGAAGTTTCTAAGGAAGAGGATGAAAATAAAGACAAGGATGAAATTACTCCTATACTAGTCATATAGAAAAATAATCAATTGTTTGTAGGAGCACAAGAAATTCCAAGTCAATATCCAAAGAGCTCCATCCAAGAAAGTCTCCAGAAAGGCCTCATCCCTGAGGTCAAAATCTCAAAACCCCACCCCATCAAGATATTGTCCTCATCAGAGCTAAAGGAGAATCCAATGTCAGTCATGCTTACTTCAGAGCATGATGAAAATATTTGAAACCCCAAGGATCAACTGCAACACCTCTAACTAAATGATAAGCATCTTAGGGAGGTATTTGTTTTGTTTGTTGATACCATGGGTAGAAGAGTGGGAGGTAATTTTTCAATCTTATCACAGGCCATATCTATTGCTAAATTAATCACATGGCCATTCTTTATAAGGAAGGGAAGTTATTTCTCTCTTCCTGTTTCAAGTTTTTTTTGCTTTTGCTAGTCTGGTTAGTGTAGGAGTAGGAGTAGATTTGTTTTCCACATAAAAAGTACTTTTTCACACTCGACATGTCTTACTTGAGGCATGTATGATTTAATCTTTATATGTATACCTTTTTAGTGTTACTACAATGGCACAATTCACCCATCCCCTCAATATTTTCAGCAGGGAAATCCTCAGTTTCCTATGATAAGTGAAAACTTCAAAACAAATGCATAACAACTAAAATCAGATAAGGATGCAATCTTTTCAACTCTCTATAGAACAAATTGTGGTAAAGCATCTACACCTCTGCAAGGTGTTTCACCTTTTTCTTAGATTGTTCCTTTAAATGGTTAACGAAACATATAGGGTAACGGGCATAGGAGGAATACATGTTCAAATGTTATTTGATGGGTTGTTGTGCACATATGACTTCTAAATCCATAGGTAACTATGAGAGCTTTCTTTTGGCTAGGAGGAACTACCTGTAATGAAAAAAAGACCACCAAAAAGTATTAAACAATATGGGCAGTGAACTGCCTAGCGTGAGCTAAATCTGGGAAGTATGGTACTTCTTAGATGGTTGTCAGTCCACTGTTTTAATTGAATTAATGTTGAAAACAAAGTAAATCCTATTGTTATTTTAAAATGATTTAGGTATCTCACTTAAAACACAATAAGAAACAGGTCTAATCTAACAGGCTAGGCTAGAATAGAATCCACAGGTCAAAGGGTTGGTTCTACATTCTGCAGGTCTGGTGAAGGTATTGGGTAGGTCACAGGTGAGTGAGGGTGAGGTAAAATGGGGTGGATATGTCTCTTCTTAAGGCTGTGTGGGAAAACACAGAGACTAGTGTCACTTAGGGGTGACCGACCATGGTTAGGTACAATCGGTGCTGGTTACTGTGAGATGTGGGAATGTCACAGACTGGGGTTTTTGGTCCTCTTTGTGATTGTACAAAGGATTTAGTTGGTTGGGAGGAGGTATTAGGTGACAAGGGTAGGTTTTTACGAGGTCTTGATGGGTTTATGAAAGTACAAAACATTGGAGATGGTTAATAAGGAGCAAGATGGACAACAAGTGGTAAAACAATGATGAAATGAATTAACCAGGGAAGTATGATATTATACTTACTTGGATGTCATTTTTGAAAGTATGTGTGTGAAGGATGGAAGTGGTGATGCTGATTTTTGGAGGCTACAAGTGATCACCAACTGGAGAAAAGCTTGTGCATGGGCTGCATGTACACTCCTCTTTTTCTTGGGTAGATCTGAATGTGGCTGGGATGGCTGTGCAGGAGAAAATGTTCAATCTCCTTCTTTGGATGTGAGTTCTTGCTGGAATTGGCTCTCTGAAGATGCGTTATATTTTTGAGATCTCATTCTTTCTCATTAACTTTCTTGCTCCCAATGTTTTCCAACCTTGAGAATAAGGTAGTTTAGGAGTTAAAAAGGGGTAACCGACGGCGGTCCGGCTTAACTGGTAGCGGTTAAGGGTAGCCAACTCAGTCAAGGTGGGGTTTTCTAGGTTTTCCAAACTTAGGGGAGATCCTCCTGATTTCCTTGGATCTCATGTTGTTATCCTATGGATTATACTGGGAGCTTTCGTGAGCATGCAAGAATGTAGTTAGAGGGAATGTAGGCATTGATTTTTAGGGTTTGGGTAAGTCTTAGTTAGTTATGGGAATTTTCGAAGAATAGGTCTTAGGTTGAGTTAGCTTGGTGAGGTGTCTAAGTGAAGTATATGTGTAGATATTATTTAAATAAGATATTTCAATAATAAATATAGTGAGGGTAAAGCATTAATTTAATTAAATTAATTAAATTAATATTAGTGTGGTGAAGGGGTCCATGGCTAGGTGAAAGTGATGAAGGGTACTTATTGGTCGAGGTATGGAAGGGAGTGTGACCTAATTTTAATGTCTAAATTTTTCCCATTTTTGTTGCGTAGCTTGTATTGGTAAGTGATGCTAACAAAAATAAGATGTGGTTTCCCCACGTGTTGGTGAAGGCGATCCCCCTCAAACCAGGAACTAATGAAGCAGCCAGCTGAAGCAGTGAGTGGTTTGATAAAGGGTAAATGTGAAGAAAAGGTAAACAGGTGTAGGGGAAGAGGGTGAAAAGTCTACTTGGGTAATCTAGGTAATGGGTCAGGGTCAAAGGTAGCAGTAGTCAAATGCACATACACGTATAAACTACAGCATGCTACCAGGCTGAAGAGTAGGAAAACTCTACATCATCTAAGATCAATAGGTTTATCTAAACAAGGGTGAAGTGAATCTGGTATCTAAGATATAGGATAAGGTCAGGAAACACAACGTAGGTTAGGTGCAGGAATGTTTAGGTATGTTCCGGTACACCAAAGGTAGGGTTAGGATAAACGGTCACGGCAATAGGCTAGGTAAGGTCATTAGGTCAACAACACAGGTAACAATGCTGTAAGGTATAGCAAACACATGAGGTCAAAGGTCACTAGCAATGGTCTAGGTCCAAATATCAAGATCACGGCACAGGAAGGCCGAGGTAGGGGTAAAATAATAAGGTGTCAACAGTGGACACGAGGAGGTTGAAGAGGGTGGAGGGATAGAGATGAAGGTAAAGTGGTCTAGGTAGGTGTAAGGGGGAAAAAGAGAAGGGAGGTAAGGAAAATGAGGTAAATGGGGGTAAAGAGTACGCAGGGTAACCGACATCAATCGTAATGAACAGATGATGGTGTAGGGTAACCAAGAGCGGTAGTCCATGGCAATAAACTGGTAGCGGTCAATGGTTAATCGACATTGGTCGAGTCGGGTAGGGTATAAAAAGTGGATAACCCACATTTGAAAATTCATTTGTGCATGTGGAAAAGTAGAAAAGGACAAGAAGAGAGAAAGAGGAAAAGGACAAGAGAGTGCAACAAAGGAGCTTGGTTTGCGAGCCACATAGGAGAGAGTGGGTGATTGGGAGGTGGGGCCTCGAGATTAGGTGGCACGATTCATGTGGATGAGGATTGTTTGTGCATTGGAGGATGGCAGAGGCCGGAGAGGGGTCGAGAGGAGTGGCATGGAGGCTAGAGGTGCCACCACAATGGCGGCAGCAAGATCAGGTAGGATGTGAACTTTTTATTTTGATGTGTGAATGAATTTGATGTAAGATGAAGAAAAAATATATATAAGAAAATAATGGGGGTTTGTGAGGGGGGAGAATTTCAAAAAAAAAAGGAAAAAGAGGGGGAAAAGGGAATAGTGGATGGTAAGGGGTAGAGTAAAAAGGGGAAGATAGGAACAATGAAGGGTGGAGAGGGGGAAAACTTTCCAAAAAAGAGGGTTAGAAAGTCAAGTCAGGTGGGGCAATAGTGACCGACGTCAGTCGATTGGTGGCTGACGGCAGTGGGTAGTGACCGGTGCCGGTTAAAGGGAGACCGTGGTCGGTCAGGGGAAATCGGGGTCAGCTATTCATAAGTGGAGATGTGGGATAAAAAAAGGGTAGAAAGTAAGGGTATGGTGGGAAAATAGGGTAGGTGGATAAAGGGTGAGGGTGGGAAAGTAGGGTAGGTGGGTAAAGGGTGAGGGTGGGTCACAGGTGAGGGTAGGGTAGGTAGTGTTGGGTGAATGGGTTTGGGTGGGTAGTGTCGGGTGAATGGGTTGGGTAGGTGTGGTTGAGGGATTAGGTAGACAGGTTCGGGTAAATGGGTTGAAAATGAGGTAGGATGGGAAGGTGGACTAAATATAATGTTTTTGTGGGATGTAGGCGAGAGACGAGTTGTGGATGAGGGCCTAGGTTCCACCCTTGTTATTGAGAGTACGGGAAAGCACGATGCAGGTGGAGTGGTAGCATGTGGCAGAGGTGGGATTGATAGGGTGATGTGCTATCAGAATGTAGTTTAGGAGGTGATTCTTATGGTTTCCCTCATTGATAGATGGGACTCGGCGACCAATACCTTACATTTGCTAATGGGTGAGATGACGATCACCTTGGAGGACATATACAGGATCCTACGATTGCCCATATTGGGGGCCCAAGTTTATTCTATCTCGTCAGAGGCACCTGCGGAGTTACTGGCACCCATTTTTAGTGAGGATGTAGCAAACTCGACATTCCATAGTGCCAGCATGAGCTATGGAGAGATGTATAGAGCTCATCGAGAGGAGATGAGGTTAGTGGTACTTGTGATGGAGGTAGTGTGCTACTTCGCACTACCAAATGTAGAGGGGGGGATATTCTCGAGGTCACTGCTGGGGGTTCTCCATGATATGATGGTACATCAGACTTGATTCACTTGAGCACCTGCATTGCCAACATAGGTGTATAGAGAGCTATGGGCCTACGGGAAACTATGAAGATTCAACATCTTTTGCGTTGTGCTATTACATTGCTGGGTGTATGAGCACATTGTTTGTGTGTCGACCAGTGGGGATGCCCTGGGAAGATGCATTCCCATGGAAGAGTTTTGAGAGTGGGGTATAGGCGGTGGGTACCGGCCATGGGGGAGGCTCGAGGTGCCAGAGCTACGCATGATGTAGCTTATTACAGGAGGTTATTGGAGGGGCTGTCCTAGGTGGATGCCATTTGGAGGCCATATGTGGGCTTCCCTTCATACTGACATATGGCCATGGAGCTAGCTGGGCTACAGATACATCTGTGGATAGAGGGGAGGAGAGTGGGAGAGCATGAGCAGATACCCATAGAGCGGGTTAGATGTCAACTTGGATTGGTCCAGGGTGTACCACTACCATTCCCTCAGTACCAAAGAGATGATGTGGAGAGACCTATGTCTCCACCATGACCCATAGTGTAGACTGGATAGGAGGATCACCCTGTAGATACGTAGATTGATGATGTTGGGGTTGCAGATGGGTACATGTAGTCGTGGGCGGCACAACTGAGAGCTGTACCACTGAGGCCAGGGCAGCTATACTTAGCCACCATCACAATTTAGAAAGACGCTCTACAGGGGTAGGTGGCTACCTTGGTGATGTATCTTGGGATCATGCAGGGGTAGCTGACAGGTACAAAGGCACAGGTTGCCACATTACCAGGCCTAGATAGTGACGCTATAAGCTCAGGCTATGGGTAGGGATAGGTACCTACATAGGTGTAGAGGCAGGGGGAGATGGAGATGGAGAGGAGGTAGGTAGAGATGGAGGGAAGATAGCCAGGGCCTATAGGCATAGGTTCAGGCTCTACAGGGCCCAGTTGGCCATAGTAGGGATAGGTTACGGGTCTGCATAGGGTCAGCTGACAGTGGCAACAAGGCCACCGATTACTACCCTGCAGGGCCAAGCTACAGGCACAGGCATTAGATTACTAGGGCCGACTCAGGCTCTAGCACCAGTACAGGGCTTAGTGTAGGTTCATGGATAAGGTCCGATTGTTCAGGTACCTACAGAGCTTGGTGTAGGTAGCAGGACCCATGGCACCTCCACAGATAGCAGTGCCCATGGCCAGGTTCAGGGATGCCCTAGGAGAGGCATGGTATTACCATGATCATTTGTTATCTACCGGGATAGATGTGCCCTCCTATGCCGAGTACAGAGCACATACAGGCCTCTCAGTGAGAGGACTAGATCCCCCACTCACAGTGTGGAGAGTACAGGGGGGCAGGCGAGCCCAGGGACAGGGTTGTGGTGAGGTCACTAGTGTACAGAGGCTAGCCCCAGGTGAGGGGCCATCAGCAGGAGGTGAGGCAGGTGCCGGGCCCCAGATAGGTGCAGAAGAGGGGTCTAGAGAGACACAGGCATAGGGAGAATTCCCCGACATCAGATGGGGAGATGATTGACCTAGTTATGGACCGGCCTGCGTGCTGAGTCATTTTTGTATGTATGATATATGAGACCGTCCTGCGTGCCAAAGAGGTATTGTATGGATATTTTGTTCATGATACTATCCTGTGAGCCGAAGACATTTTTGTATTGATTATAGTGTTGTACATGATACCGGCCTGCGAGCCGATGATGATTATTTATAGCATATCAGCCTACATGCTGACATTTTTTTTAGATGATAGCATGATGAGACATGCATGTTTATTGAGATACACATCTATGTGATATGGGTGTACATTGTATGGAGATACACATGTATATATGAGGAGATAGATGATATTCAGGTGATGTTGTTGTGATATGTATGAGTTTTACAATACTTATGATATGGATGGAAAATAGATGAGCTAGGCATGATAGAGTCAGGTCATAGGCATGGATTGAGTCAGGTTGGTGTTAGGCATGGATCGAGTCAGGTGATAGGCATGGATCGAGTCAGGTTGGTTTAGGCATGGATTGAGTCAGGTCAGGTCATTGTAGGCATGGATCGAGTCAGGTTGGTTTAGGCATGGATTGAGTCAGGTCAGTGTTAGGCATGGATTGAGTCAGGTCGGGTTAGGCATGGATTGAGTCAGGTTAGTGTAGGCATGGATTGAGTCAGGTCAGCTTAGGCATGGATTGAGTCAGGTCATTTTTAGGCATGGATCTGAGTTTAGGCATGGATCGAGTCAGGTGAGTTAGTCAAGTGATAGGCATGGATGTTTATTTTGGTATGTTGATAACAAAGGGCAATGTAAATGTATGAGATGGTGTAAAATGTGGAAAATGTTAGTTATGTTATGAAAATGTGAAATAATATAAGTGGTAAAAGGTATGTGGTATATGGTTCAGATGTCGAAGTGTTTGATAGGAACAGGAAATCAGGTAAAGGTGGGGAAAATGGTTAGGGTAAAGAGTGGTCGACCTAACCCTCCAAGGCGCCATGCCCTAGAAGTGCTACGTACATAGTCCCGGTGAAAAGGGACCTCAGACCAATGTAGTTCTCCCATAAGCTAGGGAAGAAAGATGAAAATGAGTTAGTAGGTTTTTAGGCATGTAGTGGGCTTTAGGTTTAATGGGTGTGGGTAGATTATAGGTAAAATGATGCAGGTGAAGGTGATTATGGTGAAAGGGGAGTGCTACCCCCAAAGGTAAGCGATCAAAACGTAAACAAAGACAATTTAAAAGATAAGAGGGGGCCATAGAGCCACCTGATTGGGTAGGAACCTACCGAGTAGATCATACCTTGGAGGAGGTGATAAACACAAGACCCAAAAGACACCACATGATTAATGGTTCTATGATGAAGGTAGTCACAGGATCACCAAATGTCTAAATTCCAAGATGTCCCTTGAGGCAATTGAGGAAATGAGGGTAGAAATGGTAAGTGGGAAAAGGTAGTTAATTTGATATGTTTGAGTGACAGGGATTTTGGGCAAGAGGTCCTAGGGCACAATGGGCAAGTCCATGACTAAAAAGTTTTGTTTCTTGTGATAGACTGATCGATGCGGGAAGTCTATATGGGATAAATAATATGGTACTCCTTGAGGTCTTCATGAAGCTGATCGATGCGGGAAGCTTCATTTTCTCTCTTATCTTTTTTTTTTTTTTTTTTTTTTTTTTTAAGCTTCACATAGTTGTCCTTCGAGGGAGTAGTCTATTTATAGTAGCAATTTGGTCGAGAGGAAGATGTCCTTTTGAGGGAGTCATCTTTTATTAGAAGTTTGACTCAAGGAGTTTGGTCCCATTGGAGGTCTTTGAAATCATGGACAAGACCAAGGTGAAGGATAGGACTCTTGTTCAAAAGGCAAGGTGGAATGACCATGGGATCTCATCTAAAGATAGATGAAAAGTATCCATGAGAATCATGCTATGTGCAGTGCCGTGGTGCACGTATTCAAGAGTAGATAACAAGTGATGAGTACTCACATGATTCTTGTTTAATCATTAGGGAGATGTATGAAGTGGATAGCGCTCAAGGGGTGAGCCTATAAAGAGACACAGGGTGAGGTAGGACAACGAGTCAACAATAGAATGGTCGAAGGTGTAATGCATTGAGGGGCTCAGGTTCAGGTTTACCCTCAAGTGAGGACAAACGATAGGCACCTGATCCATAGGTATGAGTTACGATGTAGGGTCCAAGCCAATTAGGAGAAAATTTTCCCCATTTTATTTTCTCTGCTTTGGTTACGTGTTGATTTTCTTTCAAAACAAGGTCACCCACTTGAAAGGTTCATTCATGAACATCATAGGACGCTTGATGCATTTTTGATAGACTTGGAGGTGATCTAGAGCATTAAGACAATGTTCATCTAATAACTCTAGTTGTGCCAAGTGGTCCTGACGAAAGTCATCATCAGTAAGCATGTCATGGAGAGAAATGCAGAGTGAGGGGATCTAGACTTTGAGAGGCAAAACAACCTCTGTACCATAGACCAGTGAAAAGGGTGTAGCTGCAGTGGCAGTGTGAATACTAGTACGGTATGCCCATAGAGAAAAAGGAATGTGCGTATGCCAATCCTTCCTAGTATCGTCAACCACTTTCATGAGAATTTTATTGAGGGTTTTGTTAGTGGATTCAGCTTGGCCGTTGGTTTGTGGGTAATAAGGTGAGGAGAAACTAAGCTGAATGCCGAAGGCGTCACAAATTTTTTGCAGTGTTTTATTTTTGAATTGTTTTCCATTGTCAGTGATGAGGTGATGAGGGACACCAAAGTGAAAAATGATGTGATGGTTAATAAACTCACATATTTTCTCAGCTTTCATGGAGATAAGTGGTATGGCTTCCACCCATTTGGTGTAATATTCGGTAGCAGTTATAATCCATTGATGGCATTGGGAAGAATGAGGATTGATTTCTCTGACAAGATCCAAACCCCATTGAGAGAAAGGACAAAGGTCACGAGTGACCTGTAAGGCGTGACTGGGTGTATGATGAAGGTTGGAATGTTGTTGACATTTCAGGCAGCATTTGACATAGTCGCAACAATCATGGTTAAGGGTCAGCCAGTAATAGCCGAGGTGAAGAATATGCTTAGCAACAGCAAGACCACTAAAGTGGCCTCCACATATGCCATCATGAACTTCTTTAATGGTGTAAGGGATTTCAGAGCTGGTGAGGCATCGTAAGAGAATACTGTCAAAGCCACATTTATAGAGAAGGCCACCCATGACGACATAACGAGAGGCCTTTTTGAGAAAGGCACGCTGTCCATTATGTGTGAGATCAGGAGGAAACATAGAAAGGGAAAGGTAGTCCGCAAGCTACTTATACCAAAGATTGGTGTGTTCAGCGAGGTAGTGTGGACAAGGTTAATACAAAAAGATTTATAAGAAGGTCTTGGTATGCATTTTATGGTAACAAAGATGTCTGAATCGTCAGGAAAAGCGGGTATTTGAGAAGCGAGGCAGGCCATGGTATCCATGAATTTATTGGTGGATCATGGAACGGTTTGAATTTTATAGCAGGTCAAAGGTAGTCAACATGATGCTGACGTAACACTTGTATTCTTGAAGTATTTCATTATGACACTGATAAACACCATTGACTTGGTTTACTACCAGTTGAGAATCACCGAAGATATTAATGGACTTAATGTCTAAGGCATAGGAAGTCATGAGACCCAATACGAGTGCTTCGTATTCAGAAACATTGTTGGTGCATTCGAAGTCGAGTTTAAATGATAAAGGCATGGGTTCACCATCAAGAGGAATGAGGATAATTCCTGCACCACCCCCATGCTGACATTTGGAACCGTCGAAGAATAAGGTCATTTGGTAAGGGTTGTCATCCAAAGAGAGGTTAGCAATGGATTCGTCGGGGAAGTCAAAATTAGAGGGTTGGTCCTGGACAATAGGTGCATCAGCCAGTTGGTCAGCGATATCCTGGCCTTTAATGGAATTTTGGTGGATGAATTCAAGGTCAAGATCAGCTAAAAGCATAAGCCATCACGTGGTATGCTGATTTTGATAAGGTTTAGCGTACATGATGTGTAAAGGGTCGGTGTTGGTCATGACATAGGTTTTGTGGTTGAGTAGGTAATGGCGGAGTTTGGTGGCAATGAAAACTAAGGCTAAGCAAAGTTTTTCAGGGTGAGTGTATCAGGTTTCATAGTCTAGAAGGGTATAGCTTATATAATAAACCACCTGCTCCCTATGTTGTTCATCACGATGAGCGAGCATGGCTCCCAAGGAATGATCGGTAGCTGATATGTATAGGTAAAAAGGTTGGTCATCTTTAGGTGGGATAAGGACAGGTGGTTGGAGAAGGTATTGTTTTAAGGCCTCAAAAGCTTTGTGATAGTCATCATCCCATTTAAAGGAGACATCCTTCCTAAGCAGATGATGAAATGGTTGACACCGATCTGATAATTGTGAAATAAATGGTGAATGGATTGCAATTTACCTTGCAAGCTACGAAGTTGTTTAAGGTTAGTGGGTGGAGGCATTTCCAGAATGGCCTTGACTTTAGCTGGGTCAACTTCTATACCACGTAAGGAAATGATAAATCCCAAGAGCTTTCCTGAGAGAACCGCAAAGACACACTTTTTAGGCTGCAGGCAGGATGTAATATTTAATAAGGTGATCAAAGATGGTTTTGAGGACAGCGAGGTGCTTGGCGTGACATTTAGATTTAGCCAAGAGATCATCCACGTAATCTTCCAATATGTGATGCATGATATCATGGAAGATGTAAGTCATAGCACGCTGATATGTAGCACCAGCATTTTTAAGGCCAAAAGGCATGACTCTATAGCAGAAGGTCCCCCAAGGGGTAATGAATGTGGTCTTGTGCTGATCTTCTGGGGCAAGAAAAATTTGGTTATAACCCAAAAAACCATCCATGAGTGAGAGCATTTCGTGACCCGCGGTAAGGTCTACCAGTTGATCAATACCGGGCAAGGGAAAGTCATCTTTCAGGCAGGTGAGGTTGAGGTCACGAAGTCCATGCAAATATGAAGTCCCCCTGTCACCTTAGTGATAGGGACGATGTTAGAAATCCATTGGGGATAATCAATGGGTAAGATGAAAGAAACGGAAAGAAGACGTTGAAGTTCTTCTTTGACGAGAAGGGCAATGTGAGGGTGCATCTTCCTTAGCTTTTGTTTGATAGGTTTGGCATCGGGAATGGTTACGATATTATGGACCACTATGGTGGGGTCAATACCAGGCATGTCTATGTAAGACCAAGTGAAAGCATGTTTATGCTCTCAGAGAAAAGAAGTGATGGCTTCCTGTTCAGCAGCATCTAAAGATTGTCTGATCTTTAGGATGTGTGGGTCGTCCTGAGTATGAATGTTGATTTCAATAGTCGATTCATTCAACATGGTTTGTGTCTCAGATGGTAATGACCGATGAATATATGAGTCTTCTGCACCAAGGTAGGTGAGTATGGATTCATCATCCTGACATTGAATGATGTTAATGGTTGGTGTGTCATCGTTGATCATCTCAGGATACAGGAATGGGAGAGTGGAAGGGGCCTCGCCTTTGCATTGATAAGTTAGAGGCCCCAAGGAAATGGTGTTTATGAAAAAAAAAGTTAGGAGGGATAGATTCAGGGTCTATCGACTCCATTGGTGAGGGTGGTGATGAAGGTGGAGAAGGGCTAGGGTCTGCAATGAGTTCGATGCAGGCTTGTTTGGTAGGAGGTTCGGGGAAGCCGATACCACTACGGTCATTGTGTTTGCGGGTGGTACATGGAATAATGGTATGGAGGCCTTGCTCATAGAAGCCAAAACCAAAACCCTTCCACGCATAGTGGTGTAGGAAGGTGTGGGTGAAACGGCGATTGGTAAGTGATTGGAAGTCAGTGGAAAATGGGCAGGGTTGTGATGGTGGTTCAGGTGTGTAGGTAGTAGTATCAAGTCCCCCATAGGTGAGACTAGTACGAAGATGAGGAGGACCATAAAGGAGGATTTCTCTGATACAGTGATCATAACGAGGGTGTTGGTGAAGGCTTCCATACTCATGTGGAGTAAGGAATGTGTTGACACTATATAGGCGGTACTCCCCCAGAGTGAGGTGTTGAAAAACACCTTCCAAGGGATCAGTGGTTGGTATGTGGGTAGCTGGTATGGATGATGTGTCAGAGGTCGATGCGGAGGTGGTGTTAATGGATTAGGGAGCTAATGGGGCTGTAGGAATAGAGGAGGTATGTGTGGTTGAGGTAGCAACTGTACTGGTAGGTGGAGGTGTAGGTGAAGTGGTAGTAGGTGTAGAGGTAGATGGCGTGACAGGTATGAGTACATCATTGGGTCGGTAAAGCATGTTACATGTTTTAAAAGGTGATGGGTCAGCTAGAATGGTATAAGTGTGTCCTTCATGTTCAAACTTTACACAACGATGCAAAGTGGAAGGAACACAACCCATGACACAGATCCAGGGTCTACCAAGCAACAAGTTATATTGGAATTCCCCCTCCAAAACATAAAACAATTCTGGAATAGTGTGAGGGCCCACACGAATGTGAAGGATGACAGTGCCTAGTGTGGAGGTGATAGCATCGTTGAATGAACGCAACATGACCGGATGTTTGTGCATGTAATTGTCAGGTATGTGCATTTGAGAAAATGCATGGGATGAAATGATGTTAATGCTAGCACCACCATCAATCATCACATGGCGTACCCGTATGTCATCAATGTGAACAGAGATGAAGAGGGCTGGGTCCGGGTCCTCATTTTGGTATGGCACAATCTCCTCCTCTGAGAAGCTAAGGGAGGCCACTTGGTTAACAAGGTGAGGTGAAGATGAAGGTGGTAATTTGGTGAGGGATGCTACATGATGGGGTGTGATAATGGAGGCTACGGGTGTAGGGTCATTGGGTAAAACCTCGATAGATTGAAGAATCTCCATGAGGGCTTGCCGATGGGATTCTGAGGTTTGGATGAGGTCATATAGGGACATTTTGAGTGGAGATTGGTGTAATTGTTTGAGCATGGTGCAATGTGTGACACCATTAGAAATGGGGTATGTGGGGCCATGGATAGTTATCTTAGGTATGGGTGCAGATGGTATGTTGGGTATAGGATTGGTTGGTGGGTCAGCTACTTTTTCTTTACCCTTCTGCACACATGTAGTGACATGTACCATGTTGATTTGAGGGAATTTGTCAAATGGAGAGGGTGTAGGGTAAGTGGTATAATGACATGAAGGGAAAAAACCTATGGGAGGAGAA
This sequence comes from Taxus chinensis, assembly GCA_019776745.2. Lineage (NCBI taxonomy): Eukaryota > Viridiplantae > Streptophyta > Pinopsida > Cupressales > Taxaceae > Taxus > Taxus chinensis. The sequence goes on along the minus strand of CM034151.1, from coordinate 11,078,652 downwards.
AATCCTTGTGAGGTCAGTTGGGCGCAGCGACATTTGGGTGGTGGTGTGGCAAGTTCTCTGATGTGAACCATGTTAATTTCAAATTTTGTGTGTGGTTCTGGGAGCTGTGAGGGTGGAGGTTGTGGTTGTTGAGTGGGTAATGTGAGAGGGGGTGTAGGTGAAGTAGGGTCCTCGTCAAGAAGGTCATCATCATCAAAGTTGGTTTCAGGTGGACACAATTGGATAAGGACAGTTTTCAAGGCCTTATAGTTCTCCACATCGTGCCTGGCACATGATGGTATGCAAAATTTTGGTATCATCAAACCCTTTTGGCTTGGGTTTGAGGGGGTCGTAAGGTCGGAGTGGCGGTAATGTGATAACAGAAGTCTCGAGGAGGTTGTTTAAAATTTTGGCATAGGACCCTGCTAGTGGATCACAATGGGAAGTGAACGTGGGTTTGGGTGTAGGTGTGGTTGGTTGTCAGGGAATTGTTTGTGGATTTGTAGGAAGGGGTCGAGCTATGGATTTAGGTGCCGGTGTGGTTTGAGGTATCTACTAGGTTCGTTTGGGTAGGGGTATAGTAGATGGATGGGTAGGAGGGTGTGGTTTTGTTTTGATTACCTTGTTGTGCAGCAATGGGGTTTTGTTTTTGGGGTGCACCTTCTTGGGTAAAGGTGATGTGGGCGTACGAGGTCTATGAGGGAAAGTAGATGGAGGAAGAGGGCGAGTTACCCATGGGGATAACAGGGGTGCTATGAAGGTAGATGACGTGGGTCATGCTTGGGGTGTGAGGGACAATGACTGAAGTGTAGTAGGTAGTGAAGCAATGGCTGAAGGTATTGGAGGTATTGGTGGTAAAGAGACTACAGGTGTGGGTATGAGTCATGTTGTGTGTCTGGGTAGGTTAGAAATTTGTGAGGCCGGAATGGGTGGTTGGGTTATTGGGTTATGACTGGGTGAGGGGTGCTTAACCCTGTTGGGCAGCTGAGGTCTGAAGGCAGATGGGACATGTGTGGGTGTGATTGATGCGGTAGGGGTATGAGGTTGATGAGTTTTGTTTCTTTAGTTTGGGTGTCGGAGTAGGTGTGGTTTTAATGTTGGAGGATGTAGCTAAATCCAGTTTAATAGGTGGATGGGTAAGGCTGGTGGTTGGGGTGACCCCTAAAGTGGTAATAGGTTTAGTGGAGGTAAATGTTGTAGGTATGGGTTTAGGTTTAGGCATAGGTCGGGTTATGGGTAAGGATGTGGTGTGAGTGCTAACGAGTATCATGGAAGGGGTTGCAACAACAGTGGTTGTATGTGGTTTGATGGGTGGAAGTGTGCTTGGGTAGATGGTGGAGGTGTCATCGAGGGATTTCTACATTTGTGTTGAGACAGGGAGTAAGAGGCACCCCCATAACAAGGCTCTATCCACATACTCTAAGTGATCAGCCAAATGTGAGAATGGCACATTTGTGGGTGGAGTTGGTGAGGACCTCATGGGAATTCCCGTAAAATGAATCTTGGAGATGGGGAATCGGCTGGCTTCAGCTTCCGTGGGTAAGAGAGCTGAAAGTAGGTCTGTTGGATGTCAGGTAGCGGATGGAGAATGTTCACCATGAGGTAAAGGTATCTCTACTGGGTCTATGATGGGTGGAGGAGATGATGGGAGCTCCTCTGTGGGTGGAGGAACTGATAGGTGCTCCTCTATGGGTGGAGGAGGTAATGGGTGCTCCTCTATGGGTGGAGGAATTACGGTAGGTAAAGGTTCACTGAGTGGAGAAGCTAGGGGAGAGATGGTCTCAATGTCAGCAGAAGACTCCTCTGTAGGAGATGAAGGGTGTTCCTCTATTGGTGAAGGAACAATGATGGTTAGGTCAGACATGGAAGGAGGGTTTCGGGCTAGGATTTCCTCTATGGAAGGGATGTGAGGTAATTGAGATGTGACAGGTACCTCATTAAAGATTACATGAACCTCATGAGTATGGGTATCGTGAGTGGATGTATCACCTATTTGATTGGATGAAGGGGCATGATTGGGAAATGGTTTTTTAAAGATTTGTAGATTTTGATTAGGGGTGGCATTGGGATTATCCACAGTCAACTCACCTTTCTCGAGCATTTCTTGGACAATATTCTTAAAAGTGATGCAGTTTCCATCACTATGACCCTTTACATGGTGATAGTTACAGAAATATTGTTCCTTATACCACGCGGGCATGGGGCGAGTAGGGTCAAAACCAGTGTGTGGTTTTATGGGTGGAAGGGTGATGGCGCCAGCTTTGATCAACTTTTCTAAAACAGAAGAGTAAGGTTCCCCAATTGGGGTATATTTTCACTGCTCTTGTCTGAATCGAAAATCCTGTACAGGTGATAGATTAGATGAGGGTGTGGCTTGATTGGATGGATGAGCTGGGCCGGCCTTGAGTACCACTGTGTTAGCGGTACCTTTAGCCTTTGAATAATTGGTTGGTGGTTTAGAAGAAGAAGAGGTTTCGGTTGACTTGAATGTCGAATTCTTATTTCGTAATTGGATTTTCTTCTCTTCAATAGCCTGAATTTCTAACTTTCGTGCCATAGTAAATGCCTCATCGAATGTTCTGAAAGTTTGGACCTGCAAGGTCAAGGAGATATGTCTAGCACAAGCTCGAGTGAAGAGCTCGATGAGTTCAGTTTGTGGCAGTTGAAAGGTAAGTTGATTGATCAGGCTGCGCCAGCGAGCGACAAAATCTGTGATAGATTCATCCTCGTATTGACGTGTGGAATATAGATCGGTCATGGTAACTTTCTTGGCGATGTTGATAGAAAAATGATCCAAGAAATCTTGGGCTACCTGATTGAATGAAAATATGGAGTGTTTGGGTAACCCACTATACCAATCTAATGCTGGTCTAGTGAGGGACATGGGAAAAGTTCTCAAAAGTAAGGCATCATCATGAGCAATCAAATAACATCCATGTTTAAACGAGCACAAATGTTGTTGTGGGTCTTCCTTACTATTGAAGCAGTTGAATTTAGGCATTTCCCAATGCACAGGGTATGAATGGATGGGAATGGATGGGTGAATAGGCTCATTGCAAATCTCATCATAAGTGAGAGTGTTGTGGGAGCTAGAAACCGATGCCTCCAGTGTTTTCATCTTATCCATCATCAATCTAATTAGGTCATTGGTGGGTTGTGATGATTGGATGCCTCCTATAGCATGAGGAGGTTGATTTTGGGTGTATAGTGGGTGTGACATTCCAGTATGTGGGGCTGCCATGTAAGGTGGTGAAGAAGAAGGCAATGAAATAGGGGGTACGTACCCAGAATGAACAATAGATGAAACAGGCGGTTGCTGGTAGTATGTATATGGGGGAGGAAGGGTTGTGGTAACCCTAGTGGCAATAGGGGCTAGTGATTGTGGAATGGAAAGAACTACATTCTGAAATGGGGTAGGGGTCACCGACACTGGAGGTGGGAATGTAGCTACGGGTATGTATGAGACATGAGGGGAAGATGAAGTTGTATTTGGGGTAGTCTTCGAGGGTATGGTAGATGTAATGGATGCTACAGGGGTAACAGACGTGGCAGTCATAGCGGGTATAGGACCTAACTATGAAACGACTGGGGGTAAAGTGGAAGCGGGTAACACGGAGCCAGATGGGGCTGAGGAAGAAGTGGGTGCGAGTGTCAGGGGGATAGATATGGGCATGCCGTATATCAACTGACCCAAGGAATCTCAAGTGGATGAATGGGAGAGGTAAAACTGCAAGGCAGCAGGGTTCTGGTCAAGGAGTCGTGTAAACTCCTCATCTCTGGTAGCGATATTGGTAGGCTAGATGGGATCCATGGCTGGTGATAGAATAGAGGGTGGTGAAGGACTAGGTGGGAGTGGCTAGCGACTGGCATGGAACATAAGGGCATTCACTTGTCTTCGGGTCAGTACCATGTGAACCGGTACTGATCAGGTGGGGCTGTTTCTCTGTAAATAATACAGAAAATAGTAGGAACAGGTAAATTTGGTGATAAAAAATGGATGAAGTAACAAATGGTGAGTGGAATGTGAAATAGGGTAACCAATGCCGGTTAGGGAAAACTGACGTCAGTCAGGGGTAACCACTGCCGGTTACTGTGGGAAATAGGCAGTGAGTAATCAGTGAGGCAGAAGGAAAAATCTGACAAGTATGTCAAATCTGGGGATGTGTAAAATGTCAATGGAAAAGGTGACAGTAACAGAGACTATGGGAAATGGAGAAAAGTGAAGTGAGAACTGTCCTTTTGAATAGGTTAGCAAAAGGACCTGGAACCAATGTCGGTTGAGCGTAACCGATGGCGGTCAGAGGTAACCGATGACGGTCACTGTGAAACTGAAACAGTGATAAGAAAAAGTGGTTGTGAATTAGAATTTGAAGTGGAATCAGACCCAGAATTCTGGGAATGATGGTGATATGGCCCAGGCACACTCAGGTGGAGCTGGAATACACCAGCTATGATGGGGAGTGTGTAAGGAAATACAAAAATAATGATCGAAAGCTCTCACCTCAAAACACAAATCAGATAGAACACTAAGAAAGAACATTCCTAGAGTGCCTATTCTATTACATTTGTTCATCTTATGCTATTTAGGGACTGACACATGAATTGTGAAGTAGAGTTTTTTGGTGAGGATGGCTTCCTACAAAGAAGGAGATCTAAAGGGTGAGGTTTCAGGTTTGTTATGGTGGGGGCAGGCTACGCTCTGAAGTATGACTCGACAGAGCAGTGAGCTGGGTGCCCACTGTGTCGTGATCATGTGATCACCTACAGCTTCTTCCAGGTAAGATGTTGTTTAAGAATGTATGTATTTGAATTTTTGTGTGGTTTGGTAAGACTCAGAGAAAGAGAAAAAGATAGAAGTGCTTTTCTATGATTCGTTTGTCAACCATCAGCTGGTAATGACATCCAGCGTATAGGTTGCCCTCAATTAATGTGAGCTAATGCCGAAAATCAGAATGAAATGCACTTATTTTAAACCCAAATCGAAAAGTATGATATTCGATGACAAAAAATAGATGAATAGGAAGAGGGATGCTCTTTCACTAAAATGCAGAAAACATGAAGAGATGATTCCTTTTAAATACACCAAAAGAAAAGTTTCCTTTAGAGAAAATAGAAAGAAGGAGTGGATTACCAGGGAAGAAAATTAGTGTGTATGCTTTTAGAAGGGAAACAAACACACAATTTTTTCCTAGGAATGAATGAAATGCAAGGAACCCCGGATGGGTCCCACCGGGCGTGCCAAAATGTTTCACCTTTTTCTTAGATTGTTCCTTTGAATGGTTGATGAAACAGATAGGGTAACGGGCATAGGAGGAATACCTGTTCAAATGTCGGTTGATGGGTTGTTGCATGCGTATGACTTCTGAATCCATAGCTGACCGTGAGAGCTTCCTTTTGGCTAGGAGGAACTACCTGTAATGAAAACAAGACCACCAGAAAGCATTAAACAATATGGGCAGTGAACTGCCTAGCGTGAGCTAGATCCAGGAAGTATGGTACTTCCTAGATGGCTGTCAGTCCACTGTTTTAAACAAATTAATGCTGAAAACAAAGTAAATCCTATTGTTATTTTAAAATGATTTAGGTATCTCACTTAAAACACAATAAGAAATAGATCTAATCTAACAGGCTAGGCTAGAATAGAATCCATAGGTCAAAGGGTTGGTTCTGAGTTCTACAGGTCTGATGAAGGTGTTGGGTAGGTCACAGGTGAGTGAGGGTGAGGTAAAATGGGGTGGATAGGTCTCTGTTTAAGGCTGTGTGGGAAAACACAGAGACCGGCATCGGTCAGGGGTGACCGACCGCGGTTAGGTACAACCGGCGCCGGTTACTGTGAGATCTGGGAATGTCACAGAATGGGGTTTTTGGTCCCCTTTGTGATTGCACAAAGGATTTAGTTGGTTGGGAGGAGGTATTAGGTGACAAGGGTAGGTTTTTACGAGGTTTTGATGGGTCTATGAAGGTACAACACATTGGAGATGGTCAATAAGGAGCAAGATGGACAATAAGTGGTAAAACAATGATGAAATGAATTAACCAGGGAAGTATGATATTATACTTACTTGGATTCATTTCTGAAAGTCTATGTGTGAAGGATGGAGGTGCTGATGATGAGTTTTGGAGGCTGCAAGTGATCACCAACTGGAGAAAAGCTTCTGCATGGGCTGCATGCACACTCCTCTTTTGCTTGGGTAGATCCGAATGTGGCTGGGATGGTTGTGCAGGAGAAGATGTTCAATCTCCTTCTTTGGATGTGAGTTCTTGCTGGAATTGGCTCTCTGAAGATGTGTTATCTTTTTGAGATCTCATTCTTGCTCGTCAAATTTCTTGCTCCCAATGTTTTCCAACCTTGAGAATAAGGTAGTTTAGGAGTTAAAAAGGGGGGAACCGATGGTCTGGTCCGGGCTTAACCGGTGGCGGTTAGGGGTAACCGACGTCGGTCAAGGCCAGATTTTCTAGGTTTGCCAAACTTAGGGGAGATCCTCCTAATTTCCTTAGATCTCATGTCATTATCCCACGGATTAGATTGGGAGCTTCTGTGAGCATGCGAGAATGTGGTTAGAGGGAGTGTAGGCATTGATTTTTAGGGTTTGGGTAAGTCTTAGTTAGTTATGGTAACTTGCTAAGAATAGGTCTTAAGGTGAGTTAGCTTGATGAGGTGTCTAAGTGAAATATATGTGTAGATATTATTTAAATAAGATATTTAAATAATAAATATAGTGAGGGTAAAGCATTAATTTAATTAAATTAATACTAGTGTGGTGAAGGGGGCCATGGCTAGGTGAAAGTGATGAAGGGTACTTATTGGTCGAGGCTTAATTCTCCAAAGTTCATGATACAAGAATGAGTAAAGCTCCATATCAAAACAATTTTCTACTCTCACAAAAAATAAAATTTAGATTCTCCTTTTAAGAGTTGAAAGACGTAAAGGATCAGCCAATAGCTGCAGAAGTAAGGAGTGGCATTTCAAAAACTCTGGTACTATGTTCAGATCAGCTCATAATACGGGCTTCATGCCCAAAAGAATAAATGTAGATAGTGGGTTCATCCCATTTAGCAAGCTAATGGCCCCTGTGATTTGCCAGAACTGTTATCAAATTTCCTCCATCTCCAGCTAAAATTAGATAACAAGAAAATTCTTGTTGATTAAATTAAGATAGTCCCAAGGATCTTGAACTAATATGAAAGGATTCAAGCCTCTGGAAATATGGGAGAAAACTTAGGCAAATCACGATGAAAAAGTGGAGTCTAGAATGAGTCAATTTAAAACACTGCAATGAAGCCACGGAAAGTGCCATGTGTCGGCTAGGTGCAATTCTAAAATGAAAGTAGGGCGTTAAGAATTCAAACTCCCATGAAGCTTCCATGTGGAGCCAATGGTGAGGGGCCCAATGAAGAGAGGGTCTACATAGTATTATACAGCAAGTCCCATTACAAACTCAAGGAAGGATAGAAGGGCCCATGGAAGATGTCACGTGTCATCTCAACACACTTTCAAGAAATACATGGAAAGCGTAGACCTTGGAGATGCGATTAGCCTCTACATGGTGCTCGGTACAAATGGGCCCCAAGTCCAAAGTAGAATATTGATGATAGGAAAGTGCCATGTGCGGGTAGTATGAAACTCAGATTTTCTAAAAAGAAGGGAAAAGAAATTATTAGCTTGACTTTTCAGCAAGAGAGTCAATATACAGTTCTGTGTAGAAATAGTGAACCCGCTGAGTGCTATCTTGCCCCTCCACACTCAAAATTCCATAGCTAGAGAAGTTCTTAACCAATTTACACAAAGTCTATACCATTAGAGTCATGACTCAAATCCCAAGGCACAACAATCGATAAATTTGAATATAAAGTGGAGATCTAGGGGGTCTATTCCTTAAAAAGTGAACTCACTTCATAGAAATAAGTTACAGGTAGTTGAGAGAGTGATAAATAAGTATGGCCCCCATTCCTTGATGACAAATCATGGAGCAGTGTGAGATAGATTTTTCAAATCTATTTCTATCACTTCATTTCATTCATTACAAACCGGAAGTGGTTGGAAGAAGAGTTTCATAAATTTTTCTCCTCTCCTCCATATCCTATATATTGTAATACGGGGACTAATAAAAGAGAGAGGGTTTAGAATATCTTTGAGGAGTTAGTTTTTTTTGTCCCCTTGTTTCTTCTCCTCTTAGGGCATGAACATGGAACTCAAGCCTTCTTCAAGGAGCTTTGTAATGGCATTTCCTTGCCTCTTACCTATTAATTGTTATATTGTGCACAATTTTGGAGCAATATAAAGATGTCATATGATGCATTTCGTCCATCCTTTATAGTCTCTAATAGCCTTTACTTCCTTGTTGGTATATTGTGCATATTTCTAATTTTCATTGTGAGTTTTGGAGTTGTGCTTAATGGGTTTGAAGTAGAGTTAAATGTTAATTTATCTCTATCCTATGGTGTATTTCGTCCACCCTTTTCATTGTTCACCTTTTCTCATTTTAGGCAGTCGGATTCTTGATTAATTTCTTCTTTTTTGGCACATCACTTTTGTTAAGTTTTGTACTATGTTTCATTTTTCTTTGACCCCCATCTCACATCACAGAGAAGAGCCAGCTTCTTTAAAACCTATAGGTTACCTTAGGGTGCACATTCCACTAACCTAATGTATCCAACGACTTTGACGGTTCATCTATAAAGATAATCATCAACATTTTTTCTAGCATGCCTGGTGAGACTCGAAGCATCCTATCATTCCACATCACCGATTTGGTGTGTTCTTGGTGAGATTCAGCCTTTGGAGGCACATGTAAAGCACATCTGAAAACTCTGTAGGGTCTAAATGGCCTATTCTAAAATGTTTCATACCTTTCTTCCATCCATTTCCATTCATCTTTCTTTCCACTTCTCTCATTTTATTTCACTCTATGAAGTTGTGCAATCATGAATTCATCACCACAATGGAATTCACACTTGCAGTAGTATCATCGGCCTCTAAATATCTTCAAAACTTCTCCACACCAGTAGTATAACTAGGATCAAATCCTCTATGCTTACCCATATGAACAAAGCCAAGATCAGTTTGGCTATGGAACCTATCAAGGATACGGGTATGCATATGATGACTATAGTCAACTGGAAGATGTTGATCTACAAGAGAAGATCCAAATAATAGAGGCAGGCATGGTCCAATCTTGGGTTACAACACAAATAATTTGATTTAGGATGCAGGGCACCTTGTCCATGGGAAGGTCCTATTCCTAGACACTATAGCCTGTAGGAGAATCTTGACTTTTAGAAGAAGTGTTTCCCCCACTTGTGCATTGGATCAAGGGTATTGAAACATGTGAGAGAAGTGTTGTCAATGGGTAAGTCAATCACCGACTCTTTTTGCATCTTACCCCCTTTCTGAAGCTCTACCATGGGATACCAATCCAAGGGTTGAGTTCCTTTCTCCATCTCCTAGCCTTCCATCCCACCCCATCTCTTCTTTCCCTTTTCCTCCCAAACAATCATCCCTTCAATACGAATAAAAAGTAACTCCAAATCCAAAATAAGAGGCGTACATAGGGATGATTGAAATAAATTCAGAGGATTCAAATCATGATTTAGATGTGTAAGAGATTGCAGATATCTCCCTTATCCATTGTCTTCAGAAATCTTATTTTTTGGAAGATTTCAATCTGACAAGCTTCATGTTTGAAAATGAAGCTATACATGATGAAAAATTTACAAACTCAAAGACCATCATACAAAAGGTAGAAACCATGGCACAACAGGACGAAGATGAGATTGATTGCTTATCTAACTTAGAGGAATGTATCAACAAAGAGGATCCCACATGAATCACAAAAATTTTGGCTTCATCATTGATTCCCCAACAACAAGAACCTACTACTCATGAAAGTACCTCTAGATCGAATTCACAAGCTCTTAATGAAGATAAAATCATTTAAGGCTTTTTTCTTTCAATCAAAGAGTTTGGATTCACCGATGAAGTTGCTAAGGTAGAGGAGGAAAAGGAAGAAAAGGATGACATCACTCATATACTAGTCATCAAGACAAAATATCAATTATCTGTAGGAGCACAAGAAATTCCAAGTCAATATGCAAAGATCTCCATCCAGGAAATTCTGCAAAAAGGCCTCATCCCTGAGGTCAAAATACAAAGATATGAGAAAGCACAACAAATCTCAAAACCCCTCCCCTTCAAGAGTTATTCCTTATTAGAGCCAAAGAAGAAGCCAATTCCAGTCATGCTTCCTTCATTCATGCTTACTACAGAAGCAAACAGTGGCATTTCAGAAACTCTGGTACCATGTTTAGATCAGCTCATAGTACGCGATCCATGCCCAAAAGAATAAATGTAGACATTGGGTTCATCCCAGTTAGTAGACTAATGGCCCCCCGTGATTCTCCAAAACTGTTATCAAATTTCCTCCACCTCCTGCTGAAATTAGATAACAAGAAAATTATTGTTGATAAAATTAAGATAGTCCCAAGGATCTTGAACTTATATGAAAGGAGTCAAGCCTTTAGAAATATGGGAGAAAACTTATCCAAATCATGATGAAAAAGTGGATTCCAGAACAAGTCAATTCAAAACACTACGATGAAGCCGTGGAAAGTGCAACTTGTCAGCCAGGTGTAATTCTAAAAGAAAAAGGGGGGTAGAAAAACTTCAAACTCTTGTGAATCTTCCACATGGAGCCAATGGTGAGGGACCAATGAAGAGAGGGTCTGCATATTAATGTATAACAATTCCCATTACAAAATCATGGAAGGATAGAAGGGCCCGTGGAAGATGTCGCGTGTCAGCTCAACGCAATTTCAAGAAATACATGGAAATCAGAGACCTTAGAGATGTGCTTAGCCATGGTGCTCGACACGAATGGACCCCGAGTTCAAAGCAGAAGATTCACGGCAGGACAGTGCCATGTGTGGGTAGTATGAAACTTAGATCTTCTAAAAAGAAGGGTGAATAAATTAGTAACTTGACTTTTCAGCAAGAGAGTCAATATACAGTTCTGTGTAGAAGAAGCAAACCCACTAAGAGTTAGGTTTCCCCTCCACACTCAAAAGGCCATATTTAGAGCATTGCTCAACCGATTTACAGAAATTCTATACCATTAGAGTTATGAATCAAATCCCTAGGCACAATAACCAATAAATTTGAATATTAAGTGGATATTTGGGGGGTCTATTCCTTAAAAAGTGATACCACTTCAAAGAAAGCAGTTGCAGGTAATTGAGAGTGTGATAAATGAGTATGGCCCTCATTCCTTGATGACGGATCATGGGGCAGTGTGAGATAGATTTTGCAAATCTATTTTTGTCACTTCATTTCATTCATTACAAACTAGAAGTGGTTGGTTGGAAGAAGAGTTTCATAAATTGTTCTCCTCTCCTCCATATCCTACATATTGTAATCCAGGGACTAACAAAAGAGAGAGATATTTCAGGATATATCCGAGGAGTTCATTTTTTTTGGGCACCTTGTTTCTTTTCTTCTTAGGGTAGGAACATGAAACTCAAGCCTTCTTCAAGGATCTCTATAATGGCATTTCCTTTCTTCTTACCTATTGATTGTTGTAATATGCACAATTTTTGAGCAATATAAAGATGTCATGTGATGCATTTCATCTATCCTTTGCATGTTTTTATAGTCTCTAATATTCTTTACTTCCTTGTTGGTATATTGTGCATATTTCTAATGTTCATTGTGAGTTTTGTAGGTTGTGCTTAGTGGGTTTAAAGTGGATTTAAATGTGAATTTATCTCTAGCCTGTGGTGCATTTCATCCACCCTTTTCATTTTTCACATTTTCTCATTTCAGACAGTCAGATTCTTAATTAACTTCTTCTTTTTCAGTGCATCACTTCTGTTAATTTTTGTGTTATGCTTCATTTTTCTTTGACCCCCATCTCACATCACAAAGAAGAGTCAGCTTCTTTAAAACTTGTACGTTACCTTAAGGCACACGTTCCACTAACCTAAGGTATCCAACAAATCTAATGGTCCATCCGTAAAGATAACAGTCAATAAAACCTTTCCCTAGTTTGGACCCACACTCTAAATGTTAGTTATGATATGATGAATGATGTCATCTCTGAACTTGAATCTAGTGAACGAAATTCCTTTGAGATTTTGGATGATGTCAGCAATTATGTCCAGAATCTTGAATCCCTTCCACTCACTAAGAATTCATCATTGGAAGGACTCATCAATTATTTCCAAGATTTGGTCAAGAAGGATGAAAGTGATATTTTCTCCATTAATGAGGATACTTTGGAGTCCCTTGTAAACATTAGAGGCTCTATTTATAACATTTCAAGAGAGCATAATGAATGTTTTAATTAGTGTAAGTATATTAATGATGTTCCCAAGACATGGATCAAAGTGTTGAGCTACATTCTTATTCCAGAATAAAAAAATATGGCACCTGCGGTAGCCCGGTTTAGTAGAGAATTAAAAAGACATGAGCTCATTCTGGGAATTCTCCCTCACAGTTCACAAATGGCTATTTCTTCATCAACAGAGGCTTTCATCAGATTGATCAACCATTCTCTCTCTTCATCCTCCTCTCTCTGTATTCTAATTCTTCATTAAGAATGGAATTTTTTTTATTTTGTCTTATTCACTTAAGTGACCTTCAACATTAATATTGTAAGAATTTTTATTCACCAAAAAGGAAAAGACTCACTTTTGTTTCCTAGGAATATGAAGGGTCACAAGTGATGAATATGGGTGAAAATTTATGAAGGGGGAGATGAAAATACATGTTTTGATGATATAAATTGGAATAGCTTCTCCATTCCAAAGGGTTGACAATTGTTGATTGTTGTATGTTGTTGAGCTTTGTATCACCAGTACATCAAGAAATCAAAGTTGCATTTCCTATACTTTATTTGTTATGCTCCTCTACTCTCTCTACTTCCCAACATTGCAAACATGGTGATATTGTATAACCAAGAAGGAATTTTTTCTCCTTGATTAATAAATATGTAACACTTGTGTCTCTAATTTGTTAGTCTTGTTGATTGCTTCCATTTTCATGTTATTAGAATTGAATATGGACTTACTTTGGGTGATGTATGTGAATTTTTTAATCCTTCTCACAATATTAACCCTATCTCTCCTTATTTCTCCAACTCCCCTTTACCTCCTTTGAAAAAAATACATCCCTTGTACATTGTATAAGCACTTTTCCATAGGTTTAGTGGAGTATTCTTGTGTGATCCCTAGCCTAATAGCCACCCCACATTTTTAGGTAGTTTACATCCAATAATGATATCCTTCCCATAACCAAGAAGGAGGTTCTTATCCCCGTGACCATTGGTTAAAACCAATCATTTACATTGCAACAAATTAATTCACTTGTAGTTCCTTACATTCTTATCTTAAGGGCATACCTCCACACTGTATAGGTGTTATTGTTTCATTATAGTTCCTTTCTTCTTTCTCATTACACTTGATTACATAAATTATGTAGATGTAATTTTTTTGAACTAACATGAATAACATATGTGTCTTGTGTGGAGCTAGAATATCTTACTTCATGTTATTTCTTACTATTCAATATATTACTTTTATCATTGTTAGACATGTCAATATTTTTTATACATGGTTGTTACTTGCATGTGTTACTAATCTATTTCATTGTATATAGATTGATTACCTAATTTTCTTGTGACACCATAGGTCTCCCATGCTTGTGGATTTATTCCTTTCTTATGTTATATTTCTTCTCTTTTATGCATGTCTTGATTGTCTTGTGACATTTTGGGTGTCCCATGTTTGTAGCTCTATACTTAATGTAACTCTTCTCTGCATGTTATGGATTCTATTTTCTCACTTGATTATTGGTATGTCTTTACACTAGTTCTATGAAATCTACATTATTGGTATTACTATATCTCTTATTGTTATCACTGATGAGGCCATAAATTGGCCATAAATTACCATTATTTTATCTTTCCAAAGTTACCTTTGAAAGTGGATTTAAATGTAATATTAGAACTTATAGTTTGTTTAAGACAGAATATAGGATATATATATTGTTCTTTCTTTAGAAGTATTTTGTTATCTATTTTGTTGACTAATCCTATTGATTATTTAGGAAAGATGCAAAGTCTTGTGTATGCAGGCCATAAAGGAAAGATAATGCTATTTTTAGGAAAATTGGAATTGATCATGAATAGTATATCGAAACTCAAATATAATTTCATATCCGGATTCCTATCGAAAAATTATGCAATTTCAAAAAAAATAATCATCCCAATCCGAGATCGTGTGAAAAAGTTATAGTTGCATTTTTAGTTTTGAAACTTACAGTTCTAATTTTAGAACACTACAGAATGAAAACTTTAGTTCCGGAACTTACATCAATAGTATGATAGTTTTAGTTCTGGAACTTGCAATTTTGATTTCAGAACAATATGGAATGACAACTTTAGTTCCAAAATTTGCATCAATGGAATAACAGTTGTAGTTTCAGAACTTGCATAAAATGAGAAATTGTGAATAATCAGAGAATTCAATGGAAAATATGAGAGAGGTTTTTGTTCATAGAAATTTTTTAACAAAAACCTCAATCTGATTTGCTACAGATTTTATCAATAAAGAGAAATCTAACTTTTAGTGAGTTGTAATCCAAGGAAAAGTGTATCAGATGAGCACCAAAAGTTCCACAAACAGAAACATAAAAGTAAAATGGAAAATATGAGAGAGGTTTTTGTTCATAGAAATGTGTTTAACAAAAATCTCATTCAAATTTACTACAAGTTTTACCAATAAAGTTAAATATAACTTTTAGTGAGCTGCAGTCCAAGAAAAAAGTGTATCAGATGATCAGCAAAAGTTCCACAATTAGAAGCAGAAAAGTCAAATGGAAAATCCAGGAGAGGTATTTGGTCAAAGTATTTTTTTAGGAGAAACCTCCTTCCAATAAAATATGAGAATAAAATCATTTTGATTCTTGTTACCAAAAAGCAAGGAAAAGATTTAGGAGCAAATCTTCCTAAAATAGTGAGATAAGACTTTGACTCCAATAATATATCTCTCTCCATATTTTCTGGAGATGAAGATCTTAGTTGTTAGGATTGGAATAAAGATAATATCATATTGTATTCTTCAAAATAAATATTTGGTTGGATGTATGAATTATAAATGCAACTTTCCACACTTTTATATGAAATTTTCTTTCCTTACCAAGAATAATATATCCATTCTTCCTCATCAATCTTCCGAGTGAAATTGTTCTGTATATTTTGAATTAACAGTATAAATTATATACTCTTCCAAGAAATGAGTTGGCCACTCATTCCAAGGAAGATGGGCCAATGTGTTATGTTCATTTCTTCATTTCTGATGTTTTCCTTTTGTTGTGCTTTCTGATTTTATGTTATATAATTCTTCTTTCCATACAATTTTTTTTTTGTGAACCAATGTCTTATTTATCTTTCCTTTATTTTTAATTCAGCAATTTCATTTATGTAATTTTGATTTCTTTCATTCAATATTTGTTTTTGTAAGTGTGCCTTTACTTTTTTGCATGTGTGATTTACTTTATGCAAGTTTCAGTTGTGTTTAAAGGACTTGTTTTCCAAATATCTTTTTTCTCTTAATGCATACAACCATTGGACACCAACCCTGGATTAACATTATTAATGAAGAGGATTAATGACCCTTATCATTTTTGCATTGTTTCTGGGGACACGGTGTTATTAAGAGATTCAGAGTTTTCTAAAAGAATATTGTAGTTACAACAGAATACCTCTTATAAAATTCTGTGACAGGAAGTATTTGGTGGTACTTTCTTTAAACTTTTATTTTCTACAAATAGATTAATATTTCTTTCATGCAATATAGATTAAAATTTTATTTTTGCAATTAGGAATGTTAGATTGTAAATATTTACCTCCCCACAAACTAACTCTGTGTATAAGAAAAATGATTGTGATTTTTGATCAATAAGGAATAATGGCATGGACAAAGAATTCAAATCTGGATTTTATTTATGAAGAAATAGTAGAAATATGATATTGAATCTGGAAGTAGATCCAGTTGATGAAATATCAAATTTCATTCTTGACAACCACCACCATTCTCCATCATATCAACTAACATCTCAGTGATCTTATTACACATAACCTTAGTCAAAAATTGTCTCATCCAATTTGTAACAATGAAGTGGTAGCATTTGTAATTAAATTCATCCATATTCAAGGACTTCATTAGAGCTAAAATAAAAACTCATTTATAATAAATCCACCCATCCAAATTAGTTTTTCATCCCATAGTAAAATTCAATCCCTGAACCATATCCATTAGAAAAAATTATTTTTGTGTCTTTCAATTTCTTCATTGTTGTATATGCTTGTATAAAATTAAGAAGCAATTATTGTGAATATAAAGGAAATAAAAAAATTTGTCCTAACATCTACAGTAATTTCCAAAGTTGTTCTTGATACCAGCATGTAGATTTTTGAGCACCAATAGTATCAACCAAGGAGCAGTTTGGAGGGACCCATGGATACCTTCACTCTCTCTTTTAACAACTCTAGACATAACATAATCCATCTTCTGAGATCACTAGTTTGGGCTTTGAAGATTACTATAGTGATTCCGATAATGCACAATTCAAGTTGGGCTTTGAAGACCTATAAATTGTCTACACATTTTTTGGAAATCTTCTTAGAGTTACCAAGTATGCAAAGAGGTTTTTATGAGATCTCATACATTGCTTCTTATTTTACACAAGCTGCACTTTGATGAATATAGTTTGATGTGGATCAAATTTTTCTCTAATCTTTCTCATGTTATCATTTCAGCAAAAAAAAATGTAAATTTTTTTTAAAAAAAATGTCAAAAAGCTTTGATTTGAAAACCAGCTTACTAGCCAATTGAAGGCAAAAAAATGTCAAAAAAACTTTGATTGAAAAATTAGCTTGTTTGCTAATCAAAGGCAAAATGGGGGGCGGCTCTTATTCAAAGGAAATCAACTATTACATGGTGGTTTCTTTCTCGACACTATTTGATCATGTTAACAATAGGACAGCAAGGACAACTAGATGTATGATCCAAGTTATTTTGTTCTACTAATTTATTTTTGTATGTTTTTTTACTACAGCTAGATCCACTTTTAAGATCTCCAAGGAAGGCAAAATAAAATTCATATCTCCCCTACTTAAAAATATAAAAAATATGTGCACCTCTTTGCAATCAAACTTTTGGAGTCTAATTTATGGGTAGCCATGAATAAACAACATTCATGAGCACATGCATGGTCTTAGGTGTGGGAGAAAATGAGAAGCACAGGGTATGCATTTTTATTTTAAATATGAGGCACAATTGGAGGCTTTCCACACAATAACATGCTCGAATCAAAACAAAATAGAGTAGCAAGATGAGTCCCACACAAGAACTTGTGCCAAAGGTCTTACAAAAAGAAGAAGGTTCAATTGAAGGCTTTCCACAAAATAACCTACTATCAAAGAAATAAAATAGAAAACAACAGAAGGAGATCCACACAAGAACCTATTATAAAAGAAAGAAAATCAAAAAATAACATAAGGAGATCCACACAAGAACCTGCTATAAAAGAAAGAAAATCAAAAAATAATATAAGGATATCCACACAAGAACATGTTATAAAATAAAGAAAATCAAAAACAACAAAATGATATCCACATAAGAACATGCTATAAAAGAAAGAAAATCAAAAACAACAGAAGTAGATCCACACAGGAACCTGCTATAAAAGAAAGAAAATAAAAAATAACAAAAGGAGATCCACACAAGAACCTACTATAAAAGAAAGAAAATCAAAAACAACAAAAGGATATCCACACAAGAACATGTTATAAAAGAAAGAAAATCAAAAACAATAGAAGGATATCCACACAAGAACATGTTATAAAAGAAAGAAAATAAAAAACAACAGAAGGAGATCCACACAAAACCTGCTATACAAGAAATAAAATCAAAAATAACATAAGGATATCCACACAAGAGCTTGTCCTTTAATTATAGATAGAATACATATATGCATAATCTCAATACGGAGAAGACACTAATAAGAGGAGACTATAATATGCATGAGGACATGCATAAGATTAGGTGTGGGCCAATGATGATGCCATAAATTGGCCATAAATTATCATTATTTTTTCCTTCCAAAGTTACATTTGAAAGTGGATTTAAACATAATATTAGAACTTATAGTTTGTTTGAGATAGAATATAAGATATATATCTTGTTCATTCTATAGAAGTATGTTATTATCTATTTTATTGACTAATCTTATTGATTATTTAGGAAAAGATACAAAGTCTTGTGTATGTAGGCCATAAAGGAAAGATAATGCTAGTTTTGGGGAAAGTGAAATTTATCATGAATAGTATACATAAACTCAAATATGAATTCATATCTGGATTCCTCTCGAAAAATTATGAAAGCTCAAAAAAAAAATCATCCCAATCTGAGATCATGTGTAAAAGTTATAGTTGTTTTTAGTTAGCTCCGGAATAATTAGAGTTAGCCACGGAATGAAAAATTTAGTTATGGAACTTGTAGTTCTAATTTTGGAACACTACGAAATGACAGCTTTAGTTTCGAAACTTGCATCAACGGAATGACAGTTTTAGTTTTGGAACTTGCATAAAATGAGAATTGTGAATAATTAGAGAATCCAATGGAAAATATGATAGAGGTTTTTGTTCATAGCAATGTGTTTAACAAAAACCTCATTCTAATTTGCTATAGGTTTTACCAATAAAGAGAAATCTAACTTTTAGTGAGCTGTAGTCCAAGGAAAAGTGTATCAAATGAGCACTAAAAGTTTGAAAAACAGAAACATAAAAGTCAAATGGAAAATATGAGAGGTTTTTGTTCATAGAAATATTTTTAGCAAAAACCTAATTCAGATTTGCTACAAGTTTTACCAATAAATATAAATATAACTTTTAGTGAACTACAGTCCAAGGAAAAAGTGTATCAGACGAGCACCAAAAGTTTCACAATTAGAAACAGAAAATTCAAATGGAAAATCCAGTAGAGGTATTTGGTCAAAGTAATTTTTTAGGAAAAACCCCCTTCTAATAAAATAGGAAGATAAAATGATTTTGATTCTTGTTACCAGAAAGCAAGGAGAAGACTTGGGAGTAAATCTTTCTAAAATAGCGAGATAAGACTTTGAATCCAATAATATATCTCTCTCCATATTTTATGGAGATGGATATATTAGTTGTTAGGATTGGAATAAAGATAAGATCAAATTGTATTCCCCAAAATAAAGATTTGGTTGGATGCATGAATTATAAATGCAACCTTCGACACTCTTATATGTAATTTTCTTTCCTTACCAAGAATAATATATCCATTCTTCCTCATTAATCTTCTGGGTGAAATTATTCTACAGATTTTGAATTAAAAGTATAAATTAAGTCATCTTCCAAAGAATGAGTTGGCCACTCATTCCAAGGATTATGGATCAATGTGTTATGTTCATTTCTTTATTTTTGTTGTTTTCCTTTTATTGTGATTTCTAATTTTATGTTTTGTAATTCTTCTTTCTGTACAATTTCTTTTGTGAACCTGCAGGTGTCTTATTTATCTTTCCTTTATTTTTTAATTCAACAATTTCATTTATGCAAGTGTGATTTATTTCATGCAAGCTTTAGTTTTGTAAGTGTGCATTTACATTTATGCATGTATGATTTATTTTATGCATGTTTGGGTTGTGTTTAAAGGACTTGTTTTCCAAATATATTTTTTCTCTTAATGCATATAACCATCAGACACCAACCCTGGATTGACATTATTAATGAAGAGGATTGAATACCCTCATCAATCACTAATATTATTATTGTTGTGGTTTTTTGTCACTTTATACAACATGGTCTCCACCATGCACAATCCCTTCTACAGGTGCAACTTATTAGTGGTGGCCACCACTTTAGAATTCCACATCCTTCTATAGTTTCTCAAATATACAGTACATGGGTACACATAATCTTTTGATATAAATTCTCAAATGCTTTATCACACGTGCCTTAAAAAGGGGGGCATTAATCGAGACATATTCTACACCTACAAGCTGAATTTTGGGTACATGAACATGTTTTCACAATGAATAATCCCTCAGAAACATTTCCGAATATCTAAATTTTGCATAATTTACACAGGTACAAAACCATTAAAAAAATTCAAGACTGTATGGATTCTCCTAATCCTACCATAATAATCTTCCCTCTAGGGTATTTACACTTGATTTATTTATAGTTTACTATTTCTACTTATAGATATAAGTTTTTGGCATAATCTCATATTCAGTTGAAATAATTAAAAGAATTTTATAAGGGGTGTGAATATTTCATTCCTCCATTTCACTACTCAGTTTTAGCTGAAAAATATATGATTTTGGGGGCATGATTCTCCTTCTCCATAATCATTTCATCATATTACATAATCCTATACAACAATAGGATACACGATAAGGACATGGGGGAACCCAATCTCTCTTATTCTTTGTGTCTATATGTTTACACCCATATTAAATATAATATATTAGTGAGTTAAATAAATTAAAAAGGATGTAAGGGGATCTATATATGGTTATTATGATTACTTAACTTCCAACATTAATTATACAATATCATAACAACACATTAATTCTTGTTACTAGTGTATATAATATGCAATGATGTTAAAAAAACAAGAGAATGAGTACAATTAGAAGATTTCAAATGGATCTAGGAATTTATGGGTGTGTAGATTGTTGGAATTGGGAGATCTAAACCTACAAGTGCTTTGTCTCTAGAACTATTGTTGGAAAGTGACATGGTGTAAGAATGTACACATATGTTAGATTGTACATTTTTTTATCATTCTCTATAACTATCTAGGACTATCACCTACCTAAAAATGTATCTTTCTATCAAACCCTAGACATCGTTCATGCTGCAAATCCATTTAAATATTATATGTACGATCTCAAACGTTATCTATGGGTAGGATATCCTGTAAAAAATATTAGTTGGGTTGAAGTGCAATCCTTATACCACTGAAATCAGAACTACTCTAAAGAGGCCTTAATCCACATCTCATTCTCCACCTAACATGTGATTTCTAAATGAATGAAACTATGATTTGGAAATTGGAACCTCTTTGAAAATTCTTGGAAATGATTTTGGCTCTTATTAGTACTTGAGATGAGGATGTTTGAGTGTTTACAAATGGGAGAATTTGGATTCATTGACCTCATAGAATGCTTCAGACCTATAGTGATTCCTACCCTAATCATTGTGCATAATATTTTGTGAGATTTATGGAGCCGTGGGTTCCTTTAGTGATAGTGTTTATAATATGATTTCAAGAGAATGTTGGGTTAGTAAATTAGGTGAGTTTAAATTTTTTATATAGGGATCCAAAGTTAAAGTATCATGGAAAGGATGGCCCAGAGGGATTAAATGATCCAAAGAAGAATATCAAAATGAAACTATCATATAAAGGATATGTTGGTCCAAAATCATACATGTTGTCTAGGACCGGACTCCACAAGACAACCAAAGTGGATGTTTCTAGATAGGGATGAAAAACATGAAAATTAAAGGTTGCATCCTCACAACAAGTTTTTTTCTATTGATTTTATGCATTTGATTCTAAAATTTTGTTGACATATCAATGTGTATGAATAACTAAGTTATATAATATACCTCAAAATGCACTAAGTGGGGATAAATAAAGTGTGTTTGTCTTAACAATATTGCAGTGTCAAACCAACAATGTTAAAGGGTAAATTCTCAAATTCTAGTGTCTACATCTCCCCCTTTAAGTATGAAATGAAATTACATGCTTAAAGGAAAAGATACCTAAGTGTGTCGACACACTTTTTCTTTTCTTAAAGTTTGTTCTAAAGTTTCATATTGTGTTGGTGTTGGTATGCTCCATGATGAAACTTGCAACATAGAGTGTAGTCAATTCCCATAGTAGAAAATTGAACTTCAATTAAAATTTAAATTGTAATATATAAAATTTGCCTTTGTATGAAGTGAAATGAAGAGATGAAAAAAATGGAAGGAATACACCTTTTTGTTTTATGGACAGAGAAGCTCTCATTCTTTTCTTACACTTGGATATTTGGATTTTTGAGCTTCCCAAAAGATTGGGGTGATTAGTCACCAATTATTCCAAGGAGAAACTGAAGTATTGGGTGCAGAGAAGAGGTGGATAAGAAGAGTGATGTACCGAAGCACCCCATGAAGGAAGAAGATCATGTATCAAAGTTATTTAACAATTTTGATGTCTTCCCCTTTGAACATGATAGGAAAGCAAATAATACCTACAAATAACTTAGCCACTTCAACCATGGACCACACTATTGTAGACAGATCTAGACCCAATTTTGTAAATAAGGAAATAAAGTAAAAAAGATAATGAGTTCCCACATGCCCTTCCTATGTGTCGCATAACTGAATAACAACTATAAAATACTAAAATGTATATGGAGAAAGAATTCTCGTGCCACTAAGATCCCTAAAATTTTAACTAAACTTTAGTTTTGTGCTTAATGAGTGAAGTACTTCATGCCCTTTATAATTAATATAAACTAAGTCAAATGGATATGAAACTATGTCAAGAAACTGTAATAGTATGTAAAATTCTAAAATTACTGAGAAAGTTGGTGTAACTGCCCTTGGGAAAAACCATGTGAAAAGGTAATAACCATCCATATGTTTTGACCAAGATGTATGTTTTTGAACCTGTGCATGAGTTAATGAATTTATATGTTTGATGTTGTTTATGAGTACCTGTACCATGTGTATACCTATGAATAATCCTAAAATTATATGTTTATTGTAGGTGTAGAATATATCTAAATGAATTCCCCCTCTTTTAAACCACGTATGATAAATATTTTGATCACATAGCTCAAAATAATAGATTTGTAACCATGTCTAATGAGTGTTATAATCTATGTAGAAACAAGTGGAAGGATGTAGTGGTGGTCGTTGATGATGGGATTCCAAACCTGTAAATAGGATGCACATGGTAGAAACCATGGCACACCAAAATAACAACAATAACAATAGTAGTAATAACACATGTATAAGAAAATAAGTGCAAAGAGATAACAATAGTAAAGTTAGAGTCAATAGTATGTAAAAAGTGCCACACAAATGCGTAAAAAATCAAAGCCCTTAAGAATGAAAACATGAGAAGAAATATAATGCAAGATAGGTATAGAGCCACAAACATGGGACACACATAGTGTTACGAGACAAAAAATGAATGCTAGCCACAATCACTAAAGATAGAAAATAGTAACACACATAACTAGAAAGCATATATAAAAAACAAGTGTCAAAATGTGATGAAGTAATATAATAATTGAACACACACACACACACACACACACACACACACACACACACACACACACACACACACACACACACACACACACACAAGTGAAAAAATAGGATTCAATGCTACACAAGGAACATATGTTAGTCATGTTAGCTCAAAATATAGCATTTACATGATGTGTGTGTACACACACACACACACACACACACACACACACACACACACACACACACACACACACACACGTGAAAAAATAGGAGTCAATGCTACACAAGGAACATATATTAGTCATGTTAGCTCAAAATATAGCATTTACATGATGTATGTAATCAAGCATAATGAGGAAGAAGAAAGGAACTATAATGAAATAATAGCACTTATCTAAAGTGTATAATAGATGCCCCCAGATGTATATGAAGTCTAGGTGAAGGGCATGTCAACACCTATAATCATGTACCATTCTTTGTATTTCTTGCATCAAGCTCAATATACCGTGTGAATGCATGTGTGTAAAGAGTGAATAGATATGCTATCTATAAAAACAAAAGTAACAAAAAACATGTATAATGCAAAATGTCAATAATGGAAGCTATGTGTACAGGTCATGATTTTGCATGTTTGTAAATATTTAAATATTTTTTATATTTTGTTATAATTTCAATTTTTTCATAGTTTTTGAATGTTTATCTATGTATAGAGAGGAATAACACAAGCTACCAAGTGAGAACTTCCTAAAGAGGTGAAGCAACTGTTGAAGAAGATAGAGGCCCATACCTCAAATGTTTTGAACAATGTGACTCAAATGCAAGTGGTACATTAGTAGTGACGTATGCCAAATAATGCGTAAGAGAAGAACGAGGTGAAATAGATCCATGAGTAGTGTGTGAAGTGCAAGGTGTACATGGAGGAATAATAGAGCAAGTGGTCCTAAGCATACCATGTGCACTAGAGGACCTACGAGAAACTATGGAGATAACATATGCACTAGAGGGACGATGTAGGATCCTATGAGAGTGAGAGCCACTTTAGAAAATATGTGAAACAAAATCCCTATCTAGAGACCCAGGGGAACTAGATCCATGAGAGAAAATGTGTGTAATTAAAGTCCTATCATGATACCTAGAAGGGATAGACCCACTAGATATATTGTATACAGTTAAAGTCCTATTAGGAAACCAAAGAGGGGTAGATTTTCTAGAGATAGTGTGGGAAATCAAAGGCATATTATGATACCTAGGTGGGATAGATCTACTAGAGATAGCATGTGTAAAACAAGGCCTATTGGGAGACTAAAGAGGATGAGATCCACTAGAGACGGTGTATCAAACCAAATACCTATCCATAGATGTAGTAGTAGTAGGGATAAAAATCGTAGAAGAATGATTAGACAAGATAGGAGAATGAGCCTCAAGGGGAATACCCTAAGTTGTGACAACCTATTGATTATGAATAAACTTGACACATTGGCGAATGCCTAATGAAATATCCATAAGAGAATGAATCCAAAGGATACCTAAATGTAATGCACCAGAGCTAAGAGTAGAAACAACCAAGAATGAAACTAGTATAGTAATATAACTAACTATAATAACTAAAGTAATACATTGATATTGAGGATTAGAATCAAATGCAAGTTTCTTTGTAGAAATTTGAAGCGAGTGTAGTAGCAGAAGAGAGCATACATTATCCTTGTTGTGTGGATCAAATAAAAACATCATGTATATGTACTTTCTTAATAGAGACAAGAATGGAAAGAGTATCGTAAAATAAGCATGTCATTTATATTAGAGTAACTAAAAGTGATAATCACTATAGGATATGGTGTGTGAGTGACAGTGCCAATCATTGTATCCAATGGGTGATCATAAGAGGGCGGTGATCATTAAGCAATGAATATTGTGCACTTGAGAAGAATACTTTTAATTTTTATACCTAAGAAGTGAATCATT
This sequence comes from Taxus chinensis, assembly GCA_019776745.2. NCBI lineage: Eukaryota > Viridiplantae > Streptophyta > Pinopsida > Cupressales > Taxaceae > Taxus > Taxus chinensis. The sequence continues at coordinate 11,053,372 of CM034151.1, read as the reverse complement.
TAAGATTATAAAGTTTTCATTATAGTTAGTTATCTTAGAAGATTCGGTGGGATTATCACATTCAATTACACTGTATTCAATAGGATTTTGAATAGCGTGACAAAGTGTCATGCACTGATTAGTGAGGTGACTAATAAATCTATGATAATTGTAGTAAACATTAGCATCCAAACTCTTACTATGAGGATTTCTCGCATTAACCTCAAATAGTGGAGAGAGAGACACAAGATTAAACTCAAGTAATTAGTTGAATACAATGTGTGGAGCACAACATAAACATGTAAACTATTGTTGTGTGGGTTGTAATTATAGCTTTAGTAGGTTGAGCAACAACATTGATAGTGTCCTTAGAAGTAGCGTTAGTATCAGTAGTTTTCCTTTGAATTTAAATTTTTGTGGAAACTTGGCATTATATGTATTAGGAGAGGTAGCAACTTACTTGTTCTTATTCATATATAACAACTTAGCTTCACATTATTTGAGTGTGTGACATAGATGGCCAAATGGTCAAAAATTATCAATACTGATCGATTCTTGCAAAGGATAAAGAGATCTTTGTGCGAAGAGATCTTGTAATTCACTATTAGTTAATATATTTTTCATCTTAATAAGCAAGCCCTTTTAACATAAGAGACAATCATTAATAGGTTTGGTAGTTCCTTGTTGCGTTTTAGAAATTTGTGTATATAAAATCATGTCCCCAATGTTGATAGAAAATTGTTCCAAAAATTGATTTTCCAAAGTAGTGAAAGAGTGCACAAAGTCTACGTGAAGCTCATAAATCCATTGCAATGCAAAGTCCTTAAGAATTCCAAGTAAGATCTTGGTGACTAAGATGTTGTTGTTATGTCAAAAAAGTAGCACCCTAGGATTTATCTGATATAGATCCCTAGTTTTTGGCTAACATGGGATGATCTCACAAGTGTGGGACTTACAAGTGTGGGACTTACATAAATGAGATCAACCTCTAGAGAAGAGTGGTTCCTCTACCTTTTCCTAATGTTAAGCTACTCCTAATGAAGAAAATGCAATTATCTACTCCTATTCTAACAATCCAAGGGACCAGGGAGAGAGAAGAGTGCATGAAAATGAAAATCCTACACTAACAGAGGTGTTATCACCAAGAAAATGGTGGAGAGACACTCTTAAATGAGAGGAAATGGGGAAAATTGATGAAAGAGATGGTAAGGATAAGTACCATAGTCTAACACAACCTTGAAACCACCATATCCATGAAACACAACAAATCTAAACTTGCAAGGAGAATAGAAAATGCACATAATACCTACAAATGTAATGAAAGGAAAGAACAAATGCAATATAACACAGTTAGGGCATAAAATGGCCACAAAACAAGTATTTTATTGCTTTAAAGGATGCATAACACATTACAGTTAAGGTGAGATGAAAATTTCACCATGCAAAAGCTCAAATATTAGGCTTGCAACTCATAAAAACATGTGCAACACTTTGAAAGAATGCACAAGCATTACAAGAATGTCCAACCCTTACAAATGGGTCTCTTTTACACTATATAGATAATGAGAAGGAAGGAGAAGAGGGAAAATAGAGGGAAACTAAAATTTCTCCCTTCACCCACCAAAAAAAACATTGAATGCCTGAAAACAATCATGGGCACCTTGCCAGATCCATTCCCCCATGTCACTTTGCTTACTGGAGAAGCCAAGACACCATACCTCGTCATTTCTAGTGGTTGAATAACCTGAACTATACCTTTAAATGGAAGATGGTAGTTTCCATTTGTAAAATAGTTAACCTCATTAAAATTAAAATTAAAATTAAATGGCGGATGGTTTTTTTAGTGTAGAGGATGCTGGGAGCTTTCCAAAAAGTCTAATTTAGTGAAAATCGAAGCTTTTAGGATCAAGTTATGGCCATTTGAAGTTTTGGGTGCCATATTGCAATACATGCAAGTGGTTGAACTATTAAATCATGCCTCTATCAACACTCCGGCCATGCAAGACACCCTTGAAAACCCAACACAAAGAACCATCAGATTTTGAAAGTGGAATACATGCAACATATAACATGCAAATGTGTCATGATGTTCTGATGTAAGAGAAAACCAAAATCTGAAATGAAGAAGAATGTCAAAAAACTACATCTGTCAAGCACCTTGTAAAGTCTAACACAAAGAAATGTTCTTTTAAGGAATCATAGGTTGGATGACATGTTTTTGTTGACTTGTGATGATTTCTTTGACCCCCAAAAACCCAACAAAAAAGGAATCGGGTTTCAGGATCAGAAAGCAAGTAGCATATTACATGTGTTTGAGTCACAATGTTTCAATGTCGAAGGAACCTAAAAACTTGAAACACTATAGATTTTTAGGTTTCAGAACCGGAAAACACATTGCACATGACATGTTTTTGGGTTGTGATGTTCTGATGTCAAAGAATCCTGAAACTCGACACAAAGGGTAGAACTTTGACCCTATTTCGCACATTGGAAAACCCAAAACAAAGGAAAGTCAGGAATCGGGGGCGAAAAACAAACAATATGGAACATGTTAATGGATCAACATGTTCCGATGCAAGAGGAACCCTAAAACCTAACACAAAGGAAACTTTTAATACTTAGCCATTTTTTAGGATTTTCTCAGAAAACGGGGTTTTGGGCTAAGTATGGGGCTTGAATGGATTTTCAAAGAGAAGAATAAATTCCTTGAACCACTGCAAGCTTTCCAAAGCATGAATTTTCCCATTTTTGACTAATTTAGAACCATCCCAAGTCCAAGATGGCATTGCAGGTTATCAAAGTAACTTGAAGGGGTATTTAGGATAACAAATGTAAGATGTGTAAACAATGCAAGCCACACAAAATGATCGAAGATTTTTTATAGGGTCACATTTGTGATCATAAATAGGAAGTTTAAGGAAAAAAAAACCAAGAGAAAAGGTTAAGAAGCCACTTTGGGTGCAAGTGTGTTGTGAAGCAACTGAGTAAAATCCATAACATAAGGAAAGGTGGATGCACCTTTTGTAATTGTAAGATTTGATCTTGTAATGTATGAACAAGGATTTCAAGAGCCTGTGTGCTAGATGAAGAAGCATGCAAACCATTATAATTGTATATAAGAGGTGTACTAATAATATTGTTTGTAGGAATATACATAAATACATTGTGTATTGAAATATTAGGTTCCACCATTGATGTAAGCACCATAGATGTGGAAATAAAAAGTGTCTCTATGTGAGATAATGAAGCACTTAAGTTGATCTTGTGTACCATATAGAAGAATATCAATATTAGTGGGATTCTCTTGTAAAAATGCATAAGATGTTATGCCTCACCTTTGGGAAGTCCATGAGAATTATTTTTAGAGTTAGTATTGGACCCCTCACCTTGGAAATGATCAACGTTAATAGTAAAAATAACATTGGAAAAGAATCAACGGTAGAATAAGACTGAGTATTAGGAACCATGTTTGTATGATCAAAAGAAGCATGAGTACAGGGGTTGCCTTTGTGACACCAAGTATAAAAATGTGGGCCTCTGAGCTTGATTCAAATATCATAGAACATTGAAGGCACTGACATGATGATATAAGATAGAAGTATGACTATAACACCAATAGTAAAGAGAAGCATCATAAACAAGCCCTAGGTAAACTAGGGTTTTGAGCATGATGTTTAATTCAAGATTTGGGTTCATCAAATGTTTACACCCTTAGTAAAAACAATAGATTAACGAGTTAAATATATTAAAAGGATGTAAGGGGAGCTACAAGAGGTTATTTCGATTAATTAACTTCTAACATCAATTATAGAATATCTAAACAACACATCAATTATTATAACTAATGTATTAAATATGTTATGAGCTCAAAAACACAAGAGAATGAGTGCTCTTAATTAATTAAAGATGGATATGGGAAGTTCTAGGTGTGCAATTTTCTAGAACTAGGAGATCTAAACATGTAAGTGCTTCATCTCTAGAACTATAGATGGAATTTCACCTAGTGCAAAACCATGCAGATCTTTTGGAACTGTCCATATAGTTTTGCACATATTGTACAATTTTGACCTTGTTTTGAATCCTACTTCGTAACTTTCTAAGAATGCTACCTTCTTGGAAATGTTTTTCACTTCCAAATCCTATGTTTTGCTCATGTTGTGAATCCCTCTGAATATTATGAGTAAGATCTCAAACCCTAGTCATGGGTAGGCGATCTTGCAAAAAACACATTAGTTGGGTTGAAGTGCAATCCTTACACCGCCAACATCGGCATTACTCTAAAGAGGCCTCAAACCACACATTTTTATCCACCTAGCATGTGATATTTGAATGAATTCAATTATAATTTCGTAAGTGGAACCTCTTTGAAAATTCTTGGAAATGAGTTTGGGCTCTTGCTAATACTTGAGATGAGGATGTTTGAGTGCTTGCAAATGGGGGAAGATGGACTTCTTGACCTGATAGAGTGTTTCAAACATGCATTGATTTCTACCCTAAAGATTATGCATAATATTTTGTGTGATTTAGGGAGCCTTGGGTGCCTTTAATGCCAGTGTTTATAATAAGAGTTAATGAGAATTCCATGTTAGTAGATAAGGTGAGTTCAACTTTCTTATATAGGGCTTCGAAGTTAAATTATCATGGAAAGACCAACCCAAAGGGGTTAAATTAGTGCAAAAATATATAATTCAGCCAAGACTGGATTCCACAAGCTGACCAAAGTGGATTTTTTTGGACACGGATGAAAAACATTAAAATTGAAGTTTTCATCCTATCAAGTGGAGTTTTTATATGGATTTTATGCATTTAATTTTTATAATTTGTCTACATAGAAGTGTGTATGAATAATCAAGTTAGAAACGATACCTTGGGATGTACTAAGTGGGGATAGGTAGAGTGTGTTCGTCTTGGCAAGAGTGCATTGTCAAAACTAGCAGTGTCAAAGGGTAAATTTCCAAATTTGAGTGTGTACAATATATATACATATATACACAAAGTTGGGCTTGGATCCTTTTGTAATGGTGTGGTCCGTGGGGTTATGGAAAGTATCAAAGTGACTAATTTATTCATAGCAAGTCTTTCGTATCATCACTCCAAAGGGGAAGATATCAAGGTTACTAAAAACTTTGATATACAGTCTTCTTCGTTCATGGGGTTTGATGGTACCTCTCTCTTCTCTTTCTACCCTATTATTTGGTGTTGGTTGCATGCACCTATTACTCTAGTTTATAATTTGCCACAATTGGGGACTGATCACCTCCAATCCTTCAACAAGTTCATCAAAACAATCCAAGTCTCCAACAGTAAGAAAGGAAATAGGAACCCTTCCCTCTGTAAAATAAATAGGTGTATTTCTTCCATGTTTTTACATATCTTTACTTCACAACACCAATACATCTAGATGACAACAACTCTAAACAAAGGCAAAGTGTGTCTACAAACATAGGTATTATTTTCCTTTAAGCACAAAGGAAAATAATTTATTCGGTTGATTTTAGAGGGTTTCTTGATTATGCAACACTTGGGGTTTTATAATGAACCATATTCCCAAACTATTGAAGAGCAAAACAAGTTGCACCACTTATCTCCTAGCATGTCCAAGACCATACAAAAAGGTCAGGACCATACAGACGTTCCTAGAAAAGGTGTACAGTGTCAGATTAGTGGAGTTTGAGATCACATTTATCAGAATAAAGCATTTATAGATTCATTACTCTCAATTTGCTTAGTCATTTCACCTAGATCTCTCGTATACCATTCTATGTAGCTAAGTACATGTTCCCTATTGTGTTTTCAATCTTGTAACATATTGTAAACACTAGTTGCGAGTACAAGTACGTTATTATGATATTGAATGCTTAATGTTAGAAGTTAATTAATATGAATAGCTCATAGTATTATAACCTTACATTCCTTTTTATTTTGTTGTGTATTTCATAACAATATAATATTAAGTTAATCTTAAAAAGGGTGAAAACAATAACTAGTCTTGTACCAATTATAGGATCTACACATAGTTAAAACATATATATTTGATTAAAAAACCCCAACATTCTTGAACAATATGTAAGAAAAATTAAAAAATCCCTAACCATAAGTTTTCTTTTTTATTTCACCATAGATGTTATATTGCTTGACTTTCCCAGGAGTCATTGTCCTTGATGAGCTTTTTTCTCATTTCTTCGTTTACAACCCATTTTAACTGTTGACGTATTTGAGGACTCCCCCACATGTGCCATGTTGTTGATTGGGAATTCTTGCATGTTCATAGTTGTTGTAACTTTTAAATATCACGAGCTCCTTGTATGCTATTAAACAAGCTTATAAGCTTTACCTCTCAAAAGATAGGAATAAACATTGCTCTGTACATTGTATGTACAAAGAAAAATACAACATGAAATAAACTATCCTCAAAGTACGATTAAAAAGTTTGGGTGGCCACCATGAAGGCTTTGCCTTCTACATTACGAAAAATAAAAGTAAAAAAATCGATGGCTAGCCTTAACCATGCTTGAAGCAAGAATAGATTGGAGGAAGCAAGGGCATGGAGTCACCTTACTCCCCCTCCCTTCCTAGTTGCCACTACCGCCATTAACCTCACAATGAAAGAATCACCAAAAGAAGAAAACAAAACTCTATACCTAAATTGACCCCTTTGAAGTATAAATATAAAGTTAGGGTTAAGAGAATGGGATGGATAGGAGTAGATCTAAGGATGGAGATAAAACAAGAGGATATGGTTGAAATTAAGTGGCTTGTTTTGAAATTTCTAATTAAAAAATAGAACTCCTTCCATGACATTTCGACACTCATGGAGTAAGGTAATAGATGGTATCTAATGGGTTGAGGGCAAGACTTCATGTCGGTGCACATTATTTTCATCCGCAACTAAACTAACGAGCTTTCCACAAAGGGAAACTTAGAAGTGATGCGGGTAGTGTTGTAGTTCCACGGAGATAATATGCAAGTCTATCCTCTGACCTCCTAACGAAGGTTAGTAACAATGCAACAAGATAGTTCACGCACAAATTCCTAACATTCAAAAATCTATCATTTTATTATGGTTACACCATATAATTATTATTCTCGTACAAATGTGATCCAATTTTATAAATTTATAAAAAACAACTGGAATTAGAAACTAGTAGTTACTCCAACTATATAAAGACTCCTATTTTTGTTGGGGCCCAAAACACACAATAATATTATTAAATGCATAAATATTAATGTGCGGGGTTATGAAAAAGACCCCGTGTACAAATTATTGTTCCATGGGAAGTTCAAATTACATTGGCAATATTATAATTGGTGTAAGTTGATTTAATATGAATGGTTACCCAAAAACAAAAAAAACAAAAATTGTTAATTACAAAAATTGCAAGCCACTACATATAAAAATATCAAGTTACACATTATTTACCCTGCTTTTCAATGTTGTCAGAAAACATTTTCCCCTATGTTAATGTAGCTCGATACTGTCCCTAGATTTGCGACTCCTGAGAACAGCAGTGTAAATAAATATATTGTCCACATAAAATTATCAATCGGTTTAGACTGATAATTGGACGGAACAAAAGTACCTACCCTACTTTTTTTTTAGCAAGTAAACAAAATTGGACACGGTAGTAGGTACTTAGTTAGAAGAGACGGCGGACCTAGTGATGGCAATTTTCCTTTATTGCCTTTCAAATCGTGCACAGAAAAGAATTACTAGTTATATCCGTATAATTATTAATTACGTTATTGGGCGACAGAAGCTTTTGGATTTCACCCAAGAGCGGGGTACACGGCAGTTAAGTTTCCTTTGCGAGCAACACACTGCAATTGTAGTAATGATTAGACTAGAGTGTAGGGTTGGTAGGCTCCATTCCCTACGAAAGAACTTGGTCCTTACTAAATGATTGGGATGGCCACGTTCTCCCTCTGGTCTCTCTTAGTAGATTATATACGGGTAACGGAGCACATCCCCTACGGAAGGTCATGGTCCTCCTTTTGGGTCATGGTCCTCCCTCGTAAATTATACGAAGGACACATTCTAAGTGGTCGTCTGTCAGTAGATTTTTTTTTATCATCGATTGTTATATTGGACATGGTCTTAAGTTAGAGAGTTTTATCTTTCAAGGATCTCACTAAATTGATGATGAGTAGGTACGTCGATCTGAATATAGTTGAGGGATTCAAGTGTTTTAAAAAAATTGCTAAAAAAAAAAAGACATTTAAGAATGAGTGAGTAAAACGATATAAATATGGTTGAGAGATTTTAAGCGTGTTTTAGAATTTGTACCCAGAAAATAAGAGACATTAGACAATGAGTAGGTAGTCTAATACGAATATGGTTAAGAATTAAGAAACAATTGAGAGTGAGTAGGTACACTAATACAAATATGGTTAAGGGAATCAAGTGTTTTGGAATTTTTCATAAAAGAATGAGGGTCGACAAGCATGAACCCCTTGGTGAGAGTTAACATATTAGATATATCAAATTTACATATAGCTAGGTGTCTTTGAAATTTGAATTTGGGTGAGTTAGGAGAGGGCCCATCCACATTAACCACAAGATGTACCACACACGAGTGATGTTAGCCTGATTATTATTACCACTAGCAATTGCACATGAGTAGTGTAATGGAAATGCCAATAGGGAGGAGCAAAGGAGAAACATTGCAAGATGCATATGGACCACATGTCATTTATACAAATTGCTTGTAGGAGAAAGGGGGCGTGAGTTGCAAATCCTTGAAGCAACATACTCTGGGGATAGCTTTGAAAGTAAGCCCTTGTCGTTCAATACTCTCAATGCTTAAGCCAAATTTTTCGGTGATAACATTGTTGTTGCTAACATTTAAACACGTGATTTGACATTGTTCTTATTATTTTCTCGTTTCTTGGCGAAACTCACAACTTTTTCACCTTCCTCTTGGCAGAGCATTTTTTCGAGAACTTAATCCACCACTAACAAATGGTCCATCGTGTGCAACAAAAGAATAAGAGGATTTAGAAGAAAAGTTTACACTATTCTCTGATGTCACACTACTTTTGTTTCTCGCATGTATGTCTCGATTCTAACAATGACAATCACACACAAGCAATGCAATGTGTATGCCAATATGAAGGAGCAAAGGAGAAACATTATAGGAGAAATTGGGGTGATGAAAAAAAAGGATAAAGGAACGAGAATTACAAGGAAAGGAAAAATGTTAGAGGAAAAGTAGGTGGTATGTCAAAGAAAGAAGCAACAACTTTTACGGTTATTTGACAATAGACATTGACAGTCATTGGCAAAAGGCTTGAGGATATACACGTCGAACAATATTTTAAATGAATTCTATCTCATGCGGCACGAGGTGCGCACAATGCGAGTGGATTTGAAGGGGATACAAATGATGAAACCAATGGAGATGGGCAACCCATTTGATATCCCCCAACAACTTAAATCCCTCTTCTGCCATTTATGATTCGCTTCTTTCTTTTGATAAGCCACATATGGACTACATTTCATTTGTGTGAACCGTTCAAAGGAGAAAGAGGGTGTGGATTGTGCGAAGGACATATAAAATTGTGGACATTAAGAATGATAGTCCATATCCTATATACTAACACTCTTCCTTTCAACAATAAGTGGCAAAAATTGATTCATTATTACTTTATGGCTATCCATGATACTAGTTATCATTTGAACATGGGACCTGAAATCGTATAAGGGACTTGAAATTGTATGGAGCTTCAATTCCGGTGTGGGACCTCAAATGTTTGTTCGACTTCTTACGTTATGTTTGACACAAGATGTGCACACCGCAATTAGATGTGAAGGGTGTTATCGAAAGCAAAGCCATGAGAGATAGACAACCAATTGTAAACATATAAACTTGATTAGTGATGTTGTTTAGACACATGTACACTTAAAATTTTAAAAAAAAAATCTTTAAAGTCTGTAAGAGAAACAAATTTACTTTTACTTAATTTAAAAAATGTATTTTCTTTTAATATTTCCATTACGGTCGGCCATATTTGGCCTCAAGAGTACACTAATACGTAAACTAAAATTAATTTGTAACCACAATGTTACAAACTTAGAAAATTAATTTATAACTACAATGTTACAAACTTAGATGTTAATACAAACAATTCTCCTACTTATTGCAATGTTTATTGAGTATTAAATATGTCTTAATTATCGCCAACCTAGAAATCTTGCCTTTGAATGGCTTTGTAACTTTTTATATTACTGCAATCATATTATTATGTGTTTCAATAGTATAAACATTGTTCTAATACAACAAAAAATTATAAGACAAATATATAAATAGTTTTAAAAGAAGAAAATGCTATATTAAGAATAAATTTCAACACAAATTCAATAAAGTTGAATATTATTAATAAAAAAATAGGTCACACACATTGGAAGAAGGGGATAATAATTCAACATTATCTCGAGACACTTACCCCTAGGATTAAAAAATGCAAAACAAAGGATAACACTAATAATAAATTTTCTAACTTTTAAACCATGTATTTTTGTGATATAAAATTTGGGGTGATGGAGGGGGGAGGGGGGAGGTTGATGAAACATTGGATGAGCTCAAGGATACATTGTCCAATTTTCAAAACAATTTTTTTTCAATGCCACAATATGTCATTGACTTAAAGATACTTTCGAGTGGAGCCATTACTTACTAGTTGATGCAGGAGCATCAAGATGTTAAGTATGTTATAGGAACATCAGGTCTATCATAATATATTTGTTTTAGTGAGAATGGGTGACTTTTCTTAGACAAGTTAATGTAAAAGTGACTATGCTTGTAAAAATGAAGTCTTAAGTGTGTAGGAGGTTGGAATTAGTTGTCATAAGCCTAATCAAGGCTATTTTAAGGTGATATAGGATGGGCATGGTTTGGAACAAATGGAGAGATTTTTGGGGTGTATTATTATCCTTTTCTAAGTTTGGAAGATTGTTGAGCTCATCTAGGAGCTGAGAATTTGATATTTAGTGAGGCTAGTAAGAAAAATCAAGAGTTATTCGAGTGAATTAGTGATCAGATATGGAAGATCATGATGTAATAAAGTTGTCTAAGACATGTATTTTGGTGTTTACTTAACATGTTATCTTGATTTTTCATCAAATATACATTGAAGACTCTATTATGGCTGAGACTTCCAAAAATGACAGTCAAGAAAACGTGGATCCCATACTCTTGTAAATGCATGGATGGTTGGGAATAGGTAAGATAAGCAACATAAAACTTTTGTAGCCCTTGAATTATTTTATAGAGTCCAGTAGCTCTAAATAATGGCTCTCGGGCCCTAACTAGGGCAAGAGATATCTAATTTTATCACCATTAGAAATTCATGAAATTTGGTGAGAATCTTTATCAAGCTTAATTCTAAGATTGTGTGAAGTTTCAGGTTCCAACTCGCATGTGTGTAGAAGTAATATGAAGATTGCAAGCTGACTGTGGTTGTGCACATAACAAGGAGAATAAGTTGCATGGATGGTCAAAACTTTATAGAAACCATGTTGTTGACATTCCTGAAGTAGATATATCAAATTTCAGGTGAGATCATAGCCATAAGTGTCTATTGTTAGAGCTTAGGTTCAAAATAGGCCTAAATTGCTTAAAAACAATGGTCTAGAGGCACAATTTCATACCAAGGAACAAATAATGAAACTTAGGTATACTAAAGAACTCCTTAAAGTATGTCTAGGCTCCTAGTTGGATTGTATGGTTGAATCATGAAGGATTGTGATACTTGATCCTTTGGATGTGAAGAGGGTTAGTAGTTAAAAAGGCCTAGAAGAAAACTACGTTGAAATGCAAACTGTATAGAGGAAGGAAAGGCCTAAACACATTGACATAGGATCTATAAGGTTTTCTAAGAGTGTGTTTGTTGATTCAGTACCTAGGACAAGTTTTGATCATGTTGATCATTGAGATCCTATCTTAGCTACATAAGAGAATTAGGGAGAATATTGTATAAAACTTGGATGAGAGAATTTGTTGTTAATAATTGATGGACATGGATAATATAGGGGATAATTAGGGAAAAAATGGATGATCAAAGAGCAGGGGAGATATGACCATCATATAAGGTATATTTTTTTCAAGTTTGTTTGAAAAGAAATACAAGTACTAACACAAGCAAATTGTAAAAGGAGAAATATACCTAAGGTTGTTTTGAGAAGTATGGTTAGTGCTATGAAGTGTGTGACATGTTGTCCAATCAGGGATGATGGGTAAAATCATCTATGATAGTGCTCATGTCTCAGAAAAGGATCTTGAAGGCTCAAAAGGTAAGTAGATTTCAGCATAAAGAATCTTAGTAACGTGTATATTTGAAGAAATGCATCATTTGTGGTATTAGAGCAGGTTTTTTGCTTTGATTAGAATAGAAGCATTTGAGATTGATTGAGAAATTTGTGAAGGTTGATTATTGCCGGCATGGTGAAAGAAGAGAATCCATCATTGCAGTAGATTATGAATCTAATCCAGGAAGGAGTTATGAGGAAGATAGATGATTTTATGGGTGCACAAAAAGAGTATGGAGCATGAAATTAGAAGTTTAGGATCAAGGATGGAAAAAATGGAGACAATATATTCAAATATGGAGAAGTAAATTGATAGAGATGATGATCACAAGAATGTAGAATCATTGTTGCTAAGGAGATTCCTTCTACATCAACAAGCCAAACCTCAGGAGCCAATCCACATGAGAAGCTTATTTAGGATCAAATGTAAACAAAAGGTAAGTGTTGCAATGTCATTATAGATAATGGTAGCACATATAACATTTTCTCTAAAGAAATGGTTAGAAAATTGGATTTAAAAAGTTTAGTTCACTCTACTCCTTATAGGGTAACATGGGTTCAGAAGCATCGCCAAATTCTTGTGAATGAGCAATGTAGAATTAATTTCAAGATTGGGATTTTGCATGATGAATTTTTGTGTGATGTGATGTCTATGGATGTGTGTCATTTACTTTTAGGCAGGCCATAACAATATGACATAAGAGTAGTGTATACTGGTAAAGATAACAAGTGTGTTCTAATAAAGGATGACATACAACATACTTTCTTACCTTTGATGAATCAAGATGTAGGAAAAGAAAGGAGAAGAATGGTATTTGGCTTAAAGGAGTTTATGGAGAAAGCTAAGAACCAGGTATAGGTACTCATGAGGGAGCCATTGAAGAAAGAAGTAGAGGTGAGTACATCCTTCAAAGGACAAAATGAAGATAAGATTGATAAAATAATGTAACACTTAGAGTCCAATGAATCAGACCAAGAAACAAAAGTGAAGGTTGATAAACAAACCAAAGAGAGGCTGAGAAAGAACATGAAGTTCTTGAGGAGAGAGAAAGATGACCAAGAAGGTCACTTAAGTCATCAAACTGAGTATAACAACAACAAACAACAAAGTAACATTAAAGAAGAAGAAACATGGAATTGGATCCTAAAAGATCTCATGTAAAGTCATGAAAGGAATGAACCAATACCACAAGACCAGAAGGATGGTATAAAGAGTGAAGAGGTCACTGACATGAAGAGAAAATAGTTGAGAAGAGAAACCCAGGACACTAGCAAAATAAATAAGTGTCAAGAGGAACCAAGGCATGGAGATGGTAACACAAGGCCTTTAGCAGATCTCAGGGAGAGTGCATGTCCTAAGAAGGATCAAATGATGCTTAATGCATCCAAGGAGGACAAGAGACCTATGGTTTTTGAATCTAATCAGTTTTTTCACTGTGTGTTTGTAGGTATGAGGCACAATGCGCTAAATGAGAGCATGACCAAGAAAATGCAGGTAAAGAAGACAAAGATGAGAGAAAAATAATGCCTGATAAGGAATTTGGGTGTCTTGAAATCATTCAAGAAGCTGAGAACCAATGCAAGTAATATTCAAATGTTAACCAAGGAGGTCTGAAATACGTAAAAAAGAAGATAATGCAACTAAGTACAGAGATAAAGATAAGACCAAACAAAAAATGAAATCTTGGAATGATAATAAAGAAGACTTTGAGGTAACCATATAAGAGGAAAACAAGGTAAGGCAGGTTAACATCAAGAAAAATTAGTCAGTACACTCAAAAGAAAGACACATGCACGTCATAGCTCAAGAAATCAGATTTAACAAGCAGAGAATGAGGTCCAAGGATCAAGATTTCACTTTAAGTATGCCTAATGATGGAATAGATAAATAGGTTATAGTCAAGGAGAGCACTAGAAAATCAGTCCAAGGACATGAATACTTGGATGAAGAAAGTTCAAAGTTGAAAAGGAAGCAAGTTAACCATATGAGCAACCAACAAAAATCCAAGAAGACCAAATTGGAGACTACAAGTCTGAGCTGCAAATCAGGTATGCATGTACACAATCAAAGTATATTTGTAGAAGAAAAGGATCTTGATGATGTTAAAAATATGTTTTGGACTAAATTTTTATATAAGAATGGTGTAAGTGGAATTAAGAGGATTTTGAGAACTTTAATCTAAGAAAATGGACTGAGATCAGTCAGAGTGTAGACACCAAAAACACGACACATTTCATCATTCTCCTCCAAAATGACCAAACAACCACATTATACATAGGTGATTGATTTAACCCTAATTTAATTACCCACAACCCCTTTCACACACCATAATGACCCTCAATCACACACACAAAGATTTAATTAAAATAAATTAATTACATTGGCCCCTTTACCTATGCACCAGGCCACCTCACCTTGCCACTGGACCAGCCACCTCACCCAACCACCTCACCATTCCATTACCCCACTTGCCCCTCCACATCACCCTTCCACTACCCCACTTGCCCCTCCACATTACCATTCCACTTCTTCACCTTACTCATACCCAGCCCATACCCTTCTAGAAGCCCTAATAGTGGCCACCCCACTCATAGGAGCCCTCCTTGTCCTAATCCCTATTCTAAGGGTGGAGGGTGCATGTGCTCTGCCACTCAAAATCAAGTGGGGAAGGCATATTCCCCACTTTTGAGAAAACAAATCTCCCGAAATAACTGGTGCTGGTCATAGTCTAACTGATGTCGGTTAGGTGGGACCGACGCCGGTCACCTGTAAATTCTCAGTTTGAGATCTTCCCAAAGGGTTGGCTGGCATTTTGGTTGGTGGGCATTTTGTTTGGTTGGCATTTTTATTGTTGACATCCTGGTTGGCAAACGCAACTTGAAGCTGAGAAACCAGAAGTGGAAGCATTCACAAGGACATTTTGTGAGATCAACCACTAAAGAGTTGAAGCCAAGAAGAAGCTCAAGTAGGAGCTCTCGAACCACATCCCAGCCTTCATAAACACTCATCATCTCTCTCCATTAGCTGCTCAGTGTTCTACGTGTGTTAGGCTCCAAGTAAGTAAATCACTTCATCCCTCACTGGTGTCTTTGTGCTTGTTTCTCTATTTTCCTCCCGTAAGAGCTACCCTCTCTCCTACTCCTCAAAATCATCACCTATCCTTCCTAAATCCCCTCTTGAAACCCTGCCTACTCAACCCACATCCCTCTACAAGACCTTATCACTCCATTCCGCTCCTTGATAGCTCTCTGTCTAAACACAGAGAGCACCCAATCTCCATTTTCACACTCTGGCTAGATCACAGTGACCGTCACTGGTTCCCTATAACTGTGGTCGGTTGCACCCTGATTGACATTAGTTACCCTGTTGCTTCTCATCTCCCTAACTCTCTACCCAAACATACCCAAAACCTCCCCAAAATCCCAAAACACCTATCCTAGACCTACCCCTCATCTGCACCTCACCAATACCCTTCCAACTCTCTGTTATGAGGCAGAGTAGAGCCTAAACACCCTCTATCTAAACCTTTGTCACTTCCTCAGTGACCGGTACTGGTCACCTATAACCGACATTGGTTCCACCTAAATTGGCATCGATCAGATAGACCGGCGTCGGTCTCTGTGTCTGTTAATACAGTTCAGGCCAACAACCTTAACTGTTAGGTTGTGGAGCTTGTTTTCATGTGTGAAAGTGTTGAAGACTGTACACTAAGAGTACTATACACTTTTCATGTATCCTCACCAGGGTTTGGGGGCACAGCCCCCGAAAAAAAAATTGGGCCTTAAAACGTGCCCGATATATCGGGAAACGTGATTTTCTCATATAGGCGGGATTTTGACCCATAGGTTTATGGGACAGTTTTTGCCCATGGTTTTGATACCCATGGTTTTGTAAAACTGCTTAAGCAGTTGTCTATTTATATGGTTTTGTGCATATGGTAGATGGATGAATGAAACATTACAGATGTGCTTTGAATTCGGGTGTGAATTCTGTAGAGTTTGTTGAGCATAGCTCCAAACAGATCTGGGTATTGTATTGAGAGAGTGGTGGCTTGTAATAAAATATGAGCAAGTGATTCTTTGTGGACGTAGCCCAAATTGGGTGAACCACGTTAAATATTGTCTCTTTGTGTTGTGTTATTTTATTCTGCACTTTTATTTGAGATCTGTAATAATTTTCTGCATATTAGTTTCTACTGTTGTGATTCTGTGAGGGATTATTCCGCATATTTTATCCCTTATTTCCTAACAATTGGTATCAGAGCTTGGTTTGGTTTGCTGAAGTGTTGAATCATAGGGAAAGTTTTATCTTGAGTGGGAGCTATGGCAGATGATGGAAGATCTAGGGTTGATAAATTCAACGGGTAGAATTTCAGTCTTTGGAAGATACAGATGGAAGATTACCTTTATCAGAAGGATCTTTATACTTCCTATCTGAGAAGGTGAACAAACCCTCAAGCATGACAGATGCGAAATGGGATTTTCTGGATAGGAAGGCACTTAGGACAATCCGACTGTGTCTTGCATCTTCAGTATTATTTAATGTTTCAAAGGAAAAGACTACAAAAGAACTGATGGATGCATTAGGGAAGTTGTATGAAAAACCCTCTACCTCTAATAAGATATTTTTAATGAAAAAGTTGTTTAATATGAAGATGTTTGAGAATGGTTCAGTAGCAGATCATCTAAATGATTTTAATACGGTTGTAAATATGCTAGCTTCAGTTATAATAGAATTTGATGAAGAAGTTAGGGCTTTATTAGTTCTGTGCTCTTTACCTGAGAGTTGGAATAGCTTGGTAATGGCGGTAAGCAACTCGGTTCCAGCTAACTCAAAGTTGAAGTTTGAGGATGTTGTAGGGGTGATTCTAAGTGAGGAAATGCGAAGAAAAATCTCTGGTGAATCTTCTACTTCAGGGAATGCTTTGATAGTGGAAACTAGAGGGAGACAGAAGAATAGAGGAAGCCATGGAAAATCAAAGGATCGGGAAAGGTCAAAATCCAAAAGCAAGATAGTATGCTAGCACTGTGGAAAGTTTGGGCATGCAAAGAAGGACTGTTGGGAGCTTTGGGACAAGAAGAAACAACAGGAAGAAAACAAGGAAGGAAA
Organism: Taxus chinensis; assembly: GCA_019776745.2. NCBI lineage: Eukaryota > Viridiplantae > Streptophyta > Pinopsida > Cupressales > Taxaceae > Taxus > Taxus chinensis. The sequence continues at coordinate 11,035,979 of CM034151.1, read as the reverse complement.
TGTGGCAACGGGTAATGTATGTCAGGATGCTTTGATTCCTTCTTTGCACAATATTACTGAATCTTGGGTTTTAGATTCAGGGGCTTCTTTCCATGCTTCTCCACATAGGCATTATTTTGTTGATTATGTTCAAGGAGATTTTGGGCATGTTTTTCTTGGTGATGATGAGCCTTGTAGCATAGTTGGAAAAGGTTCTGTTTAGGTTAAGATGCAGAATGGGAATACTTGGCTATTGAAGGATGTCAGACATGTGCCTACATTAAGACAAAATTTGATATCGGCAGGGCAATTGGGAAGTGATGGTTGTACTGTGATATTTACAGCAGACTCTTGGAAGGTTACCAAGGGTGCTCTTGTGGTGGCAAGAGGTAAGAAGGTTGGAACCTTGTATTTAACCACTTATAGCACTAATGTTTGTAATCTTGTGGCTTCAGAAGTAGATACAACATTGTGGCACTATAGGCTCAGTCATATGAGCCATAAGGGCATGGAGATCATAAAGAAGGATTTCCCTGGATATACAGAAACATGTTTGGAGTTCTGTGAGGACTGCATATATGGGAAACAAAAGCGAGTAAGGTTTCTTAAGGTTGGACCTACAAAGAAAGAGAGTAAGTTAGAGTTGGTGTATTCTGATGTGTGGGGGCCGGCTCAGGTATCATCTCTTGGGGGTTCAAGTTATTATGTTACTTTTATTGATGATGCAACAAGGAAAGTTTGGGTTTATTGTATTAGAAACAAATCTGATGTATTTGGCACTTTTGTTAAATGGAAAGCCTTGGTAGAGAATGAAACAGGTCTTAAGCTAAAATGTCTCAGGTCAGATAATGGAGGGGAGTATTGCAATAATGAATTTGATGATTACTATTCTAAGAATGGAATCCGCAGGAAAAATACGGTTCCAGGAACTCCACAGTAGAATGGGGTATCAGAAAGGATGAACAAAACAATAATGGAATGTGCTAGGAGCATGAGGTTACATGCAGGACTGCCTCTTTCTTTTTTGGCAGAAGTAGTGAGCAAAACTATGTACTTGATAAACAGAGGACCCTCAAGTGCCTTGGATGGAGGCATACCTGAGGAGGCTTGGTATGGTAAGAAAGTTGATTATTCATTTCTTAGAGTCTTTGGATGTGAGGTGTTTGTTCATATAAACAAGGATGATAGGACCAAGCTAGAGGCTAAGTCAGAAAAATGTACTTTCATTGGTTATGGTGGTGATGACTTTGGATATAAATGTTGGAGTATTAAGGACAATAAAATCATTTGATCTAGGGATGTGGTCTTTAATGAGAAAGTCATGTATAAGAAACAGTTACAAGAAAATACGGAAGAATCCAAGAAAGAATATGCAGCGGTAGAGGATCTTCCAAATGGAAAAGTGACACATGAATCAGTTCATGAACCTCCTCAACAGGAACCCCAAATTCCTATATTGAGGTCTTCTAGGGTAAGAAGAGAACTGAACATTTTCTCCTTCTCTTTATTATTTATTATTTATTACTCACTGATAGTGGAGAACCAGAGAGCTTTGATGAAGCAATGCAGGTAGATGCTAGGAAGAAGTGGGAGCAAGCCATGGATGAGGAGCATCAGGCTCTCATGGAGAACCAAACATGGGATTTGGTAAAGCTATCCGAAGGAAAAAGAGCATTACAAAACAAATGGGTGTTCAGAGTGAAAGAGGAAGGAGGAAAGAAAAGATACAAGGCCCGATTGGTGGTCAAGGGGTTTGCACAGAAAAAAGGTATAGATTTTGATGAGATTTTTTCTCCTGTAGTAAAAATGACTTCTATTAGAATTGTTCTAGGAATAGTTGCAGCAGAAGACTTGCACTTAGAACAGCTTGATGTAAAGACTGCATTTCTCCATGGTGATTTGGAGGAGGAACTATATATGTAGCAGCTAGAGGGCTATGAGGTAAAAGGTAAAGAGGAGATGGTGTGCAAACTGAAGAAGAGCTTGTATGGCTTAAAACAAGCTCCATGTCAATGGTATAATAAATTTGATAGCTTCATGATGGAGCAAGGTTATATTAGATGTCATTATGACCATTGTGTGTATACAAAGAAATTTGGGGATGGCAGTTATATTATCCTTTGTCTGTATGTGGATGACATGTTGGTTGCAAGTAAAAACATGCAGGAAATAAAAGTACTCAAGAAGCAACTAAGTGAATCCTTTGCTATGAAGGATTTGGGGGTAGCCAAACAAATCCTTGGTATGAGGATATCTCGGGATAGGAAGGAACGGAAGTTAGATCTATCTCAAGAAGAGTACATTAAGAAGGTCTTTGAGAGGTTTAATATGCAAGATGCTAAACTGGTTGGGACTCCTTTGGCAGGCCATTTCAAGTTATCAAAGGAATAGTGTCTTAAGACAGAGAAGGAGAGAAATCAGATGTCCAAGGTACCTTACTCATCAGCGGTTGGTAGTTTAATGTATGCCATGGTGTGCACTACGCTTGATATTGCCCATGCAGTGGGAGCGGTGAGTAGATTTATGAGTGATCTAGGTAGAGATCACTGACAGGCAATAAAATGGATCCTTCAGTATTTGAGAGGGACCATGGGGATAGTTTTGTGCTATAGTGGATTAAACACCACCTTGTGTGGTTATGTAGATTCAGATATGGCTGGAGATGTAGACAACAAGAGGAGCACAATAGGTTATGTTTACATTGTAGGTGGAACAACAGTAAGTTGGATTTCATGACTATAGAAGTTGGTGGCTTTGTCAACCACAGAGGCTGAGTATGTTGCTGCCACATAGGAAAGCAAGGAAATGATTTGGTTACAGCAATTACTTGAGGATTTGGGGCATAAGAAAGAGGAAGGAAAGTTGCATAGTGATAGTTAGAGTGATATACACCTAGCTAAGAACTCTGCTTTCCACTCTAGGATGAAGCATATATAGTTAAGGTACCATTTCCTCAGGACAGCTTTGGAGGAAGAGAAGTTGAAGCTGGAGAAGATTCATACTAGTCAAAATCCTGCAGACATGATGACTAAGGTGGTCACAAGGGAAAAACTGAAGTTGTGTTCAGCTTTGGTTGGTCTTCACAGAAACTAGTGAAGGGTTGAGAAGCTTGCTCAGAGGAAAACTAGTCTCCAAGTGGGAGATTGTTAGGTTGTGGAGCCTGTTTTCATGTGTGAAAGTGTTGAATACTGTACACTAAGAGTATTGTAAAATTTTCATGTATCCTAGCCGGGGTTCGGGGGCGCAACCCTTGAATTTATTTTTCAGCTTTAAAACGTGCCCAATATATCGGGAAATGTGATTTTCTCATATGGGCGGGATTTTGACCCATAGGTTTATGGGACAGTTTTTGCCCATAGTTTTGATACCCACAATTTTGTAAAACTGCTTAAGCAGTTGTCTATTTATATGGTTTTATGCATATGATAGATGGATGAAAAACATTGCAGATGTGCTTTGAATTCGGGTGTGAATTCTGTAGAGTTTGTTGAGCATAGCTCTAAACAGATCTAGGTATTGTATTGAGAGAGTGGTGGCTTGTAATAAAATATGAGCAAGTGATTCTTTTGGGATGTAGCCCAAATTGGGTGAACCACATTAAATACTATCTCTTTGTGTTGTGTTATTTTATTTTGCACTTTTATTTGAGATCTGTAATAATATTTTGCATATTAGTTTATACTGTTGCGATTCTGTGAGGGATTATTCCGAATATTTTATGTCTTATTTCCTAACATTCACCACCTACCCAATACCCAAATCAACCCTTTATTAGACCTGCAGACCACTTGAACTACCCGTAACATGACCCGAAGACCTTTACCAACATAGTTTTTAGTATTTAACTAGATCAACACTGATAGTAATCTGAGGTACCCAAATCAGAACGCTAGCACTAGATTCCTTTATTCACATGCTTCAGTTATTTTATATTAATTTATAAAATAGTAGATTGACAGCCTTCTAGGAAGTATCACACTTCTCGGATCTAGCATATGCTAGGCAGTCCACTACCATATACTATTTAACTCTCTCTTTTGGTCTTGTTTTCTATTACAAGGTAGTCCTTCCTAGCCAAAAAGGAGTTCACATGATCGATTGAGATTGGAAGTCTACATGCACGCATTCTACCTTCTACCCATCACCAAATAAAAGGTATTCCTCCTATGCCCATCACCCTTATCTATTTTAGTCTCAGATTGTATGTAAAAAGGATTGAAACATTTTGGCACGCCTGGTGGGACCCATCTAGGGTTCCTTGCATTTTATTCATTCCTAGGTGACAGTTGTATGTTTGTTTCCCTTCCAAAAGGCTTTTACATTAATCTCCTTCTCTAGAATCTTCCTCTCTTTCTATTGTCTCAAAGCAATCATGTTTTGGTGCTATAAAAAGAACACTTCTTTTCTTTCATAAGTACTACATTAGTGAAAGAGCATCTTTTTTCCTATTCATTATTTGCGACATCGAACATCACACTTTGATTTGGGTTTAAAACACTTGCTTTGTATTTATTGTATGATGCATTTAGCTCACATTAAAATTGAGGGAAACCTATATGCTGGAAGTCATGCCCAGCTGATGGTTGACATAAAAGAATTGTAGAAAGCACCTTCTCTCTCTCTACCAGACTACACAAAAATTGAAAATATACATCTTCTTAAATAACATCTTACCCAGAAGAAGCTGTCAACAATCACACGATCAGTGGATTAAAAGTGGGCACCCAACTGGTTACTTCTGTCTAGTAATTTCCTTAGAGGACGGCCCGCCCCCGCCATAACATAACCTAAAACCTCCCCTTTTAGATCTCCTTCTTTGTAGGAAGCCTTCCTCACCAAAAACTCTACTCTAAAGTTCATGATTCAGTATTCTAAATAGCGCAAGCTCAACACATTAAAATCACTTGTTGGATAACGTCTTTTTAGCATTTGATTAATGTGAATTTTGAGGTGTGAGGATACATTTCTTCATTTTTTTTTCTTTCACCTTTCACACTCCCCAATCATAGTTGGAATATTCTGACTCCTCTGAGAGTGACAGTGCTTCATTGCATCATCTTTAGACCTCTGGGTTGATTATTTATCTGATTCAAATTCAAAACAATCCATTTTCTACATTTTTCCAATTTGTACAGTAACCAACATTAGTTTATCCACCGTCGTTGGTATCCCTCTGACCGGCATCAGTTTTCTGTTCTAATGGGTTAAATTTCCTAAAGAACACATATTTCATCTTCTTTACTGTCAGAGTTTCTGTGAGTCTCTGTACTCTCTATGCTTTGATAAACAATCATCATACAACTTGTTCATCTGACTGTCACCAATTTTTTTCCTCATTTGGTAAAAATTTTCTTTTCTCACAGTAACTGACATCAGTTACCCCTAAAATGTCATCAGTCATCCTTAACCAGCGTCGGTTACCTTGTCCTGGTTTCCAATTGATATATTGACCCAAATTCACCTACATATACCTATTTTTCTCATTCCTGCTGCTTTCTGTGTCATCTACAGGATACAACTTCACCTTATATACATTCATTCACATGGTGCTGATGTGTAGCCAAGACAACACTATTGTGTTTCATGCTAGCCTTCAACTGCTTCCACCTAGTCCGTCACCTCCTTCTGTGTCATCACCTATGGACCCCAATCTACCCATTGTCATTAGTGTGGGTGATGTAAACTTCACGAGATTTCTTAACTAGAATCCTGCTGTCTTGCAACACTATCTATCCCATTCATCCACTTGTGACTCATCAGGCCAAATTATATACGGTATGCCTATATCCATCTCTCCCACTCTTGCACCTACTTCTGTGTCGGCTACTACTAGCTCGGATCTCCCCACTTCTACCTTACCATTGGTGGTGTCGCAGCTCGACCCTACCACGATGATATCCACCCCCTATACAACATTTACCACACCCTTGACATCTTCACCCCCAATGGCATCTACCATGTCTACTGCCATGACCACCAGTCCAAGTGGGCCCATGTCTTCCACTACCCACATACCCATTCCATCTCAACCACCACTGGTATTGGTGAACTACACCCCCCTTTAGAATCTAGTTCTCTCTATTCCCCAATCACTTCCTCATATTGTTACTAGGGTAGTCACCCCCACCCCTCATGTATACACCCATTTCCAACCCTCGCCAGTATCCTCTACCTCCTATTCAACCTAGTAACCCTCTACATCCATCTCCTCTCATACCTATCCATAATTTTTATACGCGGCTCCTTCACACAACATGATGCCTTGTGTGTCATACTCTTCCTACCTTCCTCCCCATCCTCTGGGAAGTCAACCTCCATCATAGCCTACTCAGGATCTCATCAAGATGATGATGGAAAAAATGAAAACATTAGAAGCATCTCTTTCCGGCTCACGTACATCTCTGACCTACGAGCAGATTTGTAACGAACCTATTCACTTCTCCGTTCCGATCCGTCCATATCCCCTGTATTGGGAAATGCCAAAATTCAATTGATTCAACAAAAAAGAAGACCCAAAACAACATTTGAGGTCTTTTAGGCACATGTGATATCTCATCGCTCACGAGATGCTTTATTCTTGTGAAAGTTTCCTATGTCCCTTAGTGGACCCACTCTGGATTGGTATAGTTCCCTACCTAAGCACTTCATTTTATCCTTCAACGAGGTGGCCCAAGCCTTTTTGGACTATTTCTCCATCAACATGGTCAAGAAAGCCACAATGACTGACTTATACACTATGCGCCAGTATGAGGACGAGTCGATCATAGACTTTGTTACTCACTGGCGCAGCCTGATCAGTCAACTAACATTCCCCTTACCATAAACCAAACTGATAGAGTTGTTTACACGGGCTTGTGCTAGACACATCTCATCTACCTTATAAATCCCAATGTTTTGTACATTTGACGAGGTGTTCACCATGGCCCGGAAGCTTGAAATCCAAGCCATCGAGGAGAAAAGGATTCAATTGCACAACAAGGGCGCTCCTTTTAAACCACACGAGCATGTTCCCACTTCTAAAGCACCACCAACCATTCCTCTTAATCCTGCTAAAGAAAAATGATCCGCCCATGCGGTGGTCATAAAGTCAGGTCCATCTCACCCATCCAACCTACCAAAACCTCCACCTAACCTCTATCTGATTCAAACATTCTTATTCAAACATGAACAATGAAAATACACCCCCATCACTGAACCATACCCTGTTATTATGGAAAAACTCCTAAAATTATGGGCTATCACCCTTTCGGCTATCAAACCACATGCTGGTTTTGATCCTTCCTGTCTAATGCCCACATGGTATAGGGAGAATGAATTATGTGATTACCATCATACGCGAGGACACAATACCAACAACTGTATCACATTCAAAACCATTATCCAGGAAATGTTAGATAGAGGAGATCTCATTCTAGATAATCCCAATGTTCCTGCAAACCAAAACCTCCATATCTTCCAAAATCCATTTCCTAATCATACACCCCCACCCAACACAATGATTCTTCTATCAATAGCGACAATACCCGAGAAGTTCATGTTGCATTCGATACCTTACCTATTCCTCTTGCAACATACCCCCTATCAGCACCTACAGAAGAACTTCTCAAACAACCACCTATACCCTCACCAACATCTTCACCCTCTTCCTCACTACTTGAAGAAGATAACCTGGGGAAACTTGACTCATCTTCCCCAGACACTATATCTACTATGCTTGACCATGTCATTGACCCCCCTAGCCTAATACTCGACGAATCACCATCGACACCTGCCTCCATACCTGTCGAGGAGTCGATGATTTCTCCCCCTTCCTCCAAAGAAGACCTAACTTCATCTACCTTACCCACACCTCAACACAAAGAAGATCCCATTCTGATTGCAACTAATCCTCTACCATCTCCTACAACAATAAATTATGTCTTCTTGTCTCTTCTTCCCACAGAGTCAAATTCAAGGGCTTACCTGTTTCATGGATATCAATTCCATTCATAGGGATCACCACCAAATCAACCCTCATCCCTTTTGTCTCTTCATCACCCCATCCAATGGACTGTTCAGAGTATGTTGACCATTTACTACTTTGGGAATGTCTTCAAATCTCTATCTCAACACAGATGTAGATGTCACCTACCAACTCACTTGCTATTTACCCTAGAATGGTAGAAACATCTATACCTACCCTAATAAAAATGGTGACCTCAATGCCTCCCATATCACCTTCCACCATACATATACCCCCATCATCTACATCCTTTACATCCTCACCTCCCAACCCTTCACCAATCTTGACTGTCTCTCGTATCCTAGGGGTCTAACCTACATCAAGCCTCACCCATCCCTCGATCAAGATTGATTTAACTACCCTCTCTCACCCCCTCATCGAAACTACACCCCTGCCTAGGCCGAAGCACCAGCCACCCCGAACGACGATACTAGCATCGAACACTACCTCCTTATCCCCTTCACCTCTACCATGCCTCTTGGGCCCTCATTCATTGATCTTAATGAAAAAATCAAATACACATAGTGTAACCAAAAGTTGACAACCTCCCCAATTACCACAACCTCCCCTTCTACCCAATCTTACAAAATTACCCTTACCTACTCATCAACACCGACTACCGTTATTATCTCCCACCCCTACCTCCACAGTATCACCATTCTCATCTTGGGTAACCCATCCTCTCTCACCTTCAACATGACCCTATTCATCACACCATACTTCCAAATTTCTAACCACCCCACCTCTTAAAGTGATAGCTAAACCCAAAATTGGGTCACCCATCGCACCCTTACCTAAAAAAGGTGTGACCCAAACCTAAACCCAAGCCTAAATGCACCCAAAATACATAGATAAAACCCCTACCATGACCAATGACACCTGCTCCTAAATCTAAACCGAGCTCTTCACCCAAATCCACACCCATTTTACATTGCGAACTGATGGAAAGATCTTATGCTAATATCTTAGTCAACCTACTTACCTCCTCCCACATCACCTTACCACCAATTCAACCTTATGACCCACTCAAACCTAAACCGAAATGGTTTGACGATTCCTAGATTTGTGCTTATTATCGCACACCAAGACACAATGTGGAAGATTTCCAAGCCCTAAAAGCACTCCTCCTATTGACCTTCGCTGAGGACGATCTTTTAGATAACAATATTAGTCCTCCTATAACTGTAATTAACCCTTCTATGCCGCTACCTATTAAACCATCTTCACCCTAAGCATCATACCCCCCTTATCCACCACCGATATTTGAAATCAACATGGTTCGAATTACCACTCGAGCTCAACGCGATAAGGGCATAGCTAGGGTAGATGAACCTGCTACCTCAAACATACCTCACATCTCACCTACATCAAAAATCACTATCTGAGGGCCTGCCTTCCCTGTCTCCAATGGGAGAGCCCATTGCATCATGATCAAGAAACTCCACTAATCTCCTCTTACAATTTCCTTATATGACCTCATACATACCTCTGAATCTCATCACCAAGCTCTTATCAAGGTCCTACAATCCATCGAGGTCCCACCTAATGACCCCACACCAGTCACATCTATCATCACACCTCATCATGTGGCCTCCCTTATTTCTTCACCTCTCGCCTCAGCACCTATTGCTTATTCTCAAGTGGCTACCCTCACTTTCTTTGATGATGAGATTGCACCTCACCAGACAGATGACCCTGACCCCGCCTTATTCATTTCTACCTATGTCGAAAATATACATGTCTGACGTATTATGATCTATGGGGGAGATAGCATTAATATCATCTCCTCTCATGTGTTTAACCAAAAATGCATTCCAACCAATTGCATGCATAACAACCTATTTAAATTGTTCTCTTTCAATGACACTATGACCACTACCCCCAGGATGGTTGTCTTACACATTCATGTTGGTCCCCGTAGTGTCCCTAAACTCTTCTACATCCTAGAAGGGGAGTTCTAATATAACATGTTACTTGGCCGACCCTGGATCTGTTCCATGGGATGTGTCCCATCCACCCTACATCATTATCTCAAATTCGAACATGAGGGACACAACTACACCATTCAAGCTGACCCTTCCCCATTTAAAACATGTAACATGTTATATCGACCCAATGATGTTCTCATTCCTATCACCACACCCGCCTCCACTATCACTTCTCCTTTGACCCCTACCTCGCCTGTTATCACCACTGCAACAACTCCCGGCAAACCATCCACGGCTCTTATACCCACTTCCTCCTCATCTCAAACCCCTTTGGAGACTTCTATCCATGCTACCCACATTCTGGATACTAATCCACTCGAGGGTGTTTTTCAATGCCTCACATTGGGGGAGTACCGTCTCTACAACATCAATACCTTCCTTACTCCACAAGAGTATGGGCACCTTCACCAACATCCCCGTTACAACCACAAAATTGGTGAATTTCTCACCCATGAACCCCCACACCTTTATACCAAATTGACCTATGGAGGCATCGAAACTCCTACCCACACCATTGAACCACCAACCCAAACCTTACCATTTACTGTAACCCTTCCCTCGTTGACCAAGCGACACTTTGCGCATACCTTCTTTCATCGATGTGCCTGGAAGAGTCTTGATTTGGTCTTTATGAACAAGTTTGTCACACTGTCATCCCCTGCACCACCCACAAACATAAATAACACAGTGGGGTGGGATTTTTTGAGCCTTCTCTTAAACAATACCTTGTTGACCTCATCATAGAGGCACCCCAGCATCACATCCCTTCACCTAGTTCACCAACATCACCTGTGGAGTCTATAGATCTAGAATCTATTCCTCCTACCTTTTTTTTTCCATAAACACCATTTCCTTGGGAGCTCTCACCTATCAATGAGAGGGTGAGGTTCCTACTTCTCTTTCCATCCTCTATCCTGATATGATCGATGATGACACTCCTATCAACATTATCCATTGTGACAACGAAGACTCCATTCTCGCTTATTTGGGTGCGGAAGACTCCTATCTCCACTGCACACTACCTTCTGAGACACAAAATATGTTAAACGAATCAACCATTGACATCAACATCCACACATCAGATGACCCCTGCATTCTAAAGATAGGCCAATCTTTAGGTTCCACTGAGCAGGAAGCCTACACTTCTTTCCTTCACAACCATAGCAACGCTTTTGCTGGGTCATACGCCGATATGCCTGGTATTAACCCCAACATCATGGTCCATAATATCATCACCCTACCTGATGCTAAACCATTCAAATAGAAACTACGAAAAATGCACCCATGTATTTCCCTCCTCGTTAAAGAAGAGCTCCAACACGTCCTTTTTGTCTCCTTAATCTTACCTATCGACTATCCTTAGTGGATATCCAACATCGTTTCCATCACTAGAGCAACGGGCGGACTCCACATATGCACCGACTTCCGTGACCTTAACCTGGCTTATCCTAAAGATGACTTTCCTCTACCCAGCATCGACCAATTGGTTGACCTCACCACTAGACATGAGATGTTATCTCTCATGGGTGGGTTCTCAGGTTATAACCAAATATTACTCGCACCTAAGGATCAACACAAAATTGCCTTCATTACCCCTTGGTGGACCTTTTTCTATCGCGTCATGCCCTTTGGACTCAAGAACGCAGGTGACACCTACCAATGAGCCATAACATATATATTCCACGACATTATGCATACCACATTGGAGGATTACGTGGATGAACTTTTGGGAAAATTCAAAAGTCACGCCAAACACTTACCTGTCCTTAAAATCATCTTTTACTACCTCATCCAATATTGCGTATGTCTTCAATCTAATAAGTGTGTCTTCACCATCCTATCAGGTAATCTCTTGGGCTTCATTTTTTCCTTGTGAGGAATTGAAGTTAACCTTGCCAAGATCAAGGCCATTCTCGAGATGCCTCCACCCACTAACTTGCGCCAACTTCGTAGCTTGCAGGGAAAACTGCAATCTATTTATCGTTTCATTTCTCAATTGTCTAACCATTGCAAACCTTTTCACCACCTCCTTAAAAGGGATATCACCTTTCATTAGAACGCAGACTATCATAAAGATTTCAAGGCCTTAAAAGCATACCTACTATAGCCACCCATGCTTACCTAGGCTAAAGATGACCAATCATTCTACCTCTATATCTCTGCCACCAACCATTCCTTGGGTGTCATTCTTGCTCACCGTGATGACCAACACAGGGAGAAAGAAGTTCATTACATAATTCATACAATTGTGGATTACGAGACTAGGTATACACATGCAGAAAAGTTGTTCCTTGCTCTAGTCTTTGTGACCACCAAACTTCACCACTACCTAATCAACCACACTACCTTTGTCATAACCTACACCGACCCCTTGCATTACATGTATGCTAAACCATTCCAAAACCAACGCATTTCCTGTTGCATCATGCTACTCGCCAAACTAGATATCACCTCTCTTCACCAAAAATCCATCGAAGTCTAGGCTATCGCCGACCAACTGGCTGATGCCCCACTTACTAACCACCAACCCAGCAACTTTGAATTCCCTGATGAATCCACCGCTACCCTTTTCCTCGATGAACTTGCCGAGGAGCCTCCCCATTATCAAATTAAATTATTATTTGATGGATATACGTGTCAACGTGGGGGTGGATCTAGAATCATCCTCATTCCACATGACAATGAACACATACCCCTTTCCTTCAAACTTTATTTTGAGTGTACCAAAAACATCACCGAATACGAAGCACTCGTATTAGGTCTCCAAACCACCCAAACCTTAGATGTTAAACTCATTAATATCTTTGGTGATTCTCAATTTGTAGTAAACTAAGTCAATGGAACCTACCAATGTCATAATAGGGAATTACAATGGTAAAAACACCATGTAGACCTCTTGTTAAGCACCTTCAACCACTATAACCTGCAAACCATCCCCTACTCTATGAATAAGTTCGCAGACACCATGGCTTGTCTCACCTCACAAATACCCTCGTCACCTACCGATTCACAAATATTTGTTTTTGTGCGAAGGTTGTAATCACCTTATTATCTCTCTCTCACTATCAACCTCATTGAGACACCTACTATTGACCCAGTAGACCTATAGTATTAACAATACTCCAACTACCTCTCTCTCTCTCTCTCTCTATCCTTCCTTAGGATCTTACCCGCAATGGTTGACGAGATTTCCTCCAAAAGGTCTCCCAGTATGTCATCATGGGAGGTCTCCTCTATAAGCACAGCTTTGATGGTATCCTTCTTTGATGCCTCACCAGCTCCAAAATACCCTATACCATCAAAGAAATCCATGACAACATTTGTGGATGTCACATCAGTGGCATGGCTATTGACCCACCCTCAACTGCAATTGTTTTGAGACAACTCATGCATCACACCCTGTATTTAACAATACTCACCAAATTTGGATCTACCTTATCACATCTCCATCTCAACTCAATTGTTTTGATTACGTCAAATGATGTGTGAAATGTCAACAACATTCAAACCTGCATCACACCCCTGGTTATGCCTTACAAGTTGCATGATACTGTAGACACCAAATTTGGATCTTACGACGCCCTGTACCCGCATATCCTTCCACATCTCCACCCCTGCCACCTCACCTTGCCACCTCATCATGACCTAGCCCTAACCCTAAACCAGCCTAATTAAGACCTATGACTTGGTCCAGACTCATACCCATGACTCATCACCCCTCACCCACATCAAAACAAACCTAATAATAACTTGACCAAAGCCACAATTGATCTCTCAGGAGAAAAGGAGGGAAAGTTGGCTATTTTACTAAAAAATAGCCAACTTTGACCTAACCGACATCGGTCCCTACTCGACCGCCATCGGTTACGTAACTGCCATCGCTTCCTTATAAATGACCTTCGCCAGCCAAAAACAAAGGATCCAGAATTCATTTACAAGACAGAGACAAGTGAAGAAAAGAGAAGAGTTTACAGAGAAGGACGTCGAGCCCAAGATTGATGGTATCCTTCTTCCAAGCACCGGAAAAGTCAGATGCCTCACTCAGATTGTCAGATCCCCACCTGAAATACCCTATACCATCAAAGAAAGTAGTGTCTTGTATGTTTCTAAACACCATTTCTTAAACTTTTTGATTCATAGTAATTATAAGCTCACTCCTAGATCTACACCTACCAACACCCTGCACCTAACCTTCATCCATACATCCTTGTATTGCCCAGAAGATAGCTTTATCACTCTCTGAGTCTTCCGCATCATCTCACTATTCCCCTCAACCATCCAACAATCTTAAAAACCCCACAATCACCCTACAATCAACCTCTACCGAGAAGCACCTAGATTACTGACCCTACCGGTGTTGGTTATTCCCTACCGGTAGCGGTTCTCTAACCGTGGTTGGTTATCCAGTGACAGGCATCGGTCACTGTGACTTATACCCGAAACCTTCCTTTCACCTATTTATCTCCTAACAACCTCAGATCCAGCCTGGTCTATCCCTATAACTTGACCTAAACGTATTAATAACCAGTGACCAAACAAACAACATGACATACTATTATTGGTAGTCTAGTCCTCTATTGCTTTTTAAGGAGGTACCTAAATCGTGATTTCACAATAGCTTCTTTATTACCATTTGCATCAATTTGTATGGAAAGGGAGCTAACCACCTTTGAAAGGAAGTCTAATGTTTCCTGGGCCCAAGGTAGTTCCCTCACTTATTGTCTAACTAAGATCTGGTGGTCTTGTATTCTTACTTGCAGGTAGTCCTTCCCAGAAAAAAAGGAGTGCTTCACAATTGATCTGATCTCTCTACGGTACACGCACACCCTCCCAACACTCAACAGGTATTCCTCCTAGCCCTAACCCTTATCTGTTTCTCAAGAGAATGAAAAGATAGAAGTAACTCTATTCTAGAACGGAAACATTCTGCGTGAAACAGATACCTCTAGCTTTTTTCTCAATGGGGTATTGACCTCATCGGTGAAATTAACCCTCATTCTTCCCAACGCCACCAATGGATCATCACCACTACAGAATACTACACCAAATGGGTAGAATCCATTCCACTCATTTCTACATAAGCCAAGAAAAATTGTGAGTTCATCAACCATCACATTATTTGTCACTTCAGTGTTCCCACCGCATTATCACTGATAATGGTAAGTAGTTAAAAAATAAAACCCTCAAGAAACTCTGTGATACCTTTTGTATCCAACTCAATTTTTCTTCACCTTACTACCCTCAAAACAATGGCCAGGTTAAATCAACCAACAAAACCCTGAATAAAATCCTCATGAAAGTGGTCAACGATACTAGGAAGGATTGGCATACACACATTCCTTTCACCTTATGTGATCAGGGGATCATTTTTGAAAGTTCCCTAAACATCCCTAACTGGTGTAAGTGCAGAAGATCTTCTCAAGAGATTTCCAATGACTGTGAGAACGTGAAAAATGGACATCGAGAGCTCTAGATATGTTCGGTCAAAGTTCAAACATCGGGAAAGTCAAACTATGGTCAACTGGTCAATATTGGACCAATTGCACTGTGACACATGGCTTGCCAACACTCGTCGCATTCGCTTATTATTTTTTATTATTATTGACCTATTATTTGTTATGTAATAATAAATTAAATATTTGTGGCGATTTTCCTATCGGGAGATGACAAGTGGATTATATGCTATTTACCGAGTTAATTATTTCTATGCCACATTGTATGGGTCAAAATTATATTATCTTGGTAAGTCCACTTTCCAAATGGCACGCATATATTCCAAATGCCACATACATATATTAATGTTTATACATTAGTATAAACCGCCAAAATGCCAAATTCTATGCTAAGAACGTGGAAGAGAGCATGTTTAATGGTATGCGTGGTGATCAAGGTGGTGAAGCAGTGGTAGGGGGCGGTTATGCCCACGTGGTCTTTTGACCACTTCACAGATGCGTGGGAAGGCTATTTAAAGCCTTAAGCATATCCAACCTCAAAATGTGGGATATACCCACTTACCTTAGCCGCTCAATGGGAATTTTATCCCATTAAATATACAACGCCACCCACTTCATTTAATCCGCCACTATGGGATTTTTATCCCTTATAAAATGCTATGCCGCCCTATTTGGGATTTAATCCCATCAACTATGCTACAGGCTATGGTATTTTTAGCCAAAGATAATATGCAATGCATTTTTTAAGGGCCCTATTTTTTGTATAAATAGGGAACCCATTCTTTGTAATGGACACACACCAAAAGCTTATTATTTGTTAAGCTTATTGTGGGGACACACAAAAATACAGAGAAGCTCATTCCTAGAGCGCTGGAGGTGAAGTTCGAGCCAAGAGGAGAATGAGAAATTGTTGTGTGAAGACCTAATTTATTTAGGCATTATTATTTTTTATTATTATTGACCTATTATTTGTTATGCAATAATAAATTAAATATTTGTGGCTAAGAGTTATTCAAACTACCTAGTTGGCCCATAGCGCCACACCAATTACTTACAAATCCTGGATTGTCGACCGGAGTGCTAGCTTCACATTGATAGCGTCGGGAAGGCCGATCGAAGCCGAAGGAGATTGTGCATCAGGAAGGTGAAGAACAATTCGACTGATCATCAGAATTTTTTCAAAGAACTGGTGTACTGATAGGTAAGTAAAATTCCATTAGGTTTTCTTGTGAAAGTACTATTGTAACTTACAAGTTTTGACTAGTGGAACGGTTCGACCACGAACCCAGAGACGTAGGCAAATGCCGAACTCTGTAATCAATCTGTGCACAATTTTCATTATTGTCTTGCATTATTTTTAAATTAGTTACTTAAAAGGAGTAAATTATTGGCAAATAATTAAAGCCTATAAGGATCCGAGATCAGGTAGTAATAATCTGATTATTTTCGGATCAAGTTTGGTATCAGAGCTGGTAATCGACACCTGCAAACTTGCTAATCTCTGAAGCAAGTTGGTATCGAGCAGGTTAATCAGTACAGGTTGCTTTGACAGGGATGTCATTGGCTTGTACTTCTAGATTTCTAGATTGGTGGGATAGACTGAGAGACAGGTTTAACATACTCAGTAATTTTCTCGCATTTCTATTTGGATGAATCCATTGTATCTCATATGCAGATAAAATATCATCCAATGATCCACAAGGCATATATTGAGATAAGCCGACACCGAGGATTCTACAGCTGGTAAGAAATCTAAGGTGTAATAATATGTTGATATATTGCTCAACTATTGTTTTAGGCTATCGAGCATTATTTAATGCTCTTATAAAACTAGAAAACTAATGTGTAAGGTAGAATGTATTGGTAAGACCCCTTTGAGGGCAACGTTTGTATACATCTAACCAGACATGGCACATTAGTTAAAGACCCAATTCTAGGCAATGTTTGTACTCTGTTATACTTGCATTAGTAAGACCCCCAGAGGGCAATTATTTTGGTGATTTTTCTAACACCATAAAATGCAGTATATTTTCCTTGTTTAGTCATTGTTCTGGCAGGGAGGAGACAAAGGAAGTCAATCCACATTGCAATGCAGTGGAGAAAGACCAATCTCGTCATGCAGATTCGAGAAATGACAGAAAGAGTTCCTCATCCCAGAAGAAGGAGATTAAGAGGAATTTTTGTGCTCATTGCCAGAGGAATGGGCATCGGGTGGAAAATTGCTGGAAACTGCATCCATCTCGCCATCAAAGTAATGGCAAGACAAAGATGGAATGGAGGCCTATTGCAAAGGCAGAAGAGGTTTCTACTCTACCACCAGTTGACAAGTCAACCCAGGACCAGGTAATACCTGAAAGTGAAAGTCCTTTGAAATGGGTAAGTCAACAATTTTTCAATTATATATTGCATAATTCAGATTGATGAATCGTATGCAGTATTAAGTTTGGAGATCAGATATTGTGAGAAAATGCTGAGAGAAAGGTTTACAATACTCAGTGGATTTTCTTACTTAGAAAATTTGATTAATGCTCTAAACATATCTCCTAATCAGCTAGTGAGTACCTGTTATAGCTTGGATACAAGATTTGACTCATATAAAGCTTGGAGATTGATCTTCCATTTGTGCAGACAATAGAGTTCGTAGAGATCAGCTCAGAACTTCATTCTGTGTAGAGGCATTGTGACCGGGCAACAGAATGGTAGTTGAATCACCGTTGGCATTGACGTCAGGTCAGAACTTCATTCTGTGTAGAGGCATTGCAACCGTGCAGCAGAATGGTACCTGATATTAGTATGTCAAAAAGAGGAGCTCTAAAAGGATTAGCTCGGAATGTCATTCGGTGTCAAGGCGTTGCGACCACACATACGAATGGTAGCTGAATCACCGTTGGCATTGATGTCGGGTTGAAACTTCATTTTGTGTAGAGGCATTGCGACCGTGCAGCAGAATGGTACCTGATATTAGTATCTCAACAAGAGGAGCTCAAAAAGGATCAGCTCGGAACGTCATTCGGTGTCAAGGCATTGCGACCACACATACGAATGGTAGCTGATCAACAGACTTAGCATCATGCATTAGAGGCTCGAGGTCTTGAAAGAGGCTTAACATCATGCATCGGAGGTGTTGAGGTCTACAGAGACTTAGCAGTCGTGCATCGGAGGCTCAAGGTCTTAAAAGAGGCTTAGCATCATGCATTGGAGGCATTGAGGTCTGTGAAGGGACAAGGCATTGCCCATCACCAACATCGGATCAATCAAAGCTCTGTGTAACATGGAGTTCCTTCAAACTAGTTTGGATTCTACGGAATCAACTTGGAGCCAGGAGCTGTGTTATAGAGTCAAAGAAGATCCTTGTTGTCAGATATCAAGAATCTTAGCACCACATAGAAGGAGCATTTAACTTTCATTAAGAAACTTAGCACCATAAAGCGGAGGCGTGGAGGTCTTCTTCGGATATCAAAGTGGCACAGCGGAAGCGTCGTGGGCCCATAACCCACAAGTCCCAGGATCGGAGCAAAGTTATTGAAGTGAGAAGGTTAGAGGAGAAGACCCAAGGGTCTACTACAGCAGCACTTCCGAGGTGGCAGCAGAGTTTTTCAGATTTAGGACAGTATGGAAGCTTTTTGGGACAAAAAGCTTTTCTCAGTGGGGAGGTGTGATCAGGGGATCATTTTTGAAAGTTCCCTAAACATCCCTAAATGGTGTCAGTGCAGAAGATCATCTTGAGAGCTTTCCAATGACTGTGAGAACGTGACAAACGGACATCGGGAGCTCTAGATATGTTCGGTCAAAGTTCAGACATCAGGAAAGTCAAACTATGGTCAACTGGTCAATATTGGACCAATTACACTGTGACACGTGGCTTGCCAACACTCATCGAGTTCGCTCGATTTGCCTATCAAGAGACGACAAGTGGATTATATGCTATTTACCGAGTTAATTATTTCTATGCCACATTGTATGGGTCGAAATTATATTATCTTGGTAAGTCCACTTTCCAAATGGCACGCATATATTCCAAATGCCACATATATATATTAATGTTTATACATTAGTATAAACCGCCAACATGCCAAATGCTATGCTAAGCACGTGGAAGGGAGCATGTTTAATGGTATGCGTGGTGATCAAGGTGGTGAAGCGGTGGTAGGGGGCGGTTATGCCCACGTGGTCTTTTGACCACTTCACAGATGCGTGGGAAGGCTATTTAAAGCCTTAAGCATATCCAACCTCAAAATGTGGGATATACCCACTTACCTTAGCCGCTCAATGGGAATTTTATCCCATTAAATATACAACGCCACCCACTTCATTTAATCCGCCACTATGGGATTTTTATCCCTTATAAAATGCTATGCTGCCCTATTTGGGATTTAATCCCATCAACTATGCTACGAGCTATGGTATTTTTAGCCAAGGATAATATGCAATGCATTTTTTTAAGGGCCCTATTTTTTGTATAAATAGGGAACCCATTTCTTTGTAATGGACACACACCAAAAGCTTATTATTTGTTAAGCTTATTGCGGTGACACACAAAAATACAGAGAAGCTCATTCCTAGAGCATTGGAGGCGAAGTCCGAGCCAAGAGGAGAATGAGAAATTGTTGTGTGAAGACCTAAATTATTTAGGCATTATTATTTTTTATTATTATTGACCTATTATTTGTTAGGCAATAATAAATTAAATATTTGTGGCTAGGAGTTATTCAAACTACCTAGTCGGCCCATAGCGCCACACCAATTACTTGCAAATCCTGGATTGTCGACCAGAGTGCTAGCTTCGCATTGATAGCATCGGGAAGGCCGATTGAAGCCGAAGGAGATTGTGCATCAGGAAGGTGAAGAACAATTCGACTGATCATCGGAAGTTTTTCGAAGAACTGGTGTACTGATAGGCAAGTAAAATTCCATTAGGTTTTCTTGTGAAAGTACTATTGTAACTTACAAGTTTTGACTAGTGGAACGGTTCGACCACGAACCCAGAGACGTAGGCAATTGCCGAACTCCGTAATCAATCTGTGTGCAATTTTCATTATTGTCTTGCATTATTTTTAAATTGGTTACTTAAAAGGAGTAAATTATCGACAAATAATTAAAGCCTATAAGGATCTGAGATCAGGTAGTAATAATCTGATTATTTTCAGATCATTATGGGCATACGGCACTAGTATTCACACATCGACTTCCGCTACAGCTTTCTCTTTGGTCTACGGTACCGAGGTTGTCTTGCCTCTCAAAGTCTAGATCCCATCTCTCCACATATCATTCAAGGACATGCTCACCAATGAGGAATTTCACCAAGATCATTTGGCACGATGAGAGTTATATGAACATCGTCTTCATGCTTTGGATCACCTCCAACTATACCAAAAATGCATCAAACACATTTATGAAAAACATGTCCAACTTCAAACCTTTCAAGTTGGCGACCTTGTCTTGAAGGAAAATCAACACGTCACGAAAGCTGAGAAACATCTATGGGGTAAATGTTCTCCTAATTGGCTTGGACCCTATATCGTTACCCATACCTATGGATCAGGTGCTTATCGTTTATCTTCAATTGATGGTAAAGCTGAACTTGAGCCCCTCAACATCTTACATCTTTGAACTTTCTATTTTTGAACCAGGTGCTCTATCACCATTGACTATTACCGGCTCATCCCATGGGCACCCACTCCTTTTGTCACCATCTCACATATCTACGATTAAACAAAGAATCATGTGACTTTCTATCACTTTCTCAACCTTGTCTTCAATATGAGTACCCCGGTTCTACTCATGACATGATTCTCATGGATAATTTTCGTCCCCTCGCCGATGAAATCCCATGGTCATTTCCTACCCCATATATCCCTAAAAAAACTCCAACTTGATCACCTACAACTCCACCTCTTGACCCATGATGTTTGTATTCCTCTATATCCTTTTCCATGGCTTAATTGGTAAAAACAAATTCACCTATCAAATGGGATTACCCTCCTTGAGTCAAACTTCCAAGAACAAAGATGAATCCCTCATAAGGACATCTATCATTTGTATCTAGTAGCCATAAATAGACTGCTCCCTTGAAGGACAACTATACCGCGCTAGCCATACTCTAGCTAGTAAAAAAAAAGACTAGGCCCATTCTGAAGCTTCCCGCATCGATCAACTTCATGAAGACCTCAAGGATATTATCTAATTATCCCACATAGACTTCCCACATCGATCATTCTATTAATAAAAAGTCACACACCCTTTTTGCCATGGACTCGCCTATCTGGGTTTTTGACCATCTTGTACAAGAGGTACGTTATCCCCCTCCACATTTCCAAACCTTCACCATATCACCCCTTTTTACCTGACTTTTTCTACCCACCATGAGACAATGTCACCAATACGATCTGTCATGATCCTGCACATTTCTTCACCTTTGGAACAATCAAACATACAAGGGTTCTTAGGGACTTGGCGCTCATCACTCCTACCCTGGGTTTGTACATTGATGGTCCTTCCTAATCTGACAGCATCATCCACCCTATTACACTTACCTGTTTTCCAAACTGTTGACCCTCTTCAACTGACATGACGATTTTGACTCACCTCTAACCACCTCTCATCAACACCTACCCCGACCTACTAATCCTAATTTCCTAACATACATTACACAAATCACCTTACCACCATGCACCTATACCTCTAACCTAGCATCCAATCCTATCTACCCTCACCTGTGATCCACACCTATCTACCCATTTTCCCATACCTTTGACCCAAACCAACCAGGCCTATACCTTTGACCTAATCACCAACCCTCACCTATCTACTCATTTACCTTGGACCCCAACCAACCAGGCCCATACCTGTGACCCAATCATTGACCTTACCTATTTACCTATTCACCCATGCACCTGACCCAACCTCAACTCCTATATGTTGGTACCCATGACCCTTACCTATTTACCTATACCCATGACCATTACCTGCCACCTCATTTGATCATACCTATGACCCTTACCCTTACCCCACGACCCTTACCTATTTCCCCATTTACCCATACCTTTGACCCAAATCACCCACACCCACACATTTGACTCAACATGTGATCTTACTTGTCTACCATTATCCATGACCCTTACCTATTTACCCATTTACCCATACCCTCAACCTAAACCAACCATACCTCTACCATTCACCCCAATCATTGACCCTACCCATCTACCCATACCCCGGACCCTCACCTATTCACCCTTACCCTTGATCCAAATTCTACCTCGCATATTTACCCTTACCTACATAACCATGAACTCAACCTACCTCAAACCTACCAACCCTTCTCCATACCTATTTTATTCCTCCCTAGCTTATGGGAGAACTACATCGGTTTGAGACCCCTTTCGTTTGGGCTATATAGGAAGCACTATGAGGTCATGGGGCCCTTGGAGGTTAGCTCGACCATCGTCATCCCCTTCTTCACCTTTTCCCATCCACAACTGATCACCTCTCAACATGGGCTACCTGTTCCAGTCACATTCTATTCTAGTTAGTTTCCATTTTATTACCAAATGATTGGAAATTAATACGCTGATAGAACATTCATTCCATCAAATTTACCACAATCATACATCACCTACGATCATACCAACATGAACCATGCTATCATACATATCACAAATCAAACCAAAACATATGCATACATCATAATTTATTTTCCATCATATCAAATACATGAGAAATTAAGTCATGCTTACACATAACCTGACTCAACCATGCCTATAACCTCACTCAACCATGCCTATGACCTGATTCAACCATGCCTATAACCTGACTCGACTTGTAGACACCAAAATTGGGTCACAATCTCCTTGGTCCCTTATCAAATAAACACCTTGAACACACTCACCTAACCATGGGCCCTTTCATCTCACTATAATATTAATTTAATTAATTAAATTAAATTAATTCATTATCCTCACAATATTTTTTATTTAAATATCCTAATTGAGATAATGCCCACATATCTACCTCACCCATACACATCATCTAGCCACCTCACCTTAAGACCCATTCTTAGTATGTTGCCATAACTAACTAATAACCTACCCAAACCCTAAAAATCAAAGCCTATATTCCCTCTAACCACACTCTCACACATTAAAAAGGAGGCTTCCATTTTAATCCGCAGGGCAAAAATGAACGAGATCCCAGAAAATCAAGGGGATCTGCCCAGTTTAGTAAACCTAGGAAATCCCACCCTAACCGATGCTAGTCACCCTAAACCATCACCAGTCAACCCAGAACCATTGTTGGTTACCATTTAACCCCCCAAAAAACCTTATTTCAAGGTCAGAATATTTCTGAGAGACACACATCTTTTGAGAACAAGAGACGAAACTAGATATGCATGCAAGTAGAACGAGCGTTTGTACATGCATTAGAGTACCCATATCCAACATCAGAAGCACCCACAGAGCCATCTACCTTCACGGGAGCATATGGAAAAGCATCAACACCACATCAAGTTTCTTACATTTGATCACCCACCATTACCAACCAGACATCAAACTCATACAAATAGTAAGTGTTTTGTTAACCAACACTTTTCCATTTATCATTTGGTAGATTCTTTTACTTCTGTTATTAGTTTCTACTCCCATTTCATTCCAACACCATCTACCTCCATGTAAACTTGACCATCCTTTTACCCACACCCTTGAACTGCCCATACCTAGATTCTAATCATTCTTGTGCATATTTGAGACCCACATGAACCTTGCCATTACCTTTCCATTTCCATCTAGCCTCAGATTTGTCACCCCACCAAGTTTTTATTGAGTTTCCTATACCATGACCATATTGATGCCGGTTACCTACAATTGTCACCGGTTAACCTAAACTGACATCGGTCATACCAAATTGACATCGGTCTCTGTGTTTTTGACTAGAAACCAAAAACAGAGCTTCCACTCTGTACCCAATACCCAAAATGGCCTAGAACCTGACACTAACCAATACCTGTATTTTGACAGAGACCTTGACCTTCAGATTCAGTCATAACTTAGCATGTTGTGAATGAATTTTCTTATTGTAGATGAATGAGATACCTAAATCATTTTAAGTACAATAGGATTTCCTTTATTGTTAGCATTAAGTTGTTTTAAATAATGGATTGACAACCATCTAGGAAGTATCACACTTCCTGGATCTAGCATACGCTAGGAAGTCCACTGCATATACTGTTTAACTTTTATTTGGTGGTCTTGTTTTCCATTTCAGGTAGTTCCTCCAAGTAAAAAGGAAGCTCTCATGATCAGCTATGGATCAAGAATTCATACGCGCGCAATAACCTACAACCAACATTTCGATAGGTATTACTCCTAGCCCTTTACCCTTATCTGTTTCATCAACATTCAGACAAATGATCTAGAATCAGGTGAAATATTTTGGCATGCCCGGTGAGACCCATTAGGGGTTCTTTGCATTCTTTCATTTGTAGGTGAAAAGTTACATGTTTGTTTCCTTTCTAAAAGGTTCTTACATTAAAATTTCTCCCTTGAAACCTTCTCTTATTCTATTGTCTAAAAGTAATCGTATTTTGGTGCTTTCAAAAAAACATTTCTTCCCTTTCATTAGTATCACATTAGTGAAAGATAACCCCTTTTCTTGTTCATCTTTTTATCGTCATCGAATTCAACATTTCAACTTGGGCTTAAAATTAACTGCATTTCATTCTTCTTTACTGCATTAGTTCACATTAATTGAGGGAAACCTATATGCTGTAATTCATGCCCAACTAATGGTTGACAAATGAATCATAGAAAAGCACTTCCTTTCTCTTTCTCTCTCCGAGTCTTACCAAACATCACAAAATTAAAAAAATATACACATTCTTAAACAAAATCTCACTTGGAAGAAGCTGTAGGTGATCACATGATCACGGTATAATGGGAACCCTGCTAATTATCTCTGTCTAAAACCCCATCAGAGGACGGCCCTCCCCCGCCATAACATAACCTTAAACCTCTCCTTGTAGATCTCCTTCTTCGTAGGAAGCCATCCCCACAAAAAATTCTATTCTAAAGTTCTTGAGTTAGTCCTTAAATAGCATAAGCTAAAAAAAATAATAGAAAAAACACTCTTAGGATCTTATTTTTCTTAGTGTTTCTGTCTGGCTTTGTTTTGAGGTGGGAGGATTCATTCTTCATTTTCTTATTTCCCCTTTACACACTCCTCATCACAGTTGGTGTATTCTAGCTTCTTCTGAGTGTGCCTAGACCATATTCTCATCATTCTCAGAATACTGGGTTTGATTCCACATCTAATTTTAACTCACAACCACATTTTCTTCATCTCTCTTTCAAGTTCACAGTAACCAGTGTCGGTCCAATGACCGTCATTGGTTATCCTCTGACCCTCATTGGTTTCACCCAACCGGCGTCGGTTTACTATTCTTTTGGTTAACCTACTCAAAAGGACACCAGATTCACCTTCTTTGTTGTTTAGAGCCTCTGTCACTCTCAACATATTCACTTTCTAGGTAAATTCCATCAACAACTTGCATACTTGGAAAATTATTGGCCTTTTACCTTGTTTTGACAAACTATCCATTCTCCATAGTGACCGACAACAGTTAACTGTGACCGGCGTCGATTTACCCTAACTGGCATCGGTTAGCCTGTGTAAATTTTTCAGCTGACATCTTAACTCCAATTCACCTACCACCACTTGTTTTTTCCTATTTTTACTGTATTTATGTGTCATTTATAGAAAGAAGTCCTTCCATGTCAGTACTTGTTCACATGGTGTTGACCCAAAGCCAAGAAAATGCCCTCATATTCCATGCCAGTCGTCAACCACTCCCACCTAGTCCTTTACCACCTTCTATTTTATCACCCATGGATCCTACCCAACCTATCACTATTGCCACAAGAGATGAGGAGTTCACACGACTCCTTGACCAAAATCTTGCCACCTTACATTTTTATTTGTCCTACTCATCCACTCAAGATGCCTTGAGTCAGTTGACATACGACATGCCCATATCTATCCCCCTAACACTTGCTCCTACTTATGCATCAGTCCCCTCTAGATCTGTGCTGCCTGCATCTGCCTTGCCCCTAGTCATTTCACAATTGGGCCCCATACCTGCTATGACTGCCATGTCTACCACATCTATTGCACCCACTACATCAACTATACCTTTGCCAACAACCCATAACGTAACCTCATCCGCACCTATTGTCTCACATATACCCATAGCTACACAACCACCCCCGATGTTGATGACCCCTATCCCTTTTGAAAACATTGTTCTTTCTATTCCAAAATCCTTAGCCCCCATTGCCACTAGGGTCACTGCAATCCTTCCACCTCCATATAAATACTATCAGCAGCCTCTCAGTTCATCTATCATTCATTATGGGTACGTACCCCCTATTTCACTTCCTCCTTATCAATCTACCTATATGGCAGCACCATATACTAGAATGCCACCTCCATCATATGCCCAACACCAACCACCTTTTGCTATAGGAGGTACCTAGCAATCAAAACCTACCAATGACCTAATCAGGTTAATGATGGAAAAGATGTAGACGTTAGAGGCATTGGTTTCTGGCTCCCGCAACACTCTCACCTACGATGAGATTTGCAATGAGCCTATCCACATGTCCATTCCTATCCGTCCATATCTTATACATTAGGAAATGCCTAAATTCAATTGTTTCAATAGCAAAGAATACTCGCAACAACATTTGTGGTATTTCAAACATGGGTGCTATCTGATCACCCATGATGATGCTTTGCTCCTAAGGAACTTTCCCATGTCTCTAACTGGACCCACGTTAGATTGGTATAGTGGGTTACCTAGACACTATATTATCATTTAATCAGGTAGCCCAAGCCTTCTTGGATCACTTCTCCATTAATTTCATTAAGAAGGTTACCATGACTGACCTCTACTCTACGTGTCAGTATGATGATGAATCTATCACAGATTTTGTTGCTCATTGGCATAGCTTGATCAATCAACTCACATTCCAACTACCAAAAACCAAACTTATAGAAGTCTTCACACAGGCTTGTGCTAGACATATCTCACCAAGTTTGTAGGTCCAAACTTTCTGAACCTTCAATGAAGCATTCACCATGGCACAAAAGCTAGAGATTTGGGCCATCAAAGAAAAGAAAATCCAACTACGCAATAATAAATCAACATTCAAATCGAATGATATCTCTTCTTCTTCGAAACCATAGAAAAATTATTCAAAATCCAAGGGAACCACTAACATAATGGTACTCAAGGCCGGCCCAACTCATCCCTCAAATTAGGCTAACCCCTCATCTAATCTCTCACCCATTCAGACTTTTCAATTCAGATGTGAACAAAAAAAATACACCTCAATTGGGTAGCCTTATTCTTCTATCTTAGAAAAGCTCATTAAAGCTAGGGCCATCACCCTTCCTCCCCTAAAACCACACACTGGTTTTGATCTTTCTCGCCCCACACCCATGTGGTACACAGAGAACGACTTCTGTAACTATCATTGAGTAAAGGGTCATAATGACAACTACATCACTTTCAAAAACATTGTCCAAGAAATGCTTGAGAAAGGTGAGTTAACCTTGGATAATCCTAACACACCTACCAATCAAAGCCTACACATCTTCAAGAAACCATTTCCTAATCATGCCCCTTCTTCTAATCAAACCAGAGAGACCTCAACTCATGATAGCCATACCCGCGAGGTCCATGCTATTTTTAGTGATGCACCAGCTACTTCCCAATTACTTTATATTCCTTCCATAGAATAAATTCTAGCCCGAAGTCCTCCAACTATGCTTGAACCTACTTCACCTATTCCTCCACCCACAGAGGAACACCCTATATCTCCTCCCTCACATGTGAAGGAGCCTCCTATTAACATCAAGACCATTTGTCCTTTGAATTCTCCACCTAGAGAGCCATCACCCATGGTACCCCTCCGACCCACAGAAGCTGCTTGTTTATCTCCTCCACCCATAGAGGAGCACCCATTATCTCCTCCACCCATAGAGAAGCACCCATTTTCTCCTCCACCTATCAAGGATCTAGTAGAAATACCTTTGCCTCTAGGTGACCATTCTCCATCAGTTACCCAAGATCCTATGGACTTACTTTCAGCTCTCTTACCCACAGAAGATGAAGTGAGAAAATTCCCCGTCCCTAAGACACATTTTACAGGTGTCCCCATTGGATCCTCATTAACCTCACCTATAGTAGTTCCGTTCTCACACTTAGCTGATTGCCTAGATTATGTGGATAGATCCTTACTTTGGGGGTGTCTTTTGCTTCCTATCTCATCAAAAATGTAGAGGTTACTTGTTGACACTTTCACTATCTACCCAAAAATATTTCGGCCAACTGAACCAAACACAACCACAACTATCAAAAATTTCCCCATCCTACCCATAAGCCACAATGCATCTACATTCAAATCTACACCTACATCATCTTCCTCGCCTAAACCTATTACTACCTTAGGGGTCATCCCAACCACTAGCCTTACTCATCCACCCATCAAATTAGATTTAGATACATCCTCCAAAGCCAACACCAAGCTTAATCCAGTGCCCAAACACAAGAACCAATCCCATAGATCTCATACCCCAACACTTCCAATTGCACCTTCATCACCTTCACCCCTTCCATCTGTCTTAGGACCTTTCCCCTCCAGCATGGTTAAGAAACCTCCACCCGTCGGTAAACCAAAAATGCAGCAACCCATTCCACCCTTACAGACCTCTACCATACCCAATCACCCGACATGACTTACGCCCACACCTGAAGCATCCTTACCACCCATTCCTCTAATACCATCAGTAACTTCTTCACTGCCCACTCCACTTCAGTATCTTTCCCTCACACGCCCTACATGACCTACACCATCTACCTTCATAGCACCTCATTTATCTGCATGGGTAACTCTCCCTCTTCCCCCATCCACTTTTCCCTCTAGATCTCATGTGCTCATATCACCTTTAAAAAATTATAACATGCTTTATCGACCCAATGATGTGCTTATACCCATTAAAGCATCTACCTCCATGACCACTGCCTCTTCACCTACACCTCCACCCACCAGTGCAGCCGCTACTTCAATCGCACCTACATCCTCCACTCTCACCGCTAACATAACCTCCATGACCGAACCATCAACCTCCCCCTCCGTTAGCTCCACCTTCGAGCCGACCTCCGACACATCGTCTATTCTAGCTACCCAGATACCAACCACTTATCCCTTAGAAGGAATTTTTCAACACCTCACTCTAGGGGAGTATCGCCTATATAGCATTAATAGATTCCTTACTCCACAAGAGTATGAAAGTCTTCACCAACACCCTCGTTGTGATCACCACATAGGAGAACATATCCTGTACTGTCTTCCCCACATTTGTACCAATCTCACCTATGGAGCACTTGATACTACCACTTACACACCTAAACCACCATCACAAACCCTGCCATTTTTTGTAGACCTCCAATCACTCACTAGTCACCGTTTCACCCACACATTCTTGCACCGATGTGCATGGAAGGGTTTTGGTTTTGGATTTTATGAGCAAGGTCACCATATCATTATTCCATGTACTACCCATAAACATAACGCCTGTAGTGGTATTGGCTTTGCTGAACCACCTACCAAGAAGGCCCACATTGAACTCATTGAGGACATCAACTCTTCTCCACCTTCTTCACCTGGTCCACCTTCTTCACCACCTTCACCAACAGAGTCAATGGATCCAAAATCCATTCCTCCTATTTTTTTTTTCATAAACACCATCTCCTTGGGGCCTCTGACTTATCAATGGGAGGGCGAGGCTCCTTCCTCTCTTCCCTTCCTGTATCCTGAAATGATC
The DNA here is from genome assembly GCA_019776745.2 of Taxus chinensis. Taxonomy (NCBI): domain Eukaryota; kingdom Viridiplantae; phylum Streptophyta; class Pinopsida; order Cupressales; family Taxaceae; genus Taxus; species Taxus chinensis. The sequence continues at coordinate 11,005,677 of CM034151.1, read as the reverse complement.
GATGACGATACACCTTCGATTAACATCATTCAATGTTAGGATGATGAATCTATAATCACCTACCTTGGTGCAGAAGACTCATATATTCATTGGTCATTACCATCTGAGACACAAACCATGTTGAATAAATTGACTATTGAGATCAAAATTCATACTCAGGATGACCCACACATTCTAAAGATCAGACAATCTTTAGATGCTGCTGAATAGGAAGCCATCACTTCTTTTCTCAAAAACCATAACCAAATTTTTTCTTGGTATTATGTAGATATGCTTGGTATTGACCCCACTATAGTGGTCCACAATATCGTGACCATTCCAGACACCAAACCCGTAAAAAAAAACTGAGAAAAATGCACCCTCGCATTGCTCTTCTGGTCAAAGAAGAACTTCAGTGCCTCCTTTCGGTTTCCTTCATCTTACCCATTAATCATCCTCATTGGATTTCTAACATTTTCCCTATCACTAAGGTGACAGGGGGACTCTGCATTTACACGGATTTCTGTGACCTCAATCTAGCTTGCCCAAAAGATGAATTTCCCCTGCTTGGTATTGACCAAAAGGTTGACCTTACTGCTGGTCACGAGATGCTATCACTCATGGATGGTTTCTCTGGTTATAACCAAATCTTGCTTTCCCCAGAGGATCAACACAAAAACACATTCATTACCCCTTGGGGGACCTGTTATCGAGCCATGCCTTTTGGCCTTAAAAACACTAGTGCCACATATCAGCGGGCTATGACTTACATCTTCTATGACATCATGCACCGTATATTGGAAGATTACGTGGATGACCTCCTTGCCAAATCCAAATACCGCTCCGAGCACCTCACCATCCTAAAAACCATCTTTGACCGCCTCATTAAATATTGCGTTTGCCTTTAACCCAAGAAGTGTGTCTTCGCGATTCTCTAAGGAAAACTCATGGGGTTTATCATATCCTTATGTGGTATAGAGGTTGAACCTACTAAATTCAAGGCCATTCTTGAAATGCCTCTACCCACTAATCTTAGGAAACTCCGTAGCCTGCAAGGCAAGTTGTAGTCTATTTGCCACTTCATTTCACAATTGTCTGATCGGTGTCAACCATTTCATCATCTTCTCAAGAAGGAAGTCTCCTTTAAATGGGATGATGACTGCCAGAAATATTTTGAGGCCTTAAAAAAATACCTTCTCCAACCATCCATGCTCATTCCACCTAAGGACGATGAACCCTTCTACCTCTACATCTCAGCTACCAATCACTCCTTGGGGGCCATGCTCACTCATCGTGATGAACAACACAGGGAACATGCAGTTTATTACATAAGCCGTACTCTTCTGGACTACAAAACCTGGTACACTCATGCCGAAAAACTTTTCTTAGCCTTATTTTGTGTTGCCACCAAACTCCGCCATTACCTACTCAACCACAAAACCTACGTTGTGACCAACACTGACCCCTTATTCTTCATGTATGCCAAATCGTACCAAAATCAACGTGCTGCATGCTGGCTTATGCTTTTTTCTGACCTTGACCTTGAATTTATCCACCAAAAGTCCATCAAGGGCCAAGCTATCGCCGACTAATTGGCCGATGCACCTATTTCTGGGGATCAACTCTCTAACTTTGACTTTCTAGATGAGTCAATTGCTACCCTTTCCCTAGACGAACCCACTTACCAAATGACACTCTTCTTCGATGGTTTTAAGTGTTAGTGTGGGGGTGGGGTTAGTGTTATTCTCGTTCCACTTGATGGTGAACCCATGCCTTTTTCTTTCAAAATTGATTTTGATTGTACAAATAATATTGCTGAATACGAAACACTCGTATTGGGTCTCTAAGCTGCCTATGCCTTAGATGTTAAATCACTCAACATCTTTGGTGATCCTCAATTGGTCATAAACTATGTCATTGGTATATACCAATGTTGTAATGAGATACTTAAAAAGTATAAACATCATGTAGACATACTTTTGACCACCTTCGACCGTTACGCCCTTCAAACTGTCCTGCGTTCAACCAACAAATTTACAGATACCATGGCCTGCTTGGCTTCTCAAATACCCGATTCAATCACCAATTCTAAAATCTTTGTCACTGTATAAAGACTCTAATCACCCTCTTATTTACCTCATGAAATTTACTCTATCAGAACCACTATCCCCAACCCGAGTGACCTCTAGTATAAACAATAGTCAGACTACCTTTCCCTCTCCATCTTGCCTCCTGACGTCACTCGTAATGGACAACGTGTTTCTTAAAAAGGTCTCTCATTACGTCATTTTGGGTTTCCTCCTCTATAAGCATGGCTTTGATGGTATTCTCTTACGGTGCCTTACGAGTTCAGAAATTCCTTATACCATTAAGGAAGTTCATGATGGCATATGTGGAGGTCACTTCAGTGGCCTTGCTGTTGTTAAGCGTATTCTTCGCCTAGGCTATTACTGGCTGACCCTCAACCATGATTTTTGTGACTACGTTAAGCGATGTGTAAAATGCCAACAACATGCCAACCTTCATCATACACCCAGTCATGCCTTACAGGTCACGCGTGACCTTTGGCCCTTATCTCAATGGGGTTTGGATCTTGTTGGAGAAATCAATCCTCATTTTTCCAAATGACATCAATGGATCATCACCGCTACCGAATACTACACAAAATGGGTTGAATCCATACCTCTCATCTCCACGAAAGCTGAGAAAATATATGATTTCATCAGTCATCACATCATCTGTCGCTTTGGTGTCCCACATCACCTCATCATTGATAATGGAAAATAATTCAAAAATAAAACCTTGTGAAAAATTTGTAACACCTTCGACATTCAGCTAAGTTTATCATCACCTTATTACCCACAGACCAATGGCCAAGCTGAATCCACCAATAAAACCTTGAACAAAATTCTTATGAAATTGGTTAACGATACTGGGAAGGACTGGCATATGCACATTCCTTTTGCCTTGTGGGCATACTGCACCAGTATTCGCACTTCCAATATTGCCACACCTTTTTCTCAGGTTTATGGTATAGAAGCAGTTCTGCCTCTCAAAGTCCAGATCCCCTCACTTCACATTTATCTCCATGACATTCTTAATGATTATGAATTTTGTCATGACCGTTTAACACAACTTGAGTTATTAGATGAATACCACCTTGATGCTCTTGTCCATCTCCAAGTTTACCAAAAACGTATCAAACGTACCTATGACAAACATGTCCATGAACGAACCTTCCAAGTTGGTGACCTTTTCCTAAAAAAAAAAACAACATGTAACCAAAGTAGAAAAAAGTAAACGGGGAAAATTTTCTCCTAATTGGCTTGGACCATACATCGTGACTCATACTTATGGATCAGGTGCTTATCATTTATCTTCACTCGATGGTAAACCCGAACCTGAGCCCCTTAACACCTTGCATCTTTGACCATTCTATTGTTGAATTTTAGTCCTACCTCACCTTCTGCCTCTTTCCATGCTCGTCCCTTGAGCACTATCCACTTCCTACGCCATCACCAATGATTAAACAAGAATCATGTGCGTACCTATCACTCTTTTATCCTCTCTTAAATATGTGTACCATGACACTACATATAACATGATTCTCATGGATACTTTTCATCTGCTTTTAGATGAGATCCCATGGTTGTTTCACCTTGCTTTCTGAACAATAATCCAATTCTTCACCTTAGTCTTGTCCATGAATTAAAATCTCTCACATGGGATCCAAATCCTTGAGTCAAACTTCCAATAAAAAGATGAATCCCTAAAAAATGACTGCTATAAATAGACTTCTCCCTCGAAGGACTTCCACTATATAAAAAGCCTATTTTAAAAATAAAAAAATGAACTAGAAGAAGAAAGAGAGAGAGAATCTGAAGCTTCCCGCATTGATCAGCTTCACGAATACCTCAAGGATTTAATTTCCTCATCCCATATAGACTTCCCGCATTGATCAGTCTATCTCAAATATCAATCAAAACAAAAAACCTTTTAGTCATGGACTTGCCCATTGTGACCTTAGATCTCTTGCTAAAAAGGCATGCTACCTAGTACCATATTAAAACTAACCACTTTTTCACCTTCTCACCATTCGCATTTTCATTTCCTAATATCTCAAGGGACCTACTAGAACCAGAACATTTGGTGATCATGTGACTACTTTTTCACCTTTAGAATAATCAATCATGCAATGTTTTTAGGGTCTTACATTCATCAGCTCATCTAAGGTATGATCCACCTGTTATTATCCTCACCAATCAGGTCACTTTCTTACCTCCTCTTATATTTTAAACCTTCTTCATTACGTATTGATTACCTTATACAGGACTTGATCCTCGACGCTTATTTTTGGGTAATTTTCTCCTCCTTCACCATAATCAACTCAAAATCACCCATACCAATCTGCCCACAATTCACCCATACCTAAAAGACCTAGACTCAATCATGCCTATAACATACCCACCCATACTCATACCTCCTCGCATTCTTCCCTAGGTTATGGGAGAAATACATTAGCCTGAGGTCCCTTTTCACCGGGACTATGTAGGTAGCACTCTGAGGGTATGGGGCCCTTGGAGGTTAGCTCAGCCACTCTCTACCCTAACCAATTCATATTTTATTTTCCTAAATCATATTCCACCCTATGTAGTTTCTTTTTATATCAATAATTGGAAATTAAACCCATCAAACAAAAAAATTCTTTCCACCTTTATCATCATCAAACATACATTTATTATGTTTACCATTTATTTACTGTTATCATTCATGTTACTATAAAACATCTTAACCATGACCCATGTCATCATTCATTGCACAAATTAATGAATTACAACCTCTACCACTTTAGAATCCACCATGCCTAAAACCTAATGCAACCATTCCTATGACCTGACTCAATCCATGCCTAGACCACAACCTGACTCAACCATGCTTATAACTTGACTCAACCATGCCTATGACCTCACTCAATCCATGCCTAGACCACAACCTGACTCAACCATGCCTATAACCATGCCTATGACCTAACTCAATGCATGCCTAGACCACAACCTAACCATACCATGCCTAAAACCTGACTCAATCCATGCCTAAACCACAACCTAACTCAATCACCCATACCTAAAGGACCTAGTCTCAATCATGCCTACACTACTTTATTTCCATCATAGATACACATCAAAATAACAAGATAACCACAACCATGTATACACATAATGACCATAATCATCATCATATCTATAAATAAAAATATCCAAACACGTGTCTCCATATACATAACTCTCAATATCTTCGGCACGCAGCCTGATATATATAATAAAATCTCTCAAAAATCTCATCTACACCGTCACCATCTTCGGCATACAGACCGGTATATGATCAAAAATATACAAAGCTCTCTTACATCCTCACTCTCTCTAACATGCAGGCTGGTATTTATCAAAAAATACTAAATTACATCAAAATAAAGGGATGTGCATTAGGCATCATCCTACCGGACATCCTCCATATTAGTCTCTCCTGTCTCCTTCTCGGCTCCTATTCAGTGGCCTGATAACATCTCAATGCCCATCATGGGTTGTGGTTGGGTCCCTTTTGGTACATCACCTAGCACTGGCCTCTGTGTACTGGTGGCCTCACCCTAATCCTATCTCGGAGCTCGATGGCCCCTTGTGCTCTCATGATGTGAGTCTGGGATATGGTCCTCTCACTTGAGGCCTACTGTGCCATGTACTCTCCATAGGATATAAAATCTATCCCAGCTGCCATCAACTGATCCTGATAATATCTGGCCTCCCCAAAGGCATCCTGTAGCCTAGATATGGGTACCGTTTATGGTGGCCCCATCTGCCTCAGCCCCTGTACCTATCTTGTGGGACCCTATCTCGCCCCTTCCTATGAATTGGGACCCCGTCCTGGTGCCTAAGGAGGTGCCATTGGCCTTGCACCCTATGCCTATACCTATGCATGTAATACCTGAATCTGCGCATGTGCAATGGCCAACTAGCCCTACAAACCTATAACCTGTGGTTGTAGGAGAGCTACATGCTCCTCATCTCCATCTCCGTCTCTACCCTGGGCCATCTGGGCATGTAGAGTGACCACCTGCGCATGCAATGCGGCCACCTTTGTCTCCGAAGTTGCTAACTTCCCCTTTACCATCCCCAACTAGGTAATCAAGGTCTCCACCTACCCCTATAGGGCATCTCTCTGCACAGTGATGGTGGCTAAATCTGGCTGCCGGCCTAGGAGGTACTACTTGTAGATGGGCTTCCCACCACTGTCTATACATGTCTGTCACTCCGGCATCATCAATCCATCGATCTACAACTTGCTCCTCCTTCCTGGTAGGTACTGTTGGCTATGTAAGTGGTAGTGATCTCTCCATATCATCTCTTTGCTACTGTGTGAAGGGTGGTGGTATATCCTGTAGTAATCCAAACTACCTTCAAGCCCTCTCTGCTGGGATCATCTCATGCTCCCCTACACAATGCCCCTCAATCCATCTGACTATTTGCAAACCATCTAACTCATCAGCCATCTATCTGTATGAGGGATAGCCCACATATGGTCTCTAAATAATGTCCACACTGGACAATCCCTCCAATAACCTCTTGTAATAGGCTACATCATGTATAACCTTGTCCACTTAACACTCTCCAATAACTGGAACCCATCGCCTGTAGCCCACTTTAACAAACCTGGGCTCAAATGCGTCAGCCTAGGGCATCCCAACTAGGAACACACACACAATGTGCTCATAAACCCAACAATATAATAGGAAAGTGTAGTACAAACTAAATCTCCGAAGCCACCCGTATGCCCATAGCTCCCTGTATAGCTGCACTAAGAATGTTAGCACCCATGAGAAGTAGGTCCTACCCATAATCATGTCATGTAGTACACCCATCAGGGATCGTGGGAATCTCCCACCCTCTGCATCTAGCAGTGTAAAACAGTAGATTGCCTCCATTAGTAATACTACTAGCCTCATCTCCTTTGGACGGGCTAGGTACATCTCACCATAACTCAGGCCGGCATTGTGGAATGTCATCTCCACTAGTCCCTCACCAAATACTATCAGCATCAACTCCTCAGATGCCTCTGAGGAGATCAAATATACCTACATCCCCAATATGGGTAATCGTAGGATCCTATACACATCCTCCAGGGTGACTATCATCTCCCCCATCGTCAGGTGGAACGTGTTGGTCACTGAATCCCATCTATCGATGAGAGTGACCATCAAACTCAGCTGTCGGACTACATGTCGATAGCATCGAACCTCGATAAGGCCCATATCTGTGACATGTCTCCACTCCTTGACTTTCGCTGCCCCAAAAAATGTCACGAGTAGGGGTGGTACCTTCTCTCGCATCTTCAACTGATCTCTCAGCTGCATCCAACAAAACAATCACTTTATTAAAACAAGACTATATCTACATTCACCCATACCCATTACCCTACCTCTTTCACTTTGTTACTTACCTTTTTATCCCATGGCTTCCCCTCCACCCCAACCCAACCCTCACCTACCTACTTACCTAGTCCACCCCTAACCCACTAACCTACCCACCCTAAACCTACCCAACCCAATATCACCTTACCTATTTGCACCACCCCGACACCTCCCCTACTTCCATTTTGACCCAGTCCCCGACCTTACCTATTTTCCCACACATCTATACATTTTTCTCTAATAGCTCCACCCTTACCTATTTTTACCTCTTACTTATGTTATAATTTTCACCAAACCCAGTTCCCTTACCCCTACTGACCTCACCCACCCAACCTTAGACACCTTTTTGGCCCCTTTTTTTTGTAATTACGACTGGTATCGGTTACCCCTAACCGACCCCAGTCCCCCTTCAACTGGCATCGGTCACCTGCTTTGTGACTAATATCGACACACTAATACTGAGGTCGGCTAACCTCCAACCAACGCCGGTCACTATCGTGTCAAAAACTGCGACGCCTAAACCCCCATTTTTCCTTCAAATCCCTTTTTTGCTCCTTTCTACCCACCCAATCCTACCCAAATTCCCCCTACACCCTTCCCCACCCCTTCTTAACACAATACCCTCCCTCCCCATTCCTATTTTAATTGATTTCCATCCCATAATTTAAAGTTCATTTCCCCCAAAAACCCGTTTTCACCCACCCGACCTCTAATTCAATCTAATAAACAAAACAAAGCATAGGATCGAATCTTACCTCATCACACTATCATCTACGTGGTGGCACCTCCAGCCACTACACTCATCATCCCTCTGATCCTGTTGGGGTGTGGAGCCTATTTTTGTTCTTCTTGAATCAGTGTTAAAGTGTTGGAGCTCGAATGGTTATGTTTGGAGACTTCAGGAGCATTATGTAGTCGTCTACTATGACGTAGCTGTGTCATTGTTGTGCTGTCACTGTTAATATGCTGTTAACTGGATGTTAACATCGTGACATTTTTTCCAGCTGTGGGAAGTTGAAAGGTCGCAACTTTTAAACTTCTAGGGTCGACTTTAGGACTTCTTAAAATGATTGTAATCCTATAAATAGAGGTGTTAGGGTATCTTGAAGATATCTTGAGTGTTCAAGAGGTGATCAAGTGTGATCAAGGTTAAGCAATTGGGTGCAAATTGTGGTTTAGATGTGGTTTAGCATCTTTGGAATTCTATTGTGAGTTCATAACTAAGAGAAGAATGTGAGAGTTTTTTTATTCTTGTTGATAATAAAATATGAGAAAATTCTTGGTGGACGTAGCCCACATTGGGTGAACCACGTTAAATCTTGTCTTGTCTTCTTTTGTGCATTATTTATTTATGTTGTTATATTTCTGCAAGTATAATTCTGCTATATAGTTTCCTACTGCTGTGGTTTGAGGAATTGTTTCCGCATATTTTTTCTCTAATTCCTAACAATTGGTATAAGAGCTTTGGTGGTTTTTTACTGAAGTTGTAAATCACAGGGAAAGTTTAGCTTGAGTGGGAGCTATGGAAGATGAGGGTAGATCGAGGGTTGAGAAGTTCAATGGGAAGAACTTTGGTTTGTGGAAGATGCAAATGGAGGATTACTTATATCAAAAGGACCTCCATGTTCTTTTGGCTAGAAAATCAAAGAAACCTACAACCATGTCAGATGAGGATTGGGAGTTGTTGGATAGAAAGGCACTCGGGGCAATTCATTTATGGTTTGCATCTTTGGTTGCTTTCAACATATCGCAGGAGAAGACCATGGAAGGTCTCATGAGTGTGTTGGGGAAGTTATATGAAAAACCCTCTGCCTCTAATAAAATATTTTTGATGAAAATTTATTTAATATGAAAATTTCTGAGAATGGTTATGTTGTTGATCATTTGAATGAATTTAATACGGTTGTGAGCATGTTAAACTCGGTAAAAATTGAATTTGATGATGAGGTCACGGCTTTGTTGATTTTGTGCTCCTTACTAGATAGCTGGGACAACTTTGTTATGGTTTTAAGTAATTCAGTCTCTAATAACTCAAAATTGAAGTTTGAGGATGTAATAGGTGTGATCCTAAGCGAGGAAATGTGAAGGAAAAGCACCAGAGGTTCTTCTACTTTTTAAAATGCTTTGACGATGGAGAGTAGAGGGAGACAAAATAATAAAGGGAAAGGTAACTATGGGAAGTTGAATGATCATGGAAGGTCAAAGTCTAAGAGTAAGCTAGAATGTTGGCACTGTGGGAAGGTTGGTCATGCTAAGAAAGATTGCTGGGCTCTTTGGGATAAGAAGAACAAGGAGAAAACTAAAGAGATAAATTTGGAAGTAGGTGATGTTTGTCAAGATGCCTTAATTCTTTCTTTATATAATATTGTTGAATCTTGGGTGTTAGATTCATGGGCTTATAACCATGCCACCCCACATATACATTACTTTACTAATTTTGTTCAAGGTGATTTTGGACATGTATATCTTGGTGATTGATGAACCATGCAACATAGTAGGGAAAGGTTGTGTTCGGATGAAAATGCAGAATGGGAACACATGGCTACTTGAGGACATTAGGCATGTGCCTAAGTTGAGGTGGAACTTGATATAGGTGGGATAGCTAGTTAGTGATAGCTGTACAGTTAGTTTTACAGTGGATTCTTGGAAGGTTACTAAGGGAGCTCTTGTGGTTGCAAGAGGTAAGAAAATTGGTACTTTGTATTTAACTAGTGGTTCTGATTATTGGAATTTAGTTGTTACAAATGGAAATGCAACTTTGTGGCACTAGAGACTCAGTCATATGAGTCATAAGGGCACGCTGATTATAAAGGACAGGTTACCTGGATTAAAGGAGTTAGATTTGGACTTCTATGAGAACTGTGTTTATGAGAAACAGAAGCGGGTGAGATTCCTCAAGGTTGGACCTACCAGGAAGGAGGGTAAGTTGGAGTTAGTGCATACAGATGTATGGGGGCCAGCTAAGGTAAACTCTATTGGTGGTTCATGTTATTACGTCACTTTCATTGATGATGCAACTAGAAAAGTTTGGGTATATTTCATTAGAAAGAAATTTGATGTGTTTGAAAATTTCAAAATATGGAAAGCCTTGGTTGAGAATGAAATAGGTCTCAAGCTGAAATTTCTCAGGTCAAATAATGGAGGGGAATATTGCAACAATGAATTTATTGATTACTATGCGGTAAATGGGATCCGTAGGAAAAGAACGGTTCCAAATACTCTACTGGAAAATGGAGTGTCAGAGAGAATCAATAGGACAATCATGGAGCGTGCTAGGCGCATGAGGTTACATGCAGGGCTGCCACTAATTTTTTGGGTAGAAGTGGTAAGCACAACTATTTATCTCATTAACAGAGGACCCTCTATGGCCTTGGATGGAGATATACGTGAAGAGGCTTGGTATGGTAAGAAAATTGATTACTCATTTCTTATTTGGATGTGAGGTATTTTTCACATTGATAAAGATGATAGGACCAAGTTAGAGGCTAAGTCTGAGAAATGCACCTTTGTTGGATATGGTGAATATGATTTTGGTTTTTGTGTTTGGAGTCTTAAAGATAAGAAAATATTTCGTTCTAGAGATATCATCTTTAATAAAACAGTCATGTATAAAGATCAGTTGCAGGAACAGAAAGAGGAATCAAAGAAAGAATACACAGTATTAGAGGACAATGTAGACAACAAGGTGTCTAAGGGGCCGGTTCAGGTACAACATGTTTTGGCACAACCAGTTCAAGTACCTACTCATCAGGAGCCCCAAACTCCTGAGGTGAGAAGGTATTCTAGGGTAAGAAGGGAACCTGAATGATTTACTCCATCTTTGAATTATTCATTTCTCACTGACAGTGGAGAGCTAGAGTGCTTTGAGGAAGCCGTGCAGGTGGATGCCAAGAAGAAGTGGGAGCAGGCCATGGATGAAGAGAATAGATCTCTTATGGAAAACCAGACTTGGGATTTTGTGGAGCTACCCAAGGGCAAGAGAGCATTGCAGAACAAGTGGGTGTATAGAATCAAAGAGGAATATGGAGGCAGGAAATGATACAAAGCCCAGTTGGTGGTCAAAGGATTTGCACAAAATAAAGGTATAGACTTTAATGAATTTTTTTCTCCAGTTGTTAAAATGAGTTCTATTAGGACTGTTCTTGGTTTAGTTGCAATAGAAGACCTACACTTAGAACAGTTGGATGTGAAGACTGCATTCCTTCATGGTGAGTTGGAGGAGGAATTGTACATGCAGTAGCCTCAGGTTTATGAGGTCAAAGAGAAGGAGAGGTTAGTGTGCAAATTGAAGAAGAGCTTGTATGGCTTGAAACAAGCTCCATGATAGTGGTACATGAAGTTTGACAGTTTTATGAACGAGCAGGGTTACTCCAGGTGTCACTCAGACCCTTGTGTGTACATCAAGAAGTTTATTGATGGTATTTATATTATTATGTGCCTGTATGTAGATGATATGCTTGTTGCAGGGAAGAACATGCAGGAAATAAAGGTACTCAAGAAACAACTAGGTGACTCCTTTGCTATGAAGGATTTGGGGGCAGCAAAACAAATTTTTGGTATGAGAATAACTCAGAACAGGAAGGAGAGGAAGCTGGTATTATCTCAAGAAGAGTACATAAAGAAGGTCTTGGAGAGGTTTAGTATGCAGGATGCTAAACCGGTTGGTACTCCTTTGGCAGGTCACTTTAAATTATCAAAGGAGTAGAGTCCCAAGACTGAGGAGGATAGAATCTAGATGTCCAGGGTACCATACTCATTAGTAGTTGGTAGCTTGATGTATGCTATGGTATGCACTAGGCCTGACATTGCCCATGCAGTGGGAATAATGAGCAGGTTTATGAGTGATCCAGGTAGAGAGCACTGACAGGCAGTAAAGTGGATCCTTCAGTATTTGAGAGGGACCATGGGAACAACATTGTGTTTCGGTGGATCAAACACTAAATTACGTGGCTATGTAGATTTAAACATGGCAGGAGATTTAAATAGTAGGAGGAGCATAACAGGTTATGTATGTACGGTTGGTGATATAGCGGTGAGTTGTATTTCACGGTTACAGAAGTTTGTGGCTTTGTCAACCACAAAGGTTGAGTATGTTGCTACCATAGAGGCAAGCAAGGAGATGATTTGGCTACAATAGTTACTTGATGAGTTGGGTCATAAGCAGGAAGTTGGGAGACTACATAGTGATAGTTAGAGCACTATTCATTTGGCGAAGAACTCCGCTTTCCACTCTAGGATGAAGCACATTCAGCTGAGATATCATTTCATCAGGGCAACTTTAGAAGAAGATAAATTGAAGCTGGAAAAGATTCATACCAGTCAGAATCTTGCGGATATGATGACCAAGGTGGTCACAAGGGATAAGTTGAAGTTTTGTTCAACTTTGATTGGCCTTCATAGTTGATAATGAAGGATTAATAACTTTTCTCAGTGAAAATAGTCTCCAAGTGGGATATTGTTGAGGTGTGGAGCCTGTTTTTGGTCTTCTCGAATCAGTGTTAAAGTGTTGGAGCTCGAATAGTTAAGTTTGGAGACTTCAGGAGCATTCTGCAGTATTTTGCTGTGATGTTGTTGTGCCATTGTTGTGTCATCACTATTAATATTTTGTTAACTGGCTGTTAACATCGTGACAGTTTTTCCAGATGTGAGAAGTTGAAAGGTCACAACTTTCAAACTTCTAGGGTCGGCTTTAGAACTTCTTAAAAGGATTATAATCCTATAAATATAGGTGTTAGGGTATCTTGAAGATATCTTGAGTGTTCAAGACGTCTTGAGTCTTAGTGATCAAGAGTGATCAAGGTTAAGGAATTGGGTGTCAATTGTGGTTTAGATGTGGTTTAACATCTTTGGAATTTTTTTGTGAGTTCATAACTAAGAGAAGATTGTGAGATTTGTTTTACTCTTGTTGATAATAAAATCTGAGAAAGTTCTTGGTGGATGTAGCCCACATTGGGTGAACCACATTAAATCTTGTCTTGTCTTCTTTTGTGCATTATTTATTTATGCTGTTATATTTCTGCAAGTATAATTGTGTTATATAGTTTTCTACTGTTGTGGTTTGAGGAATTGTTTCCACATATTTGTTCTCTAATTCCTAACAGATCCCTCTACTGCCTCTGCCATCACCTGGTGACATCTCACTCTCCAACCAATCAATCAACTCAAATCAATCCAACTCAGCTCGAGGATCCAACTATCACCTACCACGTGGCTTGCCAACTCAATCCTCAGTCTCAATCTGTCACTTTGCACCTTTTCTGTTCTCTCTTGTTGTTTTCCCCAATTCGATAAAAGATAAATGATTTGAAAAATATGGCAATTTTTTTCTTTTTATAACCTACCTGGCTTGACCGGTGATGGTTTTACCTAAACCAACACCACTCCTATGCCCTAGCTTACCATGGTCGGTCAAGCTTGACCGGCATCGGTTCCCTTCAATTGTCACCGGTTTACCTGCTTATTCTTTTTTCTACCCCATACCCCCAATTTTTGACCTGAATCCTTTTTTATCTTACCCACACCTCACTTGGCCACTTCACTTGACCCCCTTGACCTTATCATTTACCCCGTCACCTCATCCTCCTTCAGGGACTTGTTATTTTACCCATACATCGGCCTTATCGTGCCGTGACCTAGATACTTGAACCTGGAACTTTGCTAGTGACATTTGACCTCATGTGTTTGCTATACCTTATGGCACTGTTACCTATGTTGATGGACATACTGACCTTACCTTGCCTCCTTCCATGACTGTTTATCCTGACCCAACCCTTGGGTGTATCGGAACATACCTACACATTCTTGCACCTGACCTGCGTCGTGTTTCCTAACCATATCATATACCTTGGATACCAGAATCACTTCAACCTTGTTTGGATAAACCTATCGACCTTAGAAAATGTAGAGTTTTCCTGATCTTCAAATCGGTACCGTGCTACAGTTTATACATGTGCGTGTGTTTGACTATTACTACCTTTGACACTGACCCATTACTTATATTACCCGAGTAGACCTTTTTCATTTTTTCCTCCATTACCCACATGCCTCTTCATCACATTCACATTTTATCAAACCACTCACCAATTCTGCCTTCTGCCTCATCAGTTCCTAGTTTGAGGGGGATCACCTTCACCCACACATGGGGCAACCACATCTTATTTTTGTCAGCGTCGCTTACCAATACAAGCTACGTAACAAAATTGGGTCACACTCTCCTTGGTCCCATGTCAAATAAATACCTTGAACACATTCACCTAGCCATGGACCCTTTCATCTCACTCTAATATTAATTTATTTAATTCATTATACTCACAATATTTTTTATTTAAATATCCCAATTGAGATAATGCCCACATATCTACCTCACCCATACACATCATCTAGCCACCTCACTTTAAGACCTATTCTTATTATGTTTCCATAACTAACTAATAACCTACCCAAACCCTAAAAATCACATCCTATATTCCCTCTAACCACACTCCCACACGTTAGAAAGGAGGCTTCCATTTTAATCTGTGGGGAAAAAATGAACGAGATCCCAGAAAATCAAGGGGATCTGCCCAGTTTAATAAACCTAGGAAATCCCACCCTAACCGGTGCCAGTCACCCTAAACTACTGCCGGTCAACTCGAAACCGCTGTCAATTAATATATAATCCCCTAAACAACCTTATTTCAAGGTTGACACATTTATGAGAGACACACATCTTTTAATAACAAGAGATGAAACAAGAGGTGCATGTAAGCAGAATGAGCATTCATACACACATCAGAGCGCCCATAGCCAACATTAGAAGCACCCACAGAGCCATCTGCCTTCACAGGACCATCTGGGGAAGCGTCAAAACCACATCAAGTTTATTCCATTTGATCACCCACCATTGCCAACCAAACATCAAGATCATACAAAAAATAAGTGCTTTGTTAACCCACACTTGTCCATTTATCATTTGGTAGATTATTTTACTTCTATTATTAGTTTCCACTCCCATTTCATTCCAGCACCATTTACCTCCATACAAACTTGACCATCCTTTTACCCACACCCTTAAACTGCCCATACCTGGATTCTAATCATTCCTATGCATACTTGAGACCCACATAAACCATGCCATTGCCTTTCCATTTCCATCTAGCCTCAGATCTGTCACCCCACCAAGTTTTTATTGAGTTTCTTGTACCACGACCATACCGACGTCGGTTACCTACAAGCGTTTCTGGTTAACCTAAACCGACATCGGTCATACCAGATTGACGTCAGTCTATGTGTTTTTGACTAGAAACCAAGAATAGAGCTTCCACTCTCTACCCAATACCCAAAATGGCCCAGAACCTAACCCTAACCAATACCTGTATTCTGACAGAGACCTTGACCTTCGGATTCGGTCATAGCTTAGCCTGTTGTGAACAAATTTGCTTATTGTAGACGAATGAGATACCTAAATCATTTTAACTACAATAGGATTTCCTTTATTGTTAGCATTAAGTTGTTTTAAAATGTGGATTGATAGCCATCTAGGAAGTATCACACTTCCTGGATCTAGCATATGCTAGGAAGTACATTGTATATACTATTTAACTTTTATTTGGTGGTCTTGTTTCCATTTTAGGTAGTTCCTCCAAACAAAAAGGAATATCTCATGGTCAGCTGTAGATCAAGAAGTCATACATGTGCAACAACCTACAAACAACATTTTTATAGGTATTCCTCCTAGCCCTTTACCCTTATCTGTTTCATCAACATTCAGACAAACGATCTAGAATCAGGTGAAACACCACCATGCCTATAACCTGACTTAACCATGCCTAAAACCTAACTCAACCATGCATATGACCTGACTCCATCATGCCTACGACCTGACTCCACCATGCCTAAAACCCCTAGTTTCCATCCATATACCAATAACAATCAAATTCTACCAACACAAGTACATCATTAACAAAACATCCATCTCATCATCAAAATATGTGTATCCATACAACATAAACTGATACCAAATAATATGCATCTCTAAAAAAACTCTCATATACAGCCTCACCATATTCGGCATGCAGGCTAGTATATGATCAAAAATAACAAAACTTTCATTTACAACCTCACCATCTTCGGCACACAGGCCAATATATGCTCAAAAATAACAAAAAATATTGTATACATCCTCACTCTCTTCGGCACGCAGGCTGGTATATATAAAAAATAAACAACTCAAAAAAATTGGAATTACACATAGCTATCAGGTATCCCCCCACTGGATATCCTCCATATCTATCTCACCTATCTCCTCCTCCTCAATTCTTGTGTGGCGTCTTGCTAACATCTCACCGCCCACCATGGTCCCTAGCCCGATCTTTGCTGGTACCCCACCTAGAGCTGGCCTCTATGAATTAGTGGCCTCACCCTTACCCTATCTTGGGGCTCGATGGCCCCCTGTTCTATCCACACTATGGGTGCATGACCTTGTCCTCTCACTCAAGGCCTGCTGCGCTCTATACTCTCCATAGGATAGGAAATCTATCCCTGCAACCATCAACTGATCCTGATAATACCTTGCCTTGCCTAGGGCATCTCTCAACCTGGCTATAGGTAATGGTTGTGGTGGTTTCATCGGTCTCTAACCCTACACCTGTCCTATGGGACCCTGTCCTGCCCTTGCCTGTAAAGTGGGACCCTGCCCCTGTGCATGTGAAATATTGACTAAGTACAAAACGCCGCATGGGCAAACAAGGCATAAGTTGAAGGGTGGACGTGTAAAAAGAAGGCACACAGGGAAAGGTTCTAGGGGGGTTTTAGAAGGACTATGTTACGCGCCGGTAGAACAAGGTCTCGGGACTTAGACGTATTTGACATTTTAGGTAGAACACGAGAAAAGTGTGACCCGATGTAGACACCTATAATTACACCCAAGCAATTTAAATACTTAAATTGCGCTAATTATCCCCTTTCTCGCAAATCAACGACATATCGTCAAAAGCACTCATTTTCCCTCATATCATCATTAATTAATTACACTAAACTAATTAATTAAGTTTCCTATCCAACAAGTACCCTAATTAACAACCTTTCGTTAATAAATCACCCCTTCTATCTAGACTAATTAATTATTATTAATTAATTAACTTTCTCTTCCATTTAACCAATAAATCAATATTTAATTGATTTAATCCCCTTTTAATAGCCTAAATCGTACTAATATTCCTCTAATTATCTTCTATAAGCTTACATCTACCTATTAGTTAATCACCTTTGATTAATTAAAACACCCACTAACTCCCATGACTTGCTAAACATGTATTAAACTCTTATAAAGTAAGGTTACCTTTAATAAAACAACCTTATCCATTTCTAATCATGTTTTACCTGTAACATCCCCATTTAAGAACATTAGAACAAGTAATTTTTTTTTTGATAAATGCTTCCTAGTTCTAAATACATAATTTAGTACTCACAAATCAAAACCACCATTCTTATAACAGATAACCATATGCAGCTGTAATGACTCGGAGTACTTCCGATCTATTCATTCCATGACTCGGTAATCCGCCGATCTATTCATGAGTATCAAAGAGTTGGCATTTTTATTTTAACACATCACTCTTGCGGTTCTCTTCCCTAATCCGGGATTCAGAATGCTCTATCCAAGGAACCTATCTGAATAATTGTTACCATTATTCATTGGCATCTCGTCCCTTAGATTAGGTGACATAGGACAACACAATCAGCAGCTTGCGATACTTTGGCCAAAGATTTGAAACATACTGCTTATGTCTCGTATTCCTTGACGACATACTCATCATTTTGGAATACATCCTTCACCCCATTCCTGTGTTATGTAGAATGTCTTATACTAACTTCTGTCAGTCTCTCCTGCCCCAAGTTATTCACTCAGGAACGGATTAGTAATATGACAATGTTATAGGGATGCTCCCGAGGGCTAGGGATACGCTGACATACTGGGTCAACCCTAGTTAACCCAGTGTGTCAAGATACCCCGAGTCTCCTAGGGCAGCCTTATAACATAACCACATTCCTAACCAGTCCCATAGTAAATCTTGTTTGAGTTTAAGGTGTAAATCTTAACGATCAATGTAAAGGGTGTCACCATAAGTCACCTGTATTGTTGTATCTTCGAGAAGATCCTAATCGTCTCGAAGGTACAACCCTGCAGTTGACTAGTTCCATCAACCTTCAAATCCGCCTCGAAAAGATCTACTTATATATAAGTGTTACATACGTTGAGTTAAAGTTATAATTTAAGATGCTCCTTTTAGGGTAGTCTTTTCCCAACCCCTGGGTTCCTCACCTTAGGATTACCTTTCTCAATAAAACCCATTTCGCAAAGAGAAGTAATTAAGAATTGACATCCCAATAAGAAGTTCATAGAAAAACATAAATCTAAATCAACGAAACTGGACAATAACCCTTAATCTTCACATGAGATTGCTAACCAAACCATTTTTGGTTTATATATCAAATCTCACAGCTGAAATATATCTTACTTATTAGTATTGAGATATAGTGATTAAAAATCCAATTAAACGTTATCTTGACTTAGATCAAGACTAGGAAGTAATAATTTATTCAGCTCATTTAGCTTCCTGTTGGGGTTTATTTTAACCTTAGCTTCTTGAAAGACAGTGATCTAAATTCCAATTTAGCTTTAGATAGAACATAATAGAACTACTAAAAAATCATAAGTATTTAGTCACATAACCTTGCAAGCTTACTTAGATAATCACAAAGGTCTCCAAGTTATACAATAATAACAATGCTCTTAAAATCATTCGAACCGAAGAAGATCAAACCATCAAGATACGAATGCAAACACATAAGTAACAAATACCTCATTTCATTCATTTCAAAGCTAGTCAAATACATTTTATGCATTTAGAATATTTGATACAATACTCAACAGCAAAAGAACATCTTTCTTCAAGTAGTACATTTAGAGAATCAAGTTGAAATTCATCATAAAACCAAATTAAACAATCTGAAAATCATATCAAATCTGTGTGCCTTTACCACTTACGACAATCATCTGCAAAAATTGTCAACACAGGGTCAGTTCGATGAACTGAGTATGATAAGCACTAATTCTTAAAATAAATGCAATCCACCAATTGTTTTCATTAAACAACTTGTTTAAATGAAATCATTTCTTCACATTCCAAACTTAAATCAGGCTATTCATCCTATATGTTAGAGACTAAGAACATATGAATATAGCCATTCTTACGACAACAAAATTCCTACAAGATTGTTTCTACAATTTCTCAATGACAGTTAAAACATTCAACAATCTCACAGTCTTAATTCTTTTATCATCCTAACACATTTCAATGGTATTGACAAGTATACCTATTTATACAGCAACACACATTTTATACCAGTCTCTCCATACAATACCTCAGTTTATTCTTGTTATGCCCTTACCATATAGATCACAAATGGATGTAAGAAGAAAGCACACAAGGTTTCCTAACTAGGAGAGAGAGAATTTTCCCTTCAACTTATTTATACATCAACATATAAATTATAGTCTTAGAAGAAGAAACAGAGTCCATACGAATCCTAAGTCAATAACATTCTGAACTGTACCGATTAATGCAAAAACATTTACGCATGCGACTAACCAGTCGAAATTACAAGAAGAGCTACAGTTCCATCTAATTCCAAATATAAAGGTCACCTGTAGCTACTAAATGATTCAAGAGTTCACGCAACAAGCATTAATAAATAATCCAACTCCAATAGGCTCCACAAAACTTTCCATATTATACAACAACATGAAAAATATCCAACTCCATCGCCTGTCATGGCACAGCTAGTAACTCTTTACCCTGGTCAAGCACAAGACTAGATAACACAGTAACAGAAGAGGTAACCATGTGCAAACACAGCGACATTCCCACTGAGTCGCAACACTCAGCAACATACACAGCTTCATTCAACTAAACAAATCCCTACGATTATACAGCAAGGGTGTAAATTAGAAGCCAATTTCAAGAAGAATAATCACAACACGGTCTTCACAGAAGCCGAATTCCCTATCAATAATTTTCCTCAAAGTTTCATTGAGCTAATACGAAATATAACACAACAATATTTAAGAAAGAGTCAAAACATAATGCATGCTCAGCGAAGACTCAAATTGAGAAATGAGCCAACACGCAGCATATCATGGTCTCCAACAGTGTCAATTCCAACTAGTACTTATAACCCAGGTTTCGATTGAAGTTGAATTCATACGACAACAATTCAAGAATCCTAAAAGTACTCACAACAAAACTTCTACAGAAGTTAAAACATAAATTACGTTCCAAGAACTCCATCGAAGTCAGTAACATTTAGTATTCATAACAAAACAACAGCATTCATAACCAAGCTTAGACAGAAGTTTGAAATACGAGATACATTTCAAGGACTCTCACTGAGTCAATACCAATCGTATTCACAACTGAGCTTACACAGAAGTAGAAACACTAGTTACATTTCAAGAACTTCAACAGACTTGAAGCCAATGAGTATCCACAACAAGCTTCCGTAGAAGTCAATAACAAACCACCCATTTCAAGGATCCCAACTGTATGCACTATGAAACTACTACAGAAGTTAAAAACATACTATACATTACAAGGATTCCAACAGAATTCTCAACAAAACTTCTTACCGAAGTTGAAACATTAATAACG
Organism: Taxus chinensis; assembly: GCA_019776745.2. Taxonomy (NCBI): domain Eukaryota; kingdom Viridiplantae; phylum Streptophyta; class Pinopsida; order Cupressales; family Taxaceae; genus Taxus; species Taxus chinensis. The sequence continues at coordinate 10,984,545 of CM034151.1, read as the reverse complement.
TTTCAAGGACTCGAAAGGAGTCAAACCCATGTAGTATTCTCAATTAACCTATACAAAAGTCGCAACATACTATCCATTGCAAGGGTTCCAACAGTATCAATAACATATAGTATTCACGGCTGAACTTCTACAGAAGCCAAAACATGCTATCATATCAAAAATTCCAACAACAACAATTACATATAGTACTCACGACTAAACTTCTACAGAAGTCGAAATATACTATACATTTCAAGAATTCCAACAGCAACAATAACATATAGTACTCATGACTAAACTTCTACAGAAGTCGAAATATACTATACATTACAAGAATTCCAACAGTATCATTTTCAACAAGTGAAAACAACAAGGTTTCGACTGAAGTCTGAATCAAACAAGAAAACAATACATGGACTCCCACAGAGCCAATTTCATACATTATCATTGCAAGCATTTCTTCGGAATCTACTAAAATGCAAAACACAGCAAGATAATTCAATAACACGAAACCAAATGTACACCTAGCAAGGAATCAACTGAATAGTCGAGCCAGCATGAAAACACAACAAGATAATTCATACATTGCTACCATTAAAACCAACTGAACCAAAAATCATCTGAACCGAGTTGTTATAATGAAATCATTTGAAGGAAAGCAATATTTTTAAAAGTTAGGGCCTAACATGCCTGGTAATGCCGCTTAAAAATCCAAAGAAGATCTCTGAATGAGCTCGAGCCTTCTCCTCTTCTTCCACATTAGATTCAACAACAATAATTTGTTATTTCCATGCCTTATAAACTTTCCTCGACAGAGAAAAGAGCTAGTTATTCTCATAGTTGCCATGCAACACCAAGTAGACTGGTTCGAAGAACCAGTGATCAAACAGAGAGAAAACCAGAGTGTATGGAAAACCAAACAACCAACTAGTTTTCCATTTTGCATGCCTTCCCGAGAAATCCGTGCTTGGGAACCGAGTTCATTAATTGCATTTACTCCAAAATTCCTGCTCAATCTCCATTGCCACCGACCGCCATAGTTGGCGATGGACAAATGAAAACCCAAGATCATTTCCAGATTTGGCGACTCTGCCACGTCGGTCTCATTGGCCGTTTGAAATCTCCGCCAAATCCCTTGTCCTTCATGCTTATCCCTTTCATTTAATGCCATAGAAACTACCGCCCATGGCTCGCACCCCTTCATAGGTCCCCCTTCATCCATAGTCATTAGTTAGGTTAGAAACATAGGTTAGATCTTAAGGTGATACTTAGTCTAACTTCCTTAGTGCTAGGTCACTAACCTTAGAAACATTTAGCTTATAGTTTAGGGCTAGGTTAGATTAGCATTAATCCAACCCATAGGTTATAGCTTAGGTTTAGGTTATTAACCTTAATAAATCCAGTCTAGGTCTACAAATAGAATCGTTCAGTATAAGAACCAACAGATATACATTCCCAAAATGCATTCAATCCAGCATTGATAATAAGCTAGCAATATGTATACCAGAATTTATTACTTGGCTCAAGGTCTAGACCTTCCTGATATTACGATATCGGGAACCAATTCATATAACAAGATCAGCCTGAGTTAACTCCTGAATTGCTCATTCCACACATTCAGACCTTGCAACCTTCGTAAGGTCTATAATTTTTGGTTAATCCAGAATAAACTTAAAACATCTCTTGGATCAATGCAACTGATCCAAGGCTGAGTCATAAAGATGGGTAAATCCACAATTCACCCCGAAATCAAATTAAACTCAGGTGCTAAAAATGAAAGAAATAAAAGAGTCCAAGCATATCCTGACTCAGTCAAAGATCTTCAAGAGAAAAGAAGATACAATCCATATCAAGCATGACTTCACAATCAAAGGAACACATCCTTTTTACAGAAGAAATCATATATCAACACTTGAATGCTCAGGAGGAAGTAACAATAGTTTAGAGTGTTACATTACCTTTATCCCACATTCATGAGAATGTGTTGAATCCTTTATCCTTTGAGCTATATAAAGAGCCCTCCTCCTACTTTTTTACTTACACCTAAAATTTCTAAGAGAGAAAATGCAAAGCATTTAGTAAAGAGACTAAGAGCTTGCACCTTGCCCTTTTGAGAGTTCATCATCTTGAAGAGTTAAGCCTCTTTCTTAAAGTGCTTGGGTCATATGGGAGGTGTCAAAAGGGTCTTGTAGCCCAACTTTGATTAGCCCCCATTCCTAGGTTCTTGGAACATTTAGGACAACTATTTTGATAGCCATGGAGTTTACTTAGGTCTATTCATTTATTTTTTATTAGAGAATAGAGGAGTTTAGATATTTAGCATTGTTAGTTTCAAAGTTTGTATTGATGAGTGCTAGCATCTAACCCTTGTTTAATTCTTATTATGATGGTGTTTATGCTTTGTTTTAGCTAAATTGTAGAACTATTTTAGGTGGCAGTTCTTTCTTCATTTGATTTAGCATTAAACAAAGTATACATGCACACATTTGGCACGCCCGGTGGGACTTACTCCATTTTCCTTTGCATTTAATTTCAAGTTTTTGTAGTTAAATTTTATTTTTGGTTACTAACGCTCTTTTACACATGTTGATCTAACTTGTTTTTCTTAACTTATTTTGTTGAGTTTGCATGTGTTGAGTCTTCCTTGTAGGTATAAAGGAGGTGAAGTGCTATCAAAATTTGAATTAATAGGAAAATTTTAAGATTTCTCCATGTTTTCATTTTTAGAGCTTACTTTTTCAACATTTTACATGCTAGTTTTGTCAATTTCTTGAAAAAATTTAATTATTGAGCATGTAGGTTAGTGTTTGATAGTGTTGACTCTTCTATTTACATATTAATGTGGTGGGTTGCTGTTAAAATTTAATCTTGGTGAGAAAATTTCAATATTTCATCATGTTTTCATTTTTAGAGCTTACTTTTTCAACATTTTATATGCTAGTTTTGTCAATTTCTTGAAAATTTTCAATTCTTGAGCATGTAGGTTAGTGTTTGATAGTGCCGAGTCTTCTATTTACATATTAATGTGGTGGGTTGCTATCAAAATTTAATATTGGTGAGAAAATTTCAAGATTTCATCATGTTTTCATTTTTAAAGCTTACTTTTTCATCATTCTACATGCTAGTTTTGTCAATTTATTGAAAATCTTAAATTCTTGAGCATGTATGTTAATGTTTGATAGCGTTGAGTCTTCTATTCATATATTAATGTGATGGGTTGTTGTTAAAATTGAATCTTGGCTGGAAAAATTTGCCCACTTTGCAGATTAAGGGACGTTTTTTTTGACATTTTTTGAGTGCATGTCAAGTGCATAACCATGAGCATAAAAGCATATGCGTAACCCATCTTCCGAAGGCCATAAATTTTGCTTCCAAACTCAAAATGAATCCATTTTTTTTGTGCTGGAAAGGTATTGAAGTTAAATATGAAATGAAAACATAAATTTGGGATTTATACTTATAGAATTTGTAGGTTTTTATGTTATTTTAAAACTAGTCATTTTCTAACATGTCTAATGTTTTGATAAATGTTGTATTTCCATGCTTACTAGATTTAGACCAAAGCATGTGTATGATCTTCTCTTGCACCTTTTGGTGATCTTGAGAATCAAAAACAACTTTGATGTCTATCTTGTTAACAGTGGGATTAAACTTGGAAACTTGATTATTCATTTTGCTTAAGGGAATGAACCTTTTACAAAACATTTTTCAACGGTCATTTGATTTGAAGTTTTCCATTTCTATATAGTTGGGATAAAGTTTGTGTATACTCTTCTGTTGTACCTTAGGGTGATCTTGAGAATAAAAATCAACTTTAGTCTTCATTTTATAACATTTGGTAAATTGGAAACTTCATCTTTCACTTTTGGTTTAAGGGAATGAATCTTTTACAAAGTATTTTTCAATGGTCCTTTGATTTGAATTTTTCCATTTCTATATAGTTGGGATAAAGTTTGTGTATGCTATTCTCTTACACCTTAGGGTGATCTTGAGAATCAAAAGCAACTTTAGTCTTTATTTTATAACATTTGGTAAATTGGAAACTTCATCTTTCACTTTTGGTTTAAGGGAATGAACATTTATCAAGAATTTTGTATGGTTCATTGATTGAAAAGATTTTCTTTACCTTTTAGTTGGATTATTTGTTGTGTATGCTCTTCTCTTGCATCCTTGGATGATCTTGAAAATCAAAAGCAGCTTTTAATCCTCTTTTAAATAATGTGATTTTCTTGGAGAACTACTAACACTTGAGTGCAGGACCTAAATATGCTTGTCAAAGAAAGGAGGAACCAAAACAAAATCAAAAACTACTAATATAGTTGTTATACAGGTTGCCAAAAGGTGTTCAAGAAAACCACAACTAATTAAACAAGATAAAAATAACAACATATTCGAAACACTGTATTACAGGTTTCGGAAAAGGGTACATCCCTCTCCACTCAACTGGAACATAACCTCTTTGGCATAACGCCTTAAGCTACAACAATGGGGGTGGTTCCAGGAACCCCAAAGTAGTCCACGCAAGAGGGAACTTTGTGGACGAAACGGGAAGTGCTCCGCACTACCTACTTGACTAGTGATTCCTTTGTGAGATAGAGTTACAGGTTGTCTGTTGTGGCAACCCTAGTGATAGTACACGTAGACGCACTAGTTGCCTACTATTCTTGAAGGGGGTAAAGTAAAGCCGAGATACTCCCAAACTAGTCAGTGTGAATTTTTGGGTAAATCACACTCACTCGTGGCAACTTTGTAACACCTAGGGTGAGAGAACCACCTAGGAGAATATACTTTGGCCAGGATCCCACTTTGACCATTTGAAAATAGTGTTGAGTTGTGAACCTTCTTTTTGAGAAATGTGTGACGTATTACTTTCACCTAGTTTTTTACTTGCCTTAGGGCGAGGTGAAACTCTACTGAAGTGAGGCTAGCATTTTTTGTCATTTTTCTTGATTTATTTCCTTCATATTCATTTGACACTTTGTTGATCAAAAGAGGCGTGATTACCTTTGTGTTGCCATTCGACTGTTTCTCTCACTTTTATATCTGTTTACGCCCATCCATGTTTGCGGCTGGGTTAGTTAAACGTCTAAAGTGAGCGGAAGCATTTTCATGTCATTTGGTAGCCATTGTGATCTTGATACCCACGTCAAGATTGTCATTGTAGTTAGGCGTGGTTCATCACCACGGACTTCCATAGAGGAGTTAACTTGTTTGTCTAGTATCATTTACAATTTCGATATTTACGTCTTGTTTCTTGTAAACTTGATATAAATACCTATATTATACGGTTACGTTGCACACATTTTTAACTATTCCTAGCTATACTTTGATATTTTTAGTTTGGTTCTATTATTACCTTGATTTCAAAGAGTGCTAGGTGTTACCATTTGTGTGTTATATCAATAACACCTTGATATCAATACTTCACTTTCTAGCAAAGTGGGTTAACATATCTTGGTGATATTGTTGTGTCATTCACGAATTGTAATTGGCACTTTTTGAGATATAGGTCTTAATCGAGTTTGAGCTCACTCTTCGTATATATTGATTGGGAGATCGCATTTAACTTCGTGTATTTACTTACGTCTTGTTCATTCCTTTGAACTTAGCATAAGTGGAGACATCTTGTTAATCATCTGGTGTCGCAAATTACTTTGAAACATAGTCTAGGAAGTATTTCATTTGATTAAGTTTTGGTACCGAATGCTTGTATCACAGGTGATTTATCATTATATCATATTGGTATTCTCACATTGTTGACACATTCATACTCTTAGCAATTTCATCTTGTGTTTCACTTAGGGGTAGTCATTGAATTTTGAACAAATCTACAACTTACCTTAGTTAAACTTATCATGAAAACATGGCTCCCAAAACACGTCTAGGGTTGAAGAAACAGACATATGAGGAACAACAAGCACATGCTTGGGAGATCTCTAATATACAAGGGTCAAACCCCTTCATTGGACATGACTTAGGGACACTATTTTCTACAGAAAAGGAAACCGAAGAGATGGTCGATCATAGTGGAAATGAATTAGAATCACCACACGCAAAATTTGATTTTGACCCCACTCTACTAGATGAATTTCTCCTTAGAAACAAATATAGAGTTTTGGCACGGGTCATGGAATTAGGGGCCAAATTTCCCACCGAGAATGAACCAATATTACCTAAAAATGACACTACTAAGGAAGAACGCCCCCTTATTAATATGGAAGATATTTTAACAGGCGGACATGCTTCCACTTCTTACGCAGAAAATGATAAAGTGGTAGGGCATAGAATACCCCTCATCAAAGTGCCACGAAGAAATAAGATAGAACATGAAATAGGGGAAGAGCCTCCACAATACAAAGAGGAAGAACCTTTAGAAGAAGAAGACACAAACCAAGTCACAATCCAACAACAAATTAGTAACCTAAGCCGACAACTAGCTTTGCTTACTTTTCAAGTACAGAAAGACACAAACAAGAACGTTCAAAAGTCAAGGCCTAAGTTTAGGATCCACGAACTCCATCGACAAAACCAAGGAGAATAATACACAGGGTATCATCATGTACATGTCCCCGCTTCTCCCACTAGAGAACAATTTCTCACACAAGAAGTGCAATCTATGAAAGCAATGCTTGCAAGCATACAAGAAAGCAATATAGGGAGTATTAGGAAATACCAATAGGAAGAACTATGCCCCTATCCTTTTGATAAGAAAATGACCCCTCAACCCTTTCCAAAGAAATTTGATATGCCAAAGTTTGACAAATACAAGGGAAAGGGAGACCCAAGGGATCATGTTAAATATTTCTACATGGCATGTCAAGAGGTGTCTTATAGTGATAATTACCTCATCAGAATTTTTCCTGAGAGTCTCAGAGGTCAAGCATTGGAATGGTTTACGTGCTTACCACAAGGATCAATTTTCACCTGGCCATAATTGGTAGAAAGATTCGTGTGTCATTTGTCATATAACATAGAGAGTGACATCACCATGGCAGACTTGTGCAGCACAAAACAATGCCCAAATGAGACCTTTGCCAGCTTCCTCCAATGATGGAGAGGGATAGCTAGTCACTTCCCTTGCACTTTCCTTGAGAAGCAGCTGGTCATTATTTTGGTCCCTAATCTCAACCCATATATAGCTTTCCACCTCCAAATGTATTGTGTCCACACCTTTGAGGAGGTTATCGAGAAAGGGATTCAAATAGAAAAGGCTCTCATTGCCAAAGGCACCCTCAAAACCCAATCTAAAGACAACCAAAGTGTCAAACCCACTGAAAAGCCAAAGATCTTTAACAAAAAAAAATGTGGTGGGAGACAGAATCACTGATTCAAAATGTGTTCAAATGGTCCAAACCAGTCAACCTTTTAAACTAACCAAGGGCCCAATTCAACCACCACCAAAGTGACAAACATTCACCTCCCTCAATGAACCATTGTCCTTCATACTAAAACAGTTGGATGCGGCCAACATGATGACCTATCCTACAATGCAACCGTTTGAGGACAACACTCCTAAACCTTCATGGTATAAGGAGCATGAATATTGTTAAATGCATCGTGTTAAAGGTCATAAAACAAACAAATGTTTGCAGCTTCACCACTATATTCAAGACCTCATTGACAATGGGGAGATAGAGGTGGATAACCCTGGCCACATGAAAACACCTAATGAGAAAATGGGGATTTATAAGGAACCATTCCCCAAGCATGATAAGTTGGCAAAAGACAAAGCTGGATCAGGGAGAGTCATCCCAAACCTATAAATCCACGAATTACTTATATACCAAAAGAGATAACAATCATTACGATTCGCTTATCAGATGTATTCACTCCCCCGCTGATTGTGTCAAAACCATCTAGATCAAGGGAAAGGACTGTGCTGTGGTAACAAGGCGTGCCCACCTCGTGATTCCGGAACCCTCTCTGTTGACCCCGCAAACTAATAAATATAACCTTTTAGAACAACTTGAGAGGACACCTACTAAGATCTCGATCTTAGATCTTCTCAAGATATCCAATGTGCATAAGGACATTTTGTATCAAACTCTTCAGGGGTTGGGAGTGCCTTTAGAGGTCGATCCTACATACCTTCAAGCCACGGTGGAAAATATTGCATCAAGTGAGCATCTTACTTTTAACCATAGGGAGATCCCTGCCACAAATCCTACACATAATCTTCCCTTGTACATCGAGGTAGTTGTCACCCGTAGGAAAATCAAACGGGTGCTTGTGGACAATGGATCTGGATTGAACATCTGCACGCTTAAGCTAGTCAAACAATTGGGACATAGGGAGGAAGTTATTGAGTCCCATATTATTACTATCACCGCATACGACAACGTAGAAAAAGAGAGTCAGCAGGCACCATTACGCTACCCCATGGAGGCGGGCCCCACTTACCATCAGACAAAGTTTCACGTCCTAGACTTGGAACTTCCATATAATATGCTTCTAGGCCGACCATGGATTCATGTCATGCAGTCCGTGCCATCAACATTTCATCAATGCATCAAGCTAAAGTATGAGGGACATACGGTTACAATACCAGGAGATTTAGAGCCCTTTCCTCATTGTAGAGCTCTTAATAGATTTACAGGAAAGGGTACATATTCATGTTCCTCCACAGATATAGCTGTCCCTCTTCATTTTGAGGCCATGGAATCTTGAGTAGATTCAAATTCTCTTAGTTCTTACGCTCACGGGGCGTCCACTTCCACATCTCCATTTGATTCATGGGAGATGAAAATTCTAGAATATGGCTGTGGGGAGTATAATGTATAACAAGCACTCTTGGTTTTTGACCTCTCCTTATCACCCAAGACTAGAGGTCGACCCAACTACCACTTCAAGAGACCTAGAGAGGAACACACTATTGGGTCATTCCTACCTAGAGGCTTGTTAGCTGAGGAAAAATTACTTGATCCACCAACTACTTGGGTCCTTGAGGACACTCAACCATCTTTGTTATCAAACCCCAAAATATGAAAAATCTAGTAGAATGATGTACTCCATGGGCTACAAAGGCCTAGGATGTGGGAGGAATGAAAAAGGACAGAGAGAACCAGTCCCTCTTCGACATTTCAAAATAGAAAGATATGGCATTGGGATTCACCCTTATGGAGCACACCCCAATGATCAAGATGTGACTTGTTCTGAGCATGAGGATAGCTTCGAGTACCTAGACAACAATATGGATTCCCATTGTAGCCTATATGAGGATCTGGCCTCCACGAACCTTTTCATGAACAATGCTGTCCTGACCATAGCCCCCATCAAACTGACCCTTGACCTTGTGTACCCTTCCCTTGTTGAATGGGACCAACAACGTTACGTGCCACTAGATTTATTCGAGAATGATGAGGCTATTGCAGAGTTCATGTGGCATAAGGGGATACAATTTCCCATTGGAGATCACAAGAAGGGTTTCTTTTATCGACTTAGACATCCTGTGCACCTACTTCGGTGAGGAGGCTGAACTTCATGGTCAGCAAAATTTAAAGAAAAGCGAGGGCAAGAGTTCTAAAGAAAAGCCTTGGCAAAAATCAAAGTCCAAGTCACACAGTGAAAACCTCTTTCAGGCACTGGCTGACAAACAAATAAGAAAATCAAAGGACAAACAAAGTGACCACACCAAGGATGAAAATCTCGTAGACACATCCTTGGATGAAGATCTCAACCTACCTCCCAATCCTACGCATATGGAGGATTCATCAAAATTGTTAGTTAAAGAAACCATTGATGTCAATATTAGTACCGAAGAAGATCCCAAGATAGTAAAATTGGGAGCATCACTCTCGGCCAGAGAACAAAAGACGTTCACTATGCTAATGCAAGAGTTTATTGATGTGTTCGTATGGTCTTACAAAGACATGCCCGACTTAGATCCAACTTTAGTTGTGCACAACCTAGTTTTGCACGTAGACGCTAAACCTATCAAACAAAAGCTCTGAAAGATGCACCCAAGAGTGGCCTTGTTAGTTAAATAAGAGTTGGAAAGGTTACTTGCAGTAGGATTCATCAGGCCAATTGATTATTCTAAATGGATATCGAACATTGTTCTTGTCCAGAAGAAACCTATCGGTATCTGAATCTGCACAGATTTTAGGGACATCAATAAAGCTTTCCCTAAAGATGACTTTCCATTGCCCAACATTGACATGATTGTTGACTCAACCACAGGGTACGAAATGCTATCACTCATGGATGGATTTTCAGGTTATAATCAAATTAAGATCACTGAGGAAGACCAACACAAAACAAATTTCACAACTCGTTGGGGCACCTTCTGTTATCAGGTGATGCCATTTGGCCTTAAGAATGTGGGAGCAGCTTATCAGCGGGCCATGACAGCAATCTTTCACGATATGATTCATGACATCATGGAAGACTACGTAGACAACATCCTAGGAAAGTCCAAAACAAGAGAGGATCATCCTATCATTTTGCGGCGTATCTTTGAACGCCTACGTGAATACAAAGTCATATTGAATCCAAAGAAATGTGTCTTCGGTGTGTTATCTGGGAAACTATTGGGCTTCATTGTGTTAAGACGAGGTATTGAGGTAGATCCCGCTAAAGTGTCTACCATCACTGAAATGTCTCCACCTGAGAATATCAAGCAACTGCGTTGCTTGCAAGGGAAAATTCAAGCCATTCGCCACTTTATCTCCCAGCTTGTAGATAAATGTCACTCATTCACCCATTTTCTTAAAAAGGACGTCGCTTTCCTTTGGTGACCTGAGCAACAACAAGCCTTTGCTTTGCTTAAACAATACCTAGCTAATCCACCTATCCTCATGCCTCCTACTCCAGGAGAACCACTTTTGCTCTATATTTCCGCTACGTAATATGCTATTGGTGCGCTGCTCACCCAATATGACCTTAGCCATAAAGAGAAAGTGGTGTACTATCTAAGTTGCACCCTCATCACCTATGAACTTAATAATCCTCAGATTGAAAAGGCTTGCTTGGCCGTTGTTTTTACATTTCAGAAACTTTGCCATTACCTGCTAAATACTAAGACCAAGCTCATATCCAAGGTCAACCCACTCAAGTATTTGTTGTCCAAACCCACCCTCACAGGTAGAATGGCTAATTGGATCATTCTACTCAGTGAGTTTGATATATAATTTGTCCATAAAAAATTAGTTAAAGGTCAAGTACTTGCCGACTAGCTAGCGGAAGCACCTTTGCAAAGCACAAAACCTTTGAGTCTGGATCTTCCAGCAAAGCACAAAACCTTTGAGTCTGGATCTGCCAGATGCATCTTTGCTCTACATTGAAGAATTTATTGTATGGTAGATACATTTTGATGGATCTTTTATGTTTCATGGTTCAGGTGCAGGAGTGGTCCTTATTACTCCTTTGGGTGATCCTATACCGCAGGCTTTCCGCCTGGCCTTCCCTTGCATGAACAACATTGCGGAATATGAAGCACTCATTGTAGGGATGAAGCTAGCCATCAAGTGGAATATTTAACATGTTAAGGTTATAGGTGATTCACAGCTAATCATCAAATAGGTTAATGATGAGTATAAAGTTAAGGATGATAAGCTCATACCTTACAAAAAGTTAGTGGAAACTCTAAAGGATTATTTTGTGCGCGTCACCTTTGAGCAGATTCCAAGAGCATAGAACAGATCGGCGGATGCCATGGAAATGGTGGGATCTATGCTTTGTATTCCACCAGGGAACAATGATATGCCATTCTTCGTAGAAAATCTACGCCAGCCCATGTATGACATGCCAGAATCTTTCCTAGCTTGTGAGGTTATTGGTCCCCATTCCCCATGGTACGAACCCATCTTCACCTATCTTAAGAATAGTACTTTCCCTCCCAATATCTCCAATTCTGAAAAGCAAAGCCTGATTCGCCAGATATCCTATTACACCCTTTTAGGAGGTACACTTTATCATCATGGCTATGATGGGAATCTATTACATTGTCTGGATGTGACAGAGTCAATCCAAGCAATTAAAGAAGTACACGAAGGAGTATGCAGAGCACATATAAACGGAATGGTCTTGGCTAAGAAACTATTAAGAGTAGGTTACTATTGGCCCACCATGGAAACTAATTGTTGTAATTATGTTAGAAAATGTGTGCTTTGCCAAAAGTATGGAAATTTCATCCATGCTCCATCGCAACCATTGCAACCAATCACTACCCCGTGGCCATTCTCCAAGTGGGGACTTGATCTAATAGGGAAGCTTACTCCTACCTCATCTGATGGTCATACACATATCATCACAGCTACAGAATACTTTACAAAATGGGTGGAGGCTGTCCCTTTAACCTATGTCACAGGAGCATAGATTTCTAAATTCATCATGAATCACATTATTTACCGATATGGTATCCCTGCAGCCATTGTCACAGATAATGGGAAGTCATTTAAGAACAAAACTATGAAAAGTCTTTGCCAATGGTTCCAAATCAGATTGAAATGGTCCACGCCATATTACCCTCAGGGTAATAGACAATTTGAGGCAACAAACAAGACTTTGGTAAGGATAATGAAGAAGATGGTTAGTAAAATCAGTCGAAACTAGCACCTACAAATCCACCCAGCCCTCTAGGCCTACCGGACATCAATTCACACTCCTACAGGTGCGACGCCATATTCCCTAGTGTTTGGGATAGAATCTATCATCTCTTTAGAGATCAAACTCCCATCCCTGCGAATTTCTCTTTGGGATTATTTGGATAAGGATGAAGATTATCGAGTGGCAAGATTGGCTGAGTTAGAGCTCCTGGATGAGAGGTGCATTCGCACTCTTAATCACCTGAAGGTATATCAACACAGAATCTCCCGCAACTACAACAAGAGAATCATCGCTCGCCAGTTTGAGGTGGGTGATTTAGTTATGAAGGAGAACCAGTTCAACACCAGAGTAGAGCGAGAAAAGAAAGGGAAGTTTGAACCACACTGGTTAGGACCCTATGCCATAGTTGCCAAGTATGGCACAGGGGCATACAAGTTGTCTCACCCCAATGGTGATGAGCTCTAGAAGCCCATGAATTCCATGCATCTTAAGAGGTTTTATGCCTAAACATGGCATGAGAAAGTCATAAAAATCACAAAAAAAAATAAAAAAATACAAAAATATCAAGAAAAAAAATTTAAAAAAAATTAGAAAAAGAAAAAGAGAAAACAGGTTGTCCACTAGTGAAAACCACGCAATTGTGGCACTTTGGACAAGTCCTTGGGTGAAAACCGGTTTCCGGCACCTTGGGAGGATTCGTTGTTCACAAGCATTCTGTATTAGAAGGGTAGTTGTCTTTGTCTTGGACCTGATTCTACCTTCGAGTTTCCTTGTGCACACCATCTAGTCCAGCCTTGATCTGGCTTTGCCTTCTTCTATTCATCTGTAAGGGACATGGTATTTCGTTATTTCCCATCTTACGCTGGTGGCAACTCAACGACTTCACCTTCTTGTTCATAAGTGTGTGGCTTCTGCCCTTGTATATTCCCCACCTAACGCTGGGGGCATCCATGCTTTCTTGGTTACCTGCACATAGCTTTGGAAAACTGTTAAAAAACACAAAAACAATAGAAAATTGTTTCAGAAAACACAAAAACAATAGACCATTGTTTCGAGGAAAACACAAAAACAATAGAACATTGTTTTGAGAAAACACAAAAACAATAGAAAATTGTTTCAGATAACACAGAAATAATAGAAAATTGTTTCAAGAAAACACAAAAACAATAGAACATTGTTTTGAGAAAAACACAACAACAATAGAACATTGTTTTGAGAAAACAACAAAAACAATATATATATATATATATATATAAATCCAAAAAAAATTCCTAAAAAGTAAAACACCCTACAAAATGGTAACTTGCTTCTTACAGCTGAAACTTGTGTCTTGCACATGGTATTTTCTCCATATCCTGTTGGTTTGTCTCACATCTTCCCCGATTAATACAACTCGCGGATCACCGGATTCACAACCATTCACAACAGCTAGCTGCTTGCTTCGTCTGTACTCTAGGGGCACTTTTGGTTGCCTGGTGCTGTTTCGTTGTGCACAAACACTTTTCATAGACCCTGTGTCCATTTTCATTTCCCCTTGCATGTATCCTTTCTTGGTGCATCATTTTTAACCCTTTTCGTCAATCACGAACTTGTGGATCTCTTCAGCACTAATAACAAAACATTTGTACAACTGTCTTGACCCTTGTTGGGTTGGATATGTGTGTTCGTACTTGTTTTCCCTATTATATGAGCTTGTTTCCTTCTCGTATTGCATTGCATTATTATATGTTACATGGAGTTAGTACTTTCAGCAATGGACAATTGTTTGTAGTATGGCTTTTCATGTCATTCTACCTTTGTCGTATGCTTATATTTTTCATAAGGACCGATGATGTAGTTCCTATGGCAATATGATGACATCAAATTTGTTCCAAACAAATAAGTGGCTAGAGGTTAAGCTCTTCTCTCCTGTCATCCATATTTCTTCTACACCACTTCCCTTTCACCCCTAATTCTCCCTCTCCTCGGGGCATCCTGCCTCGTCCCCATTCTTCTGCCTACTTCTCATCTTTTTCGATCGTCGATCGGCTTCCTTCATCACCCCATCGACACTCGAGGGGGAATCTCTCCCTCCTACTAATTTTTCTTCTATCCCTTCAAAATCTCTTCTGTCTACTACCTTTGAAGTGGCATCACTTACACCACCCCAAAGAGGGGCAAATGTAGACACCTATAATTACGCCCAAGCAATTTAAATACTTAAATTGCGCTAATTATTCCCTTTCTCGCAAATCAATGACATATTGTCAAAAGCACTCATTTTCCCTCATATCATCATTAATTAATTACACTAAGCTAATTAATTAAGTTTCATATCCAACAAATACCCTAATTAACGACCTTCCGTTAATAAATCACGCCTTCTACCTAGACTAATTAATTATTATTAATTAATTAGCTTTCCCTTCCATTTAACCAATAAATCAATATTTAATTGATTTAATCCCCTTTTAATAGCCTAAATCATACTAATATTCCTCTAATGATCTTCTATAAGCTTACATCTACCTATTAGTTAATCACCTTTGATTAATTAAAACACCCCCCAACTCCCATGACTTGCTAAACATGTATTAAACTCTTCTAAAGTAAGGTTACCTTTAATAAAGCAACCTTATCCATTCCTAATCATGTTTTACCTTTATCCCACATTCATGAGAATGTGTTGAATCCTTTATCCTTTGGGCTGTATAAAGAGCCATCCACCTACCTTTTTACAAACACCTAAACTCCTTAGAGAGCAAATGCAAAGCATATAGTAAAGAGACTAAGAGCTTGCACCTTGCCCTTTTGAGAGTTCATCATCTTGAAGAGTTAAGCCTTTTTCTTAAAGTGCTTGGGTCATATGGGAGGTGTTAAAAGGGTCTTATAGCCCAACTTTGATTAGCCCCCATTCCTAGGTTTTTGGAACATAAAGGACAACTATTTTGATAGCCATGGAGCTTACTTAGGTCCATTCATTTATTTGTTGTTAGAGAATAGAGGAGTTTATAGTATTTAGCATTGTTAGTTTCAAAGTTTGTATTTATGAATGTTAGCATCTAACCCTTGTTTAATTCTTATCATGATGGTGTTTATGCTTTGTTTTAGCTAAATTGTAGAACTATTTTAGGTGGTAGTTTTTGCTTCATTTGGTTTGGCATTAAGCAAAGTATACATGCACACACCTGACTACACATGCGGAGTGGATAAGGTGTCGGCTTGGTGACAGGCTGGCCTATGAAGGAATATGCTCTGCGATGGAGGTTCTAGAAGGCCATCATGGAAAAGAGTGGAGAGCTTAGGCCTAGAGGAGCATGCACCCATGGAGGACCACATTCAGACACTTGGAACTGGATCTGAGGCCGCAGAAGGATGAGTTAGCACTTCGGGGTGCCTATAAATACAAGCACCCTTAGAAAGAAAAGGTGTGTGTGAGTGTTGATAGAGTTGGTTCAGAATATAGATTAAAAGAGAGTGGAGCTCTGTAGAAATGGCTGCAAGGATTCTGCCGGGTTGGGTAGATAAACTATAGGAGATGGATGTATTAAGGGCTTGGGGTTATAAAATTTCTCTTTGAGAGCTAAAGGATATAGATCCGGTTATGACACATGACTTCAGTCTGCCATAATGTGGTGTTTTGTAGTGAGTCTAATGAATGTAATGAGGTTACCAAGTTATCTACATATGATCCTTCTTGGTTCGGATTCATACATGATTCTTCATAGTTATTTTTCATGTAGGTTTATAAGATGAATATGAATCCCTATGTATTTTCCTTTTTGTTTTGATCTAGTTCTTTAATTCTGTTAAAGTATCTCTATCTGTAATGACTGCAATGGTCTAGAGACATTCTCAACTCTATGATGTTTGCATGTCTCATTCCCACTCGCTTTCTTTAAAGTTTGGATCATAGATAATGTTTTCCCACTCAACTCACATAAAAGAGAGACTCAGCACTAGTGCATGCCTCGGGTGAGCGTCTAGCGCCCATTGAGTGATAGGCCGATGCACACGAGATTCTATTATTCTTTGGTGGGTGTGAAAATGACTACATCTTGGTTCCATTTCTGAGACCTCTTTTCGAATTTGTAGTGGGGAATGGTATACATCATGATCTATGCAATGAGTGATGACAGTGTGTTTAACCATGGAAGGGGATTTCATGGAGGATTCCATGGTCATCGTAACCACAGTGGAAGAATTGAGTTCCCACATGAAACCTATTTTAATTGTGGATCTACAGACAACTATAAGTGTGAGTTTTCAAACTTATTGTAATTCTCATGGTGCGGTAAGAAGCACAAGTATGAAGAATGTCTAGAACTCTATGAGCACATGAATCAATAGCACTGGAAAGACAAGGGAATTGTAATGGTAAGCATTAAGAAGGATGACACACAATGGATGCCATGGGTGAATTGTGATGTAGGCTTAGAACATGTTATGGTAACAACAAGAGAAGAGGTTACACGTGTAAATGAAATGCCAAGGTAGAAGAACCTAGTTTCAAGGGAAGAAGTGGTACATGGGTAGTATCCAGACCCTATGCATTAAAAGGAGGTATATCAAGAAATCATGGACGTCATTCAAAGTTTACAAGGAGAAATCTAGTGTCTAAAAGAGCAGTCCAGGAGGGAGGAGAAAAGAAGAAAGGTCAAGGCGCCAAAGGATGACCTGGATGAGGTCAAGGAGGTATGTAAAATGCTAAGGCAATAAAATATTATTCCCTTGCTAGGATAATGGTTGAGAGAGAATGTACCATGCGTTGGAGAAGAGTGTGAGAGGTAGGTATTGCATGAAAACCTTCCCCCTTACATCCTTCACCATGATAAGGAGATCACATTAGATGCAGATGTGGATGGATGACTCCTTAGTAATATCCTCATCGACACAGGAGCAGAGGTCAATGTTCTCACCTTGGATGCATGACATTAGATGGGAATAATTGCATTACAACCATCTTCAAATGTGCTATATATGGAAAAAAATGAAGGTAATTCCCATCGGTGTCTTAAAGGATGCAACCATCACCATTCAAGGAGCTAATTTTATTGGGGACTTCAAAGTCTTGGCACTCGCCGAGGTAGACAATTTCCCAACATTACTTGGGCACCCATGGTGCTATAAGAACAATGTGGATATTTGGTTCAAGAAGGGATACATAAGCTTTGAGAACAAGGAGGAATAGTTCATCATACCCATGGATGATGGGAAATCACCACCCTCTACTAAACCCCTGGGAGAAGAGGTCCTGGATAGAATATATATGCGCACAATCATGGATCTAGAGATAATTCATCCCATAGAAGGAGTTATCTAGTTTGAGGATGCTCAGTCCCTAAGTGACACCACTTATATACCATGTAATAATTAGGCACATGGAAATTATGAGTTGATTGGATGCCATTTAAGAGGATCGGTGATAAAGGTGACAAAGGTACGTACAGTCTGGCACCTAGGGGGAAAGAAGCTACCTAAGTATTCAAGAGGAGCCTTCCCTGAGATCTAATCTCTGATGGCAGTGGGTGCGTTGCTTCTAGAGAATCAGATGGAGAGGGAAATTATCACATTACACCATTCCAAGAGGTTATCCTAATGTGTAGCTCACCACCGTGCCACTATGCCAGGCAAGACATAACTTAACATCTCTCTTCGTTCATTCTCCCCCTTCCACTGAGATTCCATCTCCATGGTAAGGAACCCACCTCTTTCCATATCTAGGATTGTGATAGGGTCTGGAGAGAAGGCACAGATGCTTTACCACTATCCCTATGGGTACAAAAACTATATTCTACATTGCAAGGTTGTGCGTGCTCATGGTAAATTCATTCTGAGACACACCACTAGACAGGGAATTGGCAAGAGTTAGCGGCTGATCTCATTTAAGCATTCAAGCATCAGAGTATAAAAACCTTGGTGTATAAGGCATTGTAGGATATAAAGCACCTTACCATTGGGGATAGTGCCATGGCAGAGGATATGCTAATAGAATTTCTAGGTGAACCTAGAATGGAGGCGCGCTTTGAGGAAGAAGAAATAGAAGAAATACAATTTGAGTGAGCATGTATGGAAAAATAAAAAGGGAAGATGGTATATGTTATTGATGGGGAAGAAGTGGAAAACTTGGATGTTGACCACTCTGTAGGGATGTGTGAGGTGTTAGACAGTGCTAATGAACGGGTGTATGCCTATCATGAACCTTTAAAGACAAATAAGGATATCATCGGCTCAGAAGAAGAACCTAAAGAGGCTATCATCGGAGACTATTGGTCGGAGAAGGAAGTCTCCAAGATCATTGTTTTATTACGCGAGTTTGAGGATTTATTCCCACGTAGGTATCATGAGTTCAAATGTGTTCACCATTCCTTGGGGGAAATGGGAATTAAGTTGAAGGAGGGTGCATGCCTAGTCTGAAAGAGACCATACTGAATGAATCCTAACCTACGCGTGAAGGTCAAGGAAGAAATAGACAAGATGATAGCATCAGGCATTATTGAATCTGTCGAAGAGTCAGAGTGGATAAGTCCAATGGTAATTAACATCAAGAAGGATGGAATGATAAGGATCTATGTTGATTACAGGGACCTAAATGTGGTATATATAATTGATCCTTTCCCAACCCCATTACTGAATAAATTTTAGATGGAGTGGCATGACGCAAGGTCTATTCTTTCACAGATGGATTCTTGGGTTATCACCAAGTAAGGATCACAAAGGATGACCAGAGGAAGATGAAAATTTCTACTGAGTGGGGAATTATTTCCTATACAGTCATGCCCTTTGGGTTGAAGAATGTGCCTGCTGTGTTCTCCCACATTTTGGTACAAGATTTCCAAGACTTCATCCATAAATTCCTTCAATTCTACTTGGATGATTGGAGAGTATATGGGTTAGTGAAGGACCCATGTGATAACTTAAGGCTTATGTTTGAAAGGTTTTGGTAGTTGAGGATATCCCTCAAAATTAAGAAATGTGTCTTTGCTACCCTGTTTGGAACATTATTGGGACACATCATATGTAAGGAGAGCCTACTAGTAGATCTTGCTAAAATTGCATTCATTGTGGGGTTAGGGGAGCCTACTACCCAAAGCACAATGCATGAATTTCTTGGGCATACAAGGTATTACAGAAAGCTCATCAAGGGATATGCCAAGATTTCCATGCCTTTATAAGAGTTTCTTAGACATAAAAGTGCCTTTTACTGGGGAGAGGTGCAATAGAAGGAATTCAACACTTCAAAGGATAGGATTTTCACCTCGCCCATCCTATGTTTCCCTTCTTGGGATAAGCCTTTCCATGTTCATGTGGATGCCTCAGGAACCGCCATTGGAGTAATACTTGTATAGCCTAGTGAAGGGATTGTTGATCATCCTTTGTGCTTTGCAAGCTAGAAATTAACACCAATAGGGTATAATTACACTAGAACTAAGCGTGAGGCATTGTCAATGATCTACGTGCTTCATAAGTTTAGATAGTATTTGCTGGCAACCCCTTTTATATTTTACACTGACCATATGGCATTGAAATACTTGGTGAACAAGCCCATTCTAGAAGGGTGCATCTTTTGGTGGGTACTATTGTTCCAAGAAATTGAGTTCAAGGTAGTTGTCAAACTAGGTAAAAGTAATTCCGAACCTTATCATTTCTCTAAGATTGATTCAAGAGAGGACCCAAAGAGCATTGAAGAGACTATGCCAGACGTGTAACTGTTTAGGTTGTGGCATGCACCCTAAAATTTGGAGGACATTGTGGTATTCCTTAAAATAGGTTTGGCGTCAGATAGAATGAAGGCCTTGGAAAGGAAGAAGTTAGCTATACACACGACACCCTACATGATAATTAGTGGAGATATGTACAAAATGGGTCATGATGAGGTTCTGCGCCATTGCGTACTAGAATATGAGTGCATTAAAATTATGGAAGAGGTGCATGGTGGGATTGTAGGAGGATACTATGTGGGAAATGCGACTGTGTGAAAGATTCTACTCGCAGGGATTTGGTGGGAGGCCATTTATCAAAATTGCATTGAGTTTTGCAAGGCCTATGACCATTGCCAACATCTTGGAAAACCTAGAAGAAGGTATGAAATTCCCTTGCAACCAATAGCCAACACAAAACCATTTGAGAAGTGGGCTATTGACTTTGTCAGAACAATCTTGCCAGTGGCGGGAAGGATTGGTTCACGGTATATCCTCACTTGCACTGATTATTTGAGAAGGTGGGTAGCGGCAGCACCTACAAAGGATTGTACAATGGCTTCAACTACTATATTTTTATGGGAAAACATAATCAACAAGTATGGATGCCTATTGAGTTTAACAAGGATAGAGGTACGCAATTCCTCAATGAAATGGTTAGGATTCTATTATCAGAATTCATGGTGGCCCATCACAAAACTACTCCCTATCACCCTCAAGTAAATGGAACTACTAAGGAATTTAACAAAATACTTAGTCACAAATTGACTAAGATCTGTGATGTTGGTAGACAGGATTGGGATGACAAAGTATCAGCCGTTCTTTGGGCATATCGGACAACCTATAAGAGGTTGAATAAGGTCACACCATTTCAATTGGTGTTTGGCACAGAGGTTGTCATACCAGTTGAATTCATGTTACCTTCTCTGTGTATAGAAAACGTAGGATGGTTGGCTGATGAACAAGTGTTGGAAGAAAGAATTAAATAGTTAATTAAATTGGATGAAAGATGATCACTCACTAGGTGGATCCAAACAACTGAAAAAGCAAAACAAAAGGCATGGCATGATCGTCACATTCAGAATAAGAAGTTTGAGGTTGGGTAGACAGTATTACTATATGATTCAAAGTTTCTGTGCCATCTTGGGAAGTTGAAAGTCCATTGGTTGGGCCCTTACATCATCTCATACATCCTTGATTCAGGCACATGGCAGTTATAAGCACTGAATGTGATGAGATTTCCAGGACACTTCAATGGGAGTAGGCTAAATCCATACTATAAATAAGTCTTCTTGGTGTTTGTAATAAGGTAGTATTGCCAGTTAGATTAGGATTTCCTTTAATGCATTTTATTTTCTTGTGTTTCCATTTCTCATTTTTGTTTTGCCTTAGATGCTGGTAATCTCATTACTTTTTGAAGGTTGTAACTGCACAGAGGACCGTACATCAGTTTAGTGTGGGGTGGAGTAAGGTGAAAGAATTTACAAAGTGTGAAGCACAAGGAAGGATTACATTGGAAATCCCAGTTGGATGGCCCTAGTAAAGGAAGTGCACGGAAGGAAAGGTGAAAAAAGATGGTTTGTGTCAGGGTAAGGATACATTATGGATCCACATATAAGAGAGGAAGAAGCACAAAAGCAACACGAGGTAGGTGAGAGAAAAAAAACATGATGGAAGTACGTTCAGTGCTGGTTACATGTGCACAAGAGTCTCCTACCAAGATGGATTGGTTGTGCGCCAGAAGGTTGGAGGATTGTCTGTGCAGGATTGGGCATGTGAGTTAAAGCACTAAAATCATGTTTTTTTAAAAAGCCACATTAAGTGTTGAATTATGGTGGTAGGTAAGGTAGCATTTAATGTTAAAAAGTGGGAAAAACTATAAATAGAAGGCTGGACACTTCATTATTTTACTTTGTGAATACAAGGAAGACATTTTGTGGACTAGGGTTTCCAGAGTTGATATGTGTGAAAAAAATTTTAGAGAAATTTAACCGTGAGTGACTAGTTTAGATCTGTAAACCAGGGGGGTAATAGTACACGAGTGTGGAGAGATTTTTGGAGAATTTTCATCTTGTGAAGGGGATATTCCAGTGAGGGTTTAACAGCTAGGGCACAGGTTGGAAAAGAGTTTGTTCACAAGTTCAAGATCTAAACTTGGAAAGGGTAGAGAAGCAAAGCAAGAGAAGTTAAAGTGTAAAGATAACCTACAAAATGGCACCCAAGAAACTAGTTGTAACACCTAAAAAGGGAAAGGGCAAGGGCAAGAGAAAACTACAAGAAACCACCACAAGTACCAATGAAGAATGATATGCAGAAATGTTGTACCCAGATGGGGTTTTGCTTGGAAAGGAGTGGGAGCCCCATTTAAGAAAAATGGCAGTAAGCAATTATAACCATCACACAGACACAATTGAAAAGGAAATGACATTCGATTTAGTGTGCCTAATAAACAAGAGGACACCAGAAGGGTTACCCATTTATAGCGATGAAGTAAAAGTGAAGTTGGAGAAGGTGGGATTATTGTAACTCTATGAGTTGCCCTACTTTGGGAAGCCTGAGTGCTTCTATGAGTGGCTGATGTCACATGTACACCAAGACCACTTTCACTTCGTAGGGTGCAAGATGCGTATAATCCCTCAGCTAATTTCAAAATTCACAGGTCTCATATGTGAAAGAGAAAGTATAGAGGATGGCCTATATGACAAATAAGCCATTAAAGAAACCGCAACCACATATACATACAAGAAGGGGTCAAGGTAATTTGATATTGTGAATATCCAAGACCCAGTTATGAGAATGGCCACACACATGGTAACCAAACTTAATGACCAAGAGAGGTGGACTCAAGTGAACAAATCATGGCTCAATGTTTGTAGAAGGATATCAGAGGGCACCATCTACAACTTGTCCATGTACATCATGGATGAGATCATCAACAGCACACAGGAGGGTGATAAGATACTTTTCGGTAATTTTCTCTTAACTATTGTGTTTTCAAAGATCGAAGTGCCAGATGTGGTAGATAAGTTCATTTGAGAGTACCCAGAGGAAGAGCCTTTTCCTACAAAGAGATTTGAAAATAATACTTGTGATAGAATGACGATCGTTCATAAGACGCGTCTTGAGAAATGATATACACACTTGTGGAATGCATTCGGGGAAGGTGGAGGATCCCAGAACAACTGCTAAAGCTCACAGAGGGAGAAACTGAATTCATAGTATACTAACACTTTTGCATTGGTAGATTTAGGTTGGTTGATGAAAGCATGAGCACATGGTGTAAAGTTCCATTTTCTTTCACCACTCAGTACTTCTAGGTGGGGGTAAATAGATTCAAGGAATCCAAGAAGCTAAAGTTTGACCTTGGAAGTATGGATCAGGACCATAGTGAGATGCGTAGGATGTTGGTCTACCCCAATAAGCACACTTACATGGAAAAGTACGTGTCACATGAAGTTCAGAAGATGAAACCCCTAAGTCTTCCTATTACAGGGAGGTCCATGGCACTTGTATACCTTTGCATAAGACCCAAGTTTGAGAAGGGTGCTTATCTTGAATATGAGATAGCTATACTTAAAGACCTAACAGGTAGAAGGAAGACCACATCTAAGAAAAGGGAGATGGAAGAGATAAATAAAAAGGAACCAAGTGTCCAAGATAATCAAGAGGTGGGAACCCCGGGAACAAGTGCTTGAACAAGTACTTACATGCGTAGGAAGAGGTCTCCAATAAAAGAAGAGGCGCCAGAACAAGAAAACCTTATCACAGAGGAGAAATCACCAAAGGAGGAAGAAGAGAAAGCAAATTATCCTATACTGGAATCCCCAGTTAGGAAGAAACAAAAGGTGATGGAGGAAGTTGATTCGGAGTAAACATAGAGCTTGGAGAAATACATGGATGAGAGGGATGACGATGAAGAAGATGAACCTGAAGGTGACCAAGAACCACTTGTTTTCAGCATGTACAATTCAGAAGAAGAGGGCATGGAGGAGCAGAACGACTATCACTTTGTGTGAAGGAAGGGAAGCCAGGAGGAGGAGAGAACCCAAGACATGGAAGGAGGTGAAGAGGTTAGCAGGAAGAGTCAGAGGACTCCAAACCTCACATAGGAGAAAATAAACAAGGTGGCAGAAAGAGAAGTAACAAAAATCATTGAAGCCTTGGTAGAACAATAGTTGGAGCACAACATTAAAATAGTGATGAAGGAAGATAATGAAGGAAGCATAGGAAAAGACCACAACAGCACGGGAGGCCCCAATCTAATAGTAATTTTTCCTAAATGCACTTGCATAGGAGGAAAGCACATGGAGATCTAGACGCTGAGAATGAGCTACATTGATGATCTAAACAAGATGTTGTGTGTGCATTTCCAAAGCACAGTATCAATAGACCAACTCTTGGCAATGAATTCGTTTGATGAAGATGGTGCACACCATCGGATGAGGAAGATGATCTCTTGGGAAATTGAGTCCCACATCGACGAGCCATAATTCGAAGCAAGCCAAGGAGAAATAATGAAAGTGCCTGAATCAAAAGGAGACAACCCCTTGGTGAGTGCTCATTAGCTTTTGGATGAACAAGTCTGCAATGCATTGAATAAAGTCTCAGTTCAACTTAAAGCTAGGTTATTTAGAAGGAATGATAGGGTAAAATTTCTAGAGGAAGAGCTAGAAAAAAGGGAAGAAGAGCTAGAAGAGAGGACCAATAATTTGAAGCAGGAGGAACTAATCAGCGCATAGCTAAAGCATGAACTAAGTGAAGAAAAGGGAAAGGTGCACAAGGTATATAAGAAGGTAGAATACATCACATATGCCATTTTTTTGAAGCATCCAAACCTGGCACCGTGCACACAAAAGTATGGATCTTCCCTTGAGTGCCTTGAAGACTTAACGTGCATCCTCACTATGGAAAGGAAAATTATGGCTTTAGAGTCCACGGTAGAAGTAGCAACGCATCTAGAGGAGGAAAAATTAAAGGTTGTAGCAATCATTTCCAAGTACAACAAGGTACTTGCTGATGTGAGAATTGCTACCTATACTACTGAGGCCTCGTATGACAGTTGTCCAGACAGAGATAAAGTGGCGAGTATTCTAGTCACCACTCATGAGGTGGAGCTCAAGGAATTCCAAGAGAAGAAAAAAGGAAATAAATAAGAGCAAGAGAGGATCCTAGCTGAGGTTGAGAAGAAGCCAAAAGCTATTAAAACCTTACGAGGTTCAATTAAAAACTAGCTGAAGGAATTGTACCCACAGATTACAAGAAGGATGGATGCCCTTGAGGACGTGGGCAAGGAATTGGAAGGAATGGTTGAAACATTGAACACTCAAGGAAATGGAATGGATTTTGAGGAGGTAAGTGCCCTAGTCGGTGACCTCATCCAGAGAGCACAAAATGAAGTTGATGCCTGGAACAAGTTGGAGGCTGAATTACAAAGATATTTTCCTATCTTGTTGCAATAATGACAACACTTCCCATTTCATTCATGTTTTCCCAATTTTTCATTCCCTTATTCTTTTTCCAAGACGTTATCTCTATTGTAATTCTTTCTTTGAAGAAATGTTCCTGAGGGTGGAGAACAGGTAAAGTGTGGGGTGATGTTGGGCCCCTGAAATATTGACTAAGTACAAAAAGGTGCATGGGCACACAAGGCGTAAGTTGAAGGGTGGGCGCGCAAAAAGAAGTCAGATAGGGTAGGGTTCTAGGAGGGTTTTAGAAGGACTATGTTATGCGCTGGAAGAACAAGGTCTCGAGACTTAGCCATATTTGGAATTTTGGGAAGAACGCAAGAAAAGCATGACCCGACTATGCATGCGGAGTGGATAAGGTGCTAGCTTGGTGACAAGCTAGCCTAGGAAGGAATATGCCCTATGATGGAGGCTTCTACGAGGCCATAATGGAAAAGAGTGGAAAGTTTAGGCCTAAAGGAGCATGTGCCCATGGAGGACCACATTCAAACACTTGCTACAGGATCTGAGCTCGCAGAAGGATGAGTTGGCACTTCAAGGTGTGTATAAATACAAGTGCCCATAGAAGGAAAAGGTGTGTGTGGGTGTTGATAGAGTTGGTTTAGAATATAGATTAAAAGAGAGTGAATCTCTATAGAAATGGCTGCAAGAATTTTTTCGGGTTGGGTAGATAAACTATAGGAGATGGATATATCAAGGGCTTGGGGTTATAAAATTTCTTTTTGAGAGCAAAAGGATATGGATCCAGTTATGATGCATGACTTTGGTCTTCCATAATTTGGTGTTTTTTAGTGAGTCTAATGAATGTAATGAGGTTTCCAAGTTATTTTCATATGATCCTTCTTGGTTCGGATTCATACATAATTATTCATAGTTATTTTTCATGTATGTTTATAACATGAATATGAATCCCTATGCATTTTAATTTCTATTGTGATTCAGTTCTTGTAAGTCTGTTAAAGTATCTTTGTCTGTAATGACTACAATGTTCTAGAGCCATTCTGAGCTCTATAATGTTTGCATGTATCATTCCCACTCACTTTCTTTAAATTTTGGATCATAGATGATGTTTTCCCACTTGACTCACATAAAAGAGAGACTCGGCACCTGCGCGTGCCTCAGGTGAGCGCTCAGCACCCGCTAGGTGATAAGTCGATGTGCATGGGATTCCCTTACTCTTTGGTGGGTGTGAAAATGAATACACCCACCCTCTGCATCTGGCAGTGCAAAATAACAGACTACCTCCATCAGCAACACTACTAGCCTCATCTCCTTCGGATGGGCCCAGTACATGTCTCCATAACTCATGTTGGCACTATGAAACCTCAACACCACTAGCCCCTTGTAAAACACTGTCAACATCAACTCCAAAAATGCCTCTGAGGAAATCGATTACACCTATGTCCCCACTACCGGTAACTGTAGGATCCAGTACACATCCTTTAGGGTGACTGTGATCCCACCCGTCAGTAGATGGAATGTGTTGGTTGTTGAATCCCATCTATCGATGACGAAGACCATCAAAATTGGCTCTCAGACTACGTACTAGTAGCATCTAACCCCAATTAGGTTGACCTCTACAACATGGTGTCAATCATTGACTGTCACGCTCCCTCCTACCTCCATTTGTAGGGGCAGTACCCTATCTTGCATCCACAACTGATCTCTCACCTACATCCAACAAACCATCAAATTATTAAACCTTGACCATACCCACAATCACCCTTGACACCCCACCTATACCTATTCACCCTACCTATTGTCCTTTGTAAATTAACCTCTTATCACATGACCTATCTACCCACCCTAACCCTAACCACATACCTTTCCTCCACCTCAATTTTGTACCCCTAAACCATACCTATTTAAACCTCTTACCCAAGAACTTTTTCTGTCAACAACATCTTCTTATACCATCACCTTTATCACCCACCCACCATATCTCATTTTTGGTCCAATTTTCTCCAAATGATGACTGACACCGGTTATCCGCGACTGACCGCGGTCTCCCACAACTAAAATTGGTCACCTCATTGGTGACCAATGCCGGTTGACTCCCACCGACGTCAGCCAACCATTGATCGATGTCATTCACTGTTGCGGCACTGAAATCCGTGATACTCTACCCTATTCCCCCAATAATTCAAAATTTTACCCTCCCAACATATCCTTCCCTACCCAAATCCCACCTACATCCACCCTTCTCCATTCCTATTTTACCCATTTTCTTCCCAAATTCAAATTTACCTTTTCCCCCAAAAATCTATTTTCACCTAGCCTGATTTCTCTACCTAAATATACCTACTAAAACAAGGAATAGGGTCGAATCTTACCTCGTCACACTTCCATCGCCATGGTGGCACGTCGGGCCACTACACTGGTGGTCCCCCTGATCCCTCTCCTACCTCTAGTGTCACCAAGTACCCTCTCAACCTCCACCCAACTGAATCAATCACACCAATCTTTAGGACCCGCCTATCGACTACCAATTCCCTACTACTAGGCTTGTCTAACCAGTTCTCCATCTTACTCAGCCACTTTCCACCTTTTCCTCTCTCCTCTGTTATTTTCTCCTATTTGGAAAATGACAAATGATTCTGAAAAAATTATAAATTTCATTTTTTAACCTCTCCCTGACTGGACCAATGTCGGTTTTAACTAGACTGACATCGGCCATATGCCCTATCCTACCATGGTTGATTCCCCTAGACTGGCATTGGTTGAACACGAATGACGTCGGTTACCCGTGTTAACCACATTTCCACCCATTGCACCTCTCTACTGGTCCAAAATATTTTTTATCCAACCCAAAGAAGACCTAGACACTCCACCTCATCCTCTTGACCTCATTATATCACCCAACCTCACCATCATTTGGGGCATCTTTTAGCCCCTCCCGTGGCCTTACATTTGCCATGCCCTCATTTACCCATACCTAATCCCCTTGGTGTAACCATCAACCTTACACACTTTCTCTACCCGGTGATGTTATTACCTCATTGTTTTAGCCTACCAACCCTACCTTGCCTCTGGTCGTGACCCTTATCCAAAAAACCCTGGACCTTTTTACCTTTTGGATGTACCTGAACCACACCTAGAAGTTCCTACATCTTATCTCATTGTGTGTTTAGACCATATCCTTTACCCTAGATACCAGACCACAACCACCCTTGTTTGAATAACCTGATTACCCTCAGACGATGTCAAGTTCGAAAGATCTTCACCCTGGTACAATGTTGCGATCTCTGCATGTGCATACGTTTGATTGGAACTACCCATTACCCATTTTTACCACCACCAGCCTTACCCACACCTACCTACCCAACCATTGATTATAAGGATATTTCAATGTCCACACTCGTTACATCTTACGATGATGGTACCTATTTTTCTCAGCCTAATGATCTTACCTTGCCTATGGCCATGACCCTTATCTAAACAAACCTGGACCTTTTGATCTTTTGGATGTACTAAAACCACACCTACGCATTCCTGCATCTTACCTCGTTGAGTTCCTGGACCGTATCCTTTACCCTTGATACCAGACCTCAACAACCCTTGTTTGGATGACCTTTGCAACCTTAGCTAACATAAATTTATTATGTTGAGAAACCTTTGTATCTCATCTAATTGCACCACGTGTGCATACATTTTAATGCTCTACCTAACCACCCTAACATACCCTCTATACTTACCATACTAAGGAACCACATCTTCTTCACACCTACCCTTGCTTTATCAAACCACTCACTAATTCCCTATTCCTCATCATCGGTGCCTAATTTGAGGGTTGAGGGGGGGATCACTCATACCCCTATTCGAGGCACCCCAAACTTACCTTCTCACCCAACATTCACATGGTGCAAAATCCAACCTTTGTTTTTGTCACGCACCTACCAATACAAACTGCCAAACAAAAGGGGCAAAATGTAGACACCAAAAACATTACACATTTCATCATTCTCCTCCAAAATGACCAAATAACCACATTATACATAGGTGATTGATTTAACCCTAATTTAATAACCTGTAACCCCTTTCACACAACATAATGACCCTCAATCACACACATAAAGATTTAATTAAAATATATTAATTGAATTGGACCCTTTACCTACTCAACAGGCTACCTCACCTTGCCACTGGACCAACCACCTCACCACTCCATTACCCCACTTGCCTCTCCACATCACCCTTCCACTACCCCAATTTCCCTTTTACCTCACTATTCCACTTCGTCACCTTACCCATACCTAACACATACCCTTCTTGAAGCCCTAATAGTGATCGCCCCACTCATAGGACCCCTCTTTGTCTTATTACCCATTCTAAGGGTGAAGGGCACATATTCTGTGCCACTCAAAATCAAGTGGGGAAGGCATATTCCCCACTTTTGAAAAAACAAACCTCCCAACATAACTGGTGTTGGTCACAGTTTGATCGATGTCGATTAGGTGGGACCGGCGCCAGTCACCTGTACATTCTCAGTTCAAGCTCATCCCAAAGGGTTGGTTGGAATTTTGGTTGGTGGGCACTTTTTTTTGTTGGCATTTTGATTGTTGACATCCTGGTTGGCAAACACAACTCAAAGTTGAGAAACCAGAAGTGGAAGCATTCACAAGGACATTTTGTGAGATCAACCACTGAAGAGTTGAAGACAAGAAGAAGCTCAAGTAGGAGCTCTCCAACCACCTCCCATCCTTCACCAACACTCATCATCTCTCTCCACCAGTTTCTCAGTGTTCTATGTGTGTTGGGCTCTAAGTAAGTAAATCACTTCATCCCTCACTAGTGTCTTTGTGCTTATTTCTCTATTTGGGTAAGTGCACCAAGTTGGGGGACAATTAAGTGGACATAAAATCCTGAATTTTACATTAAAAACAACAAAACATCAAATTTAGTCTTCCACAGACTTGAACCATGCCAAAAAGTAAAAAATATGTCATAAAAATGGTACCATTGCGTAGGGGAGATTGTTAGCTTTGTAGAAATACTGATTTTGAAGTGAATAGAATAGGATAAATATCATTTTATAATTTTTTACTAATAGTAGGTCTTTAAGACACTTTTTCCCATGAATGTTTACGTCTAGGTTTAAGACTGCAAATTTTTTTTCACTTATCAGAATGTGATAAAAATTATACCATCCCAATCATGGTGAAATTATATACATGTTAAAAAAAATTTATTTGATTTCAATATTTTTTGATGAAGTTATGGCGGGCAAACGGAAAGTGCTCTATTTTCTTTATGTTTTCATACCACTTTCACGAAAAAAATCATAAAAAATAAAATATTACTCAAAAAAATACAAAATAAAATCCATCCCAAGATAGATAGTGGCATCTAACTTCTCACCAAAGGATAAAAATATATATCAATTTTTGGTCATCCAAATCGTGGGCAAATGGACTATAATTTTATAGGCATTTTTAAACAAAAATACCAAGTCATTGAATTTTGAGTGTTTAATATAGCTAATCTTGTCTATTTTTTTAAAAATTAGTATTTTAGAAACTAGATTTCGGATGCTACAATTAATATTAATATAATTTTTTCTAATTTTGAGTGTATGTATTGCTAATAATCCCTACAAGTTGATATTATGTTGTTATTTGCAATATGATGTCCACGGATGACCCTATATTTGTCCATCAACTTCCTGCACTTACCCAAATATATTTTAAATCTCTCTAGGAAGCCAACTTGGTCCATTGGTGGGACCCTTTGGTAAAATCTACATTAGAAGGGTTTCTTGGGGAATCCTAATTAGCAACTCAGTGAGCTCCTCTACATTGTAACCTGTGAGCTCATCTTACCTTCTTCCATACCTCTAGGTCACGATCAATTTATCTGTGAGCCATTAATTCTTATCGGCCACTACTAGCACTAGATTTTTCCCAACAAACCATGGAAACGGCTTGGTCTACCTTGTGGTTTCTCCCGCCAAGCATACAAAAAATGCTCACTTAGATGAGCTCTATGTGTCTACTGTTGATTTTAAACTTAGGTGCATCACTTCCATGTTTTTCATTGAATGGCACTTTGTACTTCCAACTATCTGTTTTCAAATCAGAGTAGAGCCTACATCAAGCTCTCTCTAACCACTCATGTTAACCTCCTCAAATGGATCAGCCAATGAATTGGCACTAGTACCCCTAATGTTGGTCACTAACACTACCTCCCGCATCAATAATACCAAACACCTCATCGATCCACCTATGTCTACTGATACAGTTGAGGCTGAGTGACTTGGTCTTCGAGTTTTGATCCAATGCGTCAAGTTCAACCACTCTATTGGACTTACAGACCACCTGAAGTGCCTGTAACCTAACTCGAAGACCTTTACCAAGCATCGATTTTAGTACTTGACTGGACCTCTACACCTGCAAGTAATCTGAGGTACCCAAAAATTTGAATTTTAGGTTTCAGAATTTGCTCCCCATTCAGACATGCTTCATCTTGATTTTATCATCAATTCACCATAAAATAGTCTTGAAACTCACTAAATCCAAACTCTGAATTTCATTATTAAGATATCAGAACCTTCTCCTCACATTTCATCAACTACCCAAGGATTTTACGAACTGCCTATGATATCCGTTTAAGCTCTCTAAATGGGGTCTACTTTTCGATTACAGGGTAGCTCCTTCCCATGAAATCAGAAAGGAGTTCACCCTGAACGACCAAAATTGGAAGTCTACACGTGCGCATTCATCATTCTACCCAGCTTCAAATCATAGCTCATTCATCCTATACCCTTCAACCTTCTTTGTATGAGTCTTGCCTCTATGAGCATAAAAAGGATCGAAACTCATCGATCTTCCTTCGAAATTCGAGAAAAGCTATTCTACTGTGTCGACCCTACAATCATTTTCCTTATCCTAGTGATCCTTTAACAACTAAGCTCGAGCCTTCTGATCTCCAACATCATCTCCCACTCCCGAGTTTAGATACCTTTGGTCGATGTACAAAATGTCCCCACCATGTCCATTACCACAGTAAGAGAAGTCATTAAGCACCGAGCCAACCTTCACATTCCATATCTTTTGATCAAACAATCCATGTATTGGAAGCCACTTTCCCCATGTACCAAGGTTTATCAAGCCCCTAGTATGACCATAGGACTCTTAGGAGGAAAAACACTCCACTATCACAGAGGTCACTCATGCATGACAAGGATCTGAAACAATCTTCCAAGATTATCACAGTGACCACGAGCCAATGCATTCCCTAAGAGCTCATGACTTTGGTTAAGTTTGATGTTCACCTAGTCAAGCTTCAGTCCTATGAGCTGCAGTGATGTTTACCTACAGCCATAAGCCCAACCTGATGGTGATTTAAGGAGTACTCAGCTTGTGATCTCCTAAGAAGAAATTAGCTATCTTTACTATCGAGTGCAAGTTCTAATAATGCCAAGGTATATTTCTCACATTGAGCTTTCCCTTTCTTTAATGACAAGCTTGATGTAACTCTGGCATGTCTCGCCAACAATCCAAGCTTCATGGTAAACTTTAAGGCTCGAACAATGCACTATCCATAAAGATGTCTCACCTGCATACATCCATTTAGCTAAGGATTGATCTATGTATAGAAGGATCAAGTGATAACCGTATGCATTCATGTAAAATCTCCTAAAGGATGCTCGGTAAACTAGTTATCATCCCATGACATATTCGAGCCCATTTGTATTTTTCTCAACTTTTCATCAACCCATTTTAAAAAATTATTTTTTTCAAGAGCCTAGTAGGTGAAGGATGTATAATAAGACACTGCTAAAAAAAGTTGAGGAAACAATTGGAACCTATATTCCCATACACAATCTTGACATAAATGTAGTAACTGTTAGCCCCGTGTACACTTCTTAGGCTGACAAGACAGAGCTCCTCATGGACCTAGAAGACAGAAGAAGTGTTTCCTAATGATATAGTCACATCTTCCTATGAACATTAGAAAGTCTCCCTAAAGACAGAATTTTTTCCTGTCGGCCCTAGAATTTAGATTAGACGGAAGAATTTTTCGAAAGCACAGGGTTCACGGTGTACCCCCATAAAATCAATTTTTTTAAATCCAACAGGGAATAACAAGGTAAACAATCAAAAATACAAATAAGGAAGATTAGCATCCTCAGTTGACATAGGATATGGAGGTTACAGAAACTTTGACCTTGCACTTATCTTAGGGAGAATATTTTGATCCACCAGCATCAAGATGTTAAGTTTTTTATAGGAACATAAGGTCTATCCTAGTATTTTTTTTTTAGAAGAGGATGAGTGGATTTGATCACTGTAGACAAGATAATGTAAAAGTGACTATACTTGTAATAAGGAAGTATTAGGATAATGTAGCATAGTTGAAATTAGTCAGCCACCTAAATATAATACCGAAAAGCTATTTTAAGGTCAAGTGTGGTGGGGTAAAAATGGTTTCCAACGAAGATGGAGAGAGTCTAGTGACAAAGAAAAAGGGGAATCCTTTCCTAAGTTTGGAAGAAATGTTGCAGTGTAATCTAGGAGCCAAGAAATTGGTGATAGAAAGTGAGGAAAGTAAGAAAAAGAAAAATCTAGTTCCAAGTGAATGAGTGAAGTTAAGATATTGAAGATCATGACCCAAGGAAAACTCACCAAGAGCACAAGGAGGCACATGAGGGATGATATTACAGGTAATTTGGTGTTTACTTAACATATTATGTTGATTTTTCATCAAATATACATTGAACACTCTGTTCTAGCTGAGACTTCCAAAAATGACAGTCAAGAAAACGTGGATTCCATACTCCTGTAAATACATGGATAGTTGGGAATAGGTAAGGGAAGAAACATAAAAAAAAATTTGCCTTGAAATCTTTCATAGAGCCCTATAGCTCCAAATAATGGCTCTCGGGCCCTAACTAGGGAAAGAGATATCTAATTTTATAACCATAAGAAATTTATAAAATTTGGTGAGAATCTTTGTCTAGGTTAATTCTAAGAGTGTGTGAATTTTGATGTTCCAACTCAGACATGTGTAGAAGTAATTTGAAGAGTGCAGGTTGACTGTGACTGTGCACAGAACAAGGAGAAAATAAGTTGCATGGATGGTCAAAACTTGGAATAAATCCCTCAAACTTTATAGACACCATGTTGTTGACATTCTTGAAGTAGATATATCAAATTTCAGGTGAGTTCATAGCCATAAGTTTCTACTATTAGAGCTTAGGTTCAAATAAGCCTAAATTGCTTAGAAATAGTGGTCTAGAGGCACAATTTCATACCAAGGAAAAAATAATGCAACTTACGTATACTAAATAACTCCTTAAAGTATGTATAGGCTCCTAGTTGGATTGTATGTTTGAATCATGAAGGACTGTGATACTTGAGCCTTTGGATGTGAAGAGGGTTAGTAGTTAAAAAGACCTAGAAGAGAACTATATTGAAATGCAAACTGTATAGAGGAAGGAAAAGTCCTAAACACATTGACATAGGATCTATAAGGTGTTCTAAGAGTTTTTATGTTGATTCAGTACCTAGGACAAGTTTTGATGATGTTTACCATTGAGATCCTATCTTAGCAACACAAGGGAAATAAGGAAAATATTGTATAAAACTTGGATAAGAGAATTTGTTTTTAAGAATTGATGGACATGGAGAATAGAGGGGACAATTAGGGAAAAAATGTATTATCAAAGAGCAGGGGAGCTATGATCATCAGATAAGGTATATTTGTTTCATGTTTGTTTGAAAATAAATACAAGTACTAACACAAGGAAAGTGTAAAGGGAGAAATATACCTAAGGTTGTTTTGAGAAGTATGATTAGTGTTATGAAGTGGGTGACATGCTGTCCAAGCAGGGATGATGGGTAGAATCATCTATGATAGTGCTCATGTCTCAGAAAAGGATCTTGAAGGCTCACACGGCAAGTCGATTTTAACGTAAATAATTTTAGTAAGGTGTATATTTGTAGAAAGGAATCAATAGTACACTTGTCTTAGCAACTTCCACATTTGCAAAGGCCATCTTGAGAAATATTTGCAAGGAGTGTTCAAAAATGTATTGTATTTTGCGATCAATTCACTTTCCATAGTGGGTAACATTTTTGACGAAGCACATCGAACCCTCCATAAAGAGGATTCATTTCCAAACTCTTGGTTTTGTTTATTATCAGAGGATTTTTGTCACATGATGAGGAAGGTTTAATATTATCATGGATGTCAATGAGAGATTTAAGAATTTTATATTCTCTTTCCACTAACATCAATGTTAATACTATTGTTGAAAAGGATGAGAGTAGTAATTATACAACCATTTTGGTGGTTGTTGCCGCAATGCCAAAAATAAATTTGTAACTATGATGTTACAAACATAGATATTAATACAAATGATTGTCATATTTAATGAAATGTTTTTTGAGTATTAAATTTTTCCCAACCTATAAAATTTTCCTTTTAATGGCTTTGTAACAAAAATCGAAAATACTTCAAAATATTAAAAACATGTTATATTAAAAATACATTTCAACACAAAATCAATAACTTTAAATATTATTAATAAACAATAGCTCACATACATTGGAATGTAGGGGAAAATAATTTGACATCAACTCTTAATACTTACCCTTAGGACTAAAAAATACAAAACAAAAGATAACGCTAATAACATATTTTCTAACTTTTAAACCATGTATTTTTTTAATACAAAAAATTTAGGTGGGTTGACATCACATTGGATGAGCTCAATGACACACTATCTAATTTACACAACACGACCTTATTTCCAATGCCACAACATTTTTTTGACTTGAAGAAACTTTTGAGTGGAGCCATTACTAACCAATGCATGTATCTCAAAAAATTTCACCTCTGCAAATGCCATCTCAAGCAAGAATCACAAGGAAAACTCAAAAGGGTATTTCATTTAGCACAAGCAATTCACTTTATATGGAAAGTAACATTTGTGAAAAAGCACATTAAGGCCTCCATAAAGTGGATTCAATTCCCAACCACTAGTGTTGTTTGTTGTTAGAGGATTTTATGTCACCTTATGAGGAAGGTTTCTTGTCTTGTATGTTGATGGAAGATTGTTTAATTTACATGCTTCTACCACTAACATCAAGGTTAATTTTATTATTGCAAAGGATGAGAGTGGTGTTGCATTGTTTTTCCAACCTACAATTAGTAATACGAGCGCACAAGACCGAAGTACCACAATATGACATACAACACACTATACCCTCTAAAAATAACAAAATTAGGCATATTTAAACTGAAGTACATTTTCCATTCATCAACTTAACCATTAAATACCAGTCATCATGTAAAGGATTACATGGATTTTCTTATTGATTAGGGATCAACGTGCATGCCTAAAGGATTTTATCTTCCTTTAGTATACATAAATTTATCCACATTTACCTTATATACTTATGTAACATCTAGATCCTTGTCTAGTGCTATAATATTCAATCAATAAATTTCTGTGGCATCCCCCACTTCCCACGTATCCCATAGTTAGTTTTGGTCACCTCCTACAGACACATGGTTCTCTACGCAGCTTCTCCCACCACCATGTTGAGTCTCTTATGTCACTTGTCTTCAAGGATGTCTATGTCTTTTATGCACCATCTATCGAATGCTCATCCTTGTGTCATGTGTACCAAGTGTTAGTGCTCTTTTTTACATTACACATGTTATGGTTATGGTTGCTTCTTATACTCTTTGTGAATGTTTGTTGTTAGCCCTCTATTTATTCCATGAATTTGCATTATTCAAAAGGACCAAAAGGATTCTAAATATTTTCCTTACACTTCACAAAAATATACACTTAGCCAAACATAAGTTCAACATTTCCCCACAATAATCATGTTTATTTTCCTCGAGTAAACCTTTTATTGTTTCTACAACAAAAATTTCAGGTGCCTCCTTGCATAATTGATACTCAATTTTTTTTGTCTAGTTAACACAGTCTGTATAGTTTTCTTATACCATCCACCCGCACACATAAACTCTTCATTACATTGTGTTATCCCGTAAAATTGTTGGGGGAAATTTTACAGATAACCCTACCAAAAATTTTGTTCCGGCCCCTTGTCAGGGACCCCTTGCTTTCGGAACGTTGCAAATCCCTTCTTGGGAAATCTAGTTTTCCGAACTTAGCCTTTTTTGATCTTTTTTGGTCGGGCGCACATTCCTTGCGTGTAACATCAAGTTTTCTTGCGCCCCCTTTAAATCCTTTGGTGCATGCTTTCTCGTGTCAACAGGTGTTTTGGTGCGCCTCACTATGTTGAGTCTTCCTTGCATGCGCCAAGGTGCATGCGCCTTCATGTCAACAAAACCTTTGTTGTGCCACTTTTTGGTGCACCATGGCACACATATTCTTCTGTCAACATCACTTTTGGTGTGCCAAGGGTGCATATAACTTTGTGTTGGCAAGTCTTTCGGTGCGCCAAGGGCGCACGCTTTCTAGTGTCGACAATGCTTTTTATGCGCCACTTGAAAAGTTGGTGGTGCATTTATTACCACTTCACCTATATATAGGTGTGTATGAGCTATCATTGTCATCCGACACAATCACATGATTTTTCTCTTACACCTGTACCTACCAGCGCACCTACCATGTCATTTTCAAATCACTTTGTGGACCCGTTTGCACATTTCTTTGTTATATATCCTAGTAAGAGGTCCTCGTTGCTTCTGTGTTTGGTGTTTTGTTTATTGGCTGCTTGCTGGTTTGGTTTGAGTTAAAAAAGATTGTCAAACATGAGCTCCCCATCCTCCTTGCTGTTTTTCTCTACCCATGCTTTTTCCCCCCTCTTTCCAGATCTGCTGGTAGGGGAAACTCTGTCCTAAAAAATGGCTTAGAACTCTCTTAATAAGCTTCTTCATAACCCAAATGAATCCTTAAAAAGGAGCTTAACCACATGCAAACCCCTCAGAGAAAGAATCATGGCTTGAAAGGGAGACACTGTTATTTTTCTCCTTTGGCGCATCTGTCACCCCTGCAACACAATACACAGTCGCGCCAATGGCACACATACCATGACTGTTACACTAAGAATAGGTGCGCCCTCATGGCGCACTTCCTTCGTTTGTTGCAAATGCTTTCCTTGTGCCCCTTTTGGCACACCAAACTCATTTGTTGCATCGCTTAAACCTGCACCCTTTGGCGCACCCTGCATCTATGCAACACCAACAAAATCTGCGCCAAGTGCAAAACTTTAAAACAGCACAGGCGCATCCATGCTTACAACAACATCATGTTATGCAGACCTTCCATGTTCTGCGCCAAGTTCTCCTGTGGTGCATGAAAAAATGATGTTACACGCATTATACCTGTGCCCTTTGGCGCATCCTGTACCCATGTAACATGAAAAATATTTGCGCCCTCTATAAAATATATACACATGGCACAGGCGCACTTGTGCTTACAACAACAAAATGCAATCTACAATATCCATGCGCCATGCGCCCTTTGGTGCTGATTTATCCCTTGCAGCAGCCCTTTCCTGTGCGCCTTGTTATTTAACCCTACAGCTTGTAGTATACATGCGCCCTGCGCCCTGAGGCCTTAAAATTGCTAACTCTTCTTTCTGTCAACGCTTTAATGGAAGATCGAACAGCTAACATGACCTTCTTGCGTTGGGTTTCACTTCTCCTTCTTGCAGATCAGCAACTGAGTTCAGAGTTACATATGTCAACATCAAGCAAGAGACCTACCAAATCTAAAGGCAAGGCCAAGCTCACAGAAGAAGAAATGAAGTATAAATATCAGAGGGTCAGGATGCCCGAGTCCCAAGCAGAGTGTGACCTAGATATCAGAGACTCAGAGCTGGGCCATATTGACATGGAAGATTTTTGGGCTAGAACCCAGAGGGTCACAAGAAGTCCATGGATGGACAAATTGATAGGCAGTGCCTTGCACTTTGCTGGTGGGATCCCAGTTAGCGCCGTGAACAACGAATTTATGATGGTTGTAGCCCGATGCTACAATAAAGACACAAGATGTGTCCACAATGAGAAGGGTGAGGTTATAATCAACCTCACTACCCACCATTTTGAAATAATGCTCGGCATCCCTCACCACCGGCACTTTGTGGCCATAAGCCGGGAAGACTGCATCGAGGCCTGGGATGACAATGAAGATCAGTGCATGCAGCTGATGAACGAGGTTTATCTGAAGAATAAAAAGGTGGTGACTCGGTGGCCACAAGTCATTCATCATAGTGACATTTCAAAGGAACTCAGTGACACCATCACGTTCCTGAGTAGAGTCTTTGGGCTTCCTGACACCCATTATTTTCACAAGTGGATGCTGCGGTACCTAGAAACAATGAACAAAAATGTGCCCGATCAACGCTTTGAGTGGGTAGAAATCATAAGCAGCACAATATCAGAGCAGCTACAACAACTTAACACAATGGGGAGGTTCTATATGAACTCCTACGTGGTCTATGTTGCAGCTTCAGAAAGGGACTATCCGGCTCTGATGCGGTGTGGGGTTTGGCCCCAAGTTAAGATTTATGAATATTATCCAGAACTGAAGCTGGAAAATAGCATTCCCCAATTCACAAAAATCAACGATGCATTCTTCTATTTTATCATCTACCTGTTGAGGCCAAATATGACTCACGGTCACACAACCAAGAGCATTGTAGTGGCTACAGAGAAATGGGGGGCCCTGTTCACTCAATTCCCCACATTTACCTATCTAAGGGCAGTCAACTTCTTGGGGGAACCAACTAAACTGCCAAGGTATGTCGGTCCCAAGTTGATCCTGCTAGAGCTGTCGAGGCAGCTTATTACTTACCATGAAAAGTGTCTAAAGAGAAAGAAGGGTGGAACTCCTTTCCCCCTCACAGTGGGTAGGTATACGTGTCTCACTCACCACAAGGTGAAAGACATGTTTACAGAACTAGAGCTGCTGAATCTGAAACATAACTTCCCAGAAAGACCCACCTTTGACCCAAGAAATTGTCTACCTAGGGCCAAGCTCGACCCGATCCACATCCCTCAGATCGAAGATATCTACATCAACATATATCATGAGGTTGAGCTCAGGAGGAAGGATCATTCCCACTTGGCCTTAGCAGAAATCATCCAGTACGGGGTGGCCATCGTCCCCAAAGGCTACCAAACTACTGAGCAGGAAGTGGATCAAGTGTATCTTGACACGGGTGGGGATGATTGGCCTTTCACGGTGATTGATAGGACCAAAGCTCCTCAAACAATCGAGGAGAGAGTCAAGGAAACTCTGCGCAGAACAGAGCATTGGTGCCAAATGAACGGGCTCATCTACCTCGGGGTCGATTTCACAACCTCTCCATTGGGCAACGCACCTCCTCAGGCTAAACAGTAGCCAAAAGGCAAAGGAAAAGGCAAAGAGGGTGAATCCAGCTCCACCCAAGAGGAAGCTCCTAAAAGTCCTCCTTCCGCTACACCCGAACAAGTTATAACTCT
Source organism: Taxus chinensis (assembly GCA_019776745.2). Lineage (NCBI taxonomy): Eukaryota > Viridiplantae > Streptophyta > Pinopsida > Cupressales > Taxaceae > Taxus > Taxus chinensis. Next base: position 10,943,444 of record CM034151.1, on the reverse strand, counting down.
GGCTTCTCCAGAGAAAGAAACAGCGGAAGATGTTCCGATAGGCACATCCACTCAGGATGTCACCACTACTGCAAATATTGAGGTCCCTTCTGTCCCTTCTCCCTCTCCTCCTTCCCCTCCTCGAGTGACCCAAGCGACCATTCCTTCGGTCGTGTCCTCTCCCCTTCTTCTACTGTTCCTCCTACTTCTTCGTCCATCTTCTCTTCTCTCGCGGACCTGTCCCCCTCCATTTCTTCCCTCATCTCTGAGCTCCCTTCCCTTCCTATGTCTTCCTCCCCTGCAGTATCTCTTCCTCCTATGAGCACTTCTTCAGGCTCCCTCTCGATGCCGCCACCACGTTCTCCACATTTTCCCCTTCTACTACTGCAGCTGCCCCCTTCTCTATTTCTGGTCCTTCTCCCCTAAGTCCAGCCTGGATCTCCCAGCACCTAAGTCAACAGAAAAGGAAAGTTCCCATCGCACCGATGGACTTTTCTGTTATCCCATCAAAAGGGGCCAAGAAGCAAAAGCCTATCACATGCTTCTCTCAGAGTGCTTCGGGAGAGAGGGTAATGGAGATCGCATACCCCAATCCTCTGAAGGATAAAAAGGATATGTCTTTGATAGATTACACAGTGACTCAAGTCACAATGGGGACATCTTCTGAAAGCCTTCAGGGAGAGGCCCTATCTGCAGTTGATGCCCTCTGCAAGAAGATTCAAGAAGCAAAAGAAGAGAAAAGGCTACTGAAAGAGAAAAATAAACATCTGCTCCACGCCTTACAGAAGATGGGAAGTGCACCTCCCACAACTGCCACCGAAACTCCTGAGCCTCTGAGTCAGGATAAAATTAATGAATATGCAAAGATCAGCGAGCAGGGTATGGTAGTTTCTACCTGGAGGAGCCAGATCCTCAAGGACAGTGAACGAGTGATCGCCAAGTTCACCGATTTGTATCTGAACATCAACAAGGTGAACAAAGAACTCCAGGCGTTAGCAGGACCCATATCCAAAGAGCTAGACCATGCTAGGCTGCAGCATGAGACCTTTCAAAGAATGTTAGACTATTGAATCGAAGATCTGGTCAAGTTCGGCATTTTCAGTCACCCCAGGGCCCTCTATAAAATCCTTTCCACTCTGGAATACTGGATGGATCAACTGGAATTTGTCCTCGAAAAGATTGATAAGGTAAAGGAAGAGGCCCCGGATGCAATGCATCAAATGGAACAAATCGTTCTAACGATGTCTCCAGGGTTGCTTACTCCTTCTTTCGCCTTAAGGAAGGTTGACGAAACCATTCAGATCTTCAAGGAGATCATTTCGCAAGGGCTGGGGCCAGAGGTCACTTTTGACGCAGAATCCATCAATAACCTGCTGGCCTGTCGGGACTTCATCGGGTTCTTAATAGAAGCAGAGAATGAGTATTCCAAACTCCCAGAGAAGCTCACAGACGAGCGGGAGACTTGCGAGGCTATCAGTGAGCGACACAAGGATCCTTCTCAGGATCAATTAGAGCCCATGATCAGCAAGTTCATGGAATACCATGCCCAATTCCACATCTCGTCACCTGAGCAGCAGCAGAAGCAGGATATCCCCTTTCAGCCGCGGGACGACGACGATGAATAATTTCTCTCTCTTCTTCGACTTTCTTTTTGTAAATGTCTAAAGTATGTTGGCACAAATGATGACATCATCCATGTTACACCATGGGATGATGTCATCCATCAAGTTGTCAAAAGTCAACATGACTTTGAGATATTTTGTAGATTTTATGTAAATAGGTGGTTGGTTCCTTTTTGCCTTCCTTCTTCTCCTTCTTCTATAAATACTCGAATACTTGTTGTATTCGGGGGGTGAATACTTTTCAGATGAGAAATAGAAGTAAGAAGAATATTTTGAACTCTTTGTAACAGAAACAAACATTAAATACAATATATTTAGACTTTGTGCTGAATACATGTGTTTTAATATCAGATCTTTCTTATGTTAGATTTGTGTGATTGTTCTGTTGGATTTACTTCTACTTTGTTGTCATTTATTCATCAGTATTGCTTTATCCATCTATGCAAGTAGGTTCGGCTCTGTTTACTACCAACCCAAACCATAGACCCTTTGACCCTTCTACTTTGGAATTCATTTCTTTTCTCCCTTCGGATCTGATCTTTCTTCGTTTTCCCCCCTCCTTTCGTTTTTCCTCTCAGCCGAAAACACATCTACTGGGATGAGATCCCAAACCCCCGAAGGTAGAATATTGTGAGACTTGCATAGATTCCTGCTGGTAGAATAGCAATAAACCAGTTTCACTTTGCTGACTCAAAGAGGGGCTATGCCCTGCACACTGTTGACTCGTTTATCCATAAATCTACCCAAGCGACAGATTTTCAAACCAACAGTTTTTGGTGACTCCGCTGGGCACCGAACAGATCTATCCGATCTATGATGGTATGATAAAAAATCAGTAAAAAATAGAAAAATCACTACCTGTTTGCAAATTTTAACTTTTGTTCAAAATCCAAATTTTTTACAAAAGTGACCCAAATTGAAAATTTTCTTCTGAGATCCATAGATCGGGCCTAGTTGGAGACCTTTAGTTCACTGAGTTTTTATAAAAATCTGTATTTTGCCGTAGATCTGAGTTTTTGACTGTTTACCAAAAATTTCAAACTCTTTGAAAAAGTCAAATTTAGATCTGAAAATCAGCTTACTAAGCTTCACTATCATTTTATCCTCGTTGTTCTTTGTCATTAACCGCAATCGGTTTTCAGAAGAGGATAAATTTAAATATTCAGAAAAGTACATGCTGCTGATTTTTGTCAGAAAAATCAGAAAATCGGCAAGTGCAACCAAAAAGAATTTTAAAATCTGCTCCACAATATTGCAGATCAGGAAAGTACGTTGGCAGGTGAACAATTTACCCGTGGCAGGAGAGCTCATGGAGAATTCAATCCTACTTTTGATCTGCTTCAAAGGCACAACTTCAGTATAACACCGGTGCGCTTTTCATCACTAAGTTCAGCTGATCGGTCAGCCAGAAGTGCCTCACCTCCACAAAAGAACCAGTTTTCACAAGGAGCCTCCACATCCCTTTGTAGTGCCTTGCTACTCAGTGGAACCACACTTCCAGCCCGTGTTCTTTTTCCAGCCTTTCAAATGGCAGTGCCATGGGGAAATGCTATGGGCCCCCTCGCTTTACCACATCCAGTTCACGCGCTCCCACATGGAAACCGAAAGAATTTTCCCAAATTTGACGGGAGTGGAAACCAAAGCACGGATTCACACATATCTGCATTCATTATGTCATGCAGTATCCTAGATGTGACTCATGAAGATGTGTCAGTTCACCTCTTTTTAGAGACCCTCCAAGGGCCCGCAGCAGAATGGTTTCAGCATTTGCCGGCCGGATCTATTACCAGTTGGGCCACCTTGCGGGATGCTTTTGAAGATAGATACAAGCCCTCGGAAGATGCATTTGCATTATTATCATAGATCACTCACCTAAAGAAGGAGGCCAATGAGACCATGCGTGATTTTATCGCCAGGTTCAATGCATTAATCAACCGTGTGCCTGCTGCCATGTTGCCAACACTAGAAAATCAAAAGTGTTTCTTTGTGAATGCAATGAGCTCAAAAATAAGTTTTTTGCTTCTACATGAACAAATAACTACCTTGCCTCTTGCCCAAGCTGCTGCCATACGGATTGAAGACAACTTGCTCATATCTGGTGAATTAAAAAGGGAATCATCCAAGCCCAAAGCTTTGAGCCCTTCTCCCGCCACTTCATCCGACCCAGCATTTCAAAAGATGGCAAATGACTTGATCGCATTGAAGAAGCAGTTAGCCCAAACTTCCCCCAGTTCCTCATACTGGGATATTCCACAAAGAAACTTCACTCCCAACAACGTCCCACATAGGCCGCGGTTGCCCGCGACCGCTCCACGGTTGGCACTTGAGGCTCCTCCGGTCAATGCTCTAGCTGAAATTGAAGAAGAAGAGGAACAAAATTACGAAGAACCTTCGTCTCAAGGTGAAGATGATCAAGATGTCAGTGAGCCGACTGGCGACTCTACTATCAGGTATATGGAATTTGATGAGGAGGAATCTGACCAAGAAGAGGGTACACAAGGATATGCAAGTGGACAATCATATGTTGTTTTTACCCGCTCACAAGGAAAAGAAGCTGAGGTCACTGCCAATGTGCAGAAAGAAAAGACTACGTCATCTGCGTACCCAACCATTGCAAAGAGAGGTAATCCCCTACCCACTCAACCTGTCAATAAGTCTTTTACAAAGAAAGTTTTTCCCCCGATCTCTCCTCCAAATCAGCCTTCTTCTATTTCCATCAAGACCAGTAATCCTACCCTACCATCGCGAAGTGAGGGACTCATTCCTTCGCCAGTGCAACCTTTGGCCGCATTTGATATCATAGATCATGCTAAAAAGACCAAGATCCAAATGTCTGAAGCCGAGTATCTTCAGTCAAACCCCGAGCAGCTGATGAGGTTAACCGAATACATTCAAAGTCAAGCTGTCATAGCTCCCTAGGTTTCCTTAAAAGGAATCCTTTCCACTCCTCCTGCATCCCGCATAAATGTTGCCTCAACATCTGCATCAGGCAAGATAGAGCCTTTCTATCTCTCCCTCCTAATCAATGGCCACAAGTTAAGTAACTGCATAATTGATTCTGGGGCTTCTGATAACGTCATGCCGACAAAAGTTGCCCATGCTCTGGGCCTCACCCTTACCAAGCCTTTTGGCAGATGTTATTCCTTGGAAACCAAGCAGGTTCCGTTGATTGGTCAAATCAAAGATGTGCAGTTCGCATTTGCGGCATTCCCAGAGAAAAGAGTAAAAATGACCGTCCTCGTTGCCGACATTCCAGTAGCCTATGGAATTCTGCTGGGAAGGATTTTTTGTAGTGAGGTTAGAGGAGAAATTCATATGGACTGGTCTAAAGCTAGAATCCCCGTCAAAGGTATAATGTAGACTTTGGAGCCAGAATCACAAAAGAAGTACTTGGTTACTAACTCTGAAGACCCTAAGGCTCAAATTATTTTCGAATCATCAGGGATGGGGAACTATTTCCTATCTACCAAGTCTGAAAAAATGGTTGTTCTCATCCAAGAAGAAGATCTTAATAAGATCTGGACTTTGCAGTTTGATGGCAGTTACACAACCAATGGATGTGGTGCCAGAGCCATGCTAATATCTCCCGACAAGGAGATTATTCCTCTCTCTTTCAAATTACAGTTTTTCAACACAAATAATACTGCTGAATATGAATCTCTGCTACTTGGCATGCAAGCCGCAAAGGAAAGAGGGATCAAAAATATGAAAGTACAAGGTGATGCAGAGCTAGTTGTAAATCAAGTTAAAAGGATATATCAAGTGAAGAATGAAAGGCTCAGGCATTACCACAATGCGGTGTGGGACAGCATCAAGGAATTTGACGCCTTTTCAATAGAATCCATTCCAAGAGCTCAGAATGACATGGCTGATTCATTGGCCGTTTTAGCGTCCCTCATGCTCCCTCACCCAGGTTTGAAAATAGATAAATACACCATTGAGGTGGTTTTCTGCCCAAGTGTGCCCAACAATTCTCAGCATTGGCAAGTATTCAATGATGACAATCAACTCATTGCCTTTCTGGAAAAGGCGGAAAAATTTAAGGAGCTTCACTTTGAAGGATCCACTTCCACTTGCCATGAATCAGTCACCGATCAAGACAATGAATCCGAAGGGAACGATGGCATTTGTCAGCTCAAAGGAAATAAAATTCTGAAGGGCCTGGTTTCTTTGGAGCGGTTGTTCGACAGGCATGACCGTTTTGTAAAAAAGAAAAGGCAAGATGATGCTAGCTCATCCCTAGAAACTGAACCGGTTAATTTAGGTTTGGTAGAACATCCGCAGGTTGTGAACATTGGAAAATGTTGCACGCCTGAAGAGAAGCGGAAGTTTGTCAAACTACTGAAGAAATACATGGATGTATTGGCATGGTCCTACGCCGATCTGAAGTATTTTAAGCCAAAGGATGTCCAGCATGACATCCCATTGAAAGAAGACGTCAAACCCTTTCGCCAGAAGCAGAGGCATTATAACCCTAAGATCTCAGGTACTATCCAGGCTGAAATTCAGAAAATGCTGGATGTGAGAATCATTTTTCCTATCCATCACAGTACTTGGGTAGCAAACATTGTGCCAGTGCGCAAGAAAAATGGTGAAATACACATATGCGTAGATTTTCAAAACTTGAATCAGGCTTCCTTAAAAGACAACTACCCACTTCCCATAATGGATCAAGTTCTACAAGCAGTAACTGGATCAGAAATGTTGTCCATGCTTGATGGTTTTTTGGGCTACAATCAGATTGAAGTCTCACCTGAAGATCAATTTAAAACAACATTCACTACTCCCTGGGGTACGTTTGCCTACAGCAGGATGCCTTTTGGCCTGACCAACGCTGGCGCCACTTTTCAGCGGGCCATGGACCTGGCATTCAAAGGTATGATGGGGAAAGTCATTGTCGTTTATCTGGATGACTTGACTGTGTTCTCTAAACAACGAAGTGATCATTGTGATCATCTGGAGCAAGTATTGGCTAGATGCCGAGAGCATGGGATTTCCCTGAACCCAAAAAAGTCTATTTTTGGAGTCACAAAAGGAAAGTTGCTAGGGCATGTTGTTAGCAAAGAAGGAACGAAGATAGATACCGAAAGAGTTAAGGCTATTCAGAGCCTCACTTTGCCTACAAGCAAGACCGGCGTCCACTCTTTCTTTGGAAAGGTGAACTTTCTCAGGCATTTTGTTCCCGACTTTGCTGAAAAGACTCGTCATATATTGGACATGATGAAAGGGTCACCAACTTTCTGATGGAGCGAGGAAGGGAAGAGGTCATTCGAGGAAATAAAAGCCTCCGTCGCTCACGCACCAATCCTGGTATGCCCCGACTTCTCCAAGGATTTTATCATGTATAGCTATGCATCTGAGCATACTGTATCTGCCATCTTGATGCAAAAGAATTCTGAGGATGTTGAATCCCCAATTGCGTTCATGAGCTCTCCCCTCAAGCCTCACGAATTAAAAATGTCTCAGTTAGAAAAGCATGCCTTCGCCGTTGTCAAAGCAGTCAAAAACTTCAGGTATTACATTTTAAATTCTCATACAGCGGTCCTGGTCCCTGACACGGCAGTCAAATCAATTTTAACTCAACAGGAGTTAGGAAGCTTGCACGGAAATTGGATTGCAAAGGTCCAGGAGTACGATCTAGATATAAAACCAACCAAGTTGGTAAGAGGCAAAGGCTTGTGTCAACTTATGGCCGAAAACCAAGGGTCGGAAGTTTCCGGAGGAAAGAATGATTGTACCAATGAAGCACAAGACTGGCTGGATAAACCCGATTCACTTCCCCTGGTCCTATTTTTCGCAACCAGCGATGAGTGGTATTCCGATATTGCTTTCTTTCTTACCTACGGTGAATGCCCAGCTCACCTAACTGCAAAGGAGAAGTGCACTATAAAGCTCAGAGCAGCCAAATATGTCATCTGGGATGACGGTTTATACAAACGCGGGATAGACGGCGTCTTCTTGCGATGTGTTGACAAGCCACAACAGGTGAAGTTACTTGAAAGTTTTCATAATTCAGCCTATGGGGGCCATTTCTCCTCTTCCGTAACAGCACACAAGATCATTCGGGCCAGGTACTATTGGCTGACACTTTTCCAAGATACAGCCACCTGGGTAGCAAAGTGTGAACCTTGCCAGCAGTTCGTCGGCAAGCCCAAGTTGGCCACTTTTCCCCTCAGGCTGGTCATTATCAACGAACCATTCAAGCAGTGGGGAATTGATTTTATCGGCACACTCAATCCCCAATCGAGTGCCAGACATAATTATGTCCTAACAGCAACAGATTACTTCACCAAGTGGGTGGAAGCCATACCTGTCAAACATGCCACTTCCAAAGTTGTTTGCAGTTTCATCAAAGAAAATATCATTGTCAGGTTTGGCGTTCCAAACAAGATTGTTGCTGATAATGCTTCTAACTTCTCTTCACGGGAAGTTATTAGTTTTTGCTACGAATATGGGATAACTTTAGCTCACGCCTCAGATTATTACCCTCAGGGAAATGGTCAAGCAGAATCCAGTAACAAAAACTTGGTGACCATCATACGAAAGCTGGTAGATGAGAATCAACGAATGTGGCACAAGTCCTTATACGATGCCTTGTGGGCAGATCGCATTACTCCCAAGAGATCTCTCGGTATGTCACCTTTTCAAGTGTTATATGGCACCGATGCCGAGCTTCCCATTTCCACTGAACTCCCTGCTCTGCGTTTGGCATGGGCAATCGAAGATGAAAATTTTCAAAGTTCCCTTGAAAAGAGGATCATGTATCTAGCAGAGCTTGAAGAAAAGAGAGTAAAGGTGGTCGACAAGATCGCCGAACATCAGAATCAGGTCAAAATATTGTTCGATAAAAAAGCTAAGCCAAGAAATTTCCAGGTGGGAGACCTCATCCTTTTGTGGGACAAACGAAGAGAGCCAAAGGGCATGCACGGAAAGTTTGATTCCCTATGGAGAGGGCCCTTCAAGATCAAGCAGTTAAACGGAGAGAACAGTTTCTATCTCTCGTATTTGGATGGAACTAAGCTCCCGCTTCCCTATAGCAGGCAACATCTGAAAATCTTCAGGAAGTAGAGCTCACTCTCTTCTTTGTACAGTTTGCTTCAGTTGTGTGTTTGTTTTTGTCGTGTGTTTTCTTTTGCTGGTTGTGTGTTTCCCTTTCCGGTCCCCCTTGTTTTTGACTCTGTCGCCCAATGGATAGGCACGTGAGATCTAGGATTCTCTACCCCTGAGGTCCGCTCAGGGATAGTCCCCAGAAAGAGCCAGCTGTTATCCCGTAAAATTGTTGGGGGCAATTTTACAGATAACCCTACCAAAATTTTGTTCTGGCCCCTCGTCAGGGACCCCTTGCGTTCGGAACGTTGCAAATCCCTTCCCGGGAAATCTAGTTTTCCGAACTTAGCCTTTTTTGGTCTTTTTTGGTTGGGCACACATTCCTTGCATGTAACATCAAGTTTTCTTGCGCCCCCTTTAAATCCTTTGGCGCATGCTTTCTCGTGTCAACAGGGGTTTTGGTGCCCTCACTATGTTGAGTCTTCCTTGCATGCGCCAAGGCGCATGCGCCTTCATGTCAACAATACATTTGTTGCGCCACTTTTTGGTGCGCCTAGGGCACACATATTCTTATGTCAACATCACTTTCGGTGCACCAAGGGCGCATATAACTTCGTGTTGGCAAGTCTTTCGCCAAGGGTGCAAATAAATTTCGTGCAAGTCTTTCGATGTGCCACAGGGCGCACGCTTTCTAGTGTCGACAATGCTTTTCATGCGCCACTTAAAAAGTTGGTGGCGCATTTATTACTACTTCACCTATATATAGGCGTGTCTGCACTGTCATTGTCATCCGACACAATCACATGATTTTTCTCTTACACCTGTACCTGCCAGCGCACCTGCCCTGTCATTTTCAAATCGCTTTGTGGACCCGTTTGCACATTTCTTCATTATATATCCTGGTAAGAGGTCCTCATTGCTTCTGTGTTTGGTGTTTTGTTTATTGGCTGCTTGCTAGTTTGGTTTGAGTTAAAAAAGATTGTCAAACATGAGCTCCCCATCCTCCTTGCTGTTTTTCTCTACCCATGCTTTTTCCCCCCTCTTTCCAGATCTGCTGGTAGGGGAAACTCTATCCTAAAAAATGGCTTGGAACTCTCTTAATAAGCTTCTTCATAACCCAAATGAATCCTTAAAAAGGAGCTTAACCACATGCGAACCCCTCAGAGAAAGAATCATGGCTTGAAAGGGAGACACTATTATTTTTCTCCTTTGGCGCATCTGTCACCCCTGCAACACGATACACAGTCACGCCAATGGCGCACATACCATGACTGTTACACTAAGAACAGGTGTGCCCTCATGGCACACTTCCTTCATTTGTTGCAAACGCTTTCCTTGTGCCCCTTTTGGCCACCAAACTCATTTGTTGCATCGCTTAAACCTGCACCCTTTGGCGCACCCTGCATCTATGCAACACCAACAAAATCTGTGCCAAGTACAAAACTTTAAATAGCGTAGGTGCATCCATGCTTATAACAACATCATGTTGTGTAGACCTTCCATGTGCCATGCCAAGTTCTCCTGTGGCACATGAAAAAATGATGTTACACACATTATACTTGTGCCCTTTGGCACATCCTGTACCCGTGTAACATGAAAAATATCTGCGCCCTCTATAAAATATATACACATGGCACAGGCGCACTTGTGCTTACAACAACAAAATGCAATCTGCAGTGTCCATGCGCCATGCGCCCTTTGGCGCTGATTTATCCCTTGCAGCAGCCCTTTCCTGTGTGCCTTGTTATTTAACCCTGTAGCTTGCAGTATACATGCGCCCTGCGCCCTGAAGCCTTAAAATTGCTAACTCTTCTTTCTGTCAACGCTTTAATGGAAGATCGAACAGCTAACATGACCTTCTTGCGTTGGGTTTCTCTTCTCCTTCTTGCAGATCAGCAACTGAGTTCAGAGTTACATATGTCAACATCAAGCAAGAGACCTACCAAATCTAAAGGCAAGGCCAAGCTCACAGAAGAAGAAATGAAGTATAAATATCAGAGGGTCAGGATGCCCGAGTCCCAAGCAGAGTGTGACCTAGACATCAGAGACTCAGAACTGGGCCATATTGACATGGAAGATTTCTGGGCCAGAACCCAGAGGGTCACAAGAAGTCCATGGATGGACAAATTGATAGGCAGTGCCCTGCACTTTGCTGGGGGGATCCCAGTTAGCGCCGTGAACAACGAATTCATGATGGTTGTTGCCCGATGCTACAATAAAGACACAAGATGTGTCCACAATGAGAAGGGTGAGGTTATAATCAACCTCACTGCCCACCACTTTGAAATAATGCTCGGCATCCCTCACCACTGGCACTTTGTGGCCGTAAGCCGGGAAGACTGCATCAAGGCCTGGGACGACAATGAAGATCAGTGCATGCAACTGATGAATGAGGTTTATCTGAAGAATAAAAAGGTGGTGACTCGGTGGCCACAAGTCATTCATCGTAGTGAATTTTCAGAAGAACTCAGTGACACCATCACGTTCCTAAGCAAGTCTTTGGGCTTCCTGACGCCCATTATTTTCACAAGTGGATGCTGCGGTACCTAGAAACAATGAACAAAAATGTGCCCGATCAACGCTTTGAGTGGGCAGAAATCATAAGCAGCACGATATCGGAGCAGCTACAACAACTTAACACAACGGGGAGGTTCTATATGAACTCCTACGTGGTCTATGCTGCAGCTTCAGAAAGGGACTATCCGGCTCTGATGCGGTGTGGGGTTTGGCCCCAAGTTAAAATCTATGAATATTATCCAGAACTGAAGCTGGAAAATAGCATTCCCCAATTCACAAAAATCAATGATGCATTCTTCTATTTTATCATCTACCTGTTGAGGCCAAATATGACTCACGGTCACACAACCAAGAGCATCGTAGCGGCTACAGAGAAATGGGGGGCCCTGTTCACTCAATTCCCCACATTTACCTATCTGAGGGCAGTTAACTTCTTGGGAGAGCCAACTAAACTACCTAGGTATGCCGGTCCCATGTTGATCCTGCTAGAGATGTCAAGGCAGCTTATTACTTACCACAAAAAGTGTCTAAAAAGAAAGAAGGGTGGAACTCCTTTCCCCCTCACAGTGGGTAGGTATACGTGTCTCACTCACCACAAGGTGAAAGACATGTTTGCAGAGCTGGAGCTGCTGAATCTGAAACATAACTTCCCAGCAAGGCCCACCTTTGACCTGAGAAATTGTCTACCTAGGGCCAAGCTCGACCCGATCCACATCCCTCAGATCGAAGATATCTACATCGACATATATCATGAGGTTGAGCTCAGGAGGAAGGATCATTCCCACTTGGCCTTAGCAGAAATCATCCAGTATGGGGTGGCCATCGTCCCCAAAGGCTACCAAACTACTGAGAAAGAAGTGGATCAAGTGTATCTTGACATGGGTGGGGACGATTGGCTGTTCGCAGTGATTGATATAACCAAAGCTCCTCAAACAATCGAGGAGAGAGTCAAGGAAACTCTGCGCAGAACAGAGCATTGGTGCCGAATGAACGGGCTCATCTACCTCGGGGTCGATTTCACAACCTCTCCATTGGGCAATGCACCTCCTCGGGCTAAACAGTAGCCAAAAGGCAAAGGAAAAGGCAAAGAGGGTGAATCCAGCTCCACCCAAGAGGAAGCTCCTGAAAGTCCTCCTTCCGCTACACCCGAACAAGTTATAACTCTGGCTTCTCCAGAGAAAGAAACAAAAGAAGATGTTCCGATAGGCACATCCACTCAGGATGTCGCCACTACTGCAAATATTGAGGTCTCTTCTATCCCTTCTCCCTCTCCTCCATCCCCTCCTCGAGTGACCCAAGTGACCATTCCTTCGGTCGTGTCCTCTCCCCCTTCTTCTACTGTTCCTCCTGCTTCTTCATCCATCTTCTCTTCTCTTGCAGACCTGTCCCCCTCCATTTCTTCCCTCATCTCTGAGCTCCCTTCCCTTCCTATGTCTTCCTCCCCTGCAGTATCTCTTCCTCCCGTGAGCACTTCTTCGGCCTCCCTCTCGATGCCGCCGCCACGTGTCTCCATGTTTTTCCCTTCTACTACTGCAGCTGCCCCCTTCTCTGTTTCTGGTCCTTCTCCCCTAAGTCCAGCCTGGATCTCCCAGCACCTAAGTCAACAGAAAAGGAAAGTTCCCATCACACCGATGGACTTTTCCGTTATCCCATCAAAGGGGGCCAAGAAGCAAAAGCCTATCACAAGCTTCTCTCAGAGTGCTTCAGGAGAGAGGGTAATGGAGATCGCATACCCCAATCCTCTGAAGGATAAAAAGGATCTGTCTTCGACAGATTACACAGTGACTCAAGTCACAATGGGGACGTCTTCTGAAAGCCTTCAGGGAGAGGCCCTATCTGCAGTTGACGCCCTCTGCAAGAAGCTTCAAGAAGCAAAAGAAGAGAAAAGGCTACTGAAAGAGCAAAATAAACATCTGCTCCATGCCTTACAGAAGATGGGCAGTGCACCTCCCACAACTGCCGCCGAAAACTCCTGAGCCTCTGAGTCAGGATAGAATTAATGAATATGCAAAGATCAGCGAGCAGGGTATGGCAGTTTCCACCTGGAGGAGCCAGATCCTCAAGGACAGTGAACGAGTGATCACCAAGTTCACTGATTTGTATCTGAACATCAACAAGGTGAACAAAGAACTCCAAGCGTTAGCAGGACCCATATCCGAAGAGCTGGACCATGCTAGGCTGCAGCATGAGACCTTTCAAAGAATGTTTGACTGTTCAGTCGAAGATCTGGTCAAGTTTGGCATTTTCGGTCACCCCAGGGCCCTCAATAAAATCCTTTCCACTCTGGATTACCAGATGGATCAACTAGAATTCATCCTCGAAAAGATTGATAAGGTAAAGGAAGAAGCCCTGGACGCAATGCATCAGATGGAACAAATTCTTCTAACGATGTCTCCAGGGTTGCTTACTCCTTCTTTCTTAAGGAAGGTTGACAAAACCATCCAGATCTTCAAGGAGATCGTTTCGCAAGGGCTGGGGCCAGAGGTCACTTTTGACGCAGAATCCATCAATAACCTGCTGGCCTGTCGGGACTTCATTGGGTTCTTAATAGAAGCAGAGAATGAATATTCCAAACTCCCAGAGAAGCTCACAGACGAGCGGGAGACTTGCGAGGCTATCAGTGAGTGACACAAGGATCCTTCCCAGGATCAACTAGAGCCCATGATCAGCAAGTTCATGGAATACCGTGCCCAATTCCACATCTTGTCACCTGAGCAGCAGCAAAAGCATGATACCCCCTTTCAGCCGCGGGATGACGACGATGAATAATTCTCTCTCTTCTTCGACTTTCTTTTTGTAATGTCTAAAGTATGTTGGCACAAATGATGACATCATCCATTTTGCACCATGGGATGATGTCATCCATCAAGTTGTCAAAAGTCAACATGACTTTGAGATATTTTGTACTTTTTATGTAAATAGGTGGTTGGTTCCTTTTTGCCTTCCTTCTTCTCCTTCTTCTATAAATACTCGAATACTTGTTGTATTCGAGGGGTGAATACTTTTCAGATGAGAAATAAAAGTAAGGAGAAGATTTTGAACTCTTTTGTAATAGAAACAAACATTAAATACAATATATTTAGACTTTGTGCTGAATACATGTGTTTTAATATCAGATCTTTCTTATGTTAGATTTGTGTGATTGTTCTGTTGGATTTGCTTCTACTTTGTTGTCATTTATTCATCAGTATTGCTTTATCCGTCTATGCAAGTAGGTTCGGCTCTGTTTACTACCAACCCAAACCATAGACCCTTTGACCCTTCTGCTTTGGAATTCATTTCTTTTCTCCCTTCGGATCTGATCTTTCTTCGTTTCCTCCCCTCCTTTCATTTTTTTCTCTCAGCCGGAAACACATCTACTGGGATGAGATCCCAAACCCCCGAAGGCAGAATATTGTGAGACTTGCATAGATTCCTGCTGGTAGAATAGCAATAAACCAGTTTCACTTTGCTGACTCAAAGAGGGGCTATGCCCTGCACACTGTTGACTCGTTTATCCATAAATCTGCCCAAGCAACAGATTTTCGGACCAACACATTGACATTCTTTAAATGAAGGAGATATCGAGGCTGCAACCTTTAGTCAAAGCTCTACAAATGAGTACTTTTAAAAAGCCCAAAATGGCTTAAAAATACAGATCTGATCAAATTCACCTCAAGCTGGATAAATCAAACACAAGGGTATTTCTATATCCTACATTCAAGTGAGAGTGCAACTTCAACAACTCATATTGATAAAATCTTCATGCAGAACTACAATTTCTGCTTACCAAGGACCAATTTCCCTTCACTAGCTTCTTTTCTCTAACTCCAAATATAGCAAATTCTCATGTAGCCAAGTTCAAGGATGTCTTCTCCCAATTTTGTCACTTTGAGAGTCTAACAAACATAGGTTATCTTAGTTTAAACTTGATGCAAAAAGATCAAAAGGTCTACCATTTCGCCTGTGTGATGCTCAAGACTGCCAATTATGCTCTTAAGACCATTTCTTCTGCTAATTACATGAGTTGGAAGGATCTATGACTGGCCAAAAGAAAATATCTTCTTCACATACCATTTTCTACCACATGGTGCAATGCCAAATTTTACAAGCTTCAACTCTTCTATCGAGTTATCTCTAGACCTCACTTACTCTTTCATAAGTTGAAGATGTTACTAAGAACATGATTTGGTAGCATTTCGACTTTCTATTTTGATTTGAGTTCTTCAATACTAAATAACCATTTTTGGTCACCCATTACCATTTTCTCATGTTTTAAGTGGGTTAAATAGCTTGGATATCAACTCCTAAGACCTCACTTCCTTAAGCAACTATGCTGCTTCAACATATTAAGCCATTTCCACTGCCTTCCTCTAATTTTAGATCAATAGACTGTCATGTTTTCCCACTCAATTCACATCCAAAAAGACTCCCTCACATGCGTTCTCCAATAGCCTTAGGTAGGAGCATCCACACCTTGGTGATAGAATTTCTTCCAAGATTTTTTAGCGCATGGTAGTTTCATTGTTCTTAATGAGTTTTTTAAAAATGGCTTTTGCCTTGAAATGTAAAAAATAACTGGGTAGCCTTGATGTATGACACTATGTGGACTACAAAATGTAATAGATGCAACTTAGAAATACATAGTAGTAAATGATGTTGAGAACTCTTATCCTAGTTTGGGAATCTATATCATTTATAGGGTTCTCAAATCTTGATTTGAAAGTAAGGCTTGAATGTAATCAACCGATATAGGTCGACTGAGAAAGGATAATCATGAACAATCACTAAAAAGGCCCCATAAAAGACATCAGTCCTTAAAAAATATGCATAGAATGGAGAACCTTACAATAGTTTTATAACAATTAATGCTATAATAGTATCCCATTATAACTTCTTTCCCTAACTCCTATGCAAAGAGGACTGCACTTTTCCTTTGCTAGTACATGATAGGAACTTGCTCAGTTTAGACAAAACATAGTGGACAATTTGTTTTTAGATAGGATTTATGCAACATGCAATGAAAGTGGGAATCACCTCCAAATAATGCATGGCCTTGTCAAAAACTTCTAACAGGATGTTATCATTGGTACTTTATTCTTAGGTCTTGAGAACCTTGCTAAAAATAATAGGAATTCAAGCCTAAAAAGTCTTGTGCATACAGTTTGTGTCTACATTTTCCCCCACTTAAAATCAGGTGAATAGCAATATACAAGTCGGTAACTATAAATTCGTACTATAGTACTTCAGATGCATACCTAATATCCATGTATAGGTAGAAGTAAGATTCAATGTGTTTGATGGATTAGCCTTATCAGAGGCATTCATGGATCAAAAAAAATTTTCATTAGAAAAGCTTGGATTCATACTATTGTTATTTAAATGTCTTACAAAAATGCATGGTTTCAAAATGAAAGTTTTCCTATAACCTAAGAGGAATCAGTACCTAGGTTCTCCCCTTTTTCAGAATCCTCTCAACATCCTCCACCTAACTCTGTTTAGGGTTTGAATTCCCTACAATTAATGTACCTCGCATGGTTGTAAACCTAACTAACTGCATTGTCTCTCAGGACCTTTCAGATCCTTTTGGATTGTTTATTGACACTTCATGTTGGTGTTGTTAGATGCCCCAAAATTAGACTACTAGTAACTTCACAACCTATTAAACGTGCAAGGACAATATCCATGCTCAAAGTCTTAATATGTATGTATGTAAAAATGCCTTATGAGTTTGAATATGCAATGTTTGGAGGGAAAAGATGCGTAATGTTGAATTTTCAAACTTTGAAAACTCCATGATGGAAAAAATCTACATGACTTGAACATGGCCTATCACCCTTACTTGATCCATGTTACAAGAATGATTGAAGAAAAATCCTACCATGTATTGATGTCACGATGATGATGCCCCTGCGATCTGTTTCATCATGACCCTTGAAAGAAGTTTAGGGACTTGTTCCATGCGACTCATGCTCATCTCTCTACTCCTTGTTAGTTCAGACCCTCAAATGGTAGAAGAGACTCACTTCATGCACACATTGGTTTCTTTCAATTATGTAATCCAATGCACATCATATGAATTCAACTATTGCATAAAGCATTCGTGAAATCCATGTGTAATCGTCACCATCACAGCAACTTTTGGGTTGCACTTTCTTTTCTGCATTATCCTTCTCACCATCCTTTTGGACGCCCATGTACTTAACTAATATTGTAAAAATTATGTAAGAAATTCTGAATTCCCGTTGTGATAATCCTGCATGTAAAATTTGTATTAGATTCAATTTCAACCCTCAATTGACTGATTTATTAATGTGCATACGATTTTTAATTAGTCTTAGAGGAAGTAAAAATGGCTCAAATCATATAGTTCCAATAAGTTTCACATAGCTCAATTTAATCAATATTTCTTCTCTTATTGCAACCAATCAATTAACGCTATGTAAATGCATGATATAAATGAGGGGGTACAATTGAGTCCAAAATCACTATTGTCATGCAAAATATCTAGAATGAAAAATTGTAAAATAGTAGGCATGACAAACAAAGCCCCTTAGAATTCAAGAAAATTAGGCTTCCTAGTCACAGTGCATCCTTCAAACATGGGACATCACACCTAATCCTTCAATTCAAGATTCACCCTAGGCCATTAGAGGCCAAATTCGTAACAAATAAGGTTTTTAATTTTGTTTTAGTGTGAAAGGATGATTACACAAGGTGATAAACTAATTCAATAAGGTTCAGTGAAAGATAACTTCCTCTGGATTCTTAAAAAGGCCATTTTGGCCATTTTACACCTGTTAAACAATCTATAGAATGTTCAAGGAAAATATATAAAGCATGTTGAGGGTGATTTTAGAGATAATTGAAGGTATCTGAAGTAATTTAGGAAATTTAGGAAAATATCATTGTATAAGATTCATTCTGTTCAACAGCACCAGTATTCAAGGTATAAGGAACGAGAACTTCAATAGTGAATGTTGTCTTCTCTAAAAGATTATCCAGAGTTACCAAATAAGTTAAGAGGAATAAAAATATGCATCATGTGTAAATATATTGGAATCCTCTACAAGGGGGAAATATCAAATTTTATCAAGGATTAATTATTTCTCTGAGATATTTCAAACTTCTAGTAGCTGCCCCTCCATAGTTTGAGAAGGATTAGGCCTTAAATTTTGAGTTTCAGGAAGAATTGAATTTTATTGAAAGTATTTAATTAATCTCTCTCAAATGTGATTTGTGATTCAAAATTATGTAATATTTGACCCAAAACCATTTTCTTAAGCTCTCGTGGCGAAAAAATTCAATCTTTGGTGTCTAAAAATGGACATCCAAGGAAAAATTAACTTTCCAAATCCCGAACCAATAGCAATTTTGGACATCTAGAATGTCCCCTTTGTTCCTCTAAAGGACAATGGGAACATGAGGAACACTAAAGTTTGACCATCCTTCTCCTAGAAGTATACTTTGGACACTTATGGATTCCCATCGTGTCCCCATTTGTCCCCATGGTGTAAGGGGGACAAGAGGGATCTAATCCTAATTGTGGCATAAGGGATTCATCTTGGTTGAATCCATTCATGAAAAGGGACATCATAGAGGATAGAATTTTTCACTAAAATACAAAACCTATGGTTTTATGAAGGCTGTTAGGCCCTAGAATATTTGGCCAAGTACAAAAAGGCATGTGGGCACACGAGGACCTGGTATGAAAGAAGGGTGCGTGCAGGTTGAAGGCGCACGTAGGACAAGAGTTTTAGAAGGGTTTTGCAGGACCCAAGATGCGCATGTGTGCAAGGCAAAGGAAGGGGTTTCAGGACTTAGCCATATTCGGCATCCTAGGTAGGCACACGAGCAAAACGTGACCTGACTGAGCATGCAAAGTGGATAAGGTGCTATCATGGTAGCTCGATGGTCAAGGAAAGAGTATTCCATGTGAAAGAAGAATCATAGAAAGACATCATTGCAGAAAGCTGGAGAGTTCATATGGGAAGAAGCATGCTCCATTGAAGGACCACATGGACACTTGGCAACAGATCTACTACTTCGGGAAGGCATGGCGGTGAAGGCATGTTAAAGCTATATATTAGAGATGCATCGGGTAGAAGGAAGGGATGACTCTTTGGATACAGAGGGTGTTCAAGAGAGATATCAAGAGATGTACTGAGAAAAATAAGAGAGCGAAAAACTTTGCAAAAATAGTGATGGGTTCTAGGGATTCTCATTAGGGATTGGCTATAAGAGAGATGACTTATCTAGGAATGGATGGGTATATGAATTCATCTTTGTAATCTAGAAAGACATTAGTTTAGGATTTTGATGTATAAGTCTTATTCTGCATGTAATGTTTATTTCGGTCTGTAATGGCCTTGACGAATTGTAATGGGGTTACTGAACATGTTAATATGAATATATGACTATGTCTCTTAATCATATATACATTGTTCACGGGTATAATACCCTAGTGTCTTTTCTTTGTATGTATCAGACCATGTCTATCTGATGTTGATTATTTCCTTGTTATCTAAATGGATGCATTTATATTAGTAACTCGTCATAAGACCCTCAGAATGAATGCATGGTTCTTTTCTATTCATTGCCATCTGAAGCTTCTATCAGTAGGGGATGAATACATTCTCACAAAAATCACATAAAGGAGAGGTCTCAATGCACCCGTGTGTGTCTCAGGTGAGTGCCCAGTGCTTGCTGAGTGATAGGCCAACACGCATGGGATTAGACTATTGTTCTAAGGGCATTAAAAATGACTACATCTTGGTTCCGTTGTCTAGGACCTCTTTTCAAAGTTGTTGTGAGAAATGTCATACATCCTTGGTCCTTGTGATCCATGATGACAAGAACGTCTGACCTCGGAAAGTGTTGAAGCATGTTTCAAAAGCATAGTGGATGAGTTTTCTCAAAGATTCAACACTGGACCTAAGTTCGATGCATGTAGATGGGTAGAAGAGAACTTGTACCTTGAGTTATACGAGACATTATTCTGTTGTTTCTCCAGTAGAACTATATGAATGGCTTTTAGACATATGAATCCAGATCGAGTTGCTACTATAGATCACGTGTATGGACTCAAGATGACTATCAAAGGCTGTAGGATGTAGATCTGACTTGGATGCATGTTGTTGATCACTGGTGGAAGAGAGTGCTAACTAGTTACACTCTGGAACACACAATTTCTACGTATTCTTGCCCAAAAATGGTTGATTTCAAGTTTCTGAGGGATCCCAGAGGATCATTTTTACATGTTATTCCTTTGGATATGAAGATCTTTGTCATCACCTTGAGTTTAGAGGTATTTAACATGGCCAGATAAACTTCTTTAAGTGCTGGGAGAGGAAGCTAGGGTGGAGGAAGATGGTGAACATTGTAGATGAAAAGGAAAGGGAGGAGAGATGACTCAAGTATAATGAAGCTTGTGAAAGGGAGATGACTAGACAATGCGAGGTTGTAAGTGTGATGGATCTGTGGAGTCAAACCTTGCGGGAAGGAGTTGAGGTTCTCGCCAAAAATGTGGAACCTAAATAGTCTATGCTACCCCATCTTGGCAAGTGTAGGAGAGATGCCCCTTCATCTTCTGATGATATTTCATCGCATAGAGAGAGGAGATCTATCAACGTGTATCTGAACCCACCTAGTGAGTAACCCTTACCGCTTGGTTTTCCAAATCAAAGGAGAAGTATTATTAACTCAGTTGGTATCAGTGGGAGTAACCAATATATGCCTAGGAGATATAATTTCTCATTTAGAACATCCATGGCTACACACTCCATTCCGTTATTTGGAGAAATTTTTATAAAAGGTGTGAATACACAAGGTTTGGGTATCACGTCTGGGAGTGACGTGGGAAACATAACTAGTAGTGGGACAATATCACAAACCATCAGTGAAAAATTTTATGGGATGTTGGGAACACTTTGAATGACCACTTTAGGCCCTTTTTCAATTTCAGGAGGTGAATCTAGTGGGTCAGGAGGAATAGGACAAGGTGGATCCCTTGGATCTGGTGGAGGAGGAAACACCGGAGGAAACCAAGGCTCTGGATCAGGTGGATAAGGGCCTTAACCACCTTAAAAATTATTCTTTGAGATGTCTTTGCACTTACCAAACTATATGGGTATTGAATATGTTGTAGAGCATGTGCACAAGTGTGAATTACTATGGCGCGCGAAAGGGATCACTACCCCAGAGCGGAAGGCAAGTCAATTTGCAACAACGTTGCAAAGATGCTCACATGTATAGGAATTATGACCCCCATAAGATGGTGGTAGACTAGACTGCATTGAAGAACAAAATCCTAGTAGAGTTCCATATCCCTGAGTTTGAGTAGAAGATCATCAACGCTCTAAAAGAGATCCAACAGGGAATGGCAGAGAGTGTGTGGGAGTATGACGCATATTTCAATACTCTCTTGTCTAAACTATCCTATGACATTCATCCTTCTCAACATGCTCAATGGTTTTTTGGAGGTTTGATAACACCATTTGGAAGGGCTCTGTCACACAAGACTTTCATAGACCTAGGCGAGGCATTGGAAGTTTCCCTATGTGCTGAAGCAGTTAGGAGCGTTGATACTAGTGTTAATTATTTTCTAGAGGCCCAAATTGCTACAGTGGCCAAGTAGTTAGAGAAGATGTCTACAAATGCAGTGCATGAGGTTCATAGTGAGCTTTGGTGTATAGAATGTGAAGTGGAGGGTCATGCAAAGGATATTTTCCCTCAAAAGTTGGTACGCGCCGTCGTAGCAGACTGTGAAATTTGTCATGGGGATCATGATGTAAGTAGGTTCCCTCTACTAAAGTGCGCAATCCATAGAATTTTTCTTGCTATTGTAAGATCTATACCTTTACAAACCATGATACTAAGGATTACAAACTGATTGATCAGATCCATGATGTTATTGATCTTGGTGTGCACTAGAATAGTCTTGCAAGTAGTTCTAAGGATGATCATCATCATTATAAAGGGAATGCAAATGGAGGGGTGCGTGGAAGATAATTTCATAGAGGATTTTGTGGTCGTGGTAACCGGGGCAGAGGATGAAGTGAGTTCCCACAAGGAACCTGTTATAACTATGGATCTACAAAGTATTAAAAATGCGAGTGTCCTAATCTATTACAATGGTCATGGTGTGGAAATAAACATAAGTATGAAGATTTTCTAGAGCTTTATGAGCATATGAATGAGAAACACCGGAAAGAAAAAGGTGCTAGGATGGTGAGCATCAAGAAGGCTGATTCATAGTGGATTCCAAGAGTGATGCATGAGTAAGGGCTAGAACCTGTACTGGTGATGATGAGAGCATAGGCCGCGCGTGCTAGGGAGATTCGAAGACAAAGTATACTAGTTTCAAGAGAGAAATTGGTACATGGAAAGTATCTAAACCCTACTCATCAAAAGGAGGTGTATTAAGATACTAAGAACGTGATTAGAAGTTTATAAGGGGAGATCCAATGTCTAAAGGATCAATCAAAGCAGTTGGAGTAAAAGAAGAATGCCAAGGCTATAAAGGATGACCTGGATGAGGTCAAGGAAGTATGTAGAATGTTAATTCAAGAGAATATTATTCCCTTGATAGGAGAATGGATGAGGGAGAAGTTACCATGTGCCGAAGCAGAACATGAAAGGAAGGTTTTGCATGAAAACATTCCTCCTCATAGCCTTGACTATGATAAGGAGATTACCTTGAATGTAGTTGTATATGGGTGGCTTATGAGTAATATTCTCATCGACACAGGATCAGAGGTCAATGTTCTTACCTTAGATGCCTGGCATCAAATGGGAAGGCCTGCATTACAACCATATTCAAATGTGATGTATATGGTAAACAATACTAAGGAAATTCCCATTGGGGTCCTGAAGGATGTAGTTATCACCATTCAAGGGGCCAAGTTTACTAGAAACTTCAAAGTCTTGGCACTTTCTGAGGAAGAAAAATTTCTATCATTTCTTGGGTGCCCATGGTGTTACAAGAACAATTGTGACCTGTAGTTTAACAAAGGGTATATCAGCTTTGATAACAAGGAAGAAAGGTTGATTATCCCTTTGACTGATGGGAAATTAGTGCCCTATACTAATCCCTTAGGAGAATAAGTCCTTGAAAAAATCTATGTGTGCTCCATCAGATATCCTAAGATAATTCATCCCACGAAGGGAGTTATCCAATTTTAAGATGCTCAGTCCTTGAGTGATACTACTAGCATGGCATGCAAAAATTGGGTGCATGGGACTTATGAGTTGATTGAGCGATAGTTTAGAGGATATGTAACAAGGGTAACAAAGGTGCACTCAGTAAAGTTCCTGGGAGGGAAGAAGTTTCCAAGTTACTCTGGAGGAGCATTTCTTGAGATTTTCTTGTGAGAAATGGAGGCTCAATGGAAAAATGAGGATGAGAGAAGGGGAATGCTTAGTTATAATCTACTCAAAACTATAGCACGTTGGTGGGATAAACATCAGGAGAGCCTCCTAGAATGGCATGAGATAAGAATTTCATTCTCGGTAAGGTTATCCAAAAGTAATGCGCCCACAGTAATAAGAGACTACCATGGTAAATATAACGCTTCATTTCATATCCAAGCATGTGAGAAGGCCTAGATGGGAAGTGCAGAAGTGTTACCACCTTTGTTATGGGTGCATAAGTTGTATCCCACCTTACAAAGTTGTGTGCGCATGTGGTATATTAATTTAGAGATGTGTCGTCAAACATGTAATTGGTAGGAGTTGGCAGATGATGGCATTTAAGCTTTTGAGTATAGGAGTACTAAGCCATTGGTGGATAAGGCACTACAAGTAATCAAAAACCTTACAATGGGAGTTAGTGCTATGGCAGAAGATAGGTTGCTGGAGTTACTGGGTGAGCCTTATTTGGAGATGTGCCTTAATGAGGAAGAATAAGAGGAAGTACAGTTTGAGCGTGTGTGTGTGAAAAAATAAAAAGGAAAAATGTTCTATGTAGTAGACGAAGAAGAAATGGAAACTTTGGATGTTAACCATTCTAAAGGTATGCATGAAGTCATAGATAGCACTAATGAGTGATCATGCTCCTACTATGAGCCCTTGAAAAAAAATAAGGTTAACATTGGGATGGAGGTAGAACTTAAGGAAGTTATCATTAGAGACTATTGGTCAGAAAAATAAGCTTCAAAGGTCATAGATTTATTGTGCGAGTTTCAGGATTTATTCCCTAGTCGGTACCATGAACTCAAAGGCATCCACCATTCCTTGGGGGAGATGAGGATCAACTTGAAGGAAGGTGCACACCCGATTCAGAAGAGGACCTATTGGATGAATCCAAATTTGTGCATACGGATTAAGGAAGAAATAAACAAAATTATAACATCTGGTATCATTAAGGTAGTAGAAGAATCAAAATGGATCAGCCCAATGGTCATCAGTATCAAGAAGGATGGGAGGATAAGAATTTTTGTTGACTACAGGGATAAGAATGTGGTATGTGTCATCAATTCTTTTCCAACCCCCTTTATTGAAGAAATTTTGGAGGGAGTATCTAGGCGCAAAGTCTACTTTTTCACAGATGGGTTCTCAGGGTATCACCATATCAGTATTGCAAAGAGAGACCAGATAAAGAAAACTTTCACCACTGAATGGGGAAATTTTTCCTGCGTAGTTTTTTCTTTTGGATTGAAGAATGTGTTTTTTGTGTTCTTGCACATTTTGGTACAAGCATTTTAGGAATTCATCCATAAATTTCTTCAAGCTTACCTGGATGAATGGACTGTGTATGGATTGGTGAAAGACCATTGTGATAATTTGAGGTTGATGTTTGAGAGATGTCAGAAATTGAGGATATCCCTAAACATTAAGAAATGTGTCTTTGATAGTCCATTTGGAACCCTGTTAGGACACATTATATGCAAAGAAGGCTTACTAGTAGATCCTGCCAAAGTTGTAGTCATTGAGGTTTTAGGGGAGCCTACTAGTCAAAGTGTAGTGTGTAGATTCCTTGGGCATATGGGGTATTATAGTAAATTCATCAAGGGGTATTCCAAGATCACCACGCCTTTGGAGGAATTGTTAAAACACAAGAGTTCCTTTCATTGGGGAGAGCCGCAACAGAAGGCATTTGACACTTTGAAGGATAGGATTGTCATGACACCCATACTACATTTTCCGTCTTGGGATAAGCCTTTCCATGTGCATGTTAATGCCTCAGGGACAACTATGGGATAGTACTAGCACAACCTACTGAGGGAATTGTTGATCATCCCTTGTGTTTTACAAGTAGAAAGTTGACATTAGTTGAAAAGAATTACACAACTACTGAACGTGAAGAATTTTCCATGATCTATGTGTTGCACCAGTTCAGGAAGTATATTTTGGCAATACCATTTATATTCTAGACTGACCACATGGCATTGAAGTACTTAATCATCAAGCCAGTTCTACAAGGGAACATATGTCATTAGGTCCTATTATTGCAAGAGTTTGAGTTCATAGTGGTCATAAAACTAGGAAAGAGAAATTCATGACCTAACCACTTATCAAGGATTAACTCAGGGGAGGATGCACAAAGCATTAAGGATACCATGCCAGATGGGTAATTGTTTAGGTTGTGGTGTGCACCCTCAGACTTGGAAGATATCATAGTATTCTTAAAAATAGGTGTGGCACTAGAAGGGATGAAGGCTATGGGGATAAAGTCGTTAGCAATACACATTGTACCCTACATGTTGATTAGTGGAGACCTATATAAGTTTGGTCATGATGAGGTTCTACGCTAATGCATATTGGAACATTACTACGAGGTAATTATAGAGGAAACACATTGTTGGGGTTAGCACACCAGTTGTACAGACAATATATCAGATCTAAGCATTCATACAAATAAAAGAGGATACTCTACCAGAAGAAATATATAAAACAAGAGACATAAATCAACACCAAATTTAACATGGTTCATCCAGTGTGGGCTACGCCCACCATGAAACAAGCCAATCTATTATCCAAAGCTTTGACAAGATATACAATGAAGATTTACAATATTCCACACCTCTCAGATGTACAATAATTTCCTTCTCTCAAGCTCTTTGCTTCAGATGTACAATAATTTTATAAGTTCTTATTAATTATTGGTAATACTTACTTCTAAACCCTATATTTTATGCTTATGTAGTCGTTTATAGACTTAGGGCACTTAGCCTTGCAATTACAATTAATAGATATACTTTAATACTAAAAATAGATCTAATTCCCGAGAGTTAATTAAAACATCCTCACATAGGTAATTGATGTCGGTTAGCCCTAACCGATGCCAGTTCCTCCTTGATTGACCATTGCTGGTCCTAGGTGACTGATGCTGGTTTCCCCTAACAGATGACAGTTACTGTATTTTCCAGCAAGTTTCACATTGCATGCTAAATTGAAGTAATTGAGCTCCATAACTCAACAATATCCCACTTGGAGATTAATTACTACACCATACCTATACAACATCATTATTGGATCCTTCCTTAGCTCTATTTCTTCCTCTTCAAGTATCGGAATTGAAGACCAACAGAAGTGGAGTGTAGCTCCAACTTCTCCTTTGCTAATGGCTTTGTTAGCATATCCGTAGGGTTCTCCCTTGTATGAATCTTTTCCAGATTCAACTATCCATCCTCCAATACCTACCTTATGAAGTGATACCTCAACTGATTGTGTTTTTTTCTTGAATCAAACATTGATTTCTTTTCCAAGTGAATTGCAGTATGACTGTCACTGAATAATTTACAATTACCTTTCTCCTTTCCCAACTCTTCCATGAACCTAATCATCCATATCATCTCCTTGTTAGCCTATATAGCTACAACATACTCTTACTTTGTAGTAGAAAAAATTCACAACCTTCTACAATCTTGAAATCCAGCTAAATTTCATCCCACCTACTATGAAAATATATCCAGTATTGCTCCTCCTACCATCCATATCTCCAGCCATATCTGAATCCACATAGCCACATAATGAAACATCTGATCCTCCATAGCATAACTGCATGTTAGATATCCCTTTCAAATACCTGAGTATTTGTTGGACTGCTTTCCAATTCTCTTTACTTGGATTGGCCATATATCTACTCACCACTCCCACTGCATGTGTAATGTCAGGTCTGGTATAGACCATAACATACATGATAATTCCAACTTCTAAAGCATATGACACTTGTGTCATGTATTTTATGTCCTCGTGTGATGAGAGACACTGATCTTTGCTCAATTTGAAGTGTCCAACCATATGTGTACTAACAAGTTTTACATTCTGCATGTTGAAACTTTCTAACACCTTGTAGATATAATCCTCTTGAGACAAATATAATTTCTTATTTTTCCTATCTATGTGTATTTGCATGCCAAGGATTCTTTTTGCAACTCCTAAATCCTTCATAGAAAATGTGTGAGATATCTTTCCCTTAAGCTCACCAATGTCCTGCATACTGGATCCTACAATAAGCATATCATCCACATACAATAACAAAATAATATAACTCCCATTTTCAAGCTTCTACAAATTAAAAAAATGGTCAGATTCACATCTCAAGTAACCATGCCCATGCATAAACCTATCAAACCTCATGTACCATTGCCTTGGAGCTTGCTTGAGCCCATATAGGCTCTTTTTCAACATGCACACTAATTTCTCCTTACCCTTGACTTCATACCCAAACGGCTGTTACAAATAAATCTCTTCTTCCAAATCACCATGAAGGAAAGTCATCTTCACATCTAGTTACTCTAAATGAAAATTCTCTACTGCAACTAAGCTCAATATAGTACGAATAGAATTCATCTTTACAACATGAAAAAAATATTTCACTAAAGTCAATACATACTTTCTGTGTAAATCCCTTTACTACAAGCCTTGCCTTGTACCTTTTCTATCCACCCTCTTCTTCCTTGATCTATAAACCCACTTGTTCTGCAATGTTCTCTTACCTACTGACAACTTAACCAAGTCCCAAGTCTAGTTCCATTCCAAGGAGTCCATCTCATCATCCATGCCATGCTCCCATTGGACATGGGTCTTATATTGTATTGCTTCTTCAAAGATTTCTGGTTCACCATTATCATTCAATAATAAATAAAATCGAGAAGGTGTAAATCTTTCTGGAGGTTTACTTGTAACCCTGTAAGTAATACTTTTAAATCTGAGAGTTAATCATTCAATAAACTTTTCAACGCGGTTCATCCTTGGGTACCAAAATTTGATCCACTGTACATTCAACTGCTTATGCCCAAAATTGCAAAGACAACCCATAATGTATCCTCATACTTCTAACATGTTCCATAATTTTCCTGTTCATTCTTTTTGCAACACCATTCTCATGTGGTTTTCTTGGAACCATTCTTTCTCTATGTATCCCATTCATTAAAAATAATCACTGAAATCCTTGTTACAATATTCACCACCATTTTCAGATAAAAGGCACTTTAACTTTGAATTTGATTCATTCTCAACAAGGGATTTCCATCTTTTAAAAGTATCAAAAACAACAGATTTACGTTTAATATAATAAACCCATACCTTTCTTATAGCATCATCAATTAAAGTAACATAATACTGGGATCCACCATGAGAAGCTACTTGAGCTGGTCCCCACACATCTGAGTGTACAAGCTCCAGTTTTTGCTCCTTCTTAGTTACCCTAACTTTGAGAAATCTCAGTCTCTTTTGCTTTCCAAAGATACAATGTTCATAGAAATAAAATTCTAAATCTTTCAAATATGATAACTTACCCTTAGCCTTTAAGATATGCATTCATTTTTTACTCATATGGCCCAACCGGTTATGCCACATGCATGTATTTGAATCTGAAGTAGATAATGTAGAAAAGGAATCAGTAATACAGTTAGATAAATATAACGTTCCTACCTTATTACCTTTTGTCACAACAAGAGCACCCTTGATGGCTTTCCAAGAGTCTCCTGTAAAAGTAAACATGCAACTAGATTCACCTTGTTTCCTTGCAGAAATAAGATTCATCTTGAGGCTTGGCACATGCTTCACGTCTTTCAATACCCATGTATTTCCATTTTATAATTTTAGATGAACTTCCCCTTTACCATTAATACTACAAGGTTCATCATCACCCAAATAAACATGCCCAAAATTACCCTGGACATAATGTCTAAAATAACCCTTATTAAGGGTTGCATGGAAAGAAGCTCCTGAATCTAAAACCCATGATTCAATTCTATTATCTAAAGAAAGAATAAGAGCATCTTACATTACCTCTAATGTAGCAAGATTTACTTCTTTACCTTTGTCTGGTTATTGGTTCTCTTTATCCTTTGACCAACAATATATATTTGCATGTCCTTTCTTTCCACATTTGCAAAAAATAATTCCCTTACTTCTGGGTTTATATCTGCTATCCCTTGAATTTTATTTCCCATTACTCTTACTCTTGGATCTCTCCTTCTACCTGCCCCTTCTTTCTACATTTAAAGATTTTCCAGATGATGATTCCTCTATAATCTTCCTGCAAGTTTATTCATTCAAGGTTATACTAACCACATCATCAAACTTCAAAATATTATTAGCAGATGATGTATTATTAATACCCATTACCAAGTTATCTCAACTATTAGGTAAAGAACACAAGAATAAAAGTGATTTTACTTCATCATCAAATGATATTTCAACCAATTTTAACTAATTTACAATAGATCAGAAATCATTCAAATGACTAGATGAAGATCCACCTTCATCCATCTTATAACTAAAAATTTTATTCTTCAAATAAACTTTATTTGAAGCTTTAGGTTTTTCATATAAATTAGAAAGAGATTTCATTAACTCTTCCGTAGAAGTCAATTTTGTAATATTGGAAGCCACGGATGCTGCCAAGCACAATCTTATAGATCCCAAAGCCTTTATGTCAAAAAAAATTCATTCTTCATCAATCATCATCCTAGGTCTAGACTTCTAATCCAACGGTAAATACAAATCTCTTTGATATAAATAATTCTCAAGATGCATCTTTCATAATTGATAATTTTGGTCGTCAAACTTCTCTACCTTATATTCATTTTCTTCTGCCATTTTTGTAGCTCCCACTCAATCAAAAAACCCTCTGTGAGTAAATATGTCAACACATAAAACCCTCAAACAAATCTCTGATACCATTTTTTAGGGTTAGCACACCAGTTGTACAGATAATATATCAGATCTAAGCATACATGCAAATAAAAGTAGATATTCTACTAGAAGAAATATACAAAATAAGAGACATAAATCAACACCAAATTAATGTGGCTTACCCAGTGTGGGCTACGTCCACCAAGAAACAAGCCAATCTATTATCTAAAGATTTGACAAGATATACAATGAAGATTTACAATCTTCGACACCTCTCAGATGTACAGTACTTTCTTTCTCTCAAGTTTTTGCTTCATCACCAAGAATTCTCTCTCTCACAAAATTTTGCAAGTTCTGCATGATTCCTTTTAATACTTACTTCTAAACACTAGATTTTATGCTTATATAGTCGTTTATAGACTTAGGGCACTTAGCCATGTAATTACAATCAATATATACTTTAATGCTAAAAATAGATCTAATTCCTGAGAGTTAATTAAAACATCCTCACACATGTAACCAATGTCAGTTACTCCTTGACTGACCGATGCCATTCTTGGGTGACTGATTCCGGTTCCCCCTAACCAATGACAGTTACTATATTTTCTAGCAAGTTTCACATTGCATGCTAAACTGAAGTAATTGAGCTGTATAACTCAACACACATGGTGGGATTGTAGGAGGACACTATGTAGGAAATGCTACTGCGTAGAAGATTTTATTAGCATGGATTTGGTGGGAAACCATCTACTAGGATTGTATTAATTTTTGCAAGGATTGTGACCATTTCCAGCACCTTGGAAAACCTAGGAAGAAGGATGAAATGCACTTGCGAGCAATAGCTAGCGCTAAACCGTTTGAAAATTGGGCAATTGAATTTGTAGGGCTAATTTCGCCAGCCATGTGAAGGAATGGTTCGTGGTATATCATAACTTGTACTAATTACTTAACATGATAGGTAGAGGTAGTACCTATAAAGGATTACACTGCAACAACAACTGCTAGATTTTTATGGGAGAACATAATCAACAGGTATGGTTGTCCTTTGATTTTAACAAGTGATAGAGGTATAGAATTTCTCAATGAAATGATCATGATTCTATTAGCAAAATTTATGGTGTCCCATCACAAGACTACTCATTATCACCCTCAAGAAAATGGAATTGTCGAGGCATTTAAGAAAATACTAAGTCACACATTGACTAAAATATGTCATGTTGGAAGAAAATATTGGGATGACAAGGTATAATCCGTTCTATGGGCATACAAGAAAACCTACAAGAGGTTGAACAAGGCCACACCATTTTAATTGGTTTTTGGAAAAAGAGTTTGTTTTTCCGGTTGAATTCATGTTGCCATCACTATGTATAGCGTGCGCAGGAGGATTGGATGATGAACAAGCGCTGGAAGAGTGGATTGATAATTTGATGCAGTTAGACGAAAGGCGATCACTTCCTCGATGGATTTAGAATATAGAAAAATAAAGAAAAAAG
This sequence comes from Taxus chinensis, assembly GCA_019776745.2. NCBI lineage: Eukaryota > Viridiplantae > Streptophyta > Pinopsida > Cupressales > Taxaceae > Taxus > Taxus chinensis. Next base: position 10,911,721 of record CM034151.1, on the reverse strand, counting down.
GCATGGCATGATCTTCAAATAAAAAATAAGTAGTTTAAGGTTGGGCAAATGGTGTTGTTGTATGATTCCAAGTATTTGCACCATCCTAGGAAGTTGAAATTCCATTGGTTGAGACCCTACATCATCTCATACATCCTTGATTTAGGTGTTTGCTAGTTACAAGCACTAGATGGGATGAGATTACCAGGTCATTTCAATGGGAGTAGGTTGAAGCCCTACTATAAATAAGTCTTCTTGGTGTTTGTAAATAAGGCATTATTTCCAGTTAGCTTATAATTCCCCTCTATTGCTCTTTATTTTCTTGTGTTTCCCTTTCTCATTGCTTGTTCTTTTCTTTTGTTTCATTTTTCTCCTTGTGAGCCGGTAAACATATTATTTTCCAAGGTTGTGTATGCGTAGAGGACCATGCATTTTTTTAGTGTGGGTGGAGTAATGCAAAGCAACGTATAAGCTAGTAGTAAAATTTGAGTGGCCCAGGAGAAGGAAGCATGTAAGATTGAGAAAGTGTGTAAGATTTAGTATAACTTGAATTGACTACTTAACACGATAGGTAGAGGTAGCACCTATAAAGGATTGCACTGCAGTGACAACTGTTAGATTTTTATGGGAGAACATAATCAACAACTATGGTTGTCCTTTAATTTTAACAAGTGATAGAGGTACACACTTTCTCAATGAAATGATTAGGATTGTGTTAGTAAAATTTATGGTGGCCCATCACAAGACTACCCATTATCACCCTCAAGCAAATGGAACTGCTGAGGCATTTAAAAAAATACTAAGTCACACGTTGACTAAGATTTGTGACGTTGGAAGACAAGATTGGGATGATAAAGTATCATTTGTTCTATGGGCATACAAGACAACCTATAAGAGGTTGAACAAGGCCACACCATTTCAATTGGAGTTTAGCGTGGAGGCTATTTTTCTAGTTTAATTCATGTTAGCATCACTATGTATAGTGTGCGTATGAGGGTTAGCTAATGAACAAGCACTGGAAGAAAGAATTGATAAGTTGATGCAGTTAGAAGAAAGGTGATCACTTTCTAGATTGAGTCAGAAGACAGAAAAAATAAGACAAAAGGCATGGCATGATCATCATATCAAGAAAAAGTAGTTTGAGGTTGGGCAGATGGTGTTGTTGCATTATTCCAAGTATTTGCACCATCCTGGGAAGTTGAAAATTCATTGGTTGGGACCCTACATCATCTCATACATTCTTGATGCAGGTGCTTGCCAGTTACAAGTGCTAGATGAGATGATATTACCAAGTCATTTCAATGAGAGTAGGCTAAATCCCTACTATAAACAAGTCTTCTTGGTGTTTGTAATAAGGCAATGTTTCTAGTTAGCTTAGAATTTCCCTTTATGCTTTTATTTTCTTATGTTTCCCTTTCTTGTTGCTTGTTACTTTATTTTTGTTTCATTTTGCACCTTGTGCACCGGTAACCACATTATTTTCCAAGGTTATGTATGCGTAGAGGACCGCGCATCTATTTTAGTGTGAGGTGGAGTAATACAAAGTAAAATACATACTTGCAATTCAAATTGAGTGACCCAGTAGAAGGAAGCACGTAAGGGTAAGAAAGTGCATGAGGAGATGGTGGATAATGAATTATGGTGTTCAGAAGGCTGTTACAAAGACCACATACAAAGGATGAAGACTGCAGGAACAACATGAGGTAGGTGAGGGAAAAAATTGGGTAAAGGACATAAGTGCCTTTGACACTATAGAAGTAGGCATAACAGTCTTCGGTTAGATTGTATTTTTGCATGCTAGAATCTATAAAATATTTTTTGCGTAGGATTGGGTACATGGGTAAGGACGCTTAACATTGGCTTAGTGGAAAAGCCACAATTAATGTCAATGTACATTAGTAGGTGGCATAGAATTTATTTCCAGAGGGAAGCAAAAACTATAAATACAAGGTCAGGAAAGTCATTTTCTATCTTTCTATTACGAATTTGAAGTACTCTTGTGAACTAGAGAATCTAGAGAGAAATTTGTGTGAAGGAAGAAGAATATGAGAAATTTGAGTGTGTTACTAGAGTGGATCTACTAACCAGAAGGAAGGAGTACACAGGCATGAGGAAAGGTTATTTTTGGTGCACCGTCTTGTGGAAGGTTTTTCTAGTTAGGGTTTGACAGCTAGGGCACGAGGAAAGAAGGATTTAGTCCAAAAGTTGAGCTTTGGAGTTGATTTTGGAGTGTAGAAGAGTAAGGAATTCGTAGTTGATCCTGACAGAAAGTATGACACCCAAGAAAGCAACCATTTCACCAAAGAAACCAAAGGGTAAGGGAAAAGGAAAGCAAATTGCTTCCATCCCAAGCTCCAATGAAGAATGGTACGCAAAAATGTAATACCCAAATGGAGTATTGGTAGGAAAAGAATGGGTGTCATATTTAAGACAAATGACTGTGAGTGATCATAACAATCACATGAGCATGACTAAGAAGGAGATGGCACTGAAGTTGGTTCACCTAGCTAAAAAAAGTACACCATATGGGATGCCCATAGATAGTGACGAAGTGAAGGTCAAATTGGAGAACGTAGGATTATTGCAACTATATGAGTTTCCTTACTTTGGAAAGATTGAGCAATTTACCAATGGTTGTTGTCATGCGTGCATGAGGATCAATTTTATTTTGTATGGAAAAAGATTCACATAACACCAAAACTGATATCCAAGTTCACATGTATTATTTGTGAAGGGGAAATTATAGATGACGCTCTAAGAAACAAAGAGGCTATCAAGGAGACTATAGCTGCGTATGAATACAAGAAGGGGTCGCGATACTTTGACATCGCAGAGATTCTAGACCCTGTTATGAGGATGGCCACATGCTTGGTGACCAAGCTCAATGATCAAGATTGATGGACACAAATGAACAAGGCATGGATAAATGTATGCGAGAAGATATCAAAGGGAACAATCTATAACTTGTCCACTTTCATCGTGGATGATATCGTAAGCGGTGCGTAAGAGGGAGAAAATATATTATTCATTAACATTATCCTCACCACTATCTTTTCAAAGATATGAATGCTAGATGGGATGTAAAAATTTGTTTGGGAGTATCCAGAAGAGGATCCCTCGCCCACAAAGAGATCTGAAAAATACACTTGTGAAATCATGACGGCCACTCACAAGGCGCGCCTAGAGAAGTGGATAAATGAATGCGCGATGCATTCGGGGTAGAGTAGAGGATCCCAAAGTAGTTTCCCATGCTTGTGGATGGAGAATCAAAATTTGTTGGGTACCAACATTTCTGCATTGGCAAATTTACTTTGAAAAATGGGACTAAGGGTCCATGGTGCAAGCTGTTCTTCTTCTTTACCACCCAATACTTCAAGGCATGGGTCAACATGTTCAAGGAAGCTAAAATACTAAGGTTCAACCTTAGTGAGGTGGACCAAGACCACCGCAAGCTGCGTTGAAATATTGTGTACCCTAAAAACATGCGTACATGGAGAAGTATGTCTCCCATGAGAATCAAATGATGAAACCATTAATGCTGCCAATTGCTGGAAGGGCTACAACAAGAATATATCTTCGCATAAGGCAAAATTTTGAGAAAGGTGCATATCTAGAGAATGATGTCTCCATTCCAGAAGACCCCATAGGAAGAAAGAAGGTTGTGCCGAAGAAGAGAGAAAGAGAAGAGGGGAAGGAGAGGAAAGCACCAAGTGTGTAGACTGCACAATCAGTGGGTGCACCTGAAGCAGTTGTGAAGCCTAGCTTTTACGCATGGAGAAATAAGTCTCCTATCAAGGTGAAGACCCCCCAGAAGAAGAGGAGCTGGAGCATGAAGAGAACCTCACCCATGAGGAATCGCCAAGGAAAGAGAAGGAGAAAGAAGAATATCTTGTAGTGGAATCCCTAGAAAGGAAGAAGTAGAAGGTGACATATGAGGTAGACTCAGAAGAAACAAAGAGTCTAGATGCCTACATTGGTAACAAGGATGATGACGAGCCTGAAGGAGGTGAATACCATCTAGTATATGATGGAAATGATTCTGAGGAAGAAGTAGATGAGGATTATAACAAGGAAGATGAGGAAAAGAATGACAAAGAGGAAGTTAAGGCTTAAGGCAAGGGGGTGAGCTAAGAAGTAAGCACCAAGAACCTAAGAACCCCAAGCCTCACCAAGAGGAAGTAGAGAAATCCATGGAGAGAGAAGTGGTAGGCATCTTGATGAAGTTGGTAGAAAAGGAGTTGGAAAGGAGCGCATACAAGATTATAAAGGAGATAGAAGAAAAAGTGTTGGGAAGGAGTATAGTAGCATGGGTGGGGATCTCAAATTGGTGGTAAGCTTTCCAAACGTTTCTCAAATAGGTGGGAAAGGCATAGTGGTGGCACAAGGGCAAGGAATGGGACACATTGATGATCCTAGAAAGGTTCTATGCATGCACTTCCAGAGCATCGTACCTATAAAGGAACTCCTAGCCATGTCATCGTTTGATGAAGAAGGCACATACCCATGGACAAGAAATATGCTATCTTGGGAATTTGAGTCCCACGTGGATGAACCAAAATTTTAGGTAAGTCAGAGAGCGCTAATGAAGATGCTAAAAACCAAAGGGATAAATCCATTGGTAACGCTTAGTAGATATTAGATGAATAGTTTTGTAACATGTTTAACAAGGTTTCAGTCTAAATTAAGGCTATACTATTAGGGAGAAATGACAGAGTGAGATCCCTGGTGAAGGAATTAGAGAGGAAAAATAAGGAGATCATGGAGAAGAGTAAAGACCTAAAGCAAGAGGAGTTGATCACTACTCAGTTAAGGTGTGAGCTGAAAGAAGAAAATGTTAAGGTGCGCGAAGTCTCCATGAAAGTGGAGATGATTACAAATTCAATTGTCCTTAAGCACCCTGATCGAGTGCCTCCTAAGAAAAATTATGAATCATCCTTGCAATGTATAGAGGATTTGACTTGCATTCTCACAATGGAGAGGTGACCAATTGCTTTAGATTCTACAAAAGAAGCGCATGCATGCCAAGAAAAATAAAAAGAGATGAAGGTTGTCGATATTGTAGCTTGAAACACTAAAATTATGGCTGAGGTAAAGGCTACCGCGTAAGTTGCTGAAGCTGCATATGATAACTACATGGATAGGGATAAAGTGGCAAGTATCTTGGTTGCCACCCATGAGACGAAACTCAAGGAGTTCTAAGAGAAAAATAAGGGGAATAGAGTGGAGAGAGACAAGATCTTGGCTGAGGTAGAGAAGAAATTAGAATCAATCGAGACCTTGTGAGGCTCAATCAAAATCTGGTTGAAGGAACTATTCCCCCAAATCACCCATAGGATGGATGTTATTGAGGACTTGGGAAAGGATTTGGAGAGTATTGTTGAGACCGTGAGTGCAAAAGGAGAGGATCTGAGTTTTGAGGAAGTAAGCATCCTGGTGGGTGACCTCTATGAGCAAGCTCATAACGAGGTCGACACTTGGGAGAATTTAGAGGTAGAATTAGGGAATGATTTCCCTCTCCTCCAGCAATAAACCAGTTCCACATTATTTCATTCTTTCTCCCCATTTCTTCATTCCCTTATTATTTTAAACCATTGTAAGATCCATACATTCTTTATTCTTTGAAAAGTTTTTCTGAGGACAGAGAACAGGCGTAGTGTGGGGTGATGTTAGGCCTCAAAATATTTGATCAAGTAAAAGAAGGCACATGGGCACATGGGACCTAGTTGAAGAAGGGCACGCGGGTTGAAGGCACACATGGAAGATTTATAAAAGGGTTTTACAGAACATACAAAGTGCACACATAATCCAAGATGAAGTTTGGAATTATCCATATTCGGTGTCCCAGGAAGCACACAAGAAAATCATGACCTTTCAAGCATGTGGATTGGATAAGGTGCCAGCTTGGCAACTATGGGATCAACAAGGGAATATTCCATGCATGCGATGGAAGGTTCCATAAGATCATCATTGAACAAAGTGGATAGCTTGGATCAAAGGAGACATGCTCCATTAGAGGACCACTTGTACACTTGGTGACCAATCTGCTACCTCAAAAGGCATGGCGGTGAAGGCAGGGAGGATATATATTAAGGGGCATGGATAGTATAAAGGGGTGAAGGATAGATACATAGAGTCATCCTGGGAGAGCAGAGGTACTGGGAAAGAGGTGAAACCCTATAGAAATACCATGGAGGATTCTATGGGTTGGGATTAGGAAAATATAGGAATCATGGCATACTTAGAGGGATGGGAGTGCATTCATCTTTGTAATATGAGGGACATAATGTAGCTCTGATGCATGACTTTTCTCTGCAATGTTTATATGGGTCTATTATTACTTCAAGGATTGTAATGTGGTTATTAAACATGTTAATATGAATGTAAGGATTTTTTTGAATCATATTTTTTGTTCATGAGTATAATCCTTATGAATTTCCTTTATGTATGAACCATTTCCATATGATGTTGGTTATTTCTCCTCTAGGGATGCATTGATGTTATAACTCATCCTAGGTTCTCAGAAAGATGAATGGTTATTTTATATTCATTTCCATTTGAACATCTATCATAAGATGATGCATTCTCACAAGACTCACATAAAGGAGAGGCTTGGTACCCGTGCATGCCTTGGGTGAGTGTCCAATGCCCACTGGGTGATAGGACGATGTGCATGGAATTAGATTATTGGTCTAAGGGTATAAAAATGACTATAAAGCCATTTTCAACTCACAAAATTTGACCCCATCCTCATGAGATCCTCACCCTTGGTAAACAACAATCTATTTATGATAGTCCCCATTCCAAGAGGTAATTCTCAACATTTATAAATCTTCACCTATCACTATGTGTCAATCATCTCTTTGGATCTTTCCTCAGAGGAATGGTAAGGATAAATTCATGCTTATGGAGGATTGGAAGTTGAATTGTGACATAGGTGGAAGGGAATCCCTCTTAGTTCCTAATTTTGATCTAAAATTGAACTTTGGTCAGGTAGTGTGTTTCTCATCTCATTAGATGGATTAATCAAAATGTTGAAGCATTATTCATTCAATATATTACCTTCACCTATATCAAGTTTGAAACATTTTTAGTCTCACATTTAATTAGTCATTTTTCTTCCCATGTGGAAGGATCATCATGGTTGGTGTGTACGGGAAATTGTTTCAAGTTCTCATCAAGTGCAAGAGGCTTAGAAAGGCATGACATTGTTTTATGTATTAGATGGATTGGTTCAAGTGAAAGAGTGAATTTGTCATTTATCTTAGTGGTTAATTCATCAAGTGATTCTACCTTCTTTTCTTAGTGTACCTTATAGGGCTACATAAATTCATCATTCTAGGCGGATTCTTCACTGATATATCTAATTATTTAATATAATGATGTAGTTAGGGTCCATAAAACCCATTAAAACATCACAATCACATTTGATTTTTTGTGCATGATGTTATTGAGACCAACTAATCCCTAAATCTCATCTCATCATTGTAATTAAGTTCATATGACTCAAATAGGTTAAAATACCAAGCATGTATACATTAATTTAGAATAATTCAAGAGTAATTTTTTGATAAATATTTGTTATGAATTTCTATTCTACCATAAGGATTAGTCCTAGAAATGTATTGTGAGAAATTTTGGTGTTCCCATGTAGAAAGGGATTTTTATGATGAGATTGGTTTTTAAACCTTTAGTAGAGAGGAAAAAAGAATCTAAAGTTTTAATATCTGTGTAAAAGTAGATTCTTATATGATTTATCATTTCTTCATACATTATTCATGTAGGGCCATTACTCCTTGGCCTTGGAGCATGAGAAAGTGTGGATTTCTATGGTGGCCTTTCGACCGGGGATCCAATAGGGGCACTCCACTGACCCTGCAGAAAAGCTAGCAATCTCTTGCTAGGGAATATTTTTCTATAGAGGTGGGAAAGGGGAGTGAGAAAAGAGGTAGGAGAACTAATGTTGCAGGTAGAAAATTAGATTCCTGCACACACACTAGTTAGAAACTTCAACACATGCATTTATGGGAAGAAACAACTCTGCAAATAGCAACAAGACCAAATAGAATTTATTGATCACCAAGTATCAAGAAACCCCTTAGTCAAAGAAAGCTAGAAACTCCTTCTTCTTGTATTGATTGCTCAAATCAAAGTTGTACATAATGTGGGAATGGAAGAAATTTGAGACAGGAAGAGAGTAGAAGAAAATGGCTATCTCCTTTGCTTTCTCTAGGTACAATGCACTCTTGAGTCTACAAGATCAATTGCCAACCCTTTGAAATGGGAATGGCGTTACAATTTATAGAAGGAGAGGTGACTTATCATCTTCCTCATGACCCTCCATATGCCTTATTTCCAACTTTAGACTATTCATATTCCTACCAAAATAATTAAGTCCCTTTTATAAAATCAAGGCGACTTAATTTACATTATGTTTCTAAAGTCACTTTTAAGTGACTTAAAGGCATATCAAAAAGTACGAAGAATTAGAACATTTGAAAGTGAGAGAAAGTTGGGGGGAAGAGGAGAGAGAAAGAGAGAGAGAAGAAGAAGAGGAGATGTTGCCTGATGAAGTCCGTTGATCCTCGTTGATGGAAAGCTCCAAATGCAGTGAAACTATGAATCTTCAAACTCCTTGCACAATGTGAAACTCCTCCAAATTAGCTCACGAACACTCGCTAAGTTGAATGAACTAAGGTGGATCTTGAATGCCCTATGAAAAATGACTAGGATGCTCCCGAACAATGATGTCCCCCTGAATGATTATCCTTGTACATCCCATTGTGCCAAAACTTCTCTTTGAGTGTAACTTACTATTTTTAGTAAGTGTGAAAAAAGCAACTCCCTCGATCCTTTGTCTGAGTGTTGTGACCTTGATTCCCCTTTCTCCCTGCGTTCCTCACTCCTTTGGATCAAATTTCTATTTTTAGCAGGTGCTCGAGGGCCCACTTACTATTTTTAGTAAGTGCCAAAAATTTCCGTTCTGGTGAATTCTCAGCTGTAGTGCACCTCCAATGTCTTCATCTCCTTCGCAGGTTCTTTTGTTGATGACTTTCCCGAAATAGCAGTTCCTATGTAGTAGACCTACTATTTTTAGAAAGTTGGCCTCTGGGAGTCAGATTGACATGGAATGAAGTTTTTTGATATGGGTTTTTTCCCAATATCATCCCTCTGAAATTTTGGGCCTGCCCGCTTAATAATCCAAGTGATTTTAAAGTTTTAATTTTCAAGACCTAGAATTGCTTCTGGGTATGGCAGCCATTAATGGACCTCAAAATTGCAGGTTTGGTTTTCTCCTCTGTTTGCAAAGAAAAATTATATTTTTGATGTGGGTTTTTTCTTCTGGTGCTTCACGTGTGATCTTACTTCAATCCAACAATCGGTTTGACAGGAAATCAAGCTTTTTCCTTCGTAGAGTTGGAATGAGGGTTTCTTCACTGCGAGAAATACTTGATGAAAATTGGAGGTTTGAATATGATTTTTTAATGGCATTCAAGAGGTTAAAATTCAGCAACAAACAATTCGTCAATCCGAGCACCGGTTTACAAGATATGTTCGAATCTTCGTTTTCATGGCTATGAGGATTTCCATTGTTCTTCTTCTCTGTTCTTCATTTCTCCTTCTTAGATTGATGAAAATTCCTTTTGGAAAAGGTATTTCAGTTCCTTTTCTGATCTGGTATGATTTTCTTGCAATGGTGGAGTGGTGGACTTGTGTTCTCTTCTTCTGGTAATGGAGAAGCAGCTAGAAGCAGTTAGAAGCAGTAAGAAGCCTCTAAGAGTTAGAATATTTTTCAAATTTTTGAGTTGGAGTTGGGTGCATTTTTTCATTTTTGATGTCCTTGACCTTAGGGATGTGAGGGACATCAATTTCCACAATGAGCAAGACGGTGACATGTGGCGTTTAATCCAATGACGGGGAATGAAGGAGGAAAAAACTGCTTTAAAGCACTGGGAGCTAAAAGGTGGTCACATGGGTGTCCAGGAGACTCCCTACAGGGGCTGGGCACATTTTTCAAGGTCTGATGTCCCCCACCTTAGGTTCATAAGGGACATAAAATTCCACGGTGGTCCTTGACCTGACACATGGCACCCGATCCGACGACAGGGAATGGATGCTCCAAAAATGTACCTGGGGGCTGAACTGTCGAGTCTGGAGGTCACATGAGGGTCCAAGAGGTCATATGAGGGCTGAGAGGGATTCAAGGGGGCTGGGTGAAATTTTCCAACCTTGATTTCCTTGAACCTTGGGGGACATGAGGGACACAAAATCCCACCAGGCTCCTGGTGCTGACACGTGTCCTCCCAAAAATTTGGCTAAGTCTTGAACTTGTAACAGTGATAACTTGAGCTCCTGATGGAATTTTTTGGAAAAAATTTTATATGATCCTGACTAGAAATGGCCTTTTAAATCCAATGGTGGAGGTATAATGTCTTTATTATTCCATTTTATCCCTAAAAAATCATATTTTTGATTTTGTACTCCACTTGTGCCTGAGAAAAACTGCCTGCAGACCTAATGCACCAAAGTGTTGTGAAAAATATTATTTCACCATCATGTAGGTATTGGAATCCTATTTCTGGATATATATATTTTTTCTCCTAACTCCATCCAGAGCTCCTGAAATCTTCTTCTGAAGCCCAACAATTGTTTTAGGCCTGTGTACCGCCTAGGCTTGTGAACCCTGTTTTTTACTCAGACTGCTCCAAGTCTTGCAAAAATTCCCCAAACCTTCAAAAATCATTTCTATTATGTTTTAAGGTCTTCATTTCATATCCATGTTGAATTTTTCCCTTCTGTTCCACTCCAGGGAGTTGAATCCAGTCCTGGGAAGGCTAGCGATAGCCCTTCCCTATACTGCCAAAAGATAGTGTCTTTTTAGAACTCCCTAAAATCACCTAGGTGGAATGAATAGAATTTCCTAAATCACCTAGGGGACAAAATTGACATCAAATAGGGGGTGATCAGACTGACAGATTTGACCTGGGGTGCCTAGGAATGATAAAACATGAAAATTTCGCCATAGGGGTATAGTTGTCGTGCTTGGAAACTTCCAATTTCCCTGTTGCACATTTTCACGACAACAACTGGCTCTAGCTTGGGGACATGACATGGACTGAGTGCAGCAAAGACATGACATGGGAATCCATAATCTCAATATTAGACCATATAATTTGTTGACCATTGCCTTATCCATTGGGCCCTGCGGAGTCATGTACAACTTCAAGAAAGGAAGATTAGAAGGAAACACATAGACACAAAACAAATAAAGGAAACACACGACACACAATAGGAAGGGAAACACACGCAACAAAAAGGGAAACACACCTATCAATCACCTATGGTACAAGGCGAGGGACAACCTACTTTCACTGAAATACTTTTCATTTCTCAAAAGTTACCCCTGAAGAGGTAACACTGAATGATGATGTTCTACGAAGCCGTTGATGGTTCCAGAAAGTAACCTCCCTTCCTCAACTACTTATGGAAATCTAGGTCCTTTCACAATTGTCCTTTTACTTTGTAGGAGTGAGTCCATATGAGCTTCTTGATGCTCGAGTCCTTGCTTGGAAATTCCACTGCCTTCATGCTCTTTGAAATTGGTTTCATCATGCCAGTTTCCTTCCATGTTTATCCATATAGTTGATTCTCCATTGAGCATCTCATCACTGCCCCAATGCTGATTTTCATTCCAATTCCTTTGATATTCTGAGTTACTTTATTTCCCGGGTCTATGCTCATTGACATCTTCTATATGAGAAACATTTAATTCATCCTTTATCCTTCACTCCACTGTGAGGTGCTTGAGTACTGACGGAAGGATTGGATACAAACTCATACTTGTCTTGTATGTCCATGACACTAAGTGAAGAGATCAAGAATCAGCTCAGGGTCTTCTGCAACTTCTACTGCATCTAAGATTTCTTACACGAAGTAATGTTTCATCATTTCCTATAGTTCCTCTTTGTACGCCTTTGAAGAATCTTTATCTTGCAACTCAAAGAAACTATCTAGAGGGATTACCTCATCATCTCAAGAATCACTGCACTCTACCGATCCTTCATCAAAAAGAGATTCATCTTTAGAGGTCTCAAAACTCCTTTCTTCAATTTCTTCATCATGGAAAGATTCTTCATCTTCAAATGGGAAAGAAAATATCTCCATTTTGGTATTGCATCCATCAATCATTAGCTCAAGAGTGGCATCATATGTTTCATTTTTCCTTATCTCAATATGGAAAAAATTCACATTTTTTAAGGCTTCCAAATCAGCTTCATTCTTGTCTTGTAAATTTGTGTCTTGCATCAAGAGCTTGAGACTGAGCTCAGGATCTTCAGTTTCTTCTGTAGCTCTAAGCATTTCTTGTACAGAATTTTCTTTCAAACCTTTCATGGGCTCATCACAAGCTGATTTTGTCTCTCCATAGATGGCCTAACTGAGATCATCCTCATCCCCAAATGGGAATGAGAATAACTCCTCATCTTGTAAAATCATATAAACTAATTTTTGTTCTTGAAAATAATCAAGAACCATCTCCTCTTCCTCGTGGTCTACATCATCTAGTGATTCGGGGCTGTCCTCTTGTAACTCAAATATCCTCAATGCTTCTTCAAAATCCAAATCTCTTCAGGAAGGCATGTCTAGGCCTATCAAGATGGGGATATCCTCTTCCTCCTCGGTTTCCACAAAGTGATTCATCTACTTGCTACCTTGATACAAGATGTTAGCTTCTGGGATTCTAGAATTTCATACCGTGTACCTCATCTTCTTCTCAAGGAGAAATTTCTCCATGTCTCCCTTTACTGGTATGGTTGATGACAAATTCATTTAAATTTTCCCTCCAAATTCTTGGCAAAAAATTCTACTCAACAACATTCTGAATGAGGCCGGGACATTGGCTACCAAAATCATTGCTGAAATTTACTTGTCTAGAAATTTGGTGAGAGACACTTGTGCATCTTTGACCTTCCCTACAAGTGGGACCTTTTTTGACTCCAAAGAGTAGAAAGAGCCACTAGGTGGAGTCATTGTAAGTTTAAGAGCCTTGGCGACCTTCAAAGGCATCACATTGTCTGAGGCACCAGAATCTATTATGCCATTGTTCAGTACATATTCTCCAACAAGAAGGGAGACATAGAAAGGTTCAACTTTATCAGTCTTCGATGCACTCAGAGAAAGCATGTTCTGTGAGGGAGGTGTAGGTGAGTTTGGTAGCATGCCTTTGGAAGTTACAATATTGGGTGTTAGACTACCACTCTTGATATATCAGACGAACCTCTCGAATTGTTTAGGATGAGTCCGCAAATATTCAGTTTCAGTAATCTACACTTTGGCTTTGTTTGCATATTCTATGAAGTCAAAGGGAGTAGATGTGGACAAGGGGAGTGAAGGGACTGATTTTGGGGTCTGGATAGGCTTGGGAGAAGGATTTGATGTTTGAGGAATGGAGGGTATTTTAAAAGGTACACTAGGAGATTTCAAGTTATTATATTTTGTAGGAGTAGATTTGGGTTTAGAAATGGAAGAGACATTGGAAGACTTACTTGGGATTTCAGGAGTCTTCTTACTTGCTATGGGATCAAGATCCAACAATGCAGACTTCATGGAAGATGGAAGTGGGGATCCTTGACTGATTATTTTATTTTTTGGAGTCGCCATAGGAGGATCATCAACCTTCTTTTCTTTTACAGCAGTGGAGGGAGATGCTCTTTTCTTGGAATGAGAATGAGTGAATACCACACATGAGAAACTAGGTGCATCTTCTTCATCTTCTTCATAACCTCCAAAATACTCACAAAATCTGATTTGTGCATCATTCTCAAACTCATCACTTTCTAGGAAACTGCCACCTTCACTTTCTTGTTCAAGCTCTTCTTCATCTTCTTGAAATCTGTAATTTATGTTCATGGGTGGGGCCTCCAAGGTGAGCCTTTGGGGTGCTCCCACAATCTGATTTATGTTGCTTCTTTGGGAAGAAACACATTCAAATATTTCAAATCTTCAAAGATGCTATCTCATTCACCAAATTTTGCAATGATGGATTGGTTCTCTCATCTTTAGGATGTTGGGCCTTTCCCTTTGATGGATTCTTGATCTTTCCAGAGAGGATGAGATCGTCATCCAATTCAATGGCCCTCCTTTTTGCTTCTACAATGTTCCTTGGTTGAAATATTCGTAGGAGAAAGCCTACCTCTGGTGATTGAGAATTTATGAAGAATATTTTGATATTGTTCTGAGAGGGTGAATCTTCTTCTAGTATCCTGTGAAGAAACCATTCGAAATGAGCCATGAAGTCTCTCATCATTTCACTTTCTCCTTTCCTCATTTGAGCCAACTGCACCAAGAGGTCTTGAAAATCTTTAGTTGATTTAAATCTTTCCTTGAAGGTAGCCTTGATGTCATCCCAACCAGTGATGGATCGGGAAGGTAGGAGGTAGAACCATTCTGCTACTTTTTCTTGGAGGGACTCAATGAACAATCTTACAAAACATCTTCATGTTGGACACCAAGAATTCCACATGATGTCATGAAAGCAACAATGTGTTCTTCAGGATGTTGTGTGTTGTCACCTTTGAACTTTGGAAATTTCTTGTAGGAACCCATTGGTAGATCATGAAGAGGAAGTTCAAGAGCAAGCAGGCCTGTATTCCTTCCCCATGGAACAATGGGTCGATGTATTTGTTCTTAGTTTTCCATTGTTGTTTCTACTTCTATTTAAGCTCTTGATTTTGTAAATTCTTCTTCTTCTGTGAACTCGATGTTCAATGGTGGTTGAAAAATGGGAGAATTTGAAGGAGTTTGGATAGGATTACTAGGTGAAATTCTGCAATGGAGAGGAGGCTTGAGAGAAGAAGTATGGATTATCTCTAATTCATTCTCGCTGATTTTTCAAAGCTTCAAAATTGGAATCAGCAACAACTCTCGACCTACTCAACCTGGTGTATCTTCTTTCAGCCAGCTTTTGAAAACTTCTACAGTTGGAACATGAAAGAACACTGTGGAATGTGAAAAGTCATGTGCAGAAATCAACAGTGTATCTTTCAGCAACAAACTTTCATGAACTCCTTTTTTTTCAATATTTGATTTTTTTTGTATTTTGAGACCTTGCAGTCATATTTTAGGTGCAGATGCTACTAAATCTATCCCCACGATGGGTGCCAAAAAAATGTTGGCGAGAAAATTTTTTGGGTGGACAAACTTGTGGATTTCTTGCCAACGCTTTGGGAATCTGAGTCCCTCTACTTAACCGGTGCAGCTGTCATATATGCATGCACGTGAAAATGTGAATTTCTATGGTGGCCTTTCAACCAGGGATCCAACAAGGACACTCCACTAAGCCTGTAGAAAAGCTAGCAATATCTTGCTAGGGAAGACTTTGTCTAAAGAGTGGGAAAGGGGAGTGAGAAAAGAGGTAGGAGAACTAATGCTGCAGGTAGAAAATTAGATTCCTGCACACACACTAGTTAGAAACTTCAACACATGCTTTTATGGGAAGAAACAACTCTGTGAATAACAACAAGACCAAATAGAATTTATTAATCACCAAGTATCAAGAAACCCCTTAGTCAAAGAAAGTTAGAAACTCCTTCTTCTTATATTGATTTCTCAAATCAAAGTTGTACATAATGTGAGAATGGAATAAATTGAGAAGTGGAGGAAAGTAGAAGAAAATGGCTATCTCCTTTGCTTTCTCTAGGTACAATGCACTCTTGAGTTTATAAGATCAATCGCCAACCCCTTTGAAATGGGAATGACATTACAATTTATAGAAGGAGAGGTGACTTATCATCTTCCTCATGACCCTCCATATGCCTTATTTCCAACTTTAGACTATTCATATTCCTACCAAAATAATTAAGTCCCTTTTATAAAATCAAGGTGACTTAATTTACATTATGTTTCTAAAGTCACTTTTAAGTGACTTAAAGGCATATCAAAAAGTGCAAAACTCAACGAAGAATTAGAACATTTGAAAGTGAGAGAAAGTTGGGGGGAAGAGGAGAGAGAAAGAGAGAGAGAAGAAGAAGAGGATATGTTTCCCGATGAAGTCTATTGATCCTCGTTGATGGAAAGCTCCAAATGCAGTGAAACTATGAATCTTCAAACTCCTTGCATGATGTGAAACTCCTCCAAATTAGCTCACGAACACTCGCTAAGTTGAATGAACTAAGGTGGATCTTGAATGCCCTATGAAAAATGACTAGGATGCTCCTGAACAATGATGTCCCCTGAATGATTATCCTTATACATCCCATTGTGCCAAAACTTCTCTTTGAGTGTAACTTACTATTTTTAGTAAGTGTGAAAAAAATCAACTCCCTCGATCCTTTTCTGAGTGTTCTGACCTTGATTCCCCTTTCTCCCTACGTTCCTCACTCCTTTGGATCAAATTTCTATTTTTAGAAGGTGCTCGAGGGCCCACTTACTATTTTTAGTAAGTGCCAAAAATTTCCATTCTCATGAATTCTTAGTTGTAGTGCACCTCCAATGTCTTCATCTCCTTCACAAGTTATTTTGTTGATGACTTTCCTGAAATAGCAGTTCGTATGGAGTAGACCTACTATTTTTATAAATGTGGCCTCTAGGAGTTGGATTGATGTGGGTTTTTACCCAATATCATCCCTCTGAAATTTCAGACCCGCCCGCTTAATAATCTAGGAGATTTTAAAGTTTTAATTTTCTGACCTGGAAGTGCTTCTGGGTATGGCAACCATTAATGGACCTCAAAATTGCAGGTCTGGTTTTATCCTCCGTTTGTGAATAAAATTTTATTTTTTATGTGGATTTTTTCTTCTGGTGCTTCTCGTGTGATCTTACTTAAATCTGACAATCGGTTTGACGGAAAATCAAGCTTTTTCCTTCGTAGAGCCGGAAAGAGGGTTTCTTCGCTGTGAGAAATCCTTGATGAAAATTAGAGGTTTGAATATGATTTTAATGGCCTTCAATAGATTAAAACTCAGCAACAAATGGTTCATCATTCCAAGCACCGGTTTGCAAGATATGTTTGAATCTTCGTTTTCATGGCTATGAGGATTTCCATTAGTCTTCTTCTTTGTTCTTCGTTTCTCCTTAGATTGATGAAAATTCCTTCTAATACCTACGTATCTCAATGGAAAAGGTATTTCAATTCCTTTTCTGGTCTGTTCTAAGTTTCTTGCAATGGTGGATTGATGGACTTGTGTTCTCTTCTTCAGCTAGAAGTAGTTAGAAGCAGTAAGAAGCAGCTAAGAGTTAGAATATTTTTCAAATTTTTGAGTTGGAGTTGGGTGCATTTTTTCATGTTTGATTTCCATGACCTTAGGGACATGAGGGACATCAATTTCCATAATGATCAAGATGGTGACATGTGGCGTTTAATCCAACGGCAGGGAATGAAGGAGGAAAAAATGCTTTAAAGCACTGGGAGCTAAAAGGCGGTCACGTGGGTGTCCAGAAGACTCCATATGGGAGATGGGAACATTTTTCAAGGTTTGATATCCCCCACCTTAGGTGCATAAAGGAAATCAAATTCCACGGTGGTCCTAGAGTTGACATGTGGTGCCCAATCTGATGGCAGGGAATGAATGCTCCAAAAATGTACCTAGGGGCTGAACTATCGAGTCTAGAGGTCACATGAGGGTCCGAGAGGTCATATGAGGGCTTATTTTTCATTTGTAATAAATTCACTTGCGTGCATGAAGCTAATTATTATATGAATCATGTTTATGCGCAGAGGACTACATATACTTTTAGTGTGGGGCATATTGTTGGTATCCAGGTACAAAATCATGGGAATTGAAAGGTGAAAGGAATAAGCTACTATGTGTGCTCTTCAAGTCAAAGGATTACTTCTAAAAAGTGACCAAAGATGGAGATGAATGAAGGAAAGTATAGCACGAGGTAAGCATAGGCCATAACAATTACCAGCAGAAGGTGTAGTGACGAGGTACTCAGGCGCAAGGAAACACTCTGAAGAGAAGTCTATGACCAGAGGGCAAGAAGGAGAGATAAAAGGTCATAGCTGGGGCACGAAGATGTAACGTGTAGAAAGGATGGAATTGGTCAATTAATGAAAGGATATTTGGTAGGTGAAGGATTAATGAGTGCATCAAAACTTTGAAAATGTATATAAGGATGGGATGTGAATTCATTTGTATTGTTGCGATTAAGAGTATTTGAAAAAGAGTGAAGTACAAAGATTTGAGTGATCTAATTGAGGTGTGAGAGGTATGTAACCAGTCATGACAAAGAGATCTGTGCATAGAAAGATCTTGCATCCCCGGTGGTGAAGGGTTTGATTGAAGCAAGGTGACAGAGAGGAGCTAGGGCACATTGATTCGAGCTAGGGTTTTGATTTGCATATTGCATAATTCAAGAGGTGAGTATTTACAAAGGATTACAAGGTAGAAATGGCAACCAAGAAAATAGTTTTAGTAGGAGTGAAGGGAAAGAATAAGGTGGTCGAAGAAGAAGAGGAGATGGCTCCCGAAAGAAATTTTTATGAAATGTAATATCTAGAGGGGGTTATCGTAGGCCAAGAGTGGGATTATCACATAAGAAGAAGAAAGGTGATTGAGTACAATCACCGTACCATAGAGAATAAGAAGGAGCTTGATGTCTTGTTGAACACAAAGACAAATAAATGCATGACAGAAGACATGTCAGTGTATGATGATGCTGGTGAGAAACTCTTGAAGAATATTGAATTTTACCAACTATATGAGCTCCCTTACTTTGGGAAATATGAGCCCTTGTATCAGTGGCTCATGAGCAGAGGTCACGAAGATTTTTTTCTACTTTGCAAGATGCAGAGCTAGAATTTCAGCCGCACTCATCTCCATGGTAATGGGATTAAATGGAATAGGAGAATATTTGGGAGAGTATTTAACAGAAAAGGTCGTGATATTGGAGACCAAAAAGGAGTTGGGGTACATAAAGGGTCCGTGCGGCATGGACATTGATAAACTAGAGAAATATCTAGTTTTGCAAGTAGCCGCACATCTCGTTACAAAGCTAAATGGCTAGGAAAGGTGGTCATAAGTGAATACCATGTGGTTTCATATTGCTAAAAAGATGTCTGAAAGGGTAGTTTACAAAATTTCACGTTACATTGTAGAAACAATCATTGAGGAAGCGTGTACAAGAGGAATGATCAGATTTGGAGTTGTTCTGTTGTCACTGGTGTTCATGGAGATTGGAGTACCTTATGGACCAAAAGAGAAGATATGGGAGTATCCCATGGAGCACAAGTCACCTGCACAACACTTCAAAAAGTACTTGTGTAAAGGATCCATGATATAATAGGTCTAGAAAAGGGCTGAGAAGTGGTATGACAGGCTCCGCACGGCCTTTAAAGAAGAATGGCACATCCCCAAGGACTTACCTTCGGTGGCTAGAAAGGTAGTTCAATTCACGGTATACTAGCACTTTTGTATAGCATGGTTCACTATGAAGGATGGAGCATGGAGCCCTTGGTGTAAGTTACCATATGCCTTCATAGAAAGGTACTTCCAGGTGTCAGTACACAAGTTCTTAGATACATGGTGCATCACGTTCAATGCAGACAAGGTAGATTGTGACTACCACATGCTAAGGAAGAAATATGTGTATACAGGACGGGATGTATATATTAAAAGGATCATTTTAGATGTATTGAGCATTAAACCAATAATTTTGGTTGTGGGAGATGTTGGAGAAGCATTGGTATACTTCCAACTAAAGCCCAAGTTAGAGAATAAAAAGTATGTGGAAGATAAGTTTGCACTCCCAGAACCACCGAGGGGTAAGCATATAATAGAGAACATCCCATTGCCTAATCCCACAGAGCCAATTGAGGTAGAGGATGAGGAGGATGAGCACGAAGATAGTGGTGGTTTGGAGCATAGAGGTAGAAGACATCCTATGAATAAGGATGAAGCTGAGTGCACCACTACACCACCTCAGCCACAAGAGGGGGATGATGAGGACTTGGATGTAATCCAAGGAGAGCACATGTTTAAGAGGGTGTTCAGGAGAATAAGGACCCAAGGTGCTACTCTAAAAATAGTGCACAAATCACCCAGAATCTCTCCACAGAAGGAGACAACCACGCAAAGGAGAAGGAAACTAAAGTTGAATGAGGAGGTGGAAGATTTAGAGGAAAGCGCGCCTAATTCTCCTACACCTCCAAATAACATAGAAGAACAAAAATATGAGGAATTGAAGGAAGGAGAAGAGGAGGAAAAGGGAACAGATGAGATAGTTATAGAGACTGCTCAGGACATGGAGACACAAGTCCCAAATCTGGAGGCTCAAGTTCCTAAGTAGCCTAGGTCTAGAAGAACAAGTGGTGAGCACATTCCACTAGGCATGGGTTATGGAGATGACATAGGTAAAATTGTTCACACACGTTTCTAGAGCACGTTGACACAAAACATAATTATATGGCTGGGAACTAATGGATGAAGATATGGCTACAGTGTGCATAAGGAAGCAGTTATCATGGTCAAAGCACACACACATGGATGAACTAGATTTTGATGTTTTCGAGGAGTCATTTTTATTGAGGAGCTTGAAAAAGACACCTCAAGCTAGAAACATAATAGTAAATCCTACTGTCATGTCAGATGAACAGGTGAGGAATGCATTGGTGAAAGTTTTAATAGAGGTGGCAAGTTGGAATATGGAGAAAGCTACCACAATTAGGGTGCTCAGGGAAGAGATTAAAACTAAGGATGGGTAAATAACGCACCTAACAAAGGAAAGATACTTAGATCAGAAGAATAACTATGTATTTATTAGCATCGTAGAGGAAATTGGTGATAGTGTCATAAGAGCTAGGCCACACTTAGAGCCAAAGGTACTAGATACATTTCCTTCAGCAATACACTATATAGGAAAGTTGGTGGACCTAGTACTTGAAGATGAGCCTCTACGCATGCCAGCGCCAAAGGATCTAGAACAAGAGGCAAAATGAGAGAAGGCTTCAGTGATGTGGAAGATTACATCATATGAAGGACTGCTACAAGTGCTATAAGAAGAACTGAAGAATACAGACCAAGCCTTGAACATCTGCATAGCTCCAAAGGCACTCATCAACATAAAAACCCTAGAAGAGAACAATGAGGTCCAGAAAGTGATGAAGGATGAAACATTAGGCCACATAGAAATATTATCAATGGTTAAACAAAAGTACAAGGCCCTAGAAGCAGCATAAGAACCACACAAGAATCATATAGAAGAGCTTGGGAAGCTCATTGTGTAGAAGATGGATTTGCTAGAGGAAAGGATGACTGCAATGTCCAGCATTATGTTGGTCATGCATAATGAGTAAGGAAATATTTTGAAGGATGACCTTGATTCCATTGTTGTGGACATTCCAAAAAAAGTAGAAGGATCACTCGCTGAGTGGCAGACCTTGGAGGCTGAAATAAAATGGGAATATCTTGAATTAGTTGTTCAGGTTGGAGAAGAAGTGACCATAGAGTAAAAACATTCTTTCATTCTTTCCATTCTTCTATTATTTACATCATTTTTTAGATGACCATTGTTGGGGAAAAAATAAATTTAGTATGGGGTAATGTTGATAAGAGAACACTTGGTAGGAAGCACATAAGAAGTCCGTGCAAAAAAGTGAGTCACATTTAAAGGAATGAATGGACAGGGATAAAAATCTAAATGGAAACATTGTGCATCCTATAATTTAGTGATACAAATCCAATAAGACCCTAGAAGTGTTGGCACATCACTCAGCCTTAAAATGAGTGCTCACTCAAAACACGCAAAGGTACCAGGTCCCTCTTTAGGGTTTCTATTGCAGGGGGTTAGCATGATGAAGAATTAACGTATATATAGTTCCATTACTAACACATCATTATACAAAGCATACTAGATCTATCTCTAAGGGAGAACATAAATAATTATTAACCATGATGAGATCAAAGACATACTAGATTTAGATACACACAAAATTAACACTTAGATCCAACCACTATCCTCCATTATATTCAATGCCATAAGTATACATAAGCTTCATTACAATAACAGTAGTATGCACGTAGTATATTTAACAACATATCTTTGTATATATCTCCTCTCTCTATTACAAAATTTACTACATATATATAAGGGTGGGGAATTTCCCTTCACCGCTTATCCATTCCAAAAATAGGTTTCATGCTATTAATATCCACGTGTCTTTACAAAACTAGCCACACATGCAAGTGCACTAACAATAGACTACTACTAACTAACAGTAGAAGTTCTATTTCTGGCCTGTGTCCATGCAAAGTGCTTCGTATCTGATCCTCCAAAAATATCCAATGTGTGGCATGCACGTCGCTACCGCATTTGTGTGCTCTACACACCATCTCTAAAAATATACCTTCATGAACTAAAATGGCTAAGTCCCAAAAAATGAACTTTTGTTCTGCGCACGTGCTCTCCCTATCCATTCATGCCTTTGAATATGACTCACTTTCCCACACAAACTTCTTGTGTGCTTCCTACCAAGTGTTTTATGATCAACACATTACTTGGAAAACCACCACCTAACAAGGGTGAACCTTTCATTTTGACAAATAATGAAAATGAGGCAGACCCAAGTCACATGAATAATGATGATCGAAACAAGTCCACCTCAAACAATGCCAAAAGTGATGAACCCAACAAAGTAAAATATGATGAAGGGAACAAAGGAAAATCAACTGATTCAGCCACCAATCCCACTCAATCCCTCATGAATCAAATTAATGACATGGATAAGTAACTTTCTATCTTAAATTCCAAAGTCACCAATGAATTCCATAGCAATGAGGCACCAAAGAAAACCAGTGATGCTTCATTTAAGAGTCATACCAAACATACCAAAGGTAAAAAATATATGAGTGATACTTCCTTATCTTTCTTGCAGAACAACTCACCATCTTCCCAATAATGGAAAATGATGAAGGGCACCATCTCAGGTATGAAACATCAATGCAAATAATTCAGCTTTGAATAATTGTGTCCTTACCCCTTCGATAAGGACATTTTGCGTTTCCCTTTTCTCAAATCTTTCGAGATGCCCAAATTTTACAAATACAAGGGAAAGAATGATCATAGAGATCATATCAAGGAGTTTTATATGGCTTGCCAAGAGGTGGCCTATAGTGATGTCTTCTTAATGTGTCTCTTTCCATGAAGTCTAGGAGGACAAGCCTTGGATTGGTTCCTACACCTCCGTAAGGGCTCTATACAAAAAATTTCAGACCTCTCAAAGAATTTTTTTAAACATTTCTCATTCAACCTAGACTCTAAAATTACAATGATGGACTTATTTAATGACAAACAACGAACAAATGAAACCTTTGCACAATAGCTATAAATATGGTGTGGGATTTCTAGTCATTTCCCATGCTCCATGCCTGAGAAGCATCTTGTAAGCATCGTTGTACCCAATCTCAATAGAGAGCTATCCTTTCACATGCAAATGCATTTCCTTAATACTTTTGAAGATGTTATTGAGAAAGGATCGCAGATTCAAAAAGCCCTTATCACAAAAGGTTTGATTAAATCTCATTCAAAAGACAATGGGGAACATAGTAACCATCCTAATAGCTCTCACCAATACAAATCTAAACATATTAACCACAATCGTAACATGTCATGATGGTATTACAAACAGCTATAATGTCCACATTATCCAAAACACTCATACTAGACCAAAAAAGGTAAGCATCTTGTTGTTTCTAGCAAAGAGGTTTCTTTCTCTCCTGATTCTAAACGATGTTGTTTCACTCCTTTGGGAGAACCTCTATCAAGTGTCTTTAAAAAATTCTTTAATGAAAACATGGTTACTTATCCCATCACCAGACCTTGGGTTGAGGGAGAACCCAAGCCTATTTGGTATAAAGCTAATACTTATTGTGATTTTCATCGCATTGACGCTCACCCAATTGATCGATGATTTTTCTTACTTAACTTTATCCAAGACCTCATTGATAGTGGAGATATCACTATTGAATAATCATCACAAAATAAAACACCCAATGACAATATTAAGGTGTTCTCAAATCCATTTCCCAAACATGGTGGTGACGGTAAAAATGTTGATAAAGGTTCCTCTGCCAATATCGCTGATTTAAGTTCAATTATCTCATTTATTGAGGAAGTATCATCTACAATGGCGACCATTAAATTCAAACCTTCGAGTAATGTTGTGACCACATGCCAAAGGAATATATGGGTTCCTATGGAAAACCAACCTTCTACATCTTCTGCAAAACCTCAAATGTCCAAACCAACAGCTCCTTCAAATCAAAAGTCAAATTCTAATGAAAAATATTCCACCCTAGATCAATATGATTTCATAAAACAATTAGCAACCATGTCAGTGCATATTTCTCTAATATATCTGTTAAAAGAGTTTCCTAGATTTCAAGATATTCTAACTCATTCTCTAAATGAATCATGTGTTCCTCATACTCTCAATGTTCAATAGTTTCAGGCTATGATAAAAAAACTTATGCTTGAAACTCCTATCCTATCCTTTGGCCCTCAAGATATGTTGAACCCAAATTTGATTAACAATAACTCCTTATAAATCAAATCCTATGTTACAAATCATAAATTCAAGAGAGTTCTTATCAACAATGGAGTGACTTTTAAAACATGTTCTATAAAAATGCTCCACTGCCTTGGTCATATAATAGATGACTTATATGTTGATATCATTACCATTCATGGTTATGATAATACTGAGCACTAGTCCTATGGTACTATCACTCTTCCCGTATAAGTAGACCCACATCTTCTTGACATTTTATGTCATGTAGTTAATGTAGAAACGTCACATAACCTTCTTTTAGGTAGACCTTGGATACATGCAATACACAGTACTTTCCACCTTCCATCAATGAATAAATTTTCCACATAACAACAGGATATTTCACCTTGCATGACAATACTGACCCCTTTGAATACTATAATTTTTTTGAAGCAAGGTACAAAAAGGAAAAAAGCTTTCATCTACTGATAGAACAACTAGATCTAGCGCAACTCCTATTGTTACCAACCATATTGATCCTAATGTAATATTGCACCCTCATGATTCCATGTCTTCTTCTAAAGAATCTACGTCTAAAGCATCACCTGAGGATATTCCTCATGCCTCTCCACCTTCCTCTAAAGCATCTATGTCTAAAGTGTCAACTGAAGTTACTTTCTCTCATAAAGGCTTAGGCCAGTACACACTTGACAATACATTTCTTGTTGGAAAAATCCCATTATTTCCTCATAGCTATGGGCATCCTGACACTCCTCATTCACAATAACCTTTATCTTACTATCTCAGAAATACTCTTTGGAGATGATATGGATATCTAGAAGATGAACATATTCCAATCTCCGACGACTCTTAGCTATACAAAGACAATATGGAAGAATTCTATGAATCCAATTATTACACCAAGGGCCATAGAATGATGAAAAACATGAATTGGAAAGGAAGAGGCCTTGGCCCACAAGGGCATGGTGTTCTTAAACCTATCAATATTAAGTCTAATCTTTACACATATGGTCTAGGATATGAAACATATGAGAAAAGGCCTATAGTCTTTGATGTGTTACCTAGCGATGAGGAATCGAATTTTTAAATTGAGACCAGTTCCACACATAGCCTCTTCGAATACCTAGCCAAAACTATGATTTTCCTCAAATACTTATTCATTCAAACCCTTGATGTTGTTTATCCTTCCCTCATTGATCAGGACCAACAATGTCATATCTCCATGGACCTCTTTCAAAATGATGAGGCCATCCAGGAGTTCCTCGGGGCTCAGTACCCATTTCCCTTGTCAGATCACAAGAAGGGTTTTGATATAAACCTTGATGCACCCCTTACTTTGGAAAATAATTTAAAAACTCCAGTCCTAAATAAAAATAAATTAAACATAGAAAAAAGAAAAATTATATCTCGCATAGTGAAAACCTTTCTGAGGTACTATACAATAAGCAAAAAATGAAAAAGAAAAAGAAAGAAATGGATGCATCTCCAAGTTTTTTATCATAAAGAATATGGCACTTAGCGAAGGAAATGTAGAAGGTTTGTGTAGGAGAATAGAGTGCATTCAAAGGTGTAAAAGCATCAGAGAGGATCGCGCACATAAAAGAGACAAATTCAAGACTTAGCCATTTTTATGATGAGGATCTATTTTTGGAAATAGCGTTCAAAGCACTCAAACTGATTGGAGATTTGCACGGCACACATTGGATATTTTTGGATAATTGGCTAAAAAGAACTTTGCACGGATGTAGGATAAAGATAGAATGACAAATTGATAGTTGACTAAGGGATATCTATTGTTATTACTCTTGCATATAAGCCTTTTTTTGTAACGGCGCATGGCTAATAATAACATGTGACCTATTTTGGGATTAGATAAGTGGTGAAGGGAAAGTCCCCACCCTTATAAATATGTATTTGAACTATTTAGCAGAGAGAGAACATAGATATACGTGTGAGAACTAGGGTATAGTGAGATTATATTGCTAGATCTGTTACGTGCATGAGAGTATACTATTGTTATTGTAATGAATCTTTTGTGTATTTACTGTAATTAATATAATGGAGATTATGGACTGGAACACGATGTTCTCATGGTTATAATTCAGTATTGCATACTTGAATCCATTATGGTTATCTGTTAAAGTATGTTATGTTCTAGATCTAGACCTAAATATGCACTATTTGAAAGATACATTAGCTATATATCTGAATGATTAAATTCTTCATCATGCTAACATCCTGTAACAACAACCCTAAAGAAGGGTCTAGTATCTTTGTGCGCTTCAAGTGAGCACTCAATCTAGGCTAAGTGATGTGCCAGTGCACCTGGGCTTTTATTGCTAAATTTTAGGCTGCATCATTGGTTTTGTTGCTGGGACCTCTTTTTCAGTTGTTTTCAGGATGGTTCGGGATGAAGACATATTGGTTGACCTTAGCAAGTGTTGAGGAGTGGATAAATGATCTAGAAAAATAATACGCACAGTGGTTCAGCATGGGATCTAAGTTTAATGCACACGGGTAGGTAGAACAGAACCTGTACGACATTTTATATGAGAACTTCTTCACTATATTTCCAGTAGAATTGTACGAGTGACTAATTGTTAATGTATCTAAGTGGAATTGGAGGTATCACACACTTGTCTAGATGCAAGAATAATTTTAGGCCCTTTATGATGCTGATCTGATTTAGACTCAAGCTACGGATACATGGCATTTTAAATAATTATATCTTGGAGTACTCGATTTCCAATTATTCGTGTCCAGAGGTAGCTAAATTCTAGTTTTTACGCTATCCAAGGGGAACTTAGCTACAAGAAATTCCACTGGAAATTAAGATCCTGATGATAAATTTGAATTTTGAGAGTAAAACGATGGCTAACTAAACCCCACCACGCATAGGGGCAGAAGTAGGTTGGATGAAGGATGGAAAACCTAGTGGCAGAAAGGTAGAGAGAGGAAAGGAAACTAAAGTATAATGAGGCACATGAGATGGAGGTAGAGAAGAAGCATGACATTTTAGAGCGAATGGTATTGAGGAGAGAGATGGCTCGTGAAGGATTTAGAACTCACATAGGATACATGGAGCCAGAGCATCAGGGACTCTACCATATGGGAAAGAATGACATAGATCCCTCCTTGGCCTCATGCAGAAGTGTGTCAGTAGATACGACCTAGACCACAGGTGCGCATCTGAATCCACCTAGCAACCTTGCCCTTGCGCTTGGTTTTCCATCATCTAGTACAATAAACAATCAACAAGCTAATTCAAGTAGTGGAAGAGTAGGAGTGAGTCTTATAAAAGGCACAGTAACGGCAGCACAAATGGCTTTATTATTTTATGGGAGTATTTTTTTGGGTGTATCATCAACATAGAATACAGGTGCACCAATTTTTATACTAACTTATAGGAGTGGTAACACTTCACAGGCTAGCAGGATACAGTTCAGTTATACTATTGGGACATAGGGAAGTACATATTCTTACCCAACACCAGCTATAGGTTTGGGATCATGAGGTATTGGTATCTCTATTTCTAGCAGATCTGGTGGTTTTGGGGGTAGGGGAAATAATGGAGGTTCTAGATCAGGTGGGCAAGGTCCGTACCAACCCCAGAATATTTAGACGAAGATGTCTCTTCATCTTCTAGACTATAAAAGCATAACAGGTGCTACTAAACATGTGCATATGTGTGAAATACTGTGGTGTTCAAAATGAATCATGGCTTCTGAGCGTAGGGAAATCTAATTTACTACTATGTTATAAGGGCGCGCACATATCTGGTATAAATTTTTTGACCTTGATCAGAATTACGTAGACTATACAGCTTTAAAATATGCATTCCTTATAGAGTTTCACATCCCTGAGTTTGAGCAGAAGAGTATAAGTGCACTCAAGGATATTAAGTAAGGCACTATTGAGAGTGTTAGAGAGTATGATGCCCATTTTAAAATGTTGTTATCTAAAATTTCTTATGATAAACATGAAAGCCATCATACACACTGGTTCATTGGGGGCCTAATTACCCCTTTTAGAAGGGCATTATCACATAGGCATACACTGATCCACATGAATCACTTGAAGAATCCTTACACACTGAGGCAGTTGAAAGTATAGATACTGGGGTGATCCCATTTTTAGAATCATAAATCGCAGCTATGGAAAAAAATTTGGAGAAACTATCAGCAAATTCAACACACGAGACATGTATAGGGATTTGGTGCATAAGTTGTGAAGTAGGAGGTCACACAAAGGATAGTTTTCCTTGTAGATTAGTATGCTCATTGCTGTTGGATTTTGAGATATGTCATTTAAAACATAATGCTAGTCACTTCCCATTATTACAATGCGCAATAAGGAAGAACGTTTTAAGCTACTGTAAAATTTGTAGGTCCACGACTCATGACATGGAAGATTTTCATCTAATTGGTCAGATCCATGATCCTATAGATATTGGTACACAACAAACATGATTTTTAGATAACTATAAAGGCAAGAACAAGCATCAAGACTGGTATCACAATCAGGCACACTATGATTAGAAAGAAGGGATTTTTTAAGGTGTTCATGGCAGAGGTCGAGGATACTGTGGTGGATTTGGAGGATGAGGCTATGGTAGTGGAAGAAGTGAGTTTCCTTGTGAAACATGTTATACATGTGGATCTCCTGACCACTACAGGTGTGAATGTCCTCAGAATACTAAATGTTCTTTTTGTGGAAAGAACCGTATCTATGAGGAGTTCTTGGACTTATATGAGCATCTTAGTAAGTAACATAAACAAGAAAAAAAGGCGTAGGGATGGTTAGGATACAACACGCTATTGAAAATCAGTGGATGCCTAATTTGGAGGTAGAGTCTAAGGAGCTGCAAGTGAAGATCACAACCTATGTTGAGGTGGATAACACCAGAGAGGCATTACAAAAAAATCTTACCATCACTAAGGAGGAGGTTCTAGATGCATGGTACCTAGATCCTACCCATCAAAAGGAGGTCTATCAGGAATCCATTGACTTTCTTTGGAATCTTAAGGGTGAGATACAGTACTTAAAAGAGAAATAATGAAAGATGGATCAAAAGAAAGTATCAAAGATGGTCCAAACTGATATAGATGACTTAAGGAAAGTGTGTAAAATGTTGCGCTAGGAAAATATCATTTCATTGTTAGGGGATTGGTTAAAGGGAAACACTTTGTGTGTAAGTATTGAGACTGGACGGCAGATCCTGTATGCGAATATTCCCCCTTGTAGCCTAGATTATGACAAGGAAATAACTCTGAATGTTGTTGTGGATGGGTGGCTATTGAGTAATATACTAATTGATACATGAATTGAAGTCAATTTTCTTACCTTAGATGCATGGGTACAAATGGGAAGACCCCCATTGAATCCATCCTCTAATTTATTGTTCATGGCTAATCAGACTAAAGCTAGTCCCATCGGAGTTTTTAAGATGCATCCATTACTATACAAGGATCCAATTTCACTGGAGAATTTTAGGTTTTAGTGTTGACAGAGTAAGATAGCTTCCCAGATCTATTGGGGCATCCCTAGTGCTATGAAAATAATGTTGATCTTCGGTTCAAAAAAGGTTATATCAGTTTTGAAAATAGGGAGGAAAGATTTATCATCCCTATGACAAATGGAAAATGTGTGCCCTATATTGTGTCATTAAGTGAAGATGATATAAGTAGGAATTATGTACGCATCATCCGAGACCCAGAGATGATTGAGCCAACTAAAGAAGGAATAATTCAGTGTGAAGATGTACGATCCATTAGTGATACTACAAGTGTTGCTTGTGATAATTGGGCTCATAACACTTAGGATTTGGTAGGGCACGAAGTAAAGAGCATATTTCCTAGAGGAAAATAACTGTGTTATGTCAAGAAAATAGGTAACAACTCGGTACCTTATTACACTGGAGAAGGGAATCCTATGGTATTCTTGTGCACCATGGAAGAAAAGTGGATAGACCCATTGGAAAGGAGAAATATGCTAGCATATACACTATGTGGGATAACAACATGCTGGTGGATGGCACATAAGGATAATCTTGTAGGATGGAATGAAATTAGGATTGCTCTTGCTACTAGGTTCTTCAGGAGTAATGCACCTACTCAAATCTATACATATTATGGTAATCAACCTGTTCAGCACCACATTCAAAAGTGTGAGAGACTTTTTACATAAGTGCAAGAATATTTACCACCTTCGCTATGGGTGCACAAGTTTTATTCCACTTTACAAGGATGCACACGTGCTTGGTATGTATATGTATAATTCCATAGAGAGACCAGAAATTGGCAAGATTTAATTGTAGGAATGACCCAGATGTTTGAATTCTTCTCTACAAAGCCTCCGATGGAAGAATAATTGAAAGTCATAAGGCACTTAACTATGGGAGATAGTGACAAGGCTGAAGAAATCCTTTAGGATTTATTGGATGAAGGAGACTCAAGAGTGCATTTTGTTGAAGAAACAAAGGTGGATGCAACATTACTACAATGCGCTTTCCTTGAGAAAGAAAAGGGAAAAATGGTCTACTTCGTGGATGATGAATAAGTAGAAAAACTAGATGTAAATCATTCAATAGGTAGGCGTGATGTATTGGACAGTGAAAATACAAACACGTGTGCCTATCATGAACCTATGAAGAAAAATAAGGTGAATATTGGATCAAAGGCTAAGCCTAAGGAAGCCATAATTGGGGATTAGTGGTCAGAATCTTAAGTGGAAAAAATCATAGAGTTACTAAGGGTTACCAGGACTTATTCCCTAGGGGGTACCATGAACTTAAAGGCATGCATGAATCATTAGGGGAGAAGAAGATAAAACGTAAAGAGGGTGTGCACTTAGTTAGAAAGAGACCCTACAGGATGAACCCCAACTTACGTGAAAAGGTGAAAGAAGAGATTGAAAAAATGTTGAAGTCTTGAATTATCAAGCTCCTTGATGAGTCAGAATGAGTTATTCCAATGGTGATCAATATCAATAAGGATGGATGGATTAGGATTTATGTGGACTACAATGAGTTGAATGCTACATGTGTGACTGATCCCTTTCCTATGCCATTCACCGAGGAAATACTAGGTGTTGTAGGGTGCGAAATCTATTCATTTATGGATGGGTTCTGTGGGTATCATCAAGTTTGGATTGCCCAGGAGGATCTGGAAAATACTACGCTTACTACAGAATGGGGTAGCTTCACCTATACTGTAATTCCTTTTAGTCTAAAAAATGTGTCTACCATATTTTCACGCATGGTTTTTCAAGTATTCAAGGAATTTATTCACAATTTCTTACAGGTCTATTTAGGTGATTGGATGGTGTATGGATTAATTAAGGATCATTGTGAAAATCTGTGTTTAATTTTTGAAATATGTAGACAGTTGAGTATCTCCTTAAACATCAAGAAGTGTGTAATTTCTACACCATTTGGTAATTACTAGGACACATAATCTGCAAGGAAGGTTTTCTGGTTGATCTAGCTAAGGTTGCAGTCATTATAGGCCTAAGGGAGCCTACCATTCAGAGTGAGGTACATGGATTTTTGGGTCATACAGGATATTACAGGAAGTTTATCAAAGGATATTCCAAAATTTCCTCATCGTTGGAAGAGTTACTGAAAGGGAAAGGTACGTTCTACTGGGGAGAACCATAGCAGCACATGTTCGAGACATTAAAGGAAAAACTTACTACCATGTCTATTTTGTGTTTTCCTTTATGGGACCAACCCTTTCATGTACATGTTGATGCCTCTGGCATGACCATTGGCATGGCATTGGCTCAACCTATACAAGGTATTGTAGATCATTCTATATGTTTTTCTAGTAGAAAGCTGACTCCTACAGAATAGAATTATATAACTACATAGGACGAAGATTTTTCAATGATCTATGTGCTACATAAATTCCGCCAGTACCTACTACCTACACCATTCATTTTTTTATACAGATCACATGGCATTGAATTATTTGGTAAAAAATCCCATTCTAAAAGGGCGCATATGTCGATGGGTCCTCTTATTTCAAGAATTTGATTTCATAGTTGTGGTAAAACTAGGGAAAATAAATTTTGGACCAGACCATCTATCAATAATATAGTCAAGACAAGAAGCACATGTAATTAAGGATACCATGTAAAATGCATAGTTATACAGGTTACAACGAGCACCATCAGAACTAGAAGACATTGTTGTCTTTCTATGAATAGGAATGGCACCATAAGGAATGAAATCCTTGGAGAAGAAACAACTTTTTATACGCACAACCCCCTATATGTTAATCAGTTGTGACCTATACAAATTAGGCTGAGATGAAGTATTGTGTTGATGTGTATTGGAACATGAGCATACAGGTCTTATGGAAGAAGCTCATGGTGGTATTGCAGGTGGCCACTATGTTGGTGATGCCACTACGCCTAAAATTCTACTTGTTGGATTATGGTGGGAGACCTTGTACAAAGATTGTAAGGAATTTTGTAAGGCTTGTGATCATTGTCAATGCCTTAGGAAACCCAGTCAACGAGATGAAATGCCTCTAATACCAATTACTAGTGTAGAACTATATTGTGTTACTTGCATAGATTATCTGAAAAGGTGGGTAGAAGCAGCATCTACAAAGTATTTTACAGCGGCAACAACAGCCATGTTTCTTTGGGAAAATATTCTTACAAGGTATGGATGTCCTTAAAGTTTGACCAGTGATAGGGTCATACATTTTCTTAATGAGACAATCAGAATTCTATTAGATGAATTCATGATTATACACCATAAGACTACACCCTATCATGCTCAGGAAAATGGGACTGTTGAGGATTTTAACAAAATTTTGAGCCAGACATTGACAAAAATCTATGATGTTGGAAGAAAAGATTGGGATGATAAGGTATCTGCAATACTTTGGGTATATCGAACAACATATAAAAGGTTGAACAATGCCACACCATTTCAGTTAGTGTTTGGTGTAGAAGCAGTTCTTCCTATGGAATTGATGTTACCTTCTTTGCGTATTGCGCGCGCTGGAGGTCTAGCTGATGAGAAATAATTAGAGGAACACATTGAATAGTTAATCAAATTGGATGAATGATGAGCCATAGAATGTTGGAGTCAAAAACCAAAAAAGGCCAGGCAGAAAACATGGCATGACAGACACATCGGGGGTAAATGCTTGAGATAGGATAGATGGGACTCCTTTATGATTCTAAGTTTTTGTGCCATCCAAGAAAACTCAATGTACATTGGTTGGTTCCATATGTTATCACTCATATACTCGAATTAGGTGCTTTTCAGTTAGAGGCCCTTTATGGAATATGATTACCTAGTTTCTTCAATGGGAGTAGGTTGAATCCCTACTAAAAATAAGTCTTCTTGTTATTTGTAATAAGGTAGTGTTTCCATTTATATTAGGTTTTCTATTCTACATTCCCTTAATGTGTTTACTTCTTTGTTGCTATGCTTTGTCAATTTAGTTGGTTTGTTTGTGTAATAAGCGTGTTTACGCACCAGAAGCTAATTACTATTTGAAGAATTTCTATGCACATAGGACTACACATACCCTTAGTGTGGGGTAGGTCATTGATATCTAGGTACACGACTGATGGAAATAAGTCTAGATAAAAGTAACTATCTATGGGTGTTATTCAAGGTTGGAAAATTGAAAAAAAAAAAATTTCCTCTGGACACAAGGACCATAGATAGAGAGGAATTAAGAAACAAGTATAATGTGAGGTAAGCAGGGGTCGGGAGGACTATCAGTGGAAGGCGCAGTGATGAGGTACTTAGGCTTATGGAAGCACGTTGAAGAGAAGTTTGTAGTGAAAAGTTAGGAGGGAGTGCTAGAAGGTTATAGCTTGGGTGCAAAGATGTACCGTGTGGAAATAATGAAAATGGTCAATTAATGAGAGGATTATTGGAAGCTGGAGGAGTAATAAATGCACTAAATTTTTGAAATTCTATATAAGGATGGGATGCGAGTTCATTTTTACCATTGCAATTGAGAGAATTTGAAAAGGGTTAAGTGTGAATGAGTCGAGCAATTGTATTGAGGTGTGAAGAGTGTGAAACTAGACATGAGGAGAATGGTTGTGTGCAGGAGAAGCTTGTGTTCCCATAGGATAAGGGTTTAAGTGAAGAAGATGCATTACAAATGAGCTAAGGCACATGATTTCCACTAGGGCATGGAGATTTAAGCTAGGGTTTCAACTTTCTCAACTACAGAGGAAAGAAAAGAGAGATTTTTTCAAATGGCACCAAAGAAAGCACCCGCAACAAGAGATAAAGGGAAGAAGAAGGTTGAATTGGAAGATGAGATTCCTCCCGAGAGTAATTTTTTAGAAATACAGTATCCAGAGGGCATGATTATGGGACAAGAATGTGATTCCCATATCATCCAATGTAAAATCAATGACTACAATGATCGAACATCAGATAATAAGAAGGAGCTCGATGTGTTGCTGAGCATGAAAAAAAACAAGCACACTATAGAGGATATGCTAGTATACGATGACGTTGGTGAGAAGTTGTTGAAGTAGAATGGATTCTACCAATTATATGAGTTGCCATATTTTGGAAAGTATGAACCATTTTATCGATGGTTGATGAGAATATTCCATGAGTACTTCTACTTCACTGGATGGAGAGTAAGAATCATATCTTCTTTGATTTCAACGATGACAGTACTTAGGGCCTCAGGGTTAGATCTAGATAGCGATTTAACTGATAAAACCACAATCCTGAATATGAGGAAGGAGATGGGGTATACCAAGGGTCTATGTGGAACGGACATTGACAAGTTGAAGAAGTACCCAATAGTGCGAGCAACTGCACATCCTTTGACAAATTTGAATGACCAGGGAAGGTGGTCGCAGGTAAATACAATGTGGTTGCACATTACCAAGAAGATGTCTCAAGGAGTGGTCTACAACATTGAAGATCACATAGAAAATACAATCATCAAAGAAGTGCAAATAGGTGATAGAATAAGTTTCGGCACTGTGTTATTGTCCTTAGTATTCATGGAGATTGGGGTATCTGATGGGCCAAAGGAGAAGATTTGGGAGTACCCCATAGATCACAAGTCACTTGTGGAAAGGTTTGGTAAGTACTTGTGTGATGGATCAATGAGTGGACCATTCAATCATATGGTAGAGATGTGGTACGATAAACTCCATGTGCCATTCGAGGAAGAGTGACGCATACCCAAGGATTTGCCTTCGGTGGTGGGTAAGGCAGTTCAGTTTTCCGTATACCAACATTTTTGCATCGCGTGATTTGTAATGAAGGATGGGGCTTGGAGCCCATGGTGTAAATTACTATAATACTTCACAACAAGGTATTTCCAAGCATCATTCCATCAGTTTTTAGATGTGCGTCTCTTAACCTTTAATGTAGACAAGATATATTGTGACTACCACACTCTGAGGAAGAAGTATGTATATCCAGGGCACAATGCATACATTGAGAGACTTATTTTAGATATTATAAGCATGAAACCTATAAGCCTGGTAGTTGGGGACACTGGAGAAGCACTTGGGAACTCAAACCCAAGATGGAGAATGGTAAATATGTGGAGAATGAGTTTGCACTCCCAGGGCCACCAAAGGGTAAGCATGTGATGGAAAATGTTCCAACACCCAAGCCCACAAAGACAATTGAATTTGATGAAGAAGAAGAGCATGAGGATAGTGGTGGTTTAGAACATAGAGGTAGAAGACATCCTCCAAATAAGGATGAAGATGAGTGTGCAACAACTTCACCTCAGCCACAAGAGGGAGATGATGAGGACTTGGATGCAATCTAAGGAGAGTGCCAATTTAAGAGAGTATTCAGGAGAACAAGGACCCAAGGTGCTACTTCATAAATGCTACGCAGATCACCTTGACTCTCCCCACATAATGAGAGAACTGAGAAAATGAGAAGGAAATTAAAGTTGAATGAGGAAGT
This sequence comes from Taxus chinensis, assembly GCA_019776745.2. NCBI lineage: Eukaryota > Viridiplantae > Streptophyta > Pinopsida > Cupressales > Taxaceae > Taxus > Taxus chinensis. Next base: position 10,875,302 of record CM034151.1, on the reverse strand, counting down.
GGAAGAGTCGGAGGAAAGCGTGTCCAATTCTCCTACACCTCCAAAGAACATAGAGGAACAAAAAGAAGAAGAAATGAAGGATGGAGAAGAGGAAGCAAAAGGGGTAGAAGAGACAACAACATAGACTACTCAGGACCTAGCAGCACAAGTTCCCAATATTAAAGCCCAAGTTCATACGTAGCTTAGATCAAGAAGAACAAGTGTGGAGTATATTCCACTAGCCATGGGCTACACCAAAGAAACAGGTAAAATTGTCTATGCCCATTTCCAGAGCACAATGGCACAAAAGGAGTTATATGGCGATGGTGCGTACAAGGAAGAAATTGGCATGGTTGAAGCACACACACATGGATGAACCAAAAATTGATGTATGTGAGGATTCATGCATGTCAAGGAAGTTGAAAAAGACACCTCATGCCAAACACATAACCGTAAAGCCTAGTGTTATGTCCAATGAACAGGTGACCAATGCTTTGGTGAAGTTCTCGACAGAAGTCGCATAATGAAATATGGATAAAGTTGTGATAATTAGGGCACTGAGGACAGAGATCAAGACTAAGGATGAGGAGATATTTCACATAAAATAGGAAAAATACTTGGCACAGAAGAAGAACGTTGTGTTTATCAACATGGCAGAGGATATTGGTGACAATGTCATGAAGGCTAAGCCACACTTAGAGCCAAAGGTACCTAAGACGTTTCCTTCGACAATACACTATGTCAGTACATTGGTGGACTTGGTTCTTCAAGATGAACCTTTGTGCATGTCTGCGCCAAAGGATCTAACACAGGAAGCAGAGTAAGAAAATACTTCAGTGATATGGAATATTGCATCGTATGAAGGATTGCTTCAGAGCTTTTAGGAGGAACTCAAGAAGGTGGATCAAGCACTAAATATTTGTACAGTGCCAGAGGCCGTTATAAGGACCAGGACTATTCTTGAACATAATGAGGTCATGAAGGCCATGAAGGATGAGACATTGGGTGGCGCAAAATGGTTATCACTTGTTAAGAGGAAGCATGAGGCCCTTGTAGCCACTCAGGAACCTCATAGGGAAAGGTTGGATGAGCTTGGAAAACTCATCACTCAAAATATGGACTTATTAGAAGGGAGAATGACTAGCATGTCCAGTATCGTGTTGGTATTATAGAATGAAAAAGGAGATATTGCAAGGGATGAATTAGAGTCAATTGCAATGGATATTCTAGAGAAAGTAGAGGTCGCACTCAATGACTGTCAGACCTTAGAAGCAAAGATAAAAGAGGAGTATCAAGAATTGATTATTCATGTTGAAGAAGAAGATACTGTAGGTTGAAAACATTCTTTCATTCACAAAAATTATTTATATTCTTCTATTCATATTCTTTTATTCATTTTTGGGGACAACCATTTCCGGGGCAGCAATGCAACTAGTGTGGGGTAATGTTGATTAGTCTGAATCTGACACTTAGTGAAGGAAATGCAGAAGGTTTACATGGGAGAACAAAGCACATTCAAAGGTGCAGAAGCATCGGAGAGGATCACATGTAGAATAGAGACAGATTTGGGACTTAGCCATTTTTATGATGATGATCTATTTTTGGAAATAGCGTGCAAAGAACTCAAACCGATTAGAGACTTACGCGACACACATTGGCTATTTTTGGATAATCGACTATGAAGTTATTTGCATGGATGTAGGATAAATATAGAATGGAAAACTGATAGTTGACTAAGGGAGATCTATTGTTAACACTATTGCATGTAAGCCTATTTTTATAACGTCACGTGGCTAATAATAGTATGCGACCTATTTTGGGATTAGATAAGTGGTGAAGGGAAATTCCCCACCCTTATAAATATGTATTTGAACTGTGTAGTAGAGAGAGAGCATAGATATACGTGTGAGAACTAGGGTATAGTGAGATTATACTACTAGATATGTTACACGCATGAGTGTATACTATTGTTATTGTAATGAAGCTTTTGTGTATTTACTGCAATTAATATAATGGAGATTATGGACTGAAACAAGGTGTTCTCATGGTTATAATTTAGTATTGCATACTTGAATCCATTATGGTTATTTGTTAAAGTCTGTTATGTTCTAGATCTAGACCTAAATGTGCACTATTTGAAAGATATGTTAGCTATAGATTTGAATGATTAAAGTCTTCATCATGCTAACATCCTGCAAAAACAACCCTAAAGAGGGGTCTGGTACCTTTGTGCACTTCAGGTGAGCACTCAGTCTAGGCTGAGTGACGTTCTAGCACACGTGGGCTTGTATTGCTGAATTCCAGGCTGCATCACTAGTGAAAACCTTTCAGAGGCACTAAAGAGAGGAGATTTAGATCCAGAAATATCCAACAATCTACACAAGCCTGTAATATCATTTCAAGATAATGACACTTCTAAGTTTTCGGTAAAAGATACGAAAACCATTAACATTAGAACTGAAGACCAACCAAAATTGCTACAACTAGTTGCCATTTTCTCATAAACTGAAATAAAAGCCTTCACAACACTTCTAACCGAGTTTCAGGATGTATTTTCTTGGTCTTACAAAGATATGTCAGGACTTGATCCTTCTCTTATGGTTCATCACCTTGTGGTACATCCAGATGCCAAACATATAAATAAAAAACTACGTAAAATGCATCCCAATTTCACATTGCTTATTAAGGTTGAATTACAAAAATTATTGGATGCAAGTTTCATACAGTGCATTAAGTACTCAAAGTAGATATCTAATATGGTACTAGTTACGAAGAAGACCCCTGTAATGTGTATTTCAACAAATTTCCATGACATTAGTAAGGCATGTCCTAAGGATTATTTCCCATTCCCTAATATTGACATGATTGTCAATTCTACTATGGGCCATGAGATGTTATCCCTTATGGATGGATTTTCCAAGTATAACCAAATTCAAATTTATGAAGAAGACCAGCATAAAACAACTTGTACAACCCCATGGGTGACATTTTGTTACAAGGTCATGCTTTTTTACCTTAAAAATACTGGTGAAACTTATTAACATGTCATAAATGTTATTTTTCATGACATAATGAAGGATTATGTCAATGATATTCTTACTAAATCAAATACTACTTGAACAACATCATGAACTTGCACAAGACACTCAAGGATAGATAGATGGTTTGTATGTCATTTGTAGCCAGGGAGCACACCTATCTGCTTGTTTGCATTCAAGATTTGAGGGAGTGGATAGCACCTTCAAAAGGGTTTTGATCTAACCCTCACTGTTTTAGGTTGTGCCTATCAACCAAGGCAAGAGAACCTATATTGCAGCCCTTGTATGGTAAAGGAGATGAGATATCCTTGTGTTTTGCATATGATATGGAAGAGGCCTTGTGAAAACATGATCAAGTATCCATTATCCAAACTCAAAGGAGTTGTCACTACTAAATGATGGATATGCTTTCAAAACAAAGCTAGGGCTGCTAAAGACATGATAAAACCCTGATATGCTTTGTGCATTTTTGTGAAAGGATTGAGTTCTTTTGTTGATACACAATGCAATGTAGGGGTAGTATGGGTAGGATGAATTAGTTTGAATGAAATTCTGATGGGAGAAGTTTAGACAAGACAAGATAAGGAATTACCAACTTCTTTGGGAACCTTTGCAAAAGAATTACAACACCTAAACAACAGAGATGTTTCAATGAGTTTGAAGTGCTCTTTCAACCAGGATGTGTGCACAAATGGAGGCCCAAATCTGCACTATTCCACACAAACTTTGATAACCTGCCACAAAATCTTGAAGCAAAATATCAATGAAGCATCTAGAAACCCTTATTTGATCATGACCTAAGGTACACCCAAAGGTTTACAAACACCCTCAATATTCAAGGAAAGTAAGATGAATTTAAATCTGTTTATCTTCACTCAAATGAATGCTCTTCTGAATGAAAGATTGCAGATGCCTTCAAACCCTCTACAAGAAATGAGACCATGTATGATCAAAAGAGATCCCAAACACAAGATTGCAACATGAGCATGAAACACAAATTGAAAACATACTGAAATACAAGTGTATGCAAGTTTTGCCAAGAGATAAAACCAGTCAATCCATAAATTTGATCAAATACACCAGCAAGGGAATGTTATTAAGACAATCTCAAAGCTTGTTGATGGCTTTACAGCTGAAACCAACTCAACATGATGAACATTTGATGCAAGAAGGAATTAAAAATGGCTCTCAGGCAGTTTCTCCAAAAGAAATGGACTACTTCCAGTTTTCCTCCTGAAAATTCTTCTCTCTTTCTCCAAAAATCTCAACAGGCCTACAAAATGCTTCAAAATTACAACTTATACCCTATGCAAGCTTGGATCCTTGCATCCCAAGCAAAGAATATGCTCAAAGGATCAAATTTGTTACAAAACCCTATCCATTTGATGAAAAATGATATTAAACTGTGAAACAGCTCGCAAAATGCCAGGGATGCACAAAAACAATAAAATATTACATGAGCTCAGATCCTTATCCATCCCAGGGTCATGTTTTTGTCATTCCAACATGCCAGCATGCATTTGCAATCATTTTCCACCTTTTTCCCTCATCATTTTTAACTCTGCAACTTTAATTTTTTACTTTTCTCATTTTTACACGGGCTGAGAAAAATATTTCATGAAAAACACTATAAGGGCACTGAATTAGCTCAAATGAATGATGCCATTGCATTCAGAAGGCTGAGGGGATGTGAATTCATATAAAATTTCATGCAATTTGGTGCAAAAACGATGAATCCAAGCATCTTGGAGCTCCCATGGCGGCAAGAAATGAAAATACTCAGCAACCATCGATCCAAATTCAACTTTAAATTTACGTCATCCACGTGTCCAAGATCTCCCCCTTTTTACCTTTGGATAAGGTGGACACGTGGCCAAATATGATTGGAGTGGGCCCCCAATCCTTAAAATGCATTTTAAACCTTTTTGAACTTCGGGAAAATTTTGAAAATTTTCCCCGCTTGCCCCCTGGACCCACCACGTGTCCTTAGGTAGGCCCCACTGAAAAGCCGTGGGCCAAAATAATGAAATTTGCTCCTTTTTTGAGAAAAGGAAAATTTCCTCAAAAACCTCCATGGGCCCGAACACCCACTGCTTCTTCTGCCACGTGGCGGTCTCCCATTCACTGCGGAGCCGACCTTCCTATTTTTCCTTCATTCCTCTGCGAGCACAAAATCCTCCTGCGGGCCCGTGCTCCCCTTTTTGCCTTTTGGAATAGGCCACATGTCACCCCCTAATTTTCTGTAGGAGAACACCTCCAATTTTTCTGTGGGTCCATTTTTTACTTTGAGAATTTTCACCAAAATTTTGTAAATTTTCCACTTTCTCTCCGTGCTCCAAACCTCAACCAAATTTTGGACACGTGTCCTCCTCTAATTGGACATTTCGGGAAAAAATTTCTCCATATTTAAGCCCAAAAACAACTCCAAATCCGCTCCATCCTTCCTGGACATTTTCATTGGACACGTGTCCTCCCTTCCCATTCGACACGTGTCTTCCTCTTAATTGGCCTTCTGGGCATAATTTTTCCTTTGGCATTTTGAAGCCAAAAACTTCAAATTTTTCCAACTCTCCGCCTCTCCGTTTGACCCTCCTGGACACGTGTCCTCTTTTCATTGGATGGGCCCTTTGGTCAAAATTTTACCTTGGCATCCTGAGGCAAAAAACAAAAAATTTTCCCCCCTCCAAACCCCGATCCAATTTTTCTCCAACTCTCTCCCTACCAAAAACTCCGCCTCTCTCCCTGCCATGTGTCCACTTCCCATTAGACGCGGGCCTTCGACCAAAAAATGACTTCGAGAAATTTTCCAAAATGGAAGAAAATTTTCTAAGTGACCCCCGCCACCCGCCGATCCTCCAACCAATCAAATCATGCCACGTAGGCACATCACTGTAGCAAATGCGGGGCCGCAGAGCAAAATTTTCCTTTGTCAATTTTTCAAAAAGTAACAACTTATAACATTTTCCCGACCGCCCCCAGCCAATAGAAACCTGCCACGTCACCAAAAGGATGCAAGGATGAATTTGACGGGAAAATGACACCCGTATGCCCGTCAAAACGTAAAAAATGTAGGGGATGCCCTAGAAATCAAAAAAATTCACAAGGAGGGTAGATTTCTCAGTTTTAACTCCAATGAAACATGATTTTACATTGATTTAGGCCTGGGGAATGAGATTTTAACAGCAAACAACTCGGATTCGATCCATTTTAATTTTTTGCATGAATTTGACAAAGGGAAAATGGCTCAGCCCGAAAAAATGAAGAAATTAGGGCACAAAAGAGGGGAACTTGGAAATTTGTTTCAATTTAGGGAAAAATCATGACAATGTGAGCAATTCAAAGGCATTCAATTGGAAAATATGAATTGCAGGTCACCAATTTGAGCAAATGAAACATTTTTTGAGCAAAACTGGATATGGAAAATCAGGGCACAAATGCAAAATTAAAATTTGCACCAATAATGGCTCCTTCTTGGGGATGGGCACTCCCAGTGAGTGCCACAAGATCACAACGTAGACCAAGTTCCAAAAATCCATTGGGCAAGGAGTTTAAAAATGCAGAGCAGCCCAAAAAACTAGAAATTTCACCAAAAATAGCCAAGAAAACCAGACCAAAAATGGTTGCCAAGGACAAAAGGGAAAACCACAAGCCAACAACAGCAAAAGACAAAACAAAAACAAGGACTATACAAAATGTACAACTTGTGCATACCTCACATGGGGATTTAATCCAAGAAATGTTTTAAATGTCTGCCATTAACAGGCAGCTCCAGCAAATCCCCATCCAAATCCTTGAGAAAAAATGTATTTTCTCCAATCCTGATATCAATGGCATAAGGGCCCATCCATAGAGCATCAAACTTTCCATGCTTTCCCTTGTCTTCATGCCTACTATCCCACAGCAAAACCAGATCTCCAACACTGAAGGCTCTAGGAGTGACCTTCTTATCAAACAACTTCTTCAATTTCTCTCTAAATCTGACATGCCTTTGGTGAGAAGCTCTTCTTTCTTCATCCAACTCAATGATCTGATTGATCCTTGATTCATATGGGCCATGTTCTTGATCTTCCAACTGTTGGGAAAACTGAAAAGTGGATAATTGCAGGTGTAAGGGCAGCAAAGCTTGAGTTCCATACACCAATTCAAATGTTCTCTTACCAGTTGCTCTTTTAGGAGTTATTCTATCAGCCCAAACTACAAATTTCAATTGCTCCCCCCACTTCTTGTTGATTTCCAAGGTCCTTCTGATGATCTTGAGCAAGTTCTTGTTACTTGACTCAGCTTGTCCGTTGCCTTTTGGATTGTAGTTTGAAGAATAAGTCAGATTTATCCCATATTCATTGCACATTGCCATCAAAGGCTTGGCTCTAAAACACATGGCATTATCAGATACAATCTTAACTGGAACTCCAAATCTGCATATGATATGATTCAATAAGAAATCCATTACCACTTGGTGTGTTGCTTTTCTAGATGGAATTGCTTCAACCCATTTTGTAAAATAATCAGTTGCTACAAGGATCCATTTATGACCAGCACTGGAAGGATCTGAAATCTCACCAATGAAATCCATTCCCCATTGTTTGAAAGGAGCTTCAATTGATACAGGCTGCAAAGGAAGGGAGCCTGAAGCTTTCAATCTTCCTGAAAAATGTTGGCAACTATCACACTTTCTAACCAGCTGGGTTGCATCTTTAAAAAGAGTAGGCCACCAATAACCAGCTCTTAAAATCTTATGTGCTGTCACTCTCCCAGCAAAATTTCCTCCACAAACTCCCCCATGGAAATCAGCAATCAACTTGGGAGCTTCATCTTCAGTTATGCATTTCAAGAGGACACCTTCAGGGTTCTTCCAAGCCAGCCCAAGGTCTGTTATGATATATTTCTGAGAAGCCAGCTTGAGGGCTCTTTTCTGATTTTTATTCAAGTGACTAGGACAACATAGGTGTCTGAGGTAGAAAATCACATCTTTGTACCACTCAGACCTCATCAATTTGTCAAGAAGGTCTGCCCTTTCTTCCTCTAGCTGATTCACTTCTACATTTTGCAAATTGCTCTCAGCCATGAGCTTGGCAAGACCCAAACCTCTTACCAGCTTTGTTGTTTGGATATCTATATCATATTCTTGTAATTTTTTGACCCATCTACATCTCTTGCTTGATACCTCCATGTCTGATAAGATGTCTTTAACCATGGTGTGGGGAACATAAGCAACAACCTTTGAACTCAAAATGTAGGGCCTGAAAATCTTTGTTGCTTTTACCAGTGCAAATGCCTATTTTTCCATGATTGTATACTTCAACTCAGCTACTTGTAAAGCCTTGCTAAAGAAGGCAATAGGCCTCTCAGCTCCATTCTCATCCTTTTGTAACAAAACTGAAGCAATAGTGAATTCAGAGGCAAAAGAAAAGATTTGGAAAGGTCTCTTGTAGTTTGGAGCTGCCAAAATAGGTGCATGCTTAAGTGCATCCTTTATTCCTTCAAAAGCTTGAATGGCAGCCTCCTCCCACTTGATAACTTGATCCTTTCTTAGCATGCTTGTGATTGGAAGAGTTAGCTCAGCAAAATTGGAAACAAACCTTCTAATGAAATTGATTTGGCCAAAGAAAGATTGGATACCTTTCTTGGTTCTTGGAATAGGCACTTTGCTGATTACTTTCACTCTCTCAAGGTCTATCATAACACCTTCTTTGGACACAATATGTCCCAACAACTTGGCCTTTTACACACCAAAATGACACTTCTTTGGATTAAGTGAAATGCCATACTCTCTACATCTGATCAGCATCTTCTCTAGGTGTTGCAAATGGTCTCCTCACTTCCTTGAAAAAATAGTCACATCATCTTGGTAAACAACAATAAATTCATTGATATAACCAGCAAAGGCAACATCCATTTCCCTTTGAAAAGTAGCACCAGCATTCATCAATCCAAAATGCATCCTTACAAAAACATAAGTCCCCCAAGGAGTAGTGAAGGTTGTCTTAAGTCTTTCTGATTCTTTGACAACTACTTGATTGTATCCAGAGAAACCATCCAAAGTAGAAAGCATCTCTGACCCTGTTACAAGCTGCAACATATTCTCCATGTTTGGCAAAGGATAGTTTTCCTTCATAGATGCTTTGTTTAGATTCCTAAAATCCACACAAAGTCTGATATCTCCATTCTTCTTTCTAACTGGGACAAGGTTTGCCACCCAAGATGAGTATCTAGTAGGCTGAATGATGCCACCATCTCTCAATTTCTTCAACTCTTCTTGCATTTTCATGGAAAGAAGTGGGTTAATAGGCCTTTGTTTTTGTCTAAATGGCTTGGTTTTGGCCTCAAGAGGAATCTCATGCTGAAATAAATCTTCTCTATATGCCTTCAGCTCTGAATAAGACCAGGCAAGGCAGTCTTGATACTTCTTTAAAAGTTGGGCATAGGACTGTTTTTCCTCTTTGCTGAGATGGCTGCCCAACCAGATCTTCCTTGGTTTATCCTTGGTTCCCAAGTTGTGCTCTTCCACATCCCTTGAAGCAGACATCTTTCTATTTATGATGCAATCAGCATTGTTAAAATTGGATTCAAGTGCAACAAGACCTTTGGGAATGGTGTTTGTCTTCAATTGTATAATATCCTTGTCAAACAAAGTTTCTCTACCTTCATTCATGCATACCATTGGTTCCCAATCAATATTCTGACCAGAAAATCACCTTGGCATTGTAAGAATCTCAATACTTGGGCATCATTATCAAAAATCTGCCAATGTTTCACATTATCTGGGACAGCTGGCCTTGTTAGCACTTCAATGTTATATTCACAAAAAGGTGAAATGGTACAATTGTCAAATCTAGAACCAAGGACAGCCAACTTATCAGCAGCAGCATTAAGACTTCTATCATGGTAAACAATGTTAAAGGAATCAAACATTTCAATCAAGTCCCAAACAACATGCTTATATTGTTTCATACGCTGATTTTTTGTAGCATACAACTTTCTTACTTGCTTGACAACCAGCTCTGAATCTCCTTTAGCAACAATATCCTTTACTCCATACTTCCATGCAATCCTTAATCCCAACAATAATGCCTCATACTCAGCAATGTTGTTAGTGCATTCAAAATTGAGCTTGAAGGAGAAAGGAAACTCTTCCAAACTAGGAGAAACCAGCACTATACCAGCACCATTGCCAAATTTGGAGCAAGCTCCATCAAATAGTAATGTCCATGGAGAACCTACCATACCAAGGCACTCTGATTTATCCATCTTATTCTCTTTTCCATCAGCAAAACCAATGAAGTTGTCAACATCTACATCAGCAAACAACACTTCATAAGAAGCATTGTTGGGATCTTCAATCAAGTGTAACATCTTCTTTTCACCATAGAGTTTGACAAGGCTGCCCTCAATGGGAATGGTGGTGAAAGACATGTCCATTTGAACACTACCACCAACACTTGCAGCCCACTTTCTTGACAAAAGCATACCCCATTTGGCAGGGCAATCAACAATTACAACATCAAGTTTTAAATTCTTACCCGGATAGGCTGCAAGTTGCACTACTAAACCCTTCACACAACCAACAACTGGCACTTCCCTTGAATCCATGGTTGTACACTTCCCATATGCTGTTGTCACCTTGATATCCAACTCATTCATGACTTCTAGAGGCATGACATTACATGATGCACCGGAATCAAACATGCAATTGTGAAGCAACCTATCTTTTATGAGAAAAGTTGTGAAGAATGGATCAACATTCAATTGGGAATCAACCAAGGATGTCCCCAAATATACTTCAGGTGCCTCTCCAAAATCTTCCATTGGTGGTGGTGTTTCAAGGCCAGCAATGCTTTGAAGAGGATTCTCAACAACATTTACATTTCTACTTGGGGTAATCTTTTCTTCTTTTAATCCCAAGTATTCAAATTCTCTCTTCTTATGCTCAAGAATTCTAAGCAATTCAATAATTGGAACACTCACTTTAATTTGGCTCAAAACCTGGGCTATATCATATGGAACATTCTTTGGTAAGACAACATTGGAAGGGAAACAAGAAGGTTCATCAGATGGAGAAGTATTCTTGGCAGCCTGGGCATGAAGAGGACTGATATTTTTGCATGGGACAACAGGGTTCTTGGCAATTGTTTCTTTTCTAGGATTGTCTTTGGGAATTCTTGTGAGAAAGGGTGTCTTTGGTTTGGCTTGAGGACCAGCTCCTCTAACAACTTTACTTCTAGTATTGTACTCTTTCTCTTGACCAACCACAACATTCATTAACAATTGTCTATCTTCCTCTGAAGGAATACCACCATCATACTTCTTGATCATTAAAGCCCTTAGATATTCAAAGTCATTATTAGGAATTTCAAAGGCCTGAACTACATCTACATCATGAGCTTGAGGAAGAGAAAGAAATGGTACCCTCTTTATGCAATCCCAAAAGGTTGCAGCAGTCCTTGCACTTATCACATCTGTTGATGTTGCTGCTTGTTGTGAGCCTGAAGAGCTGCCCATCATACAAATGTCATCATCCATTTCATTCTCATTATCATCATCAATATCTTGTTGGTCCATTTCACATGGAGGATGAGGAAGAAAACATCTATCACACCAATCCATATCAGCAATTTCTTGAACAGCAGCAACCCTTGCAGTCAGAGGGTCAGGCACCACTCTATTTTCACGTGCTTGGGGTTGTCTATTTGCAGATCCAACAGGCCCTTTACCTCTATCATCTTGTCTTTGATCACCCCTAGGATGATTGCCAAATCTATCATGGTTTTGAGTTCTTTGTTGTCCTTGTGAACTTTTCCCAATTCCTTTCTCAGCCCGGGCTGATTTGTAAGAAATTTCTTTGACAGCCCCTGCCAAAGTCTTGACAACATATTCTAAATCAGCACCCTTGCTAGCTTGAGGCTTCTCAGGGTTTATCAGCTTCACACCATCCCTCTTAAGTGGTTTACCAATAGCTTTAATATTATTTTCAATTTGAAGTGCCATGGTGAAAGCTTGCCTCAAGTTTGTAGGATTTTTGTCTCTCAAGTAATAGGCTGCCTTTTTATCAAATGCATCTGCATATTTGATCAAGCAAGATTCATCACAAGGCCTCAAAATGATAGGCAACCTTCTCAATGTTTTATTAAATCTTGTATTGAAGTCATGGACTATCTCATTCAGGTTCTTCTTGATATTTTCAAATTCAGACAAAAGAAATCTAGGATCAGTCCTGTCACCATACTGCAATCTAAATGCATTTTTCATCTCAGTCCATGAATCAATAGAGTTATCAGGTAGAGCCTTGTACCAATCCCTAGCATCTTCTTCAAGTGTATGGATAAACAACTTGATATACACATCCTCAAATTCTATCTCAAAATCTTCCATCATATTATCAAACAGTTTGAGATGCTGATCACCGGTAATGGCATTGTTACCTTGGAATTTTGGTAACCTATTTCTCACATCTTGTGGGACAGCATTTGGATAACCATCCATTCCTCCAAAATTTATAGGACCAAAGGTGTTAACAACAAATGGAGGTCTAGGCTGAGCCATATTGTTTGGTGGGGGTGATCTTGGAGGTGAAACAATCTGGTGAGGAGTAGTAATGGGTCTGATTGGAATAGATGAGTGATCTTTAAAATGACAACCCCCCAAAGGCTCTCTCTCTTGATAAACTTTAGCAAACTTAGAAACCACAGGAGCAGATTTAGGAGCAAGTTTTTTAAATACACAAGAAGGTCCCTCACCTGATGGAGAATGAAAATCAGCAAGAAGATTTCCTGAATCAGATCTACTTGAAGAAGAATTATAATCTTCAATAACAGGCTGCTCTCCTTCAAATTCAACTATGGGGATCTCTTTTCTTGCAACCAAATCACCAACCACTTTCCACACTCTTCTTCCTTCTAGTTCTGAGCTTCTTGATTCGGTGAGAAACTTCTTAGAAGAGTCCTTGATGAAGAGGGATCTCCTTCCCTCCAGCTTGACAGATTTAAACAACAAGTTTCAAATGACAGAAATGTATAAGACAACTGGTATTTCAAGATCCAAACAACATGGAGTCGCCACTAAGGAATTCCACCTTAGTTGTGCAAGAAAGCACTAAAATATTCTGTCAAATGTATGCTATGACTGAAAACTTTGCAAGGGTTTACAAATCAGATCTTCTTCTTCTTAATTCAACCAAAAACAATGCATCCAAATTATATAAACTGCTGGTAAATGAGAAGAGCAGGCTGAGTTTGAAAACTTTTTTACCCAAAACATGCAGATCTGAAGTATGAAATGATATCTCAATAATGTAACAGCTCAAATAATTGATCACACAAATGCTCAAACCTTTCAAACACTTCAAAACCACCAAGAAATTCCAAGAATTCCCCGGCAACAGCGCCACTTGGGTGTTGGTATCCAGATTTAATCTCCTTCACAACTTGAACAACATCATGAACTAGCAAAAGACACTCAAGGATAGATAGATGGTTTGTATGTCATTTGTAGCCAGGGAGCACACCTATCTGCTTGTTTGCATTCAAGATTTGAGGGAGTGGATAGCACCTTCAAAAGGGTTTTGATCTAACCCTCACTATTTTAGGTTGTGCCTATCAACCAAGGCAAGAGAACCTATATTGCAGCCCTTGTATGGTAAAGGAGGTAGAGATATCCTTGTGTTTTGCATATGATATGGAAGAGGCCTTGTGAAAACATGATCAAGTATCCATTATCCAAACTCAAAGGAGTTGTCACTACTAAATGATGGATATGCTTTCAAAACAAAGCTAGGGCTGCTAAAGACATGATAAAACCCTGATATGCTTTGTGCATTTTTGTGAAAGGATTGAGTTCTTTTGTTGATACACAATGCAAATGTAGGGGTAGTATGGGTAGGATGAATTAGTTTGAATGAAATTCTGATGGGAGAAGTTTAGACAAGACAAGATAAGGAATTACCAACTTCTTTGGGAACCTTTGCAAAAGAATTACAACACCTAAACAACAGAGATGTTTCAATGAGTTTGAAGTGCTCTTTCAACCAGGATGTGTGCACAAATGGAGGCCCAAATCTGCACTATTCCACACAAACTTTGATAACCTGCCACAAAATCTTGAAGCAAAATATCAATGAAGCATCTAGAAACCCTTATTTGATCATGACCTAAGGTACACCCAAAGGTTTACAAACACCCTCAATATTCAAGGAAAGTAAGATGAATTTAAATCTGTTTATCTTCACTCAAATGAATGCTCTTCTGAATGAAAGATTGCAGATGCCTTCAAACCCTCTACAAGAAATGAGACCCATGTATGATCAAAAGAGATCCCAACACAAGATTGCAACATGAGCATGAAACACAAATTGAAAACATACTGAAATACAAGTGTATGCAAGTTTTGCCAAGAGATAAAACCAGTCAATCCATAAATTTGATCAAATACACCAGCAAGGGAATGTTATTAAGACAATCTCAAAGCTTGTTGATGGCTTTATAGCTGAAACCAACTCAACATGATGAACATTTGATGCAAGAAGGAATTAAAAATGGCTCTCAGGTAGTTTCTCCAAAAGAAATGGACTACTTCCAGTTTTCCTCATGAAAATTCTTCTCTCTTTCTCCAAAAATCTCAACAGGCCTTACAAAATGCTTCAAAATTACAACTTATACCCTATGCCAGCTTGGATCCTTGCATCCCAAGCAAAGAATATGCTCAAAGGATCAAATTTGTTACAAAACCCTATCCATTTGATGAAAAATGATATTAAACTGTGAAACAGCTCGCAAAATGCCAGGGATGCACAAAAACAATAAAATATTACATGAGCTCAGATCCTTATCCATCCCAGGGTCACGTTTTTGTCATTCCAACATGCCAGCATGCATTTGCAATCATTTTCCACCTTTTTCCCTCATCATTTTTAACTCTGCAACTTTAATTTTTTACTTTTCTCATTTTTACACGGGCTGAGAAAAATATTTCATGAAAAACACTAAAGGGCACCAAATTAGCTCAAATGAATGATGCCATTGCATTCAGAAGGCTGAGGGGATGTGAATTCATATAAAATTTCATGTAATTTGGTGCAAAAACGATGAATCCAAGCATCTTGGAGCTCCCATGGCGGCAAGAAATGAAAATACTCAGCAACCGTCGATCCAAATTCAACTTTAAATTTGCACCATCCACGTGTCCAAAATCTCCCCATTTTTGTCTTTGGATAAGGTGGACATGTGGCCAAATATGATTGGAGCTGGCCCCCAATCCTTAAAATGCATTTTAAACCTTTTTGAACTTTGGGAAAATTTTGAAAATTTTCCCCGCTTGCCCCCTGGACCCGCCACGTGTCCTTAGGTGGGCCCCACTGAAAGCCGTGGGCCAAAATAATGAAATTTTCTCCTTTTTTGAGAAAAGGAAAATTTCCTCAAAAACCTCCGTGGGCCCGAACACCCGTTGCTTCTTCTGCCACGTGGTGGTCTCCCATTCGCTGCGGAGCCGACCTTCCTATTTTTCCTTCATTCCTCCGCGAGCACAAAATCCTCCTGTGGGCCCGCGCTCCCCTTTTTGCCTTTTGGAATAGGCCACGTGTCACCCCCTAATTGGCTATGGGGGGACACCTCCAAATTTTCCATGGGTCCATTTTTCACTTCGAGATTTTTCACCAAAATTTTGCAAATTTTTTCACTTTCTCTCCGCGCTCCAAACCTCCACCAAATTTTGGACATGTGTCCTCCTCTAATTGGACACAAACCTTTAGGAAAAATTTTCTTTTGTAACTTTAAGCCTCTTCCCATTCGACACGGGTCCACTTTTCATTCGGGCCCATTTTTCATTTTTTACCTTTGGCATTTTGAAGCCAAAAACTTCAAAATTTTCCAACTCTCTCACCTCTCCATTTGACCCTCCTGGACACGTGTCCTCTTTTCATTGGACGCGGGCCCTCGGGTCAAAATTTTCCCCTCCAAACCTTGAATCAAAATTTTTCTCCAACTCCCCCAAAAACCATCCCACCTGATCTCCCTACCATGTGTCTGCTTCCCATTGGACGCGGGCCTTCAGACCAAAAAATGACTTCAAGAAATTTTCCAAAATGGAAGAAAATTTTCTAAGTGACCCCCGCCACCCGCCGATCCTCCAACCAATCAAATCATGCCACGTAGGCACATCACTGTAGCAAATGCGGGGCCGCGGAGAAAAATTTTCCTTTGTCAATTTTTCAAAAAGTAACAACTTATAACATTTTCCTGACCGCCCCCAGCCAATAGAAACCTGCCACATCACCAAAAGGATGCAAGGATGAATTTGACAGGAAAATGACACCCGTATGCCCGTCAAAACGTAAAAAATGCAGGGGATGCCCTAGAAATCGAAAAAATTCACAAGGAGGGCAGATTTCTCAGTTTTAACTCCAATGAAACATGATTTTACATTGATTTAGGCCTGGGGAATGAGATTTTAATAGCAAACAACTCAGATTCAATCCATTTTAATTTTTTGCATGAATTTGACAAAGGGAAAATGGCTCAGCCTGAAAAAATGAAGAAATTAGGGCACAAAAGAGGGGAACTTGGAAATTTGTTTCAATTTAGGGCAAAATCATGACAATGTGAGCAATTCAAAGGCATTCAATTGGAAAATATGAATTGCATCTCTGCCAGTACTCATGCCGCCTATACAGGATAAGCCTATGTTGTTATATACATATGCAAAAGAACATGCCATTGGGGAATTATTGGCACAACACAATGATAAGGGTCATGAACAAGCTATGTATTACTTAAACAGAATTCTTCTTGAACATGAGACCAAGTACTCATAGTTTGAAAAGGCTTGTTGAGTAGTTGCTTATACTTTTGGCAGCTATGACACTATCTCCTAAATTATACCATCAAGCTAATTTCATAGGTTGATCCTCTTCAGTACCTACTTTCGAGACCGTTCATAACAGGATGAATTTCTAGTTGTATTGCACTACTAAGTGAATTTGCCATTGAAGTTGTCAATCAAAAACCTATCAAAGTTCAATCACTGGAAAATCAACTGGCCGCAGCACCACTGCCAAGCTCACATCTGTTAAATTTTTAATTTCTAGATGAATACCTATTGTACATAGAAGCAACACCCTTATGGACATTATTCTTTAATGGATCTTACAACATCCATGGTTTTAGAGAAAGAATTGTATTACGTACACCAGATGGAGACCTCATACCTAAATATTATCGTATCAGTTTCCCTTGCACAAATAACATAGTAGAGTATGAAGCATTGATAACAAGCTTAGGGTTTGCCATTTCATGGTGTTTGTAAGAATTGATGGTTCTTGGCAATTCTCTTATAGTCATTAATCAAGTTATTGGAGAATATCAAGTAAAATATGAAAATATCTTACATTATAAAAGAATGGTTGATAGCCTTAAAGGGTATTTCCGGATTATCAATTTTGAACAAGTTCCTTGTGTACAAAACAAAGCAGTGAATGCCATGGAAACTATAGCTTCCCTTCTTTCATTCAACACTAATCAAACTCACAACGAGTTCCTTGTTGAACATATTTTGATGCATGCATATGAATTGTTGGAGTCCACCATGGTTTGTGAGATTGTTGGTCTTGATCATCCCTGGTACCATGATATATATACCTTCAATCAAACTAAATATCTATCTCTCCAAACATGAATTTAGCCAACAAAAGAGCCTTAGACACAACGTTCCTTGCATGCTAAACCCCTATCCTACGTTGACACCCTGTATCAAAGAGGCTATCAGACATGGGACTCTCTTAATATGTCTCAATCAAGATGAAGCTAATTAAACACTAGTTGAAGTACATTTGGGTTTTTTTTGGGTATTTGCGGTGACCGTACCAACAGAATAGTCCCTACAAAGAAGATTTTATACATTGGATATTACTGACCCACAATGGAGAAAGATGCATACAACTTTGTGAAGAAATGTCAAGTTTGCCAAAAACAGGGTAATCTCATTCATGCACCATCCCAAGCCTTGCAATCTATTACTTCACCTTGGCATTTTTCAAAATGGGGACTTGATTTGATTGGAAAAATAAAGCCCACATCTTCTGATGGCCACACTTTTATTATAACCGCCATTGAGTATTTCACCAAGTGGGTTGAGGTCATGCCTCTTACTAATATTACTAGGTGCAATATTTCTAAATTCATCTTCAACCATATTATATGTCGTTTTGGCATCCTCGTTGCTATTGTCACTAACAATGGTGGTTCTTTCAAAAATAAGGATCTTAGAGCCCTAGCTAAGAAATATAATATCCGCTTAAAATGGGCTACACCCTATTATCCCCAATGCAATGGCCAATCCGAAGTATCAAACAAGACTATCAAGTCAATTATGGAAAAGACAGTTAATAAACATGGATGTAATTGGCATACGCAGTTATATCCTATCCTCTGGGCCTACCGCACTTCGTTCCGAACACCTATAGGAGCTACTCCTTTTTCCCTAGTATATGGCTCTAAAGCCATATTACCTATCAAAGTTGAATTGTCTTCACTTCGTGTCTCCCTCCAACATCTCATTCATGAAGAATATTACCATGTTGCATGCCTTACAGAGCTGGAATTACTAGACGAGAGACAACTTCATGCCTTAGACCATATGCATGTATATCAGAATAGACTGTGTTGTAATTATAATCACAAGATCAAACCTTGACAGTTTGAAATTGGTGATTTGGTCCTAAATGAAAATCAAAATAACGCAACTAAACAACGAGAAAAACAAGGCAAATTTGAGCCTAATTGGTTGGGTCCTTACGTTATAACTGCTAAATTTGGATCTGGTGCATACAAACTGTCTACCAAGGATGGAAAAGAGTTGAAGCAGCCTATGAATGCCATTCATCTGAAGAAGTTCTACTCCTGAGTCTCTAAAGAGTAACCCTTGCACTGGGGGCATATCAGTGCATCCACCTATTTTGTCATTTCACTTTGTTTCCCTCTTGTAACTTTTTACCTTGTCGTGTGTCGCATATTTTCCTTGTTCGGTTGTCATGCCCATTGTTTACCACCATTGTTCACCTTCCATTATGCTTTCATACGTAGTATGTTGGTTTTGACTTGGGAATTTCCTTTCCCTCTTCTTCGGTGTGTGGTTCAGAATTCCAAAAAAAACAAAAAAAAACATTCAAAAAACATCTCACAAAAAAACTACAAAAACAATATAAAATTGTTCCAAAAATACAAAAAAAACATACAAAATGCTTCGAAAATGCTTTCTAAAAATTAAAAAATACTCTTGAAACTATGTAATTACATTCGCCATTTTCTTCATTTGATTGTTCCCAATCATCTTTCCCAATCAATCAAGCTACTCTTTGCAATGTAACTTTGCATAGGGACATCACTTGGCTTTGGCTTTTTCTTGGGGGCGACTTGACATCTATATATATTCGCTTCATTGTATTAGAATTTTTTACATTAGCTGTGTTTTTGTTCACTAGCTTGTTTGCTTGTTTAACATTTGTACATATGGAATTGTTGTATTGTATATTCTTAGCTTAGTTTCTTATGTTTGATAGTTTGAATAACCAATTCTCTGTGTACTCTGGAATGCGCTCATGGACCAATTGCAGGAAATTTATTCACATCCTAGTTCACATATAACTTTGGTGTGGTTCTTTCCTATTCATATTGAGTTTCTTTCTATTACTTCTTTTATATCTTTTTGTCATTTACACATGTTGTGTTTTCCTCCTAGTTTATTTAAGCCATGGATTATTTTCATTTTTGCTATGTATTTATGTTTGCTTGCATTTTATTTACATTTTTCTTTTCAATTCCTTCCAAAATTCGTAAAATCCAAAAAAAAAAAAATCAAATATTTCAAAAATCTAAAAAAATCATCACAAAAATTTCAAACAAACATTCACTTATCATAACAATCCTACAATTGGAAAACACTTAAAGTGAATCATTCAACATTTCAATACAATCTTGATAAATTTCATACTTTTATCTATTACCCTAGTGATTGTGCCAATCTTACAACTATCACTTTCTTCCCTTCATGCATGTTATGCAAACTCTACTTGGGGCAAGTCACGCAATTGTTTTTCCTTCATGATATAACTTCACCTGGGGGAATTTCAACTTTGATCATTTTCACAACGGATTCAACAAGAGTTTCATAAGGAGTCACTTTAACTCCACTCTTCTAGTCTGATCCTATTCTATAGAGCTAGGTTTAGATGTTCATGAAAATAACAAACTAGATTGCCACACAATATAATAATAATTCATGTATTAATCTATTCGGGAACATCCAAATATATAGGATCCTATACATTCACTACCCTAATAGGAAGTAGCTATAACAACTCATTAACGTCACGTAAGTTGTTTCTAACACACTAACCAAATATAATTGTGAACACGGTGTTTTATAGAACCACTATTCGAAGAAGTTTACGACCACATACTTACAACATGATAAGCACTTCACGTAATTACTAGGTACTAATGGAGCTCCAATAGATTATCTTTCCTAACATTACCCTCCTTAGTGCGAACATGGGAAAACGTAGCTTTGTACTGCAACGTGCCGCTACATAGCATGCTCATGATCTGGATGGTTTCAATGACAATACCAACTTCCTCTAGATGGGTTCCTAGGTGGGACTTAACCAACTTCCTCACAACATATGGTTTTTGAGGACAGTACCAACGAACCTCTGGATAGTCTTTCAAGATAACTAACAACCACGATAGCATGATCATGTACTAGTATGGATAACTCTCATCACTATCTCACTGCAAGGAATAACATAGGAAATTCTACTGAAATCTGTTGCTCCTGCATCCCCAGAAAAAGCTGAGTCTTACTGGAAATGGAACATTGAAACATGTTCCCCCCTCAATGTGAAATTTCCACTTATTGAAAATAGGTTTATTGCAAACTGAGGCACAACACAATAGGAACAATGAAAAACTGAAACACACACTGAAAAATGCCACCAAATCATCTGTGCGGCCCCGTCATTGACAATTGACGAGAGGTTGTTGATTGACCGACCTCCTTCCTCTGTTTTCCTCCATGCCTCCAGATATCATGCTGCTAGTAACTCAGTTGGATTTTAATATTGAAGCTCTATTTCCACATTGAGATTGTTCTTTTCGTCGGGGTAACACCGAAAATGCATCCATAAGGCAATTTTTTTTTTAGACTTTTTGTACACCACCGTAAATGTGTCATGTGAGGCAAAATGACTATTAAAATATTTTCCAATACCTTTACAATTATACGACTCTAACTATTGACATTGACAAAACTTATATTAGACTACATAACAAATGATGACTTCATGACAATATTTTGACTTGAAAAATGATGAGGACAACACTTGACTTTGACACTTTGATGGACAAAAAAAATAACTATTTTGACATATATATATATAATGTTACTTGACACCCAAATATATATTAATAAAATGATGCTCATGAGATTTGTAACAAAAGACAATTACAAATCTTTATACTATCATCGTAAGACACATTAACGTGAACTTTTGACAAAATAATAATGGACAACGTATTCAACGAAAGAACCTACTATGGGACCATAGACAATATTTTATTTGTTTTGACTAACAAACAATTAATAAATAGATAACTACAACAGTTATATAAAAAAAAACTACATAAACAGACCTATTTTAGACTCTAAATAGATGACATAGGAAATTACTTTTAATAACTCAGACTTTATAACTATTGACTATAATTTGAACAAAACTAGAGAGAGCGTGACCTATACGTCCCTTTTTTTGTGGATAGAACTTCCACGGAGGACAACACGTGGAAAACCCGAGATCTTGGGCAAATGAATTCCTGAGGAATGACCTAAACAGCACAGACTCTAGCAAAAGCAATAAGGAACTGTCAACTGGTATATATCATGACCACTGTTTTTTTGGATAAGATGGTGAATGAACAACTTATCTGCATAGATCTGAAGGAAATATTCTATAGGTGGTTTCCACATGCTACTTCAATGCTGACTGGTGAATCCTTATCTGTGTAGGTAAAAATATCTTCTTCTACATTGCCACATGGCTGGCCTCCATCAGGTAAGAGCACGATTGGGTGATATTCCGACGCAACAAGGAGATCACTTTTGAAAATCGATTGATTCACACAGGCCGATTTGAATGGAGGAATCTACAGTTTTGCGTTGAGGACGTTATGACCGCAATAGATGCTCAGATCACATATTTGCAAATTGTATCTTTGAATTTGACATACCACACCAATTTTACTAAGAATGAATGTAGTCAGATCTGCGCATAGGATGCACTATGAATATTACATGCAAACCAATAACCAATTCCAAATGATAGAACTTGTCTGCTGTCTTAGGAGAATGGTTCCAAGTAGAAACTTTTAACGACAAATTAGGTCACAAATCGAAGCACTAGAGATCCAAGGCCAATGCTTTTCCAATCTATATCTACTAATTATTTATCTCACATAAGGGATGTCTATAATCTTTTGACACAACATTATCAAACGCTATGCGGAAGATATATATGATTATCACCTGCAAAATTGTATATTTGCACGTGAATTATTCTGGATACGATAATGAACAAATACCCCTGTACGACAAAAGTAAACGCCTCCATTAAAAACAATCTCATGGACTTGTCATTTACATGGGAAAGAATATCTACAGTTGAACTTGCCCCTTGGACATCTAGATCATCTGCACTCTGAAAACACAGATGTAAAGCATCGCTCTGATACTATATATAGAGCTAGAATAAAATGTTCATGGAAATAACAAACTAGATTACCACACATTCGAATATTTCATTCTGGATAAATCTACTATTCGGATGCACTTACAAATATATAGGCACATAGTACTTCCTATATAATTAGGAAACTACTCTATAACAAATCACTAACTCTACGTGAGTTGTTTGTAACAACCAAACTAACTCAAATACACATTCGTTATTAGTTGTTTTATATAACAACTAAATAACAAATTACTAATATATACTAATAATCATGATTAATAACTGTAAACAATATTAATCCTAACAGATCATTTGCACAACAGATTTAACAAGAGTGTCACTAAGCAGTCGCTTTAACTCCTTTCTTCTAGTTTGATCCTATTCCCACTTGGGAGCATTTGTATCTACTTTACCATCATTGCGGTATGCATTAGGGGCATGGTTGATTGTCTTATTTTTAGAATTTTTGTTGCATTGTTGATTTTTACTCTTTTTGGACCACTTACAAGTAGTGTGATCACATCTTGGTTCCTTAATAACCCTGGTGTCTAAACCTACTTTGTATATTGGGTTTTTTTTTCTTTTTTATCTTTTCTTTGTTGTGTGTGTTTGTTTACGCGCATTTGGGTTAAGCATCTTGATTTTTTATAATCATGATGATAACTCTATTGTGCAAAAATAAAAATCAGGTTGCTCTCAAAATTACTCTCTAAATAAAACTCCTTCTACGAGCACAGTCCTTTCCCATTCTTGTTTTCCTTCCTATCAAGTTGTTGTCCACCGCCTTGCTGTGTCATCCACCCACTTGAGGGGGCATTCCTCTACCATTCTATCACTGGGGCATCATAACGCTTCATTGCTTGTTGGGCATCCCAATGCTTCACATTTTTCTACTAATCAATCTGCATGTGTCTACTATCTTTAAAGAACTATTGATTTGCAATACCATTTTAAAGAGGGGAAAATGTAGACACCCCAAAATTACACTCATGTTTCCACTTGTTCCTAGTGTTATCCTAGTACACCCTATTATTCACCCATTTGTGATTAATTGATTAAATTAATTAATTAATAAACATTTTACCCATTTGGATTAATTAAATTAATCCCATGTATCGTTAGCACCTCTTTAGCTAAGTTAATTATTATTTATTAATTAAATAATTAATTAATTAAGTGTGTGCACATCCTAGTCAATTGCCACTTGATCAACATCCACCTAGACTCCACTTAGACTCCACTTGGACTCCCTATCCTTATCCTATTTAATTGCACTTCTAGAAGCCTAGAAATGTGGGGGCAATTGAATTACACGTACAACCACCTTTCCAGATGTAAATTTTTGCAATTAATTCATTTACTGCCCCCGACACTATTGTAACTTCCCACAATGTTATTTTTAGCATATGCATTTACCCGTATGTAACCAATTTCAACTACTTTTTCCTCTATAAATTGTAGGCTTACCTTGCTTACAAATCCTCTTGAATTTTAATTACAATCACTCTGTTGAATTCATTGTGTTAGTAGCAATTGCATTCAAAGTGTGGAGAGCATTCAAGAGCACCCACATTCATTTTTGATATTCATTTGCAGGGTTTCACAAGAGACCCTTATTGAGGTTTGCATTGAAAAAAGTACAGGGAAGGTTTTCATTGTATTTTGTCTATCTTTTATTACTATAGTTTTTTTTCATTGCATACAGTCACCATGTGTTTCCCTCAATCGAGTGCCTTCTAGTATGCATGTGCCAGCTAATCCTTAAAAACCTCAAATTGTATCCTTTCATTAAAACCATATTGATGCCCTAGAATATCCTTTCCTTGATCCACAAGTCTCCATAGCTTATCCACATTTGTATCTAGTCTCTTTTTCGTTCGCTCTCTATGCGGGTCTTTTCCTGTTGTCCAAAACTTACTAAGTCCCGACTCCATCTTTCCTGGGTGCAAGCCTTCATCCGTTTCCAAGAACTATTTCTTTGCATGCCTTTTTGTCCTACTTCCACGTGCCACAAGGCTTCACACCTTAGGTACCTAGTTACTTTTAGGGGTCCAACATCACCCCACACTAAGCTAGTTGTCGTCCTAGAAAACCTCTGTGCTTCTCAAACAAAAACTTTGTTAACTAGAATAATACTACAAAGAATAAAGAATAGTGGTAGAGAAATAATCTGAGTACAAAATTGAAGAATTGGGGGGCGGGGGAATGCTACATGACCAATTGAAGGATTTTAGGGAATTCCATTTTTATCTTGTCCTTCAATTTATCCCAAGCCTTCAATTCTGATAAGGACTTTCCTAACGCTTCACCTACACTACTAGACACCTGGTCTGGCATGATTTATTCCACCTTCCCTTTCAACATGTTAATGGCCATCCCTAGCTCCATGTAAACACCCTTGAACTCATCCATCCATTCAGTGATGGAGTCTCAAAGCTTGCCGATTCTTAAATCCATTTTTTTGCGCTTTGTCTTGATTTTCTCCTTTTGGGCCGTGGTGTTAACAATGAACTATGCACACTCCTCCTTGTTGGTGGGGATGGTCTCTTGTAACACTTTGAGGGCTTCCTCTTCCTTTGTCACCCACGCATCGATAATTGGCTCACATTTTCTACAACTATTGAATCCCCTATCCACTAGTATATTCACCTCCTTGAGTTGGGAGAGAAAATCTTCCGACTTCGTGATCCTGGCTTTAATTACGACCTTTTTTACTTATTTTTCCTTTACGATCTCTACAGCTGTGGGTCCCATGCCATCCTTGATGTTAATGAGTAACATCCCCATGAGGTCCTCAAGGTACTCCAACTCATCCCCATAATTGGTCCTAGCTTGGCTCATCAATGTTAGACATTGTCCCAGAATTTTTTTCATGAGGGCACCAACTTGGTCATATGCCCCCTTCATCTACACTTTTTCTCCCCTTAACCCTTGATGCAACCTATCTATTTCCTTATCCTTGCTCTTCCTCTTTTTTATCAAGGTCCGAGTAGTTTCTGTTGTATCTAGACTACACCGAATTACTTCAAAAGACATATTTTACAATGCATTACATGTCTGCTCATCTATTAAGTGGTTAAGACCCACCACTTTGTATGTATCTCCTCCCTTATTCTTTGAGTGAATGGTCTTGATTGCATGATCAGTGACCTTGAACTCAAATTCCTTGGTGTGGAAGTGCATACTCCAAATCAGTATATTCCTGGTCCTGGGAACACCCCTGTTTTGATCCATCAAATCCCAACCATGTAAATTTTCTAGTGGGAGGGTGGCCTGGTATCTTGCGCACAAGACCTTCATGGTGTCATCCACAAATTCCATGTGTGGGGACATGGGTTTCCACTTCTTCCTTGTATTTTTGCGCTTGGTTCTTTTCTTCTTCACCCCAAGGGTGAATCCCTTGTCCTCCTTTATAGTAAAGGAGTCCCCTTTATCTCCCTTTGGGATGTAGTTCTATGGTGTAGCAGCCTCAAGCATTGGACTCTTATCAGGCCCTACAGAGTGTTCTTATCCTTCTTCTGACACCTCTCCTACATCTGTGGTCTCCTCCTCAGTATCCTGACCCTCCAGTTTTGCTTCCAATTCTCCTTTGAAAGTGGTGGGGTATTTTTCATCTCCTTCCTCTGAGCCTTCTGTGGGGTTTGATGCGTCAGGTGTCTTTTGTCTCTTTTCTTCAAGATCTTCCTTCTCTTCCTCCTTCTTACACCTTGGAAATGAAGCCTTGATGCCACCCTGTACCAAAGTGTTGATGCCCTTTCTAACTATTCCATCACGTGTATTACTTCTTCTTTATGGAGGTATATAACCTTCCTTCATCTTATTTTTCTTCCTCTTCCTCTTCCTCTTCCTCTTGCACTGCTTTCATGGGTGGGATTGGCATCTCCCATGGATTTGGAAAGGGAGATTCTGTAACCTCCACCTCAATCCCTCCTTTTTTTTGGGGGCATAGTTGCATGAACACATGATGGACATACCCCTTGATGGTAACGTTGTCTTATGGGTGTAAGTCCAGAAACTATGGTTTGAAAACTTTGACGTAGGCAGGTCAAGTGCCATACTTGAATGTAGTGCACAACGTGTGGACATCATCATCCACCTTGTCTACATCAAAAATCAAATTTTTCATTTCCTTGATCCGGTTGATGGTGCACTTCATATATATGGTTTTGAATGCGAAGGGGATTTTTCACCATGACCCCATTTCTCCCTTGGCCATCATAAAATTCGTTAGACAAAAATGTTGGGTAACAGAAAATTTAACCTTATCTCCAACAACTTGTGGTAACTCATGGGGGATGCACCACTCATTCTCAAAATATCCACGTAAACACTTGAACCATTTATTCATCTAAACCTTGTAAGAACTCAATATGGTCCCATCGCAAGTGAATTTTGTGAATTGGACAAAAAGGGGCGCATGCACGGGTGGGTGAACCAAAATGTTCTCATCTGGTCCATCTGGGACACCAATATCCTAGAAAATGATCAATAATAGGATGGATCCCCAAGTGATCTTTATTGCTACCTCATTTTCAACTTGCACCTCTTTGATAATGCCATTCAAAATGAATTTGGAAAAATTGTAGTGTGCCCTCTTGAATACCCTAAAGGCAACGTACATGAATCTCTGGTTAATATCCATCCACCTTTTTGATGTGCCTAATTTGTAGCTAATGAGATTGGAGAAAAATCTCAATACTAGTTCTGGGATATCTATAATTACCTATACCCTAACCCCCTTCTCGTAGTTTAGATTTTTTGTCAGCTCCTCACTATTGGCAATGACACATAAATCAAGTGTCATATCCTCTCTATTGTTCCACAAGTCCATAACTATCTAAATAAAATGGCCTATGATTCTCATTCTTCTTCACGTGAAGTAGAAGAAATATTCATGCACATGTGACATTAACCACCTAAAAATTGGGGTGGGTTTGGAAAAGAAGGGCAACTCTCATAGCTACAAAACTCTAGTATTTTACATTGCTTGCGACACTGAGTTGCCAACCTTAGGGTTTTCGAGCTCATCCATCATCAGATCATTTGACACTAGGTATGCCCACATCAACATTTCATTTTTGGATGTTTTGTGGTTGTATTATCTGATCTTGAATTTTATAGCTTCGAGCTCCACTTTTCAGCCTTAATAACTCCATGAGGGTATTGTATCTCCGAGTCAATCTCCACGGGATCCTCCTTTTCCACCACTGGTTTCTTTGTTAAACCCTTCTTTGGTGCCATCTTCCTCTCCTTTTTCATTCATTCCATAGGTGTTATGTTCCTTTCTTTTGACTTCCCTAACTCGACAACTTCCCCTCTTCTCTTTCACGCCACCTCCTTCCTACTCTACTTTATACTTCCCAATGTGCTATGTCACAATATTTTACTACAACTTTACACAATTCTGTTGGTTTATGATAGTACTTCGTGTCACTTTTCTTCAAAATACCTTTTTCATACTTCGAGCTCAGGAGCACAAAAGAAATTATCTAAGGAAAATTAATCTAAATGACTATTCTTATCTCTTATTTATACTCTATCGATGCCTTAGAGTTCCTCAGATCACATGTCCTAAAGTCACTTTTTGATAAATTACTTTATTTCACTTAATTCAACTTACGCGACTTCCCCTCACACTTTACAACTATAACCTTTAGGCACTCCAATACCATTAAACTACCATAGACCTCCTTTGCACATGTTACCATGCCGAATTACATAACCTCTATGTCGTCTACTAAGTAGTTCCCCATGGTGTTTCCTGCCTTATATCATACAACGTGATCCTTCCCTTCTTGTGGTCTTCATATTCTTTCAAAACACCTTCATAACCGTACGAATATACACACCTTAGCCATTGAATTTCTCATTCTTATATCTTCATGTTAATTTTTCCAACAGTCCACTGTTGATACCGCAATTTTGGTCTTCAGATTATTTCCTTTCATAACTGCACAAATTCAACATAGCTGCTCAATGTTCAATATAGTTGCTACTTCACCCCACACAAAATGTATGTGCGCTCCCCTATACATAGAACCCCTTATAATGCAATCAGCCACTGACACACCAACGTGCAACACAAAGCCAAAAATGATAACAAAGGAAACAACAAAAAGGACTAAAAGAAATCTAAACTAATTGGCAAAATTGCCTTATTTATGAATATACTGAAGCCTTATTTATAGTAGGGCTTCAGCCTACTCCCATTGAAGTAACCTGGTAACCTCATCTCATCCATTGCTTGTAACTGACACGTGCCTAAATCGAGGATGTATGAGATGATGTCTAGTCCTAACCAATGGAATTTAAGTTTCCCAAGATGACACATAAATTTAGATTCATTAAGCAAGACCATCTGCCCAAGCTTAAATTGTTTGTTTTTGATATGACAATCATGTCATGCTTTTTTTACACCTTCTCAGTATTCTGACTCCACCTAGCAAGTGATCACCTTTCATTCAAATGCATTAACTATTCCATGTGCTCTCGTAGTGCTTTCTCGACATTTAATCCTCATGCGCGCGTAATATGCAAAGATGGTAGCATAAACTCTACTAGTAAAATAGCTTCTGCACTAAACACCAATTAAAATGTTTTGGCCTTTTTCAATCTCTTATAGGTTGTCCTATACACCCATAGTATGGATGAGAATTTATCGTCCCAATCTTGTCTCCCCACATCACAAATTTTGGTCAGCGTGTGACTCAGTATCTTTGTAAAAGCCTCAGCGGTCCCATTAGCTTAGGGGTGATAAGGGGTGGTCTTGTGATGGGCCACCATGAACTATGCTATTAAAATATTGACTGTCTCATTCAAAAGGTGTGTGCCTTTTTCACTATTCATGCTTAAAGGACACCCATACTTGCTGAGTATGTTTTCCCATAGGAATCTTATTGTTGTGGTTGTTGTGCAATACTTCGTAGGCATTGCCTCTTCCCACCTTGTTAAGTAATCAATGCAAGTAATGATATAGCATGAACCACTCCTTTGCACGGCAGGTGAAATAGGTCCTAAAAAATCAATCGCCCACTTCTCAAATGGTTCTACACTAGCTATCAGTCTAAAGGGCATCTCATCTCTTCTTCCTAGTTTTCCAAAGTGTTACCAATGGTCACAGGCCTTGAAAAAATCAATACAATCTTGGTAGATGCTTTCCCACCAAAGCCATGTTAGTAGAATCTTCCACGCGGTGACATTCCCTGCATAGTTTCCTCTTACAATCCCACTGTGTGCTTCCTCCATGATTGCAACACACTCATGTTCTAACACACACCAACGCAAAACCTCATCACAGCCTAACTTATAGAAGTCTCCACTAATTAACATGTAGGGTACAGCGCATATGGCTAACTGCTTCCTTTCCAAAATCTTCATTCCCTCTGGTGCCACCCTACCTATTTCGAAAAACACAACAATATATTCCAATTCAGATGGCATGCACTATAATCTAAACAGTTCTGTATCTAGCATTATATCCTCAATGCTCTGCACATCCTCCCCTAGGTCAATCCTCGATAAATGGTTAGGTCCCAAATTACTCTTACCTAGTTTCACAACAACCATAAACTCAAATTCTTGAAACAACAGGACCCACCGGCATATGCACCCTTGTAAAACAGGCTTGTTTAACAAGTACTTAAATGCCATGTGGTTTGTGTAGAATATAAATGGTGTTGCCAGTAGATACTACCTAAATTTTTGCAACACGTAGATCATTGACAATTCTTCATGTTTAGTAGTAGTATAATTTTGTTCTGCTAGTGTCAACTTCCTACTTGTAAAACAAAGAGGATGCTCAACAATCCCCTCACCAGGTTGTGCTAATATTGTTCTACTGGTCCTCCATGATGCATCAACATACACATGGAAGGGCTTATCCCAAGAAGGAAAGCGTAATATGGGCACAGTGATAAGCTTATTCTTCAATGTGTTAAACGCCATCTAGTGTGCCTCTCCCCAATGGAATGTACATCTATGCTTCAATAATCCTTCCAATGGCATGGAAATTTTGGCATACCCATTTATAAACTTTTGGTAATACCCTATATGCCCAAGGAATCTGTGCACTACGCTCTAGTTGGTAGGCTCCCCCAATCCTACAAGAATGAAAAATTTGGCAGGTTCCACTAGCAAACCTTCCTTACATATGATATGCCCCAACAAGGTTCCAACTGGAATAGTGAAGAGACATTTCCTTATATTGAGGGATATGTGCAATAGTTAACATCTATTGAACATCAACCACAAATTGTCACAATGGTCTTTTACTAGTCCATACATTTTCCAGTCATCAAGGTAGACCTGAAGGAACTTATGGATAAAATCCTGAAACACCTAGACCATTATGCATGAAAACACAACATGTACATTCTTTCGTCCAAAGGGCATGACCGTGTAGGAAAAACTTCCCCATTGAGTGTAAAGCATTGTATTTTCTTGGTCCTCATTTGTAATTCTAACTTGATGATATCCCAAAAATCTGTCTGTGAAAGAATAGATCTTGTACCGAGCTACTCCTTCTAGGATCTCCTCAGTGAAAGGGCTTAGAAAAGGGTCAATAACACATACATCATTCAAATACATGTAATCAACACAAATCCTTATCCTCCATTCCTTTTTAATGATGATGACCATCATACTTATCCATTATGATTCCTGTTATCCAAAATTCACCCCCCAGGGTAAATTTGATAACATGCATCAGGATGTCCAAATTCCAAGAAAAATGACTGATTCAGAGCAAAATCAGGTTTCTAGGGTCCCTTCAGGAATCTTTCTAAACTCCCTAGGCCGAAGAAGGAAGGAGCAAGCTTTGAGAAAGTGTGAAAAGTTGCAGAAAGGCAAATAGGATTGATCCAGGAAAAAGTGAAAAAATTGGCTAAGTCCTTCTAGAGGGAGCAGTCGGGACGTTTGGGACAGAAGGGCCCGAACCGGCCGGTTCGCGCGAAATCAGCACAAGGAGCCCAAAAGCAAATGGGACAAGCGGGCCAGAAATACCCGAACCGGCCGAACCGGCCGAAAAGAGACAAGTCAGCCCAAAAGCAATTGGGACAAGTGGGCCAGAAATACCCGAAACCGGCCGAACCGGCCGAAATTGTCCCAAAAGGTCCAAAATCAAAATAGGACGTCCGGGACAAAAAGACCCGAAATACGCGAAGAAGCCGAAGGAGCCGAAAGCCAATCAAAAGGTGCCACGTGTCTTTGGCCAAATGAGGGACAAGGAAGCCCATTTCGGGCGGATCGGAGGTTTTTGTCCCAAGCAGCACTGGGACATCCGGGACGAATGGACGCGAAGTACGCGGAAGACCCGGCAGGCCCGAGAACCATTGAGAAATTGCCACGTGTCATCAAGGAAAAGCCGAAGGGTCAAAGGGCAAGATTTGAAGCGCTGGCCCGAGCCAATAGAAATTGGACACGTGTCCAATGGAGCATAGAAGTGCGGAGCTCGGGGAGGAGTTGGAAGGTTTGGCCAAATCTAAGCCAAAAGGGGTAAAAGTGAAGGAAGACCCGGCAGGTTCGTGAACCAACCAATGCATGCCACGTATCCCTAGTGGCGGGGCATGGGAAAAAATGTGGAAAATATTCCAAGAGCACCAAAAGTCAAAATTCAAGAGACAGCCCGCCGAAAAGCAGAGGAGAGAGAATTATTCAGCGAATCAGAGCATGCCACGTGGCGTCCAAGTGGCAGTGCACGGGAAAATATTTCAAAATCCGTTTTCCGCCTGTTCCGTGTCCTAAATCTTCAGATCGACATATCTTTCGATCCAGAGCTCGGATTTGCACGTTCTTGATATCAATGGAAAGCTGTTGAAATTCTCTACATGTTTCCAGGGTCAATCTTGCATTTTGGTGTAATGTGGAGGGAGAAAATTGAGAAACACCTCTGGCACGAAATAACAAGCAGAGGTAATACTTCAACAACCACTTTAATGCAGCAGACAGTTCGCCGCTTCTGTTAGGCAAACCGCCGCTTTGCCAGAACCCGCCGCTTCTGCCATGATGGACGAATTAAATGCAACCTAGAGGTGGTTGGGGTAGATTTCGAATTCCTCTCTCTTTTCTCTCCCATTCTTCCTATAAATTGTAAGGAGGGGTTTCTTTCTGGATGTTGGACATTTTCTGCTTTGCACCCTCCCTTCTCTCCTGTTCATAAGAAGATTTGTGGAGTTTTCAAACCTCCCATATAGACTGTAACACCGTTTTTTTGCCTTCTGGCTATTGCAATGTATTGAATCGATCCTTGAGCAATATATATGTGTCTGTGGTTGCTTCTAAACCCTCTTACATATTTATTACTGTCATTCTTGATCTTTCATTGCATTTTTGCTATCTGTGCATGGTGTTGTGTTATATCTACATGGTCTGTGTTTAATGTGGCAAAGCATATGTTCTTCATTCCTCGGTGCATCACCTCTATTAGCTTAGATTTATTTTATGCATCTTCTTACCTTGTCTCCTTGGCAGATTAGATTAGATTCTGAGAAAACCCTCTGCATATTTCGTGTGCACCTGAACAGAGGAATAGGAACCAGCCTTTCTCTGGAGATTCCTTTCTCACTCTTCAAGTCCCACACTTGGAGAAAGGATTCAATGTTATGCTATCACACTGGATATTAATATGATCAACCTAGAAAAATGATCAATATCCAGGGGTGCTGTGATTTTGCACTAACAGTTTTGGCACGCCCGGTGGGACAGAGGTCTCATTTTTTATTGCAGCAAGGTTGATGTGCATCTGCTGCAATTTTCTTGCTTAAAAAGAGCTATTATTTGCATATCTGGCGACTCCAGGGGGAAGAATCAACTAAGTTTCAGCAGTCAGGCCTAAAAGCTTATGAGAAGAATCACAAGGTCAAGAGCTGGAGAAGAGGAAGTACCGTTTGAATACCTGCAACTATCTCCAAGAAGAAGGCAAAGAGGAAGAAGGATTCAAAGGTCTCCATCTCCACCAAACAGAACTCTCTCAACTCCTCCACCTGACAGGCCTTTCTTTCAATATACAAGGGTTTTAAGACCACTCAGAATGGCGCAACCAGTGAACCCCTATGTCAACTTCACAGGCAGCAGCCCACTTGCTCTCAATGCACAAAATCCAATCCCAGTAGCAGCATTGAAGAACATTCCATACTTTACTGGAGAAAATCAGACCACTCCTGGTGATCATGTCAAGGACATTGCTAACATTTGTGCAATCCATGAGATTAACGAGATGCAAGTAGCTGTCAAATTGCTGGCGTCTTCATTCAAAGGGAAGGCATTGCAATGGTTTAGGAGCCTTGAAGCTGCTTCGATCACAAACTGGAATCAGCTGTGTATTGCACTTCATAATCAATTTGGAGAGAAGGGAGACAACTTGTCTCTTCTGGAGCAGCTGACAACCATCAAGAGAGCTTCCAATGAGCAGCTGACTGACTTCAACTTCAGATTTCAAAGATCTTGGGATAGAATTCCAGTAGCAGTCAGACCAACAGCAGAAGGTGCTTTTCTATACTACCTTAAAGCTTTAAATTCTGATATTTCTATGTTGATTCAATCCATGGGAGGCACAACTATCCCTGCTGCTTATAGTATTGCCATTAGAGCTGAAAATTGTCTGATTCAAGCTGGCAAGCTAGCTCCTAGGCCTCCAATGCCATTATATCCAAGTTTAGAGAGCCCAAGTACTAGTCAGGCACCTGTCTTAGCTCCTTCTCCCACTCCTAGAAATCAGAGTTCAAATGAAGCTTCCACTTCATCTCCAAGTGCCCCAAATGAGCTTCAAGAAGTCATGAAGCAGCTGCAAAATTTAGGTAATGAGCTGGTCACACTTAAGAGACAGCAAACTCAAGGCTTTAGACCTTCGTATCAGCCTCAAGCTCAACCTAATAGGCAGCCATATCAGCCTCAAAGGCCACCTAATCCAGCTGCAAATATGAATCAAACAAGGCCTCCTGCCAATAGACCATTCCAGCCCTATAATCCAAATGCCATATCTGCCTCTAAGGCATTAGTACCAGCACAAAACAACATTTCCCAGGAGTATGAATGGTGTTTTCCATGTAATGAACCCCATAATCAATCCATGTGCTATAATGGTGCTTTAACCCAAGCTTTAATGGTAACAAGTGCTGGTGTGGAGGGTGAAAGTAGTCAAGAAAACAGCCAACAACAAGAAACATTCCAACA
Source organism: Taxus chinensis (assembly GCA_019776745.2). Lineage (NCBI taxonomy): Eukaryota > Viridiplantae > Streptophyta > Pinopsida > Cupressales > Taxaceae > Taxus > Taxus chinensis. The sequence goes on along the minus strand of CM034151.1, from coordinate 10,840,349 downwards.
GCAACCTGCCCCAAATGACACCACATTGGTAAATTGGCAGGCAGAGGATTTCTGTGGTATGAATCAGGCAGTCTCTCAAGGTGTTGCAGCCAACACAAGGTCAAAAAGGAGAAATTTGGGTGAGGAACAGCCGTTAGCCCCAGCCAATCCACAACCTTCCACAGCTCCACAAATGATTGGCAAGCAAAACCCAGTTTCAAATGCACGAGGGCAGCCAAGAACAGCCCCTTGGCCAAATCAAATGCCAGCTGTTGCTGCCCATATTCAAGGAGAAAATGTGCAAATCAAGGGACAACAGAGAGATCCTTCATCACCATTCAGTATCATTGATCAGATGAAGAAAACAAACGTCAATATATCTATGTGGGAATCCCTATCCATCCCAGGCCAAAGAGATCTGCTGCAAGCTGCTATGAAGGACTGGCCAATTTCGAATCAGCAGGTTCAGAGGCAAGACAAAGTGCTTACAAATGCTGCCCAGCCTGAAGGAAATCATGGAGCACAACAAGGTAAAATGCTGAAGCCCCCTCCATTTTATGTTTCATTGATCATAGGAGACAAGTTGGTACATAATTGCATGATTGACTCTGGGGCAAGTAGTTCAGTAATGCCTAAACAGATAGCTGATCAGCTAGGGTTCCAGTATGAAATAACAACTAAGGGAGTAGTGCAATTAGATGGGACAGCAGTAGCCACAGTTGGAGTTATAAAAAACTTGAGTCTTACCTTGCATGCATGTCCCAACGTGGTTGTTTTGCAAGACGTCTCAGTCATAGACCTTCCACCACTCTTTGCCCTATGCTTGTCAAGGGACTTTACTGCCAAGATTGGGGGGTATTTGTCCGCTGATTGGTCACACATGCTGTTCAGAACGAGGTATGGAACTAAAGCTACAATTAGATCAGAACCTATTGCAGATTTCCACATTGAACCCTATACTCCAAGTCATATTAATACCAATTGCTCAGCATTTGATCAAGAAGATCACCTCGGCACTGATGAGGCCGACACTAAGGTTGGAAGTATCCCAGATTTGACTCTTGATGAATGGGCAAGCAAGGTGCATGCTTTTGATCCTTATCAAGAAGTAGAAGAATCTGAGCTGGGGGTCTATTGTATACACGAAGAAAGTCAACCTGTTCTTAGCATCACCAAGCCAAACCACAAGTATGACAATGAGGTATGGCAACTATTTTTTGATGGATCAAGGAGTAGACAAGGCGCAGGAGGTGGAGCCATGCTTATTTCACCTCAAGGAGTAAAGTATTATTCAGCTTTTAGATTTCAATTTGCATGCTCCAATAACACTGCTGAATATGAAGCCTTGGTGCAGGGGATGCATTGGGCAATAAAGAGAAAAATAAAGAACTTGCAAGTTTTTGGGGACAGTGAGCTGATTGTAAATCAGGTCAAGGGACAACATGCTGCCAAAAATGATCTACTCAGATGCTACAAGAACAGGGTGTGGGACCTCATGGAGGATTTTGAAGGTTTCGGCATCAAGGCCATTCCCAGAAAAGAGAATCAAGCTGCTGACAGGCTTGCAGCAGTAGGGGCAGCCTTTGACATTGTAGAAAACATTCAACAAGATAAGGTATAGCCAAACATCCACGTGATTGTGAGGCCTTCAGTGCCGGATAACAATGTCAATTGGCAAGTATTTGAGAATGACCGGCAAATCATCCACTTCTTGCAAGAAGAAGCTGAGTTCTCAGCTAAGAATCAAGAGAAGTTGGAACAGCAATATGGTGACCAGGTGATACAGCTGAGAACTGACAAGCTGCCCAAGGGACTTGTCACCTTGGAGTCCATTTTTAACCCCAATGATCAGTTTAGAAAGGAGAAAGCAAATATTCAGGTCAAGAGGGAAGATTCGGTATCCATCTTGGTAAAAGAGAACAGGCCATTGCAAATTGGAAAAATGACAACTGAGAAAGAGAGATATGAGTTCATACAGCTTTGTCAAGAATTCCCTGACGTGTTTGCTTGGAGCTATGAAGACTTGAAGGGTTTCAATCCTAACTTAGCTCAGCATACCATCGAGTTGGATCCAAATACTAAGCCTGTCAGGCAGAAACAGAGACCAGTCAATCCACACATGGAGCCTCTCATGAGGAAGGAGCTGGACAAGCTGATTGAGTCAGCAATTATATTCCCTATCAAGCACTCAAGCTGGGTTGCGAACTTGGTTCCGGTCAGAAAGAAAAGTGGAGATATCAGGCTATGTGTTGACTTCCGAGACCTCAATAGGGCATCTCTCAAGGACCATTATCCACTCCCTTCCATGGAGCAAATATTGCAGGTTGTAGCTGGTGCAGAAAGGTTTTCACTACTTGATGGTTACTCAGGCTTCAATCAGATTATGGTAAAGGAGGAAGACCAGTTCAAGACAGCCTTCACAACCAAATGGGGCACATATGCTTACAAGAAGATGCCATTTGGACTGTCGAACGCTGGAGCAACATTCCAGCGAGCTATGGATATGGCATTCAAAGGCTTGATCAACAAGACAGTGCTGATATACCTAGATGATATCACTGTCTTCTCAAAAAATGCTGCAGACCATCTCTTTCACCTCAGGCAAGTGTTTCAGAGATGTAGAAAGTTTGGAGTGTCTTTAAATCCTAAGAAGTGCATCTTTCTTGCACATGAAGGGAAACTCCTTGGCCACATTGTCTCCAAGGAAGGATTAGCAATTGATCCAGAGAGGGTTGAAGCCATAAGGGCTCTACCATTGCCAAGTCACAAGAAAGCTCTTCAGAGTTTCCTGGGAAGGATAAACTTTGTTTGGAGGTTTGTCCCAAATTTTGTAACCCTTGTCAAGCCCATTACCAAAATGTTAAGAAAAAGCATGGCTTTCAAATGGACGGCAGAAGGCAAGGAGAGCTTTGAAGCAATCAAAGAAGCCATCTCCCAGGCACCCACTCTCATCAACCCGGACTTTTCCAAGGATTTCATCCTCTATGCATTTGGGGGTGATGACACTATTTCTGCCATTTTGGTGCAACAGAATAAAGATAATGATGAGCAGCCGATTGCCTTCTTTAGCCAAAGCCTAAATGACTGCGAATTGAGGTACTCTTTTATTGAAAAACATGTGCTTGCAGTAATCAGGAGCTTGAAGAAATTCAAGCATTTGGTCTCAAACAACAAGGTCCAGTTGCTGGTCTCACATGCTGGGGTTAAGGAGTTCCTCCTCAACAAGGATTTGAATGAGAAAAGGGCAGGATGGATCACTCGTGTCATGGAGTATGACATTGAGATCAAAATCACCAAGCTGGTAAGAGGCAAAGGTTTGTGCGAGCAACTCGCTTCCAAACGACCAGACAGCCCAGAAGATGAAGAGGACGCTGTCCTGCTATTACAAGATGATAAAAAATAGGAAAATGATGATGTGTCCACTCCCTGTTGGACTCAGAATATGATACATTTCCTACAGACGGGTATGTGCCCTCTAGAAATGAGCAAAGCAAAAAGAAGACACTTCAGGTTACAGGCAATTCCATATACCATCATTGATGGAGTTTTGTTCAAAAAGGACCTGAATGGAGTGCTGCTGAGATGCATTAACATAGGTCAGATCCAGAGGGTATTAAAAGAGTTTCATGATGGACCAGCCGGTGGCCATTTTGCACCAAGAGTGACAGCTCTGAAAATCATGAAGGCTGGTTATTATTGGCCTAAAATATTCAGTGATTGCTATGCATGGATCAAGAGGTGTAAGAATTGTGCATTTTTCACAGGAAAAGAGAAACTTGCAGCCCTCCCATTACATCCAATCTCAGTTGACCAGCCATTCATGCAATGGGGTCTGGACTTCATTGGAGTCATCAATCCCAATTCGAGCCAAGGGCACAAATGGATTTTGACAGCCACAGACTACTTCACCAGATGGACAGAAGCAGTAGCAGTCAAAGAGGTGAATGAGTCTAGCATCTTGGACTTTTACGAGGGAATAACTACCAGATTTGGTGTACCTGCTACAATAGTCTCTGATAATGCATTGGCATTTATTGGATCTAAAGTTACTGAGTGGGCTGTCAAGAACGGAATCTACCTGAGCACTTCATCAAACTATTACCCTCAAGGTAATGGCCAGGCCGAGTCTACAAACAAAAACTTGCTGAGGATCATTAGGAGGACTCTTGATGAGAATCAGAAGGCTTGGCATACCAAACTGAAATCAGCCTTATGGGCAGATAGGATAACTCCCAAAAGATCCACAGGTAACTCTCCATTTAGGCTTGTCTACGGAAGAGAGGCAGTCTTGCCCATGTCACTTGAGTTGCCAACGTTGGAACTCATGAAACAGCTGGAGTTGCTAGAGTTTGGGCCCATGGAGGTGAGATATGCAGAATTGATGGAGCTGCAAGAAATCAAAGATCAGGCATTCCAAGCAATGGAAAAGGATCAGGCTTTGATCAAGAAGACCTTTGATAAGAAGGCCAAAGATAGATCTTTTCAAATAGGAGATCTAGTATTGAAATGGGATGTGGACAGAGCAAAACCAGGAAGGCATTCAAAATTTGATGCCATTTGGAGTGGCCCATACATGGTCACAAAGTGCAAGAACAACAATGCTTTCCAATTGGCCTCATTGGATGGTGAAGAACTGCAGATTCCAGTAAATGGAATCTATCTCAAGCGTTGCTTCTAGAGGGAGGTTCACTACATCTGTAAATACTAGTTTAGATTTTCTTTCCTCCAAGTGCTTGTGCACATTGTTTTGCTGTAGATTAGTTTTGTTTTCCCTAAGTGCTTTGGCACAGGTTTTGCTGCTCTCAGGTTGTTTTCTACAGTTCAGAGTGTTGCTGGAGGGGAAGTTGCAGTATCAGGCTTGTTTCAGGTTAATGCTTAACTCCATGCCCAATGGATGGCTTCAGGCAACTGGCCTTTTCATCTAGCAGGCAGATGATCCCGCTGAGTCGCCAAATTGTTATCCAAAATTCACCCCCCAGGGTAAATTTGATAACATGCATCAGGATGTCCAAATTCCAAGAAAAATGACTGATTCAGAGCAAAATCAGGTTTCTAGGGTCCCTTCAGGAATCTTTCTAAACTCCCCAGGCCGAAGAAGGAAGGAGCAAGCTTTGAGAAAGTGCGAAAAGTTGCAGAAAGGCAAATAGGATTGATCCAGGAAAAAGTGAAAAAATTGGCTAAGTCCTTCTAGAGGGAGCAGTCGGGACGTTTGGGACAGAAGGGCCCGAACCGGCCGGTTCGCGTGAAATCAGCACAAGGAGCCCAAAAGCAATTGGGACAAGTGGGCCAGAAATACCCGAACCGGCCGAACCGGCTGAAAAGAGACAAGTCAGCCCAAAAGCAATTGGGACAAGCGGGCCAGAAATACCCGAACCGGCCGAACCGGCCGAAATTGTCCCAAAAGGTCCAAAATCAAAATAGGACATCCGGGACAAAAAGACCCGAAATACGCGAAGAAGCCGAAGGAGCCGAAAGCCAATCAAAAGGTGCCACGTGTCTTTGGCCAAATGAGGGACAAGGAAGCCCATTTCGGGCGGATCAGAGGTTTTTGTCCCAAGCAGCACTGGGACATCTGGGACGAATGGACGCGAAGTACGCGGAAGACCCGGCAGGCCCGAGAACCATTGAGAAATTGCCACGTGTCATCAAGGAAAAGCCGAAGGGTCAAAGGGCAAGATTTGAAGCGCTGGCCCGAGCCAATAGAAATTGGACACGTGTCCAATGGAGCATAGAAGTGCGGAGCTCAGGGAGGAGTTGGAAGGTTTGGCCAAATCTAAGCCAAAAGGGGTAAAAGTGAAGGAAGACCCGGCAGGTTCGTGAACCAACCAATGCATGCCACGTATCCCTAGTGGCGGGGCATGGGAAAAAATGTGGAAAATATTCCAAGAGCACCAAAAGTCAAAATTCAAGAGACAGCCCGCCGAAAAGCAGAGGAGAGAGAATTATTCAGTGAATCAGAGCATGCCACGTGGCGTCCAAGTGGCAGTGCGCGGGAAAATATTTCAAAATCCGTTTTCGCCTGTTCCGTGTCCTAAATCTTCAGATCGACATATCTTTCGATCCAGAGCTCGGATTTACACGTTCTTGATATCAATGGAAAGCTGTTGAAATTCTCTACACGTTTCCAGGGTCAATCTTGCATTTTGGTGTAGTCTGGAGGGAGAAAATTGAGAAACGCCTCTGGCACGAAATAACAAGCAGAGGTAATACTTCAACAACCACTTTAATGCAGCAGACAGTTCGCCGCTTCTGTTAGGCAAACCGCCGCTTTGCCAGAACCCGCCGCTTCTGCCATGATGGATGAATTAAATGCAACCTAGAGGTGGTTGGGGCAGATTTCGAATTCCTCTCTCTTTTCTCTCCCATTCTTCCTATAAATTGTAAGGAGGGGTTTCTTTCTGGAGTTGGACATTTTCTGCTTTGCACCCTCCCTTCTCTCCTGTTCATAAGAAGATTTGTGGAGTTTTCAAACCTCCCATATAGACTGTAACACCGTTTTTTGCCTTCTGGCTATTGCAATGTATTGAATCGATCCTTGAGCAATATATATGTGTCTGTGGTTGCTTCTAAACCCTCTTACATATTTATTACTGTCATTCTTGATCTTTCATTGCATTTTTGCTATCTGTGCATGGTGTTGTGTTATATCTACATGGTCTGTGTTTAATGTGGCAAAGCATATGTTCTTCATTCCTCGGTGCATCACCTCTATTAGCTTAGATTTATTTTATGCATCTTCTTACCTTGTCTCCTTGGCAGATTAGATTAGATTCTGAGAAAACCCTCTGCATATTTCGTGTGCACCTGAACAGAGGAATAGGAACCAGCCTTTCTCTGGAGATTCCTTTCTCACTCTTCAAGTCCCACACTTGGAGAAAGGATTCAATGTTATGCTATCACACTGGATATTAATATGATCAACCTAGAAAACTGATCAATATCCAGGGGTGCTGTGATTTTGCACTAACAATTCCTCAACGGCCTCAATGATCCTTGATGTGATCATCTTTTCAATGTCCTCCTTGACTTTGACATGAAGATTCATATTCATTTGATAAGGTCTCTTCTGAATTAGGCATACACCTTCCTTTAACTTGATTTTCATTTCTCCCAAGGAGTGGTGAACTCCCTTAAACTCATGGTACCCACGTGGAAATAAGTCCTGAAACTCGTGCAATAGATCAATGGTCTTTGAAATCTCCTTTTCTGACCAATAGTCCCCAATAGTAGACTCTTTAGGTTTTGTTTCTGAGCCAATGTTAACCTTCTTTATTTTGAGAGGTTCATATTAGGCATGCGCTTGTTCATCAACACTATCCATTACCTCGCACGTACCCATAGTATGGTTAACATCCATGTTCTCCACTTCTTTTCCATCTATCACATAGACCAACTTTCCCTTCTCTTTCTCCATACATGTACGCTCAAGTTGTATCTCCTCTGATTCTTCTTCATCAGAGCGCGCTTCTAATATAGGTTCACCCAATAATTACATTTTTTTCCTCCTCCATGGAATTGTCTCCCATAGTTATGTGCTTAACAACTTGCAATGCATCATTCACCAATGACTTAGCAATTTGGTATTCAAAGATTTGAATCAAGTCATTTTTTAACTCCTATCAATTCCCTATCTGACGGTCATAATCCCAAATAAATGTACCAGGTGTGAACACAACCTTGTATGTGGAATAGAACTTATGTGCACCCAAGTGAAAAGGAGGGAAAGCCTCTAATGCCTTCCCTTTAATCTCTCGCACTCCTGGACATGATCTGATGTGATCCTTTCCCTCATAGACACAATTTAGTGGGTTGTTGCTCTTAAGAATCAATAAAGAGTCATCCCACCTCAGCCACCCTATAATATATCTTGATGCATCATCCACCATTTTGTTCAGTTTTTGTGTAAATTGTAGACAAGCATGATCCTTCTGGCTATCTCACATCTCCCTTGAGATTCATGGCTCGGAGGAAAACATCAGGGTTATTGTTCCCAATTTAGCTTGGTAATCCTTCCCTCTCAAGCACCTAAGTGGGTGTGCCCTTATCACTCTTATAACAGAGTCCTCTAATTACCACCCAATTACTTCATCATTTTCCATTGCCCACTTGTCCCATGCTACACTATGGTATCACTCATAGATTGAGTGTCTTCAAACTAAATAACTCCTTTAACTCCGTCCGTAGATAAATCCTCAGGGTTTTTTTTCCCTGATAGTTCACACAGTAATTCTTATCGAGTACTTATTCTCCCAAGGGCTCAATAATAGGTGCTGACTTCTCATCGAGTTAACGGAATAATCCGCACTTCTTCTTCCTTGTTCTCAACTTATGTAACTCCCCCCTTATTTAACTTTAGTCCAAATTGTTCTTATAACACCATGGCGCCAATAACGCTGGAAATTTTTTCACCTCAGCTAGTGCCAAGACTTCGAAGTCTCAAGTGAATTTCACCCCTTAGATAGTGATAGTGACATCCTTCAAGACAACAATGGGAATTTCCTTTGTTTTTTTACCCATATACAACACACTTTAGGATGGCTATAATGGAGGCCTTCCCATTTGATTCCATGCATCTAAAGTGAGAACATTAACCTAACCTTCTGCACCGTGTCATCAGAATATTTCTCAAGAGCCATTTTTTGACTACTGCATTCAAGGTAATCTCCTTATCATAATCAATGTTGTGAGGGGCAGGGTTAGCATGCATTACCTATTGCTCATGTTCCCTTCCGACACACAGTAATTTTTCTCGTAACCATTCCCCTAGAAAAGGGATGATATTCTCTTGCCCTTGCCTCAATATTTTAAACATCCTCATGTACTTATTCTGATCCTTCGTGGATCTTCAAAATTGAGAAACCCACCCGGCCACGAAAATAAAAAAGAGAGGTAAATACTGCAACAAACCACGTTAATGCAGAGGAAAGTTCGCCGCTTCGTTAGCAAACCACCGCTTTGCCAGAACCCGCCGCTTCTGCCATGATGGACGAATTAAATGCAACCTAGAGGTGGTTGGGGTAGATTTCGAATTCCTCTCTCTTTTCTCTCCCATTCTTCCTATAAATTGTAAGGAGGGGTTTCTTTCTGGTGTTGGACATTTTCTGCTTTGCACCCTCCCTTCTCTCCTGTTCATAAGAAGATTTGTGGAGTTTTCAAACCTCCCATATAGACTGTAACACCGTTTTTTCCTTCTGGCTATTGCAATGTATTGAATCGATCCTTGAGCAATATATATGTGTCTATGGTTGCTTCTAAACCCTCTTACATATTTATTACTGTCATTCTTGATCTTTCATTACATTTTTGCTATCTGTGCATGGTGTTGTGTTATATCTACATGGTCTGTGTTTAATGTGGCAAAGCATATGTTCTTCATTCCTCGGTGCATCACCTCTATTAGCTTAGATTTATTTTATGCATCTTCTTACCTTGTCTCCTTGGCAGATTAGATTAGATTCTGAGAAAACCCTCTGCATATTTTGTGTGCACCTGAACAGAGGAATAGGAACCAGCCTTTCTCTGGAGATTCCTTTCTCACTCTTCAAGTCCCACACTTGGAGAAAGGATTCAATGTTATGCTATCACACTGGATATTAATATGATCAACCTAGAAAACTGATCAATATCCAGGGGTGCTGTGATTTTGCACTAACAATTCCTCAACGGCCTCAATGATCCTTGATGTGATCATCTTTTCAATGTCCTCCTTGACTTTGACATGAAGATTCATATTCATTTGATAAGGTCTCTTCTGAATTAGGCATACACCTTCCTTTAACTTGATTTTCATTTCTCCCAAGGAGTGGTGAACTCCCTTAAACTCATGGTACCCACGTGGAAATAAGTCCTGAAACTCGTGCAATAGATCAATGGTCTTTGAAATCTCCTTTTCTGACCAATAGTCCCCAATAGTAGACTCTTTAGGTTTTGTTTCTGAGCCAATGTTAACCTTCTTTATTTTGAGAGGTTCATATTAGGCATGCGCTTGTTCATCAACACTATCCATTACCTCGCACGTACCCATAGTATGGTTAACATCCATGTTCTCCACTTCTTTTCCATCTATCACATAGACCAACTTTCCCTTCTCTTTCTCCATACATGTACGCTCAAGTTGTATCTCCTCTGATTCTTCTTCATCAGAGCGCGCTTCTAATATAGGTTCACCCAATAATTACATTTTTTTCCTCCTCCATGGAATTGTCTCCCATAGTTATGTGCTTAACAACTTGCAATGCATCATTCACCAATGACTTAGCAATTTGGTATTCAAAGATTTGAATCAAGTCATTTTTTAACTCCTATCAATTCCCTATCTGACGGCATAATCCCAAATAAATGTACCATGTGTGAACACAACCTTGTAGTGTGGAATAGAACTTGTGCACCCAAAGGGAAGGAGGTAAAGCCTCTATGCCTTCCCTTTAAATCCTCTCGCACTCCTGGACATGATCTGAGGTGGATCCTTTCCCATCATAGACACAAATTTTAGTGGGTGAGTTGCTCTTGAAGAATCTAATAAAGAGTACAATCCTCACCTCACGCCACCCTAGAATATTATCTTGATGCATCATCCACCATTTTGTTACAGTTTTGTGTAAATTGTAGACAAGCATGATCCTTCTGTCTATCTCACATCTCCATTGAGATTCCATGGCTCGTAGGAAAACATCAGGGTTATTGTTCCCAATTTAGCTTGGTAACTTCTTCCCTCTCAAGCACCTAAGTGGGTGTGCCCTTATCACTCTTATAACAGAGCCTCTTAATTACCACCCAATTAACTCATAATTTCCATGTGCCCACTTGTCACATGCTACACTAGTGGTATCACTCATAGATTGAGTGTCTTCAAACTAAATAACTCCTTCCGTAGGATAAATCACCTCAGGGTCCCTGATAGTTCACACATAGATTCTATCGAGTACTTATTCTCCCAAGGGCTCAATATAGGGTGCTGACTTCTCATCAGTTAACGGGATAATAACACATTCTTCCTTGTTCTCAAAACTTATGTACCCCTTATTGAACTGTAGGTCCAAATTGTTCTTATAACACCATGGGCGCCCAAGTAACGCTGGAAATTTTTTCACCTCAGCTAGTGCCAAGACTTCGAAGTCTCAAGTGAATTTCACCCCTTAGATAGTGATAGTGACATCCTTCAAGACAACAATGGGAATTTCCTTTGTTTTTTTACCCATATACAACACACTTTAGGATGGCTATAATGGAGGCCTTCCCATTTGATTCCATGCATCTAAAGTGAGAACATTAACCTCTGCAACCGTGTCTATCAGAATATTTCTCAAGAGCCATTTTTTGACTACTGCATTCAAGGTAATCTCCTTATCATAATCAATGTTGTGAGGGGCAGGGTTAGCATGCATTACCTATTGCTCATGTTCCCTTCCGACACACAGTAATTTTTCTCGTAACCATTCCCCTAGAAAAGGGATGATATTCTCTTGCCTCAATATTTTACATACCTCATTGACTTATTCTAGATCCTTCTGTGGATCTTCAATGCTCTTCCTTTTCTCTAACTTCTAAGAATACTCTTTTAGGCACTGGATATTTCCTTGTAGGCTTCAAGTCACATCCATGGTTTCTTCATAAACCTCTTTTTGATGAGAAGGATCCATATACTTCCTAAGCACCACCTCTTCTCTTGTGACCAATGGTTTCTATTTTGGTATCTCCCTGATGCATGCAACCTCAACTCACATTGTCACAAGTATAGGTTCTAAATCATACTCACATGCCACCCTTGGCATCCACTGTGAGTTGACCTTCTTCACAATTACCATCCTAGCACCTTTATCCTTCCATTGTTGTTGTCTCATGTGCTCAAATAAATCTAGGCACTCCTCATAATTTTACTTCTTTCCACACCATGAGTATTGTAAAAAATCATGGCATTCACACTTGTAATGTTCTATGGACCCACAGTTATAACAAGTTCCATGAGGGAACTCACTTCTTCTACCTCCGCAAGTGCCTCGACCTCTAAATACTTTACGAAAGCCTCACCCATGAGCCCCTCCATCCACACGCTCTTCATAGTGATGACCATCATCCTTAGAATTATTTACAATGTTGATACGGCATACACCAACATCAATGGTGTCATGTATCTAGTCAATCAATATACAATCCTTGGTGTCATGAGTAGTAGAGGTACAAATTTGGCAATAGAAAAAAAATTCTTACGGATCACGTGTTGCAGTAGTAGACACCTACTTGCATCACGATCTCCATGGAAAATATTACAGTCTACCATTATGGTGTGTACCGATCTCTGAGGACAACTATCCTTTATGTACCCCTCTACCCCACAATTTGTGCACCAAATGCCACTATGATTCTCATGTGCCGAGTTTACAGACAACTTCTTTAGCTGCTTTTCCATGGAAGAAATATGAGCTTCAATAAAATGACTAATGTAGGTATCCACGCTTCTCATAGCCTCAGTGTACATGGCATCCTCCTAGGCCTCACATGGGTCTGTGACAGTCTTGTGTGAAAGTGCTCTCCTAAAAGGTGTTATTAATCCTCCAAAAAACCATTAAGCATGCTGAGAAGGATGAATATCATAAGAAAATTTTTATAAGAGAGTTTTAAAATGTGCATCATACCCCCACACACTCTCTATTATACCTTGTTGAATCTCCTTCAATGCGCCAATTCTCTTCTGTTCAAACTCAGGAATATAAAATTCAGCTAAAATGGCATTATGCAATGCGGTATAATATACTACTATATGGTGGGGGTCATACTTATGGTACCAACTATATGTGTACCCTTGTAACATTGTTGCAAACTAACTTGCATTCTAAAATGGGGTAGTAATCCACTTCATGCACCATATCAGCTCACATTTGTTTACATTCTCTACAACATCCTCAACACCTTTGTAATTTGGTAGATGTAAAGACATTTCAAAAAATACTTGTTAAGGTGATTGAGGCCCTTGTCCACCTAATCCAGAACCTTGATTCCCTCTAGTGTTTCCTCCACCACTAGATCTACTAGATCCACCAGGGATTTTTCCTCCTGACCCACGAGATCCTCCAGATCTTCTAGGTCCACCAATTCTTCTAGTTCCTATTCCACCTCCTATAGATGGTAAAGGTCATGAAGTGGTCGCGCCTTGTGCCCCAATGTCACATTGAACTATGCACCAATAGTCTATGATATTTCACCACTACCAGATGTGTTTCCCGTGCCACTTCCATATGTGTTACTCAAGCTTTGTGTACCCACACTTTTCCCAAATGTCATTCCAAACAATATTCCTCTAAACACTGGAAATGATTGTGCAACCATAGATGTGCTAGATGAAAAGTTTTACCTCCTAGGTGTTGATCGATTACTTACACCAATACCAAATGGGTTTGTTATACTTATCTCTAGATTTGGAAATCTAAGCACTAAGGGTTGGTCACCAAGTGGATTCAACTCTTCTCCTTTCTTCATATGACGATCCTTCTCCAAAAGCTGAGGGGGTTTATCTTCCACACTTGTCAAGATGGGTTAGTAAAAATTTCTCAGGTTCCACATCCTCTACGTGAACCTAAAATCCTTCCCACAACATCTGCCTCCATAAATCCATTACTCATGTAGATTCACAATGTCTGGTAAACTCCCTCTCCCGAGCCTCATTATATTTAAGTTGTCTTTCTTCCCTCTCCTTTTTAGCCACAAGGTCCACCATCTTCCTCCACCCTAGCTTCCTCTCCTAACACTCAAAAGAAGCTTAGCTGGCCATAGGAAATGCTTCCAAACTCGGCGTAATGATCATGATCTTTATAGCTAAAGGGATAGCATGTAAGAATGATCCTCTTGGCTCCATCAAGAACTAAAACTCAACAATATTTGGACAGGAACATGTAGAAATTAGATGCTCCAAGGTGTAACTTGTCACCACTCTACTCCACCAATGATCAACAACACGTGTCCAAGCCAGATCAACATCATGCAACCTCTGATACTCCTTTTAGGTCCATATGCGAGGTCTATAGTACCAGCTTGATCTAGATACATATGATGAAATCCATTCATATAACTCCACTAGAAAGTAACAAAATAAGGTCTCATATAACTCATGATACAGATGTTCTTCTACCCATTTACATGTGTCAAACTCGGGTCCATCAATAAATCTCTAGGAAAATGTATCCTCTATGATTTTAAGCCATGCTTCGACACTATCAAGGTCAAGTGCTCTGTCATCATGCGCCATTCTCTCAATAGCTTTGAAAAGAGGTCCCAACAATGGAACCAAAATTTAGTCTCTATTATCACTTCCTATTTCAATAACTAATCCCAAACGTGTCTTCATATCATCTTGTTAGCCTGGAAGCTCACCCGAGGTGCTCACATGTGTCGAGTTCCTCCTTTATGTGAGATTCATGAGAAATCTCTTTCTTAACACGAGGATGTAATATAACCAGAAAATAAGTGCATTAATTCATGGAATTTAAGATATAAGCATTAACTCCTAACCTAATGCACCCAATCATAGAACAACATGATCTACTTAATGTAAGTAGAATCAACCATGAGATAACATCAAGGGATCTCGTAACACTCATATGAACATAAGGAAAATTCACAGATCAAGATCCATCACATGATTGTTTCATAATCACTTCATTATATTTATAAGCCAAAATATGGTGGCCAAGATTAAATTAAGAGATTTCCATTTTTAGAAATTTTCACACTATCATAGCTTACTTTACATCACATATCTCACCATTACACATTTTTCGCTCCATCCCTTACTCCCTATCTATTCTTACTTATCTCTCATTTTTTTCTTTATGAAAACTAGCATACCCATAGAATAATCATCTTCCTTCCATTTTAAATGCTCATCATTCTATCATGTGAAATCCTGAGGGAATCCGGTCATGATTTCTCTACCACTTACTGGGAATATGTCAAGTGTCGCCATGCATTTACCTCAATCGATTTCCTTCTAGTACGCATGTGCCAACTAATCCTTAACAACCTCGACTCCTTATCCTTTCATGATAACCATATTGATGCCCTAGAATATCCTTTCCTTGATCTGTAGGTGTGATCATGAATAAATTATATAAGCAATGGATGATTTGGATTTAGACCTAGGTCATTTTTCTAGAAGACGATGTAATATAGGTTGGAAAGTAGGATCACATAGCCATCCATTAAGTTGCGATGTAGGAGTCAAATTGGATTATTGACTAGAGGGAATATGCATCATGGAACTATTTGACAGAGGAAGGGGTCATCAAGGTGACTGTTGAAGGAGGTCCTGTAAAGAAAGGGACGACTACAACTCAAAAACTGAATCAGATGTTCAATTGATAGAACTTGGAGTTGCACAAGTATTCATGGCAGGAAGACATCGTTGAGGTGACTTGGAATACATGTTCTACGAAGAAAGGGAGGATCGTTATTCAACATTTGATCTAGGGGTATCCAAACAATAGTTTGGATTCTAATCTTCAGTAGAAGAGTGGGAATCTGAATGGTAGTCTGGATCTGAATCAGAAGAAGAGTGGGGGGGACCTGAATAATAATTTGGATCAAAAGCATCCAAACCATACCACTGACTATGAGATGAAGGTGGGGAATAGGGCTCCTGAATGTGAAGAACCAAATGAGGTTTAGTCGAAATGGGAATGTTTTGATTTTAATTCCTAAACCTAGGTTTTATATTTTTGTAAGTGTGAGAAACCACACGATATTCAGTCATTGTTGGCATCATTTAATCCCAAAACTATAGACCTAGATAGTGTGATGGAACTCCTTAAAAGGGAAGATGGTTCCATGTCAATTTGGGTAACATAAGGGAAACCAACTAGACATTTCGTAAGTATGGAGATTCGTGTGTGATTTTCAAAAGAAGGTATAAGGAAAATAGACACTGTGATGACGCAATTTGAATGAGATTGAAGAGGATTGTCCTACAAAAAAAAATTCCAGATGAATGATCACAAGGAACAATCATGCAAGTGTGAAAGACAAAGCCAATCAATAATGAAATACACTATGTGTAAAATGTGTGTGAAAAATGATAGTTCGATACAAATATAATCAACACAATGTCAATACTTACATCAAACTCAAAATGAACGTGGCATAAATATTAACAAAGGGTGAACTTGACTCCCAATAAAAGGATACCACAATGAGTTTAGCAACCAACAAGCTCTAAATATATAAGGTCAAGAATTAAAAATGTAAGCTATGTAACCACACCAATTGGACACGTTAATCAAGCTTCACGAAGAAGTGAGACATTAGTGCCAAAGTGGTATCAAAACGAAACAAACAAAGTAAGTTACACTCTTCAATATTTTGGACAATTTTTGAAATCAAACTAAATCAAAGTATACTAAGGATGTGATAAAATGTGGGCAATGTAATGCCACAATGCGGACACTTAGATCACGTTTATGAGACATGTGACATAAGTATCTTAATTGTGTCAAGGCAATGTGAACAAGGTAACAACTCTAAGGGATCAAATGAAGAATCAATCCTAACTGTGATGATGATATTTAAATCAAAATCAAGTGGCTATTAAAGATATAAGGATGCATCCATGAACTTTAGATGTTTAACAACTCATCCGTAAACATGGATGAGTGTAAACATACATAAAATCAGTGAACACTATCTATGACAACACTCTCAAAAGATGTCTTCTGTTATCTCAAATGGATGAAAAGAACGCAAAGGTATAGATCAAAATATGTGAAAATAAATTAAGTGTCACTTGAGAAAATTTTCTCCTCGTCCGAAGGTGATAAAAAACCAAGCTAAGTGACTCGTCATTTTAATTTCATGATAAAAGACACTTAGATATAACTCAAGCAGACTCTTTTCCTTGTTCGAAAAACAAGGTTCAGAATCTAAGTAAGTTGTCACTTCGTGATGGCTTGACGTGACAATGAATTAGTAAAGTGGGCTCCAAGATAGAATGGATTCCCTACTAAGATCTCTCAACTAGGTGTCACAAGTTGTCTAAGAGCGAGATCGATTTACCCAAAGAGTCGCACTAACTAATTTGGGAGTATCTCGGCTTTACTTTACCCCCTTCTGAAACAATGAGAAACTAGTGCATTCAGTTGTACCATTACTGGGGTCATGATATAGACACTTTGACTCTAATTTTTCAGTGTAAATCTAGTCAAGTGGGTAAGCAAAGCGCTTCTTATTTCATCCACAAGGTTACTTAGTGGTGGATTACTTTAGGGTTCCTAGAACCACCCCCCTTTTTGTAGCTTAAGACGTTATGCCAAAGGGGTTATGTTCCAATTAAGTGGATAGGTACGTACCCTTTTTTAAAACCTGTAATATAGTGTGAAGTGAAATGGTGTGATTTTTTATCTTGCTTAGCTTAATGTGGTTTTAATTAACACACCATTTGGCAACCTATATGAAAACATGTGTTAGTGGTTTTTTGTTTTGAGCCTCCATTCTTTGACAAATCCTTAGGTCATATATGCAAAGAGTTAGTAGTTTTCCACAAAATATGATTATACTAAAAGAGAGCTTCTATGTTGCTTTTGATTCCTAAGATCACCAAAAGGCGTGAAGGAAGAGCATATGCAACATAAAAACTCAACTAAAACAAGTTTATGGAAAATACATTAAGTGTTTTGCAAAATTTTGAGTTCATTTTAACCAATTTTGAAAGGTTCATCCATTAGGAAGCGTAAAGTAAGTGTTTTTGAAAGCAATAAGAAGGTTTTGGAAGTGTTTTTGGATCCCAAGATCAGCTAGAAGGTGTGAGGAAAGATCATATGCACTTCAAAAACCTCTATCAACTAAGAAATGAAAAACTTAACAAAGTTAGTAAAAAACCAAAATAACCCTACAAACAACTGATTAGTGTTACAAATAACTTTCAAAGTGTTTATAATAGCCAAGAAAACAATTTTTCAAACTTTAAGATAATTTAGAAAATGAATATTTATCGAATAATGTAAACCATAAACTTTTTGTAAGTCAAAATCCTAATTTTATGTTGCCATTGCGTAGTTCACTTCAATACCTTTCCAACGCAAAAAAAAAATGGATTCGTTTCAAGTTTGGGAGTAAATGTTATGGCCTCCGGAAGATTGGTAATGAACACAGTTCAACACATACGCACCCAAAATGACATGTACGCACCTGCTTTGATAGATACGTGCATATTTCGATGGAGACCTGCCCCTATGTAAAACTAATAGTAACAGTGATAGATACGAGCCTAGAATGACACATGCGCACCTGTTTCGACGAAAACGCACCTATTTCAATGGAAATGTGTCTGTTTTGACATAAATGTGCCTGTTTTGATGGATACGTGCCCTGTGTAAAAAAATAGTAACAATGATGGATATATGCCCAGAATGACAGATACGTGCCTGTTTCGATAGATACGCACCTGTTTCAACAAAAACACACCTGTTTTAATATAAATGTGCCTATTTTGACATAAATGCACCTGTTTTGATGGAAACGTGCCTATTTCAATGCATACACACTGATCTAAGACATGTACATGCACCCCTATAAAACCTACAAAATACACGAAAATTAAAATTTTCAACAATGAAACAGGTTAGTTGTTAGCCACTAAATCCAATTTCTAACTTCAGCCCATGAAATGCCTTAGAAAAAGGAAGATTAAGCCCCTTTAAGATGTGAAATCTATCAAAATACAAGCCTTTTAAAACCTAGAAAACATAAAAATGGTTATAAATATATATGAAAAGCTTGAAAAGACCTTCATTAATGGAGGATGGACTAAGAGTCCCACTAGGTGTGCCAAATGTGTTCATGAATAAATTAGATAAACTATGGAAATGAAGCTAAAACATGTAACCTCAAAGCATGGACCTAATCTACACTAAACCATCATGATAATAGCTAAACAAGACTAACATCTATCATTGTATGAACTAGATTAAATCTAACCTAATATGATATATGCTACTCTCTACTCTTTAGATTACTAATTAAGAAATTGAACCTAAAAATATCAACTTAGCAATCAAAGGGGTGGTCTAGATGTTTATGGTTCTCAAGCTTTCAAGAATGGAGTCTCACCATTAATGGCTTTAAGGCCAATGGTTCTCTCCATATTACTTAAAACTTGGACTATGGATGCAAATGGAGGTGTTAGCTCAATGTCAATGGAGGAGGTAAGCTCAAGATCAAATGTCTAATTAGCTTAAAGCTAATACAAATGAGATCTCAAAGCTTTCTTAGGATTATTTTGGTTTTTTGTTATGTAAAGTTGTGTCTTTGAATCAGTAGGCATAGCCTTATATTTATAGTTTTTGGTTTGGAAGAGTTTGGATTTCTAAGGCATGTGGGACAAAATTCCAAAAATCATCTCTAGATTATATTAGGATAAACATGATTTAGGCTTAATTAAGATAGGTTTAGGCTAGTTAAACTTGATTGAAAAGTGATTAGAGACTCATTGAGTGTTGGGAGGGGTCTGGTTAATCAATTGTGACTGATAGATAGCCTAGGAAGCCAATATAATTGATCTAGACAGGACTGGGGAGGTTCTAAATGGTTAAATGGAGGAATTATTAGCTAATAAGAGAGATATTATCCCAATTAAATGATTATAGGAGGAATACGACCAAGACAGTGTCATAAATGGGCATCCGAGAATGAAGCGTAGAGTGGCTAATTAACGAAGTGTCATTAATTGACTGAATTGGAGAAAATGCTATGTGTGAGAATATTTTAGGTGTCTACATTTTCCCCTCTTTGGGGTGGTGTAAGTGACATCACTTCAAAGAACGTAGATGAACATAAAGAAGTATAAAATTTTAAAGGGATAGAAAAAAATGAAGAATGAAGGATGCCCCCTCAATTGTCGATGTGGTGATGGAAGAACTCGCTCAAGGATTGAAAAGATGACAGAAAGAGAACAGAAGAAAGAATAGTGTGAAGAAGAAGAAAAGGGATATATAATAAAAGGAGTCTGAGGAAGGGGGAATGAGCTAAGATCCATCCAGTTCCTTTTAAACAACTTTATTTTTCATCATATTGCTAGTGATCTTCATCATTGGTCCTTATTAAAAAAAATGAGCAAAAGTGTAGTATGACATGAAAATCCATATATGAACAAATGTCCATTGCCAAAAACACCAACTCCATGCAACATACAAAATGCAATGCAATACAAGAAAATAAAAGATGCCTAACTCCATGCAACATACGCAATGCAATGCAATATGAGAAATTAAACAAGCTAACCTAACAGAGAAACAAGTACCATGTTTTTCTTATCAAGCTTCAGTTCTAACCTATTGGAATTAACGACAAGGGTTAATGATGATGCCCCAAGCAAGGATACATGCGATGGGAATAATAGAGGACACTTGGGTCTAATTCAAAGGATTTGTGCACTATGAAATAGTACCAAACACTTGATTAGATAAGAAGTACAGATATAGCAAGTAGACTAGCTTTTTTAATGGAGGTAGATCAAAATGATCCGTGTGTCGATTATGATGAGAACAAGCCAGAACCAAAGAGCGACGTTTTGTAGGATGATTTTATTTTTAGACCTTTTTTGAAACATATTTGAATGTTTTTTAATTATCTAATATATTTGAATGTTTTTGTGACTTTGAAATTTTTCTGAAGCAATGTACAGGAAGACGAGGAAGCGTGGATGGCCCTAGTGATAGATGGGATGTACAAGGGCAAAAGGCCACATGCGTATGAGAAAGGTGAAGATGCAAAAACTTTCCCATCGATTAGGTGGGAGTATTCAAAGGAAAAATCTTCATGCGTAGAAGTGGGACCCAAGGCCATTATGGATAGGTTCAATGTGATGATGAATCATAAACCAATTAAGTATTGGGAAGAAGCAAGGATGCCCCCTTCGTAATTTTTCTTAAAAGCGCATGATAGAAAGGAAGTGGAAGATTTTTTTATGAAAAGAAACAAAGGTGTCCAGAAATATGGAAAGAAGGAAATCTTATACACATGGATGTTCTGAACAAGGTAGAAGAACGATGTGAAATATATGAATGTAGCTTTATAATCCTTGTGATGAAGAAGTGATTAGCCAAAGGTACAAATCGTGAGACAATACATGCTCTAAAGCAAGAGTTTGAAAAAGGTTGAAAAAAACACACTTAGTGACAGACTAATCATGTTTTGCTCATAGATAGCTATTGTGTGCGTATGGATTTTTTTATTACCTCTTAGAGGGAAGGCTTGATAGACAGCAAGTGAGGACAACCTAGCCAATGTGCAGGAATGATTTATTTTGAAAGGTGATTTTTGAATGGAGGGTGGAAGGAGAGTCATGCATTGCTCCACTACCATCTAGGCATCCATAGCCCCGACGTAGATGTATTTGATTCTAATCACAACATTTCTCTACTGCTAGTTAGGCATATATAGCCCCGATAGATATTATTGGAAATACCCCAAGAGAGTTATGTATCAATTTGTTATTACTTTTAGCTTTTATCTTTTGATTTTTTTATTGATTTTGATTCTTTTGCTTTCTAAAAACTTATTTCAGCTCTCTTTTTTGACAAGGGGTAAAGAACCACTGATGTTCTGATGAAAGGAGGTGGAAGTGATTGTGATGATGACATTGGCTAGTTTCAACAAATTTGGCCAAAATCTCCTCATAAAAATTTTATTAGATGTTGAATGTGATAGAATCTCTAAGATATCAGTCGTTCTTTAATTTACCAAGGTGATGAAAGACCAATGTCAAATAGATACCATAGAGATAAATGTCACAAAATGTGTGAGGATAGGCTAACCAAATTATTACCGAATGAATGAAAATGATAGGAAGACTTGTAGATAAATAGAAAGGAAGGGAAGAAAGAAACATCCATGTGTACACAATATCTGATTGCAATGTTTTATCTTTATACCTTTTTTGTTATGTTTTCTCGATTATTTTGTATTTTTAAATTGATTTGATTTTTAGATTTTTGATAGTTTTCGGAAAGTTTGGACCAACAAAGTCACTCCGTGTGATAGGATCCAACAATGATGTCTGTGACTTCCTTGATAAGGGAGACTAGGCACGTTTTCTTATCAAGAGTAATGTGATCACCAATCTTAATGATCATGGTGAGCTCATACTCAAAAAATTATTACAATTTTTTGTGAAATGAGGATTTTGTATGCGGGAGCTTGAGTTCCCTATCCCTAGGTTTCTACACTTTGTACCATACTTGAAGGTTGCATTGGTTTACATTCTTGAATTGTGTATGATTCCTAACCTTAAGATAATATGATTCATTAGGAGCTTTTTAGCTCTTTGTATTTTTATCTTATCTTGATATTAAACCTTTTTGGGTTTCTTATAAGCTGACACGTGACTTGTGCTGAGTTGTGGAGCTCAATTACTTCAATTTATCATGCAATGTAAAAATTATTGGAAAACACATTAACTGTCATCGGTTAGGGGGAACCGACATCGGTCACCTAGGACCAACATCGGTCAGGCAAGGAGGAACCGGCATCGGTTAGGGAGAACCGACATTGGTTACCTATGCATGGATGTTTTAATTAAATCTTGGGGATTAGATCTATTTTTAGCATTAAAGCAGATCTATTGATTTTAATTGCATGACTAAGTGCCCTAATTTTATAAAAAAATATATAGACATGAAAGCTAGGGTTTAGAAGTAATAATTAACAAGAATTAAGAATAACTTGATTATTGTGAGAATAATTGAGTGAAGGAGAGAATTCTTGGAGATGAAGCAAAAGCTTGAGAGAAAGAAAGTATTGTACATCTGAGAGGTGTGGAAGATTGTAAATATTCAATTGTATATATTGTTAAAGCTTTGAATAATCGATTAGCTTGTTTCTTGGTGGACATAGCCCATACTGGGTCAACCACGTTAAATTTGGTGTTGATTTATATCTCTTGTTTTGTATATTTAGTCTAGTAGAATATCTATTTTTATTTGCATGTATTCTTAGATATGATATATTATCTATACAACCATTGTGCTAACCGCAACAACTAGTATCAAAGCTTTGTTTGAGGGTTTTGTGTCTTGACATATTTACTCACAGAGGGTTTTCTGATTGAGTGGGAGCTACAGTAATGGAAGAAGAAAACAAATACAAGATAGAGAATTTTGACAGAAAAAATTATCAATTATGGAAGATGTAGATTGAGGATTATCTATATCAATGAGATTTGTATTTACCGTTGGATGAGAAGTCTATACCTACAAAGATGACTGATGAAGAATGGAAGATTCTTGATAGAAAGGCTTTGGGATCTATAAGATTGATCCTAACAGCATCCGTGGCTTCCAATATTACAAAAGTGACTTCTACGGTAGAGTTAATGAAATATCTTGCTAATTTATATAAAAAAACCTAGTGCTTCAAATAAAGTTTATTTGATGAAGAAACTATTTAGTTCTAAGATGCATGAAGATGGATTTGTATCTAGTCATTTGAATGATTTCTGATCTATTGTAAAAATTTTAAAATTGGTATTTATACCATTTGATGATGAATTAAAAGCACTTTTATTCTTATGTTCTTTGCCTAATAGTTGGGATAACTTAGTAATGATTGTTAGTAATACAATATCTGTTAATAATATTTTGAAGTTTGATGATGTGGTTAGTATAATCTTGAATGAATAAATTCGTAAGAAGAGTACAGAGGAATTATCATCTGGGAATGCTTTGAATGTAGAAAGAAGAGGCAGGCAGAAATAAAGATCCAAGAGTAAGAGTAATGGGAAATCAAAGTCAAGAGATAGCATATATAAATCCATAAGTAACGAAATTACTTGTTGGAAATGTGGAAAGAAAGGACATGTAAAGAAATATTTTTGGTCAAAGGACAAAGAGAACCAACAACCAGACAAAGGTAAAGAAGTAAATCTTGTTACATTAGAGGTAATGCAAGATGCTCTTATTCTTTCTTTAGACAATAGAATTGAATCATGGGTTTTAGATTCAAGAGCTTATTTTTATGCAACCTCTAATAAGGGTTATTTCAGAAATTATGTCTAGGGTAATTTTGGGCATGTTTATTTGGGTGATGATGAACCTTGTAGTATTACTGGTAAAGGGGAAGTTCATCTAAAATTGTAGAATGGAAATACATGGGTATTGAAAGATGTGAGGCACGTGCCAAGCCTCAGGAGGAATCTTATTTCTGCAGGGAAACTAGGTGAATCTGGTTACATGGTTACTTTTATAGGAGACTCTTAGAAAGTCACCAAGGTTGCTTTTATTGTGGCAGGAGGTAAGAAGGTAGGAACATTATATTTATCTACCTATGTTACTAATTCCTTTTCTACATTATCTACTTGAGATTCAGATGCTGGTATAGTTGCTTGGGCCATATGAGTCAAAAAGGAATGTAGATCTTAAAGTCTAAGGGTAAGTTATCATATTTGAAAAATTTAGATCTTGTGTATTTAGAATAGAATTTTTTGGTTGGGAAGGTGTCCTACAAAGAAGGATATCTCAAAGGAGAGGTTTCAGGTATGTTATGGAGGGGGTGGGCCTTCCTCTGAGATGATGACTCGACAGAGGCAACAAGCTGGGGAGTACCTGCCAACCAAATTGTTTGATCACTTACAGATGTTCCTGGGTAATATGTTGTTTAAGAAAGATGTGTATATTTTTATTTTTTGCAAGTTTGGTAACACACACACACACACACACACACACACACACACACACACACACACACACACACACACACACACACACACACACACAGAGAGAAGAATTTTCTTTCTACAATTATTTGTGTCAACCATCATCTGGTCATGACTTCCATCATATAGGTTTCCCTTAGTTTTAATGTGAGCTAATAATGCAACAAATCAGAATGTAATGCAAGTTTTTTAAACCCAAATCGAATTGTGATATTTGATGTAGCAAGTGATGAACAAGAAGATGGATGCTCTTTCACTAATGCAATGCAAAAGAAAGGAAGATGTTTTCTTTTTAAAGCACCAAAAATATGATTGTTTTTGAGACAATAGAAATAAGGAGAATGATTTCCAAAGAATAAAATTTATGTGAAAGCTTTTCGAAGGGAAACAAACACACAACTTTCACCTAGGAATGAATAAATGCAAAATAACCCTTGATGGGTCCCACTGGGCGTGCCAAAATGTTTCACCATTTTCTTTACCTTTTCGAAATGACGAAACAAATAAGGGTAAGGGCCAAGGAGGAATACCTGTTAAATGTTGGTCGGTTGATGGTTGTTACACACATTCTGAATTCTTGATCCACATCTAAATGTGAGAGCTTCCTTTTGGCTAGGAGGAACTACCTATAATAGAAAACAAGACCACAAGATGATAGTTAAATGGTATATGACAGTGGACTTCCTAACATATGCTAGTTCTGGGAAGTGTGATACTCCCTACACGGATGTCAATCCATTGTTTAAAACAAATTAATGTGAGAAACAAGTAAATTCCTACTGTAGTTGATATGATTTAGGTATTTCATTCAAGTACAATAAGAAAATCCAATCACAGCAGGCTAGGCTATAGTTGGATCTGAGAGATGAGGTGTCTTTCAAGGTACTAGGACTGGTCAGGGTTTGATTCTGGGTTATTTAGGTCAATTGGAAGGATGATTGTTGGATCTGTTCTTGGTCAAGGTGTAAAACACAGAGACTGACATCAATTGAGTGTGACCGATGTCATTTTAGGTATAACTGACAATGATTGTGGATAACCGGTGTCGATATGGTCGAGGTAAAAGAAACTCAAATAGATTAAATGGCAGGGGATGATCTGAGGTCAAATAAGGTTGGGAGAGTGAATGAGAAGGTCTATAGAGATCTCAAGTACACTCAGAAATGGATATTAGGTCAGAATGGTGATTTGGTGGTGTGGGTAAGGGAAATCGTGGGATTAGAAGCTATTAAGCAATGGAGGAATGAACATGTAAAGTATAAACTAATGACAGGAATGACAAAAGTTAACTATGTTGAAATAGACAATGTTGGTAGAGATGTACTTACTATGATGCAGATTTTGATGGTTGAATGGAGGTGGTTGTTGATCAGAAGAATAGTGTTGGATATCTTAGCAGTGATTCCCATAATGATTTTATGGGTGCAATGCTTCAATATATGTCCTAGTGATGGCTCTAGATGTATGGATACATGAAAGGATGTTGGTTTTGCTTGTATGCAGCTCTGATCTCCTTCTCTTGCTCTCAGAATGTGCCAATCCAAAAACAAGGTTGTTTGGGTGAAGAAATGGTAACCGATGATGGTTCCAGGTTGACTAGCATTGGTCTAGGGATGACCGACAATTGTTAAGGTGAGATTCCCTAGGTTTACTGAAATGGGAAAATATTTCTAATTTCTTGGACCCAATTAGTTTATTCTTGTGGATTAGAATGGAAACTTCTCTTCTAATGAGTGTGTTGTCCCCCAAAAACCACTTTTCATTTTCCAAGTTGAATTCAAAATTTCGAACTCTCTCCCTCCTAAAGTATTTAAGCCAAGTTGAAAGTTTGAAAAGATAGAAAAATCCATAACCTAGAGTTGTTTCAAATCCCCAGTCTGCTTGTTTTGATAAATTTTCTATTTTCCTATCTAGATGCATGAAAACTTTATTAATTGTCCTCATTTGAATGAAATTTTCAATTTTTATATGCCCTTGGATCATCAAACCTTGTATTGTTTTCAATTCCTCGGCTCGTGAAAGAAATTTGAAAATTGGGCGTGAAATGGTGGAGTTTTCTTCTTCTCTACTTTTTTTCCCACAGTCGGGAACAATGGGCATTTTCTTCCCCATAAAATTTTGGCTCCATCATCCACGGGTACATGGACATACCTAATTAGAAGCGGGTCGGTAGAGAACTTTGTGTTTTTGAGCCTCTTTGTAAAAAGGTGAAAAGTTAAAAAGTGACCCATAGCCCCGATCAGGCTTAAAGAAAAAAGTCAAATCTTGAGCCCACAATCAAAGGATTCAAAGCAAGGAAGTGGACCATTAGGGGGATTTGAGATTTTGAGCCTCTTTGTAGAAAAGGTGAAAAGTTAAAAAGTGACCTGTAGCCCCGATCAGGCTTAAAGAAAAAATTCAAACCTTGAGGCCGCAGTCAAAGGAGTCAAAGTAGGGAGGTGGACCATCGGGGGGATTTGAGATTTTGAGCCTCTTTTTAAAAAAGGCAAAAATTTAAAAAGTGACCCGCAGCCCCAATTAGGCTATCAGGGAAAAAGTCAAAGGTGAAGCCTGCAAGGAAAACATCAAAGGTGAAGCTTGCCATTGAAAAGTCAAAGTGGATAAGCGGGCCATCGGGGAACTTTTGGAAATTTAACCAAATTTCCAAAGCAAAGTAAAAGTTCTAGAATGCTCTATGGCTCCACCAAGGTCTCGGGCCCACCGTTGAAAATTCAAAGCAGGAGAGTGGAGCAACGAAGAACTTTGAAGTTTTGAGCATTTTTCTAAAAAAGGTTAAAATTGAAAAAAGTGAGCCTCAATTCCTTCACCACTCAAATAAAGCCACGTGTCAGGCCTATGGCAGAGAGGCGGAAGGGTGGACCAAAATGTCAAAAAATGACAATTTTTTACAAAGGCATAAAATGCAAAAGGCATCCTCCATGCCCGCTCCAATAATTTTCTCCCACGTGGACGGCTCTGGTTTAAAGTTTCAAAGGAAAGATAAATGGTTCAAATTCAAAGTTACAAAATGAATGTAACGGCTACATTATGAAAAGTATGGTTTTTCCACCATTGGCATTTCTTCATGAATCAAGAATCCAAACGGACGCAAATGATTGAAAAGAAATTATAAACCGTTTCTTGCTAACAAAGAAGAAGTTTTAACCGTTTCTTGGAGGATATTTAATGGCTTCTTCATGCCATTTTTGAGGGCTGGAGATTGATCTTGTAAACTCACGAGTGCATTGTACTTGGAGAAAACAAAGGAGATAGCCATTTTTCTTCCATTTCCCCCCTCCTTTTCTCCATTTATCCACTATTTACAACTTTGGATTAAGCATCAATATAAGAAGAAGGATTTTGTATCCTCTTTGATGAGGATATTTTAGAAACTTTGAGTTCATAATCTTATCTCGTCTTGTTGTCATTTTCAGGGTTGTTTCTTCCCATGAATTCATGTGATGAATTTTCTAACTAGTGTGTGCAGGAATCTGATTTGCTACCTGCAACATTAGTTCTCCTACCTCTTTTCTCACTCCCTTTCCCACTTTCAGACAAATTTCTCTCTTGCAAGTATCTGCAAGCTTTGCCACAGGTTTAGTAGAGTGCTCTCATTGGATCCCCGACCGAAAGGCCACCACAGAAACCCACATTTTCTCGTGCATGCATATATGGTAGTTGCACCAGTTAAGTAGAGGGACTTATATTCCCAAAGCATTGGCAAGGAATCCAAAATTTTGTCCACCTGACAAATTCCCTTGCCAACAGAGCGGCAATGTGGTTAGAGAGATTTTAGGGATTGATTTTAGGGTTAGACCAAATCTTGGCTCATTAAGGAAAGTAAGACTTAGTTATTGTTGGTTATGGAAACATGCCAAGAATAGGTCTAGGGTGAGTTGGTTGTATGAGGTGTCTAGGTGAGGTGGATAGGTGAGGTGGTGGGGTAGAAATTAAGGTAATTAGATATTAAATATTGTGAGGATATATATTAATTTAATTAAATTAGTGGTGATGTGGGGTGGAAGGGGCCATGGTTAGATGAGTATGCTTGAGCTGGTTATTTGACAAGGGACCAAGGGGAGTGTGACCCAATTTTGGTGTCTATAGTCTCATTGGTGGCATGTCTGGCTACTTCATCAGTGGTCTGCCCAAACCCTCTCTCTCCTCTTCCATGCCGAAATCTACCTCGAATATCTCCACCAATCACATGTCTCCAACCACTCTTGTGGACCTGTCTACCTGGCTCATCTCACCACTTAGTAACCTCCACCTCATCCAAGTACAGTGCCTTGTCTTTTCTCCAAGAAAAATGCACAAGTCACTCAGCTCTGTCATTTTCTCAAAGTCAAAAGACAACAATGATACCGTAAAATACAGAATTTCAACTTTATAACCCTAACCTGACATGACCGACTTCAGTCATACCAAACCGACGTTGGTAACCTTATAACCGACATCAGTCACCTACTAATACCATTTTACCTACCTTTTTCCCATTTTAAACAAAACTCATTATTTCCAAATACCTCGTAACCTCACCAATACCTCTTACACCTTACCCACAAGCCTAAATTACCCATACATTTCCTTAATTACAATTAGGGACCTATTATTTTACCTATACCTCAGCCTTACCCATGTCATGACCTATATATCTTGACCCAAACCACATTTGTGACCTTTGAACTTGTGTCCTCGTTATAGCTTTTGATAATGTTACTTGTGTTGTTTTAGCCTAATGACCTTACCTTGCCTATTGTCATGTTGTTTATCTCAATCAAACCATTGGTGTACCGTATTTTACCTAAATTTTCCTGCACCTAACCTAAAAAAAAATCCGTACCATATCCTGTACCCTAGATACCTGAATCACTTCAACCTTATTTGGATAAATCTATCGACCTTGGACGATGTAGAATTTGTGTGCTCTTCAACCTAGTACTGTGTCACAATCTATACGTGTACATGCATTCGATTGTCATTACCCATTACCCAATATGATCCTTTCCCATTACCCATTACCCAATTTGACCATTACCCATTACCTGAAATGCCCATACCCTTACCTACAACTCACCTATCTTCACTTTCATCACTTACCCATTTATCAAACCACTCACCAATTTTGTCTCACACCTCATCAACTCTTAGTTTGAGGGGTATCACCTCCACCCATACTTGGGGAAACCTCACTCCCACTTATATTTGGGGGTAACCCACTTCCTATTTTTGTTAGTGTCACTTATAAATACAAGCCACACAACAAAAAGGGGCAAATGTAGACACCAAAATTAGGTCATAATTCCATTAAAACCTCATCAATTTAATTAACCATAGCCTACCCAGTAATATCACCTAGTGCACATGTTAATTAAATTAATTATCTTAATTTAATTAACTAATATCCTCACTTAACCACCTCACCCAGCCAACTCACATATCCACCTCACTCAAATGACCCACTCAAACGTCATTAATGACCTAAGACCAAGTCTAAGCTTATCCTAACCAACTAGGACTTAGTCTAAACCTAGACTTAACTCATATTAACAAACCAAAAAGGAATATTACTCATCCTTCCATGATATATCACTCAAGACTCAAACGAAGATGGGAGACCGCACCAGAAATAACAACAATCAGGATATTTTTGGCCAACCTAGATATTCCCACCTTGACCAACGTCAGTTATATCTCAACCGATGTCGGTCATCTAGCCATCATTGATTAGGTTAAATATATTTCTAAAATCCTTTGCCTAGGTTGGTCATTCAATTTAGAATCTCATACGAATAGAGACTTGGAGCACTCAAAATTTCTGAAGCACTTAGGCAAAGGAAAATATATGGAAGAACTACCAACAACCATTGGCATTCATCATCTTCTTCATGATCATGGATTCACACAGAGAAGCATAGAGGTTCAAACTGTCACGACACAATCAAAACTTCTCTTCTCTCTGGATCTCCATCATCACCGTTGATCTGAAAATAATCAAGTTTTTATGTACCTAATCTCAGACCCTTATAGGCTTTAATTATTTACCGATGATTTACTCCTTTTAAGTAATCAATTTAAAATAAATGCAAGACAATAAGACAATTACACAATGATTGATTACAGAGTTCGGCAATTGACTACGTCTTCGGGTTCTTGGTCGAACCATTCCACTAGTCAAAACTTGTAAGTTACAATAGTACTTTCACAAGAAAACCTAATGGAAACTATTTAAACTTGCTTAGAAGAATAACCAGACCTTCGGACGACAAGGGTGAAAAATAACACCTGACTTCCACCTTCCTAGCGTATTCGGCAAGCTCTATGGCACCAGCTCCACTGTTCGGAAACCTTCGGTTCTCGATCGGCCTTCCAGACGCTTCGTAATGCCCTATGGCACTCTGGTCAATATTCCATGCTTCAAAATTTAGTGTGGCACTATGGGACGACTAGGTAGTATTAATAAATCCTAGCCACAATAATGCCTATTTAAATAAATAGGTCTTCACACAATTACAATTTCTCATCCTCCTCTTGGCTCGATCTTTGCCTCCCGAGCTCTAGGAATGAGCTTGTCTTTGTTGTGTGTGTGTATGTGTGTGTGTTACAAAGGAGAGGGGTCCCCTATTTATACAAAAATAGGGCCCAAAAATAATTCAATAAAATATTATCTAATGTTATTTTTAAACCTTATCCCGTAGCATTTTGGATATGCTTATCCCATATTATGGCGGATTACATGTTTAATAGGATTAAATCCCAATTGGAGCGAAATTTGGATAAGGTCCCACATTTTGGTGGTGGGGGATAATGTCTTAGGCTTTATTAAGCCTTTCCACACATTTTAGGTGGTCATAAGACCACTTGGGCATAACCACCCCCACCTTTTTCACCACGTGGATTTCCACGCATGGCTTAGACCCCTACAACACCGCTTCACCTTCTCCCTTCCACATGGAAGCTTCCACTGCTTATCCACTACATGGATCCTTAGCAATGTGTTTGGCAGTTAGGAGAATTATTTGGGCTTTAATACTAATGTATAAACATTAATATATAGCGGTTTGGCATATATGTGTGGCATTTGGAAAATGGACTTACCAAGTAAATAGAAATTTGACCCATACCATGGGGTATAGAAAATAATTAACTTGGTCAATAGCATATATTCCACTTGTCATCTCCCGATAGGCAAATCAATCATATTCGATTTGTCAAATGACTCCATTTTCCTTTTCACCATGTGCCACAGTGCCATTGGTCCAATAATGACCAGTAGACCAGAGTTGACTTTCCCGCTGTCTGAACTTTGACCGAACATATCTAGAGCTCCCGATGTCCATTTGTCACTTTCTCACAGTCATTGGAAAGCTCTCAAAATGATCTTCTACACTGACACCATTTAGGGATGTTAAGGGAACTTTCAACATTGATCCCCTAATCACACCTCCCTACTGAGAAAGGCTTTTTGTCCTAAAAATATTATATTGGAACACTTTTCCATGTTGTCCTGAATCTGGAAACTCTAATACCACCTCGGAAGTGTTGTTGTAGTAGACTCTTGGGTCTCTTCCTCTGCAACCTTATCTCTTCAACAACTTTACTCTGATCCTGGGACTTGTGGGTTATGGGTCTATCCGAAGAAGACCTCCGCGCCTCTGCTGTATGGTGCTAAGTTTCTGCATGAAACCTCAACTCTCCTTATGTGTGGTGCTAAGCTTCTTGATATCTGACAACAAGGATCTTCTTTTACTCTATAACACAACTCTTGGCTCTGAGTTGATTCCGTAGAATCCAAACTGGTTTGAAGGAACTCCATGTTACGTAGAGCTCATACTTGATCTGATGTTGATGATGGACAATGACTTGTCCCTTTTCATACCTCAACACCTCCGATGCACAATGCTAAGCCTCTTTCAAGACCTCAAGCCTCCAATGCATGATGCTAAGTCTCTGTAGACCTCAATGCCTCATGATGATGCATGATGTGATGCTAAGCTCTGTAGACCTTTCAATGCACCTTGAGCCTCCAATGCATGATGCTAAGTCTGTTACAGACCTCAACACCTTCAATACATGATGCTAAGCCTCTTTTAAGACCTCAAGCCTCTAATGCACGATGTTAAGTTTGTTGATCAACTACCATTCGAATGTGTGGTCACAATGCCTTGACACCGAATGACATTTCGAGTTGATCCTTTGAGAGCTCCTCTTGTTGACACACTAATATCAGGTACTACTCTATTGCATGGTCACAATGCCTCTACACAGAATGAAGTTCCAACCCGACGTTAATGCCAATGGTGATTCAGCTACCATTCTATTGCACGATCACAATGCCTCTACACAGAATGAAGTTCTGAGCTGATCTCTTTGTTGAAACTCTACTATCTGCACAAATGGTAGATCAATCTCCAATATTTATATGAGTCAAATCCTATATCCCAACTATAACAGGTACTCACAAGCTGATTAGGAGATAGATTTAGAGCATTAATCAAAATTTTTTAGTAAGAAAATCCACTGAGTATGGTAAACCTTTCTCTCAGCATTTTCTCACAGAATCTTATCTCCAAAATTAATACTGCATATTATTCATCAATCTGAATTATGCAATATATAATTGAAAAATTACTGACTTACCCATTTTAAAGGACTTTCACTTTCAGGTATTACCTGGTCCTGGGTTGACTTTTCAACTGGTGGTGGAGTAGAAACTTCCTTTGCATTTGCAATAGGCCTCCATTCCATCTTTGGCTTTCCATTACTCTGATGGTGAGATGGATGCATTTTCCAGCAATTTTCCACCCGATGCCCATTCCTCTGACAATGAGCACAAAAATTCCTCTTAATCTCCTTCTTCTGGGATGAGGAACTCTTTCTACCATTTCTCAACTCTGCATGACGAGATTGGTCTTTCTGGTTTTCCTTGTTTCTGATGAACAACATCAACTTCTTCATCAATTTCCTTCTCTTCCAGCATCTGGCCACAGAATGATTATGCAATCCACCAAAATTACATGGAAAGTAATTCCACATCTTCTGAAAATCATAACCATACTTCTTAAGCTAGAAAAGTGGATCAGAAGTTTTACTGTGCTTATGATTATGGTAAGAAACTGGAGGTGGAATCTCATTACCTCTTCGCTGATTTCTCTTACCACATCCTACCTATGATGACGAAGCACAACTTTCCTACTCATAATCTTCTTGTAGGACTAGTGGGGTATTCACTTTGCTTTCAGAAGCTTGTCTCCCATCAACATTCTTGGAGCATTCTCCAATTTCCATCCCCGCACTAGAAAAACCCAAACCTGCAAAACGAGGATGATCCTCGACCTGTATTGGGTTAGATATTCCTTGGTCATTTTTATCAAGGCCTCTTCCATCAAATCCCATTTTATCTAGTAACTTAGATCTAATGCCTCTAGCATGCTTTTCAAATAAACCAAAGACTTCATTACCTAAATCCAAAACCGAATGGGAGGAAGAAGAAGATTCCAATGGTGAACAACTTACAGTGCAGTCATCTATCATGGTCACTGCATCTAAAGTTGAAGGTATTTCCTTTCTCTGATCACCACACTACAACCTTTCCAAGAGCTCATCCTTGGTTTGTAGTTTTGATTTCAAGCAAGCATTCTCCTCTTCCAAGGAGTAATACATTGATCGTAGGAGAGATTTATCTTCCTAGATCTGGTGATTATAATCTTCAACCTCATCGATCTTTTCCTGTTTAGACATCTTGCCCATAGTGCACTTGTACCCTGTTCACACAAATTGAACCAACTGCACCAATCTTGAAGCAATCACTCTGTTAATCAGATTTACTAAAAAATAAATATGGAGCTAAAACAGCTCTAATACCAAACTTGCTTTGGATATTAGCAAGTTTGCAAGTGTTGATCACCAGCTCTGATACCAAACGTGATCTGAAAATAATCAAGTTTTTATTTACCTGATCTCAGACCCTTATAGGCTTTAATTATTTACCGATAATTTACTCCTTTTAAGTAATCAATTTAAAATAAATTCAAGACAATAAGACAATTACACAATGATTGATTATGTAGTTCGGCAATTGACTACGTCTTCGGGTTCGTGGTCGAACCATTCCACTAGTCAAAACTTGTAAGTTACAATAGTACTTTCATAATAAAACCTAATGGAAACTATTTAAACTTGCTTAGAATAATAACTAGACCTTTAGACGACAAGGGTGAAAAGTAACACCCAAATTCCACCTTCCTGGCGTATTCAGCAAGCTCTATGGCACCAACTCCACTATTCGGAAAACTTCGGTTCTCGATCGGCCTTCCAGACGCTTTGTAATGCCCTATGGCACTCCGTTCGATATTCCAGACTTCAAAATTTAGTGTAGCACTATGGACCGACTAGGTAGTATTAATAACTCCTAGCCACAATAATGCCTATTTAAATAAATAGGTCTTCACACTTACAATTTCTCATCCTCCTCTTGGCTTGATCTTCGCCTCCTGAGCTCTAGGAATGAGCTTGTCTCCATTGTGTGTGTCTGTTACAAACGAGAGGGGTCCCCTATTTATACAAAAATAGGGCCCAAAATAATTCAATAAAATATTATCTAATGTTATTTTTAAACCTTAGCCATAGCATTTTGGATATTCTTATCCCATATTATGGCGGATTACATGTTTAATAGGATTAAATCCCAATTGGAGTGAAATTTGGATAAGGTCCCACATTTTGGTGGTGGGGGATAATGTCTTAGGCTTTATTAAGCATTTCCACGCATTTTAGGTGGTCATGGGACCACTTGGGCATAACCACCCCCACCTTGTTCACCACATGGATTTCCACGCATGGCTTAGACCTCTACAACACCGCTTCACCTTCTCCCTTCCACATGGAAGCTTCCACCACTTATCCACTACGTGGATCCTTAGGAATGTGTTTGGTTGTTAGGATAATTATGTGGACTTTAATACTAATGTATAAACATTAATAAATAGCGGTTTGGCATATATGTGTGGCATTTGGAAAATGGACTTACCAAGTAAATAGAAATTCGACCCATACCATGGGGTATAGAAAATAATTAACTTGGTCAATAGCATATATTCCACTTGTCATCTCCCGATAGGAAAATCGATCGTATTCGATTCATAAAATGACTCCCTTTGCCTTTTCACCACGTGCCACAGTGCCATTGGTCCAATATTGACCAGTAGACCAGAGTTGACTTTCTCGCTGTCTGAACTTTGACCAGACATATCTAGAGCTCCCGATGTCCATTTGTCACGTTTTCATAGTCGTTGGAAATCTCTCAAGATGGTCTTCTGCACTAACACCATTTAGGGATGTTTAGGTAACTTTGAAGATTGATCCCCAGATCAACCATCCTCAGCACCTGCATTCTCTAACCCTACTCTTTAGTAAGTACCTAACATCTCTTCATTTATTTCTATTTTATTCTAGTAAGATTTATTATTCAACTCAGTAATTTATCTTTCTCCACATCCGTACACTCCCTTCCTCTTACCAACCTATCACCCTACCATACCTAACCTTTTCACCTAGTTTTATCCTCTTTTAATCATCTCTAAGCCTCCAAGGTCATTTTACGACCTTATCCTCACCATTTCCAACCTCTGTGTAATCACAAAGAGTCTGAAAAAAACAAGTTTTAAGTCCCTTTTACTAATTTCCCCTACTAACGTCAGTTAGCCAACCAACATTGGTCATTCTGCCTAGTCAACATCAGTCACACAACCGATGTCAGTTACTATGTCTAACAATATAGCTTAGGCCAGCGAGCTAATACATATTTCCCAGCAGCCCAGAATCACTTGTAACCTTTACCAGACCCTATCTAGAGCATGTACCATACCTGCAACCCAATACCAGCCCATCACCTGACCCGTTTTGACCTCAAACAATCTTTTGCACATCCTTTCTTAATGTTTTGTACGAGATATTGTTTCAATTACAATAGGATCATTATTCCATGCATATTTTGAAAAGCATTAATATTGTTATATAAAGTGGATTAACATGCTATTTAGGAAGCATCACGCTTCCTGGACCTAGTTTCCACTAGGAAGTCCACTCATTATTTTGTTTAACTTTATCTAGTGGTATTTGTTTTCATTACAGGTAGTTCCTCCTAGCAAAAAGGGATCTCTCGCATTCAACTTGGATCAGGAAATCAGAACATGCCCACAACCTTCAACCGACATCACAAACAGGTATTCCTCATTGGCCTATTACATCTTATCTGTTTCATTAATTTGTTAAGAATCTAGTGAAACGCATAGGAAACCTCCAATTTCTCTTTGATGCATAAGCAACTAACCACTCGTACATCTTTATAAGAAATATGGTGAAGAATGTCTTATGCATCTCATCATACAAATTATGTTCAACTCACGTGCATGCATTAAATTCAAGTATAGTGCTAAATCTATGAGCATACTCTTCCTCCAAATCATCTAACCACTCTTCAATACTGGCCAAGGTCAACCGGTACGTCTTCATCATGTAACATCCTACCAAACAACTAAAAGAGAGGTCTTGGCAATGGAACCAAAATGTAGTTTACATTTTACCACCAAAAGCCCAAGGCGTGCTGACACATCACTCAACCTGAACTGAGCGCTCTCACCCAAAGTGCACAAGGGTGCCATGTCCCTCTTTTATGAAATCTTGTTCAAGGGGTTAGCATTATAGAACATATATCTCATATCTATAGTAGATAATCAGTTATATTGTAGTGCTCAAACTAGATCTAGATCTTAACCATGTAAGGAATACTTAAACAATTACTATAATAAGATTTACCATATAAGATCCATGCTCAGTTACATCCAACACCAATATTGAGCCAATAATATCCATTATATTAAATACTACAAAAACATAGAAGCTTCATACATCATATGGTCTACATGGTCATGCGCGCTCATAAATTCGCAGCATAACACTACAATAACATCAAATACCTTAACCATGAAAATCAATACATATTTATAGGGGTGGGGACTTTCCCTTTACTTCCCATGCACCTTTCAAAATTAGGCTACATGTTAATAATAGCCATGCGCCCTTACATGAGAATACAAAAGCATACAAGCTTGCTAATAATAGATTATTTACTAGAATAATTATTGTTTAATCCTATTAATAGCTTCAAAGCTATGCATGGTTCTTGTTATTCCACTTATCCAAAATAGCCTTTACATGGTCTTCAAGTCCCCTAGAAGATGTTCTCCACACTCCATGTCCAAAATTAGCCTCTATCTGTAAAATGGCTAAGTCATGATTTCAAATTGTTCTAGGTGTGCCCTATTTTGTTATACTTACGCATGCTCCTACGCACCCTATGTTTGCGCACCCAATCCTTTCACACTTTCATACTAAAGGTGTATTTCATCATCTCAACAATCCCCACTTGTATCTCTCATGGCAAGCGTCTTATCATCCTTGTCCCCTCTTTCTAGTGGAATAGGTATGACTTTGGGAACTCCCCAAATCACTCATTTTTCATCCCCTATCGAAGCTCCAGCTTTCATGCTTCCTCCACCTCCAATATCTTCTACCATTTTCACTGTCATCCTTTCCAATCCTTCATCCTTAGTAACTACTTTTCTCACTCCCTAAAGTTTCACTTTGATGATTACTGCTCCCCCTCAAGAGAAACCTTATTCCTCGATTCCCTCTTGGTTGGCTAGTCAGACTCCAAAGAAAAGAAAGACACTTGTTCCCTTTAAGGCCTTTGATTTCAGTTCTCTAAAGCTCACACCTTCAAGATCATCCAAGAAACCTAAGACCATTTCTCATATCGCTATTGATGAATCTAGTCAAATATTCACTGAGATTGTTATACCTGCTACTGATAAATAAAGGAGGACATTACGGCCTCATATTATCAGATCACAAAGGTAGCCCTGGGAAAGGTCAC
The DNA here is from genome assembly GCA_019776745.2 of Taxus chinensis. Classification (NCBI taxonomy): domain Eukaryota; kingdom Viridiplantae; phylum Streptophyta; class Pinopsida; order Cupressales; family Taxaceae; genus Taxus; species Taxus chinensis. The sequence continues at coordinate 10,801,767 of CM034151.1, read as the reverse complement.
CACTAAAGGCACTCGGTAGGATGCTCAAGTTTCCATGGAAAATATTTTTAGAAATCTCAGAGAGGCTAAATCTTCCAAGGAATAATTGAAGGAAAAGGTTGAGAAATTAACAATTGATCTACTTAAGCTCTATCAACCTACGCAGGTAGATATCTCATATTTGACTCCACTCAATTTTGACTTCTCTTTTGTACCTGAGATGGAGAAGACTTTTCAAAAAGGTATAGCGGTGGATGTTTGGATTCAACATCTCCTTACGTAGGGAAAAATTATAATCAATGATACTATAAACACTTACAATGACATGGAGAAGGCCATATTGGAGGTTGATAACTTGAAAAGTGGACTCTTAGAAGAAAGTAGCAGCTGGGACTTGACATTGGAAGCTCTTAATGAGCTTAAAAAGTTTCATTCTGATATTTTGATTAAAGAAAGAATTTTAAATGATTCCCATAGGCATTTTGAATTTTGTATGGCTATTGAATTATTGGTTAACATCCTTCAGAAAGCTTGTGACAAGATTCAATAGTCCAAAGAAGAAGTGGTCAATGTCACTAATGACATTAATGAAGAATTAGTAAAAATTCTTAATAAATTTTTGGATGATGGTTTGAGTATTTTTCCTGTATATGACATATTCAAGGAATTTATGGATCTAGTTGAGAAGGAATCCTTAGCATGGGAATATTTTGATTTTGGAACCATTGAGAAATTAATTCTCTATGAAAATGTTCTAAAAAATGTGTCTAATTTTGTCAAAAAATACCATAAGCTTCCAGGGAATATGGGAATTGTATTTGAAACTTACAATGTGTTGAATCATTACTCCTATGGAACAGATGAAGAAAAAACTCAAGAAATGATTTTTAAGTTCTAGGAATTTCTCTCAAATCAAACTAAGCCCGAGGAAGAAAAATACAAGTCTGGTTGATGGACCTACCATGTCATTTTCATTTTGCATTCGATATGTATTTTTCCAAAATGTTCAAACATCTTTTGAATTTGTAAGGTTGACTGGGTCTTTTTGCAAAAACTAGTCAAATGGACTCTTAATATGTATTTTATATTTTTAGAATGCAGTTCAAATTGTTTCGTAGTTTTTTTCCTCCCATTCTCTATAAATGTAAAATGTTGTGGCATTACAAAGGGTTGGATATTTTTGCATAACCTAGATCTTGGAGTTGATAAGATAGCAATACTTTGTGTTATATATCTTGGTATTGAAGAATATAAAAGATATGTGTTACAAACTTTGTGTTGTAGTTATATCTTTTCATTTAAGGTATTGTTCCTATGTTTAATGCATTGCATGGTTCTTTATTTTAATATCTATTTTATTGCATCTTGAGTAAGTTATTACTATTTGATAGCATGTTATTATATTTTGATCTGCATTTTCTAGAGTGAAAACACGTTTCCACTTATTCTTTTATTATACATATAAACTTCCTCTTGCCTATTTTATTCCTTTCTCCTTAAATACATTCCTTTCTACAAATAATAAATCTACCGAGATGAGATCCCAACCCCAAAATGGTTAGAATAGTGCAAATATTTTAAATATCCTTTCGGTTTGTTTTATATTAGTAATAAATAGGGTGCCTCCCCTTTTATTTGAGGTGGGACTTTGTCTCGTGTACAATGGTAGAACCTCATATTTTGTCTCCAAAAAAATCTCCAACCAACAGTTATTGGTGAATTCATTAGGAAATACAGACACATAAGACTAATTTCATTATACTATATGTGAATCCATATTTGTTTTGTGTTGTTGGTCCTTTCCAGGGTCAAGCTGGTAAGAAGGGTATATGCTCATGCTAGTCGAGCCAGAGGTGAAGTTGATCCTTTATTCAATCTACTATAATAATATAATTTTAATATCGCATCGGAAAGGTGTTCCTTTCGTTGTATAAGTATTTCATCACCTGTGCATAGGAATCATGTCACACAAGATCTAAACACATCTACTATCTGCGTAGCATTATTCTTAAGTGACACTTAGATCCCCATACATACATATTTCCAAAGAATGGTTTTTCAACAAGCTCCCATCCCTTGGGGCCTGGCTATTGGTCCCTTTGCGTTGGATCAACCACTACATGATTTGCCACATGGTTCGCGTAAGAACTTCCCAAATTTCCATAGTGAAGGAAAGCAACATCTAGATGAACATATAACCACATTTTTTTAGCTTTTGGAGTTCTTTGGGTGGCACATGAAGACGTATTTGTTTTTATGTTCATTGAGATGCTCCAAGGTACTATTGTAGAATGGTTTTATCATCTTCCGCTTGCATGTATCAATGATTGGTCCACTATGAGAACAAGTTTTGAGGACATATTCAAACCCACAAAATATTCACATGCATTATTAGCACAACTCACACAGATGAAGAAATAATCACATGAGCCTATGTGTGATGTTTTGGCCAAGTTTAACAAGCGGATCCATAAGATCCCAGAACGTGAAGTTACCACTCTTGAAAATCAAAATTGATTCTTTGTCAACATGTAGCTTCTTGAAGTAAGTTTTTTACTGAGGTCTTATATTCCTAACTTGGCCACTACATAGTCAATATCAATAGAGATTGAAGATGATCTTATCATGGCTGGCAAGATCAAAAGAGACTCTTCCAAGGATAAAAATCATAGTACCTCTCAAAGTATCACTGATCCTATGATCCATAGAATGGCTAACAACTTGTTGAATTTAAAGAAGTAGATGTCTCAACATACATCAAACATCCTTTATAGGGATATCCCTAGGAGGAACTTTAACAATCATAATGGTGCTCTTATTAGAGATAGAAATTGTTTACTAGCTACACAACCAAGATTGACCATTGAAGATCCTCATGTTAATGTTTTTATTGAGATAGTTGAAGAAGAAGAAGAAGTAAGTGATGAGGCTAATGATGCCTTTGAAGCTTCTGGTTATGTTGATGAGTTGTATGATGAATCATCTGGTGAATCCACCATTGGGTACCTGGAATATGAAAAAGATGATTTCAAATTTAGTGGTCAATCTTTTGTTGTTTTCACTCGATCTCAGAATTGAAGGAAAGAATTGGAGAAACCTAAAGAAAAAGAATACCCTATAGTTATTTCCAAAAGAGGAAATCCTTTTCCTATTCAACCAAAGGAGAGACCTGTTATTAAAAAGGTTGTCACTACCACTATTACCCCCTCTCTCATTGTTCCCAAGACTAGTTCCACAAATTCACAAGTAAATGTTGAAGGATTTGTACCTTCGAGTGTTCCCTCATACACCTCTTTTGATATCATTGATCATGTTAAAAGAACTAAGATTCAGATGTCTAAGGTGAACTACCTTCAGTCTAATCTGAAGCAGTATGAAAGGCTTGCCAAGTTTATTAGAAGCAAATTCATCATGTCACCTAATGTTGCATCCAAATGACTCCTACCCAATCATGCACTTCCTTCATCTCAAAATAATATGGCGTAAACCCTCATCCCCTAGAAATATTAAACCATTTTATTTTTCTTTTCTTATCAATGGTTTCAAACTCAAAAATTTCAATATCGATTTTGGGGCCTCAAATAATGTTATGCATACAAAGGTAACGTATGCTTCAAGACTCACTCTTACTAAGTCATTCAGACACTGCTACTCTATGGAAACCAATAAGTTCTCACTTATCAATCAGATTAAGGATGCACAGTTCAAAATTTGATGTATTTCCTAAGAAGAGAGTTAAGATGACTATTTTAGTCACTGATGTCCCACCTGCTTATGGAATTTTTCTTAAAAGAGGTTTTTGTAAGGATTTAGGCGAGGAAATTCATATGGATTAGAAAAAGGAAAAAAATACCATTCAATAGAGGTATGCATATTCTCGAACCCTAATTTCAAGAGAAATATTTGATCACAAAATCTGATGACCTGAAGGCATTGATTCTTTTTGAATATGTTGGTTTAGGAACCTATTTTATGACTTCAGATTATAAATTTTCTTCTACTTTAGTCACGGAGCCAAATGCCAATGCAATATGGACTTTAGAGTTTAATGGTATTTTTTCTACTTCTAGATCTAGCACTAGTGTAGTAATAATTTCCCTTGAGTTTGAAATTTTTCATTTTTTGTTTAAATTACAATCCAGAAATACCAATAACACATCCAAATATGAGGTGTTGTTGTTACGACTAAGGATGGTGAAATAAAAAGGACTTGGGAACCTGAAATCATAAGGAGATGTGAAGCTCATTGTGAATCAAGGAATGTTTATCAGGTGAAGAAAAATCATTTCAAACATTACCATAATATGATATGGGACTATATTGAAGAGTTTGACACCTTTTCCATAAAGTTAGTATCCAGAGATCGTAATGACAAGGAAGACTTCATTATAGTGTCTGTTTTGTTTCTTCCTCCTCATCCTGATTTCAAAGAAGATAAATACACCACTGAGATAGTTTATCAGACAAGTGTTCCTGATAACTCTTCTCTTTAGCTAGTCTTCAATGAAAATTAGCAAATTTTGAATTTCCTTGAAAATTCTGATAATTTTAGTGAGATCTACTTTGAGGGTTCCGAGTCAACTTTTTATGAATCTGCTTATGATTTGTGACAAGAAATCAACAGATAAATTATCCAACTCAAGGGGGAAAAAATCCCCAAAGGATTGGTGTCTCTTGAAGGATTGTTTGACAAACATGATCGCTTCATCCAAAAGAAGCAACAATCTGAAACTAATTCTTTTATTAAGGTTGAACATGTTAATCTTGGCTCCACTAAGCAGCCATGAATTGTAAACATCAGAAAATGTTACTCCCCTGAGGAGAAGAGGAAATTTTTGGCACTATTTAATAAGTACATAGATGTCTTGGCATGGACTTATGTAGATTTGAATTCTTTCAAACCAAATTATGTTCAATACAATATTCCTGTCAAGATGAACGCTCAGTTGTATATACAAAAATAATGTCATTAAAACCCAAAAATTTCTAGTACCATTCTTGTAGAGATTCAGAAGATGTTGGATGTGGGGATTATTTCCCAATTCATCATTCCACATGGGTAGCCAACATCATCCTTGTACGTGAGAAGAATGAAGAAATATGCATTTACATTGATTTCCGTAACCTCAACCAATCTTTGTTAGAAGACAATTTTCCCTTACCTATTATGGATCAAGTGCTACAAATAATAACAGGTTCATAAATTCTCTTCATGCTAGATGTATTTTCAGGATACAATCAAGTTAAGTTCACCTCAGAAGATCAACATAAGACAACGTTCAATACTTCATGGGGTACATTCGCTTATTATAGGATTCAATTTAGGTTGATCAAAGTTGGAGATAATTTCCAAAGGGTTGTGGATTTAATGTTCAAATACCTAATGGGAAAAATTATTCTAGTGTATTTGGATGATCTTATAGTTTTCTCTAGGAATAGACATTAACATTGTAATCATTTGGAGAAAATTTTCTAAGGTGTCAACAACATGGGATTTCTTTAAATCCAAATAAATATATGTTTGGAGTCACAGAAGGGAAACTTTTGGGACATATCATGATGAAATAGGGAACTAATATTGATCATAAACGGGTCAAGGCTATAAAACTTCTTTCCCTTCCTACAAGAAAAAAAGGTGTGCACTCATTCTTTGGGAAGGTTAATTTCTTGAGACGGTTTGTCCCAAATTTCATTGATAAGACTCGGTACATTGTTGAAATTATGAAATTAAAAGTTCCATTTAGATGGAATGTTGATGGAAAACTTTCCTTCAACAAAATCAAGGAAGTCATAGCTCATGCCCCCATCTTAGTATGCCTATATTTTTAAAAGGATTTTATCATGTATAGCTATGATCTGGCTCATACAGTGTCTGTTATACTAATGTAAAATAATGTTGAGGGATTTGAATCAAAAATTTCCTTTATGAGTTTCCCTCCTAAGGATCACAAGCTAAAGATGTCCCAGATTGAAAAACATGTTTACGTTGTGGTTTGAGTAGTAAATAATTTCAGGTATTCCATCTTGAATTCTCATACATTGGTCTTCATTCCTGATACGACAGTAAAGTCCTTCCTTACACAATAGGATTTAGGTAGTCATTAGGGCAATTAGATTGCCAAGGTGCAAGAATATGATATAGAAATAAAACCTACCAAACTTATGCATGGAAGAGGTTTGTGTCAATTAATCTCTGAAAATAGATATGAAGAAGAAGTTGATGCAACTAGGTAAAGCCATGAAGAATTACCCATAGTACTATTTATAATCACACCAGATGAGTGGTATTCAGATATCACTTTATTTTTAACATATGGAGAATGTCTTGAACATCTGATTCCTACAAAGAAATGAATAGTCAAGTTAAGGTCATCTAAGAATGTGCTCTAGGAAAATGTTTTGTACAAGAGGGGAATTGATGGAGTTTTTCCTTCACTGCGTAGATAAAATTCAACAAGGTAAACTTCTGGAATCATTTCACAACTTAGCATGTGGAGGAAATTTCTCATCATCCTTCATAGTTCACAAGATCCTGCAAGTAAGATATATTGACCCACTCTCTTTCAAGATGCATCCATGTGTGTAAGAAACTGTGAGGCTTGCCAATAGTTTGTTAGTCATCGATAATTGGTAGTACTTCCCCTAAGGCTAGTGATGATTTAAGAACCCTTTCAATAATTGGGGAATTGATTTTATTAGATCATTGAATTTTTCATCTAAAGTTGGACATAGTTATATATTCACCGCAACTAATTATTTCACAAAGTTGGTAGAAGTCATCCTGATTAAATAGTCTACCTCTGAATTCATTTGTAACATCAAGGAGAATATAATAGTCAAATTTGGTGTTCCTCATAAAAACATTTCTGATAACGCTTCCAATTTTTCATCTTATGAACTCACCAAATTTTTCTATGGTTGTGGGATTACTTTGGATCACTCATCCTATTATTACCCTCAAGGAAATGGTCAGGCAGAATCAAGTAAAAAAAAAACTTGGTGACTATAATCAGGAATTTAGTTGATGAAAATAAATGAATGTGGCACAAATCATTGTGTGGAGTGTTTTAGCCTGATCGTATTACTCTAAAGAGAGTTATTGGTATGTCACCTTTTCAATTTTGTATGGTGCTAATGTGGAGATTCCTATATCCTTGGAATTTTCAGCCTTAAGGTTGGCCAAAATGATTGAAGATGATACCTTCCAAGATTCCATGGAAAAAAGAATCATGTACTTGACAGAGTTGGAGGAAAAGAGGTCCAAATTTTTTGATATGATCTTGTAACATCAGGACAAGGTCAAAAAGGTGCTTGATAAGAAAATTAAGCAGCGAGATTTCTAGGTTAGATATCTCAGTCTGTTATGGGATAAACAAAGAGAACCGAAAGGAATGTATGGAAAATTTGATTCATTATGGAGAGGACCATTCAATATTCTTTAGTTATGTGTAGAAAATATATTTTATCTATCATACCTTGATGGGGTTGTTATCACAAAATTACAACACCCATTGATTTTCTAGCATGTGATTTTACTGGGTTATCAATGTAACTAGATAACCTTACAGTTTAATATAATTATATAGAGAAGGTTGGTTCCTCTTCCTAATCTAATGTTAAAACTAATCATAAAGAAGGAAATACAACTAACTACTCCTAATCTATCAATTCCAAGGGACTGGGGAGAGGGAGAATGCATGAAAATAAGGAAATATTACACTAACGGCAGTGATAGCACCAAGAGAAGGGTGTGAAATATTCTGCTAAGGGATAAGGATGAAGGGAAATTCAGCAAGGGAATGCTAGATAGTTGTGACACAAAACCAAGGCACGCATTCACCACTAAGTCTCCAAGAAACATAACAACATAACCTGTAAATGTGAAAGAACATGCACAAAAAAAAACAACAATAATAGAGAGGAAAGAATTATAAGAAATTTGTAAAAGGGTTGAGAGAACACCACAATACAAAATTTTGTTGCTCTAGGAATTTTCACATTCCATTACAGTAGTATAATAGAGGAACCATTACATTCACAGATCTCATGTGAAGGTTTGCAGCCCAATGGAAAAATGAGAAATAATTTTGTAAGAGTTTCCCCTAGCTCCCAGAATATCTCCCTTCTCAAATGCGAAGGAGTACATTATATATAAGAAGTGTGTGAGAGAGAGAGAGAGAGAGGGATTGAATCCCATATTTTCCTTTAACCCAACAAAAAATTGCATTGATTGGTTGTAAAACATGATGGAGCACCTGAAAAACCCATGCCTTGTTCTATTATAGCTTGCTGCATAAGAAAATGGTTGCCCATGCTTAATTTAATTTACAACTGCCTGGAAGTGGTCATTTGGAACTGGGCTCATTTTTATATTTTTCACCTACCAAACTCTACCAAATATTTGATTTCTTGATTGCTAAGTGTATAAGATGAAATCACAATTCCAACGAGTATAATTTTGTTCAATTTGATGGAAAATGAAAATGTTATGGTAATTTGAGTGCAGGTCACTTCTTGGCTTGTTCACTTCTTTACGGGACTGGACATTAAATTGATAGCTGGAAATAATCATTTTACCTTTCTCCCAATTTCATAAAATTTCTAATGTTTATAATCTTCCTGGTAATTCATTTAAATAATTTGAGGGTGCCCACAAAATTTAATTTCATTCAAAGACACCTGGGGGTTACTGTGCTGAGGTGGCTTAATTTTCTAACCAAATCGAGGGCCATCTCATCAATTGGCTTGCCAAGTTGGCTCCCTATTTCTTCTTTATGCAGCATCCATGTCAACTCGATTGCCTCCATTTCTCCTACTCGGTGGGCTTCCCACATTTATCTTATGCACAACATCCCTTATACCTCCCGTGATGAGAAACTCATTGACCACCCTGGCTCATGTCTTGTGGGTTAAATAGCTCCGCCAGGAACACATTTCTCACATGCTTCTTGTGGCCGCATCATCTATGTACTTCTCGCCAAGCGTGGTTCCCTACAGGCCATGTGTTTCCACATCAGCCAATTCAGGATCATCGAGCATACCTTTCCCCTCATTCCCACTAACTCCCTATGGCCCACATTGCACTAGCCTAGCACCAAGTCACTCTCAATGCATGCATTGTGTCCGACTTAGGTCTATGGGGAACTCGCGTCCCCGCAGCCCAAGTTTTGTTTGGTCCTTGCAGGCCTAAAATCCCTTCATTCACTGACTTCAACCCTGCGAAGAACTCCCTAATCACCTTGACTTTCCCATCGAGTTCCTATGAATCTACCACATCATTTCAAACTTCCAATCCACTATAACTCCCATGGATACCATCTCCTTGCATCTCATCGACTTAACTCAGCAAGTCTCTACCTGACAACCTGCACTCCCCTTTCACGCTTACCAAAAGTAACTTGACATGCATTCTCACCAAGACCATTGGTTAGCTCATCATCCTACTACCTAGCTCAACCATTCAAACACCTCATAAAGCTACTCCATCTTAACCCCCCATACTAGCTCGTCGAGCTACTATTAGCTCACCTAACAGATCGGCAAGCTGTTTGAACTCCTTAGCTAATTTTTTACACTTTTTTCAATTTCTGTTGAAATTTTTGAGATTTTTGAACTTTTTCCTGAGCCAGGGAGTTAAGGGGAAGGAATTGAGGTTTCCGATAACTATTTTTTTCAATTTAACCCATTTTACCCACTCTCTGCTGAATTTGGGCCTCGGGGCCTGTTTTCTCACCTTGGCCAAGCTTCAAACCTTTTAAAACTTAGAAGAGGAAAAATTACCTCAAGTCACCCCAAACTTCCTAAAAACACTGCAAATGCTTCCAAACCCCTGCATTTTACCCAAAATACCCTAGATTCTTCTTTGAAGGCATGTCAATTGCCTAGGTCCAAGTTTCTCTAGTTATCCATTTTACCTAAGGGGTAAAAATAGATAATAATTTGGTGACTCACAGGGTTATCTACTTGCTAGATGGGGATGATCAGTAGCCTAAATGCATCCATTATGCATGGAGTCATGTCTGATAGCACGAAACTAATCTAAACCATGAAATTTTTTCCCTAAAGCCCACTTGAAGCACTATTGTACCCGAAGTTGACTCATTGCTTGCATTTTCCAATTTTTATAAGAAAATATTTAGAATTGCATGAGTGGAAAATTGATTTGATCTGAAATTATCTTCTCTATTTTCTCTGCAAATATGATCTGTTGGGATTGAGAATGGAGATATAAACCTGCCCAAAAAATTTGATTCTTTGCCAATATAAAGCACTGAACTAATTTGATTTCTTAACAAAGATAGAGCACTGTAGAGCTTGGAAATACATGTTGATTTGGAAGACTTGGAGCTGCTATTAAAACTGATTTTCCTCATTTTGTAATTTCCCGGAACACTACTAAGGTTGAAACTGCTCACAACTCATAATATTTTCAACTAAACAAGTTCCAAATAGTGAGAAAGGGGAATTTGAGGTTGATCTTCTTCTCAAAACCTATGAAAACATTGAATGAATTATGAGTTGATGTCATCATAATCCTAATTTAGTTACTTTTTATTTGAAACTTCTTGAGGATTGTAATTGTTTCCTATAACTTTGAGCTTCTTCCTACAAAATTCGTTTCCCAGAGACATATTGAATTGTGTCAGGAGACAACTAGAAGCAATAGAACATGTGCAAAAGTGCTTAGGGAAAGGAAACCTATTCTAACAATAAAACTGTGTGCTATAAGCACTTGGAGGAATTAGAAATCCTAAACTAATATGTTGTTTCACACATAATGTTTCTGTTCTGGAATAGAGTTGCTTCTATCCTTTCATTCTCTTGAGAAACAGATAAGGGGTTAGGGCTAGGAGGAATACCTGTTGAGTGTTGGGAAGGTGTGTGCGTACCGTAGAGAGATCAGATCGATCGTGGAGAACTCCTTTTTGTCTGGAAAGGACTACCTGTAAATAAGAACGCAAGACCACTAGATTTTAGTTAGACAACAAGTGAGGGAACTGCCTTAGGCCCAGGAAATATTAGACTTCCTTTCGAAGGTGATCAGTTCCCCTTTTAATATGAATTAATGCAAATGATAACACAGAAGCTATTGCGAAATCATAATTTAGGTATCTCGTTAAAAAGCAATAGAGGAAAGGCTGGTTTTGATATAATCGACAGTGACCGATGCCAGTCATTCAGTAACTGACTGCGGTTATAACACCGGTACCAGTAGAAGATAACCAATATCAATAGGGGCAATGATTTAGGGGCTTTGAATAGAAGTCAGTTGTATTATGAATTAAAAGTGCTAGAAATGGTATTTTCGAAACATGCAAGATACTACTTACTAGTTCCCGATGAAGATAGAGGTCCAAAGAATGTGGTGGTGATGGTAAGGCTTATTTGAGATGATTTGATAATGGAAAGTGAGCTGATGAAGCTATCCTCTATCTTTCCAAATGCTTGGATGAGTGTGACAGCAATCTAATTGTTCAGTTACAGTCTTCGGCTCAATCCTCTTCTCTGCAACCTCTTCTGCTTGTTTCACTTCTCTTTTTCCTCCCCAAATGAATTCTAGATCATCTCTTTTTGGTTGGGGGAGGTCATTAATAGGGAACCGATGGCGGTTACGTAATCGATGGAGGTCGAGTAGGAACCGACGTTGGTTAGGTCAAAGTGGCTATTTTTAGTAAAATAGCCATCTTTCCCTCCTTTTCTCCTGAGGGATCAGTTATGGGCTTGGTCAAGTCATTATTAGGATTGTTTTGGTGTGGGTGAGGGGTGATGAGTCATGGGTGTGAGTCTGGACCAAGTCATAGGTCTTAATTAGGTTGGTTTAGGGTTAGGGCTAGGTCATGGTGAGGTGGCGAGGTGAGGTGGCAGGGTTGGAGATGTGGATTTATTAATTATAAGGTAATTAATAAATAATTAAGTGTGCAAGGTTTAGGTGGTGAGGTAGGGTTAGGTTGTGGGACAAGATGCGGGGTACAGGGTGTCGTAAGACCCAAATTTGGTGTCTACATTTGCCCCTTGTTGTCGTGTAGCTTGCCTTGTAAATCTGCGCTGATAATAATAATAAGTGGTTGTCCCAATTAAGGGTATAGGTAATCCCCCTCAAATCTATCACAGATTGAGGCAACGTGAAATCAGGGATAGGGTTGATAAAGGGTGAAAGGTGATGAGATGATGGTAAGATGGTGGGGTAAGTTCAAGGAAGCAGATGCATGTTGAAATGTAGTAGTGCGACTAGGGTACACGAGTTGAAGAGAAAAAAAGCAATTCATAGGCAAAGGTCGATAGTTTATCCAAACAAGGCTGATATAATCCTGGTATCCAAGGCATAGGAAGTAGCTCCAAGGGATATAATGGGTAAGGTACCAGAACGTTTAGGCATGTTTGGCAATACCAAATGGTTGGTTTGGTTGAGATAAACGTCACGGTCTTGGTCTAAGCAAAGCTGGTTGGCTGATCAATTCAAGTATCCTAGTCAGGCTAAAACACAAACAGGTGAGCTCAATTGAAGAAACAGCTACATTATGGGTGGATAGAATCGTAATTTGTGGGCTTCAGTCGAGGTACTTAATTGGTGCGGCCGTGGGTCAGGCTGATTGGTTGGTTGTGGCCTTGGGTCGGGCCAAGTGATTGGGTACGGCCTTGGTTTAGGCCGATTGGTTTATTGCGGCCTTGGGTTGGGCTGATTGGTTTGTTGCGGCCTTGGGTCGGGCCGATTGGTTTATCGCGGCCTTGGGTCTGGCCAAGTGATTGGTTGCGGCCTTGGGTCAGGCCGGTTGGTTTGTTGCGGCCTTGGGTCGGGCCAATTTGGTTTGTTGCAGCCTTAGGTCGGGGTATTTAATTGATGTGGCCGTGGGTCGGGCCGATTGGGTGGTTGGGGCCTTGGGTCAGGCCGATTGGTTGGTTGCGGCCTTGGGTCGAGTCGATTGGTTGATTACAGCCTTGGGTTGGGCCGATTGGGTGGTTGCGGCTTTGGGTCGGGCCGATTGGTTGGTTGCAGCCTTGGGTTGGGCCGATTGATTTTTTGCGGTCGTGGGTTAGGCCGATGGGTTGGTTGTGGCCTTGGGTCAAGCTGATTGGTTGGTTACGGCCTTGGGTCGGGCCGATTGGTGAGTGTTATCAATATAAATAAGCGAAAATATTTATATTTTTAAGGAAAACACAACACATGATAGGTTATGGTAGGGGATGGTCAAGCTAACCTTGGGAGACCCCATGTCTCCTAAGTCTTGCCTACATAGCCCATTGCACAAAGCAAGGAGGGGCCTCAGACCGATGTAGTTCTCCCTTAGGACCAGGGAGAGGTCAATTCAGGCAATTTGGTTGTGGTTAGGAAATTTGTTGGTTGGTAAAAGTTTGATGTTGGTAGGGTAATGTTGTTGGTGTTGGCAAGGTATTGGCGGTGTTCGTGTGGGTGTAGGTGAAGCGAGGTTGAGCTTACCCAAGCATAGGGAATCATGTCTTGATTAAGGTCAACACATAATCCTAGATTCAGGTAAAAGAGGCAAAAGTGTCCCAAAGTTGGAAAGAGCTAAACAACCACGTATTATCATAGGATGAGCATGAATCCCTAGGTACCTTGCATAGGCGAGAAGTCGATAGGTGAAAAGAATTGTATAATCACAATATATTGGATATACGTCACGTCCCTTGAGTTTTGTTGTTTTTTTTTTTTTAAATGGTGAGGTGAGGTGGATGGTATAGCTGGGGCACAGAGAACTTGTTATAAGGTGATTATTCTGACGAAAGAGAACCAAACCTGAATAGACAAGTCCATGACTCAAAAGTGATTTTGAATATTACTTTTATTTTTCTGGATATAGACTGATCGATGTGGAAAGTCTATATGGGATATGCATTTTGTTGTTCTTGAGGTCTTCACAAAGCTGATCAATGCGAGAAGCTTCTGATAGAGGCTGACTTTGTATAGTTGTCCTTCAAGGGAGCAGTCTATTTATAGTAGTAGATGTGGCTTTGCACATAGCTATCCTTCGAGGGAGTAGTCTATGTATAACTAAGAGGTCTGGATGTCCATTTGGCATGAAGCATCTAGTTTTGCAGGAAGTTTGACTCAAGAATATCCCATAATTGTATAATTGAGAACGTGTTATTTTGATACTTTTAAGTCATGGACCAGACTAAAAATGGGAAGGAATCTTTAAGAGGAGGTGATGATCAAACCATGTGAGGTTGATTCTACTTTGATATGCACGAAACAAACTGTATGAGGTGGTAAATGAGCTCAAGGGACGAGCGCAAGGTAGATAAGAAGTGATGTAACACTAAATTCAACAGTAGAATGGTCAAAGATGCAAGGCATTAAGGGGTTCAAGCTCAGGTTTACCATTAAGCGAAGCTAAATGGTAAGTGCCTGATCTGTAAGTGTGAGTGATAATGTAAGGCCCAATCCAATTTGGAGAAAAATTTCCACGCTTGCTCTTTTCTAGTTTGGTTACATGTTGATTCTCTTTGAGGACAAGATCACCAGTCGTAAAGGTACGCTCATGAATTCACTTATCATAAGCACGCTTGATGCACTTTTGATAGATTTGAAGGTGGTCAAGAGCTGTAAGATGAAGCTCGTCAAGAAGCTCCAATTGGGCTAACCACTCTTGGCAGAAATAATCATTGGTGAGAATATCCTGGATATATTCTTAGGGAAGGGATTTGTATTTCAAGAGGCAAGATAGCCTCGGTACCATACACTAAAGAGAATGGTGTGGCATTAGTGGAAGTACGAATGCTGGTACAATAAGCCCAAAGGGCAAAGGGGATGTGATCATGCCAGTTTTTCCCAGAATTGTTAACGACTTTCATGAGAATTTTGATTAAGGTTTTGTTAGAAGATTCGGTTTGTCCATTTTCTTGTGGATAGTAGGGTGATGAGAAGCTAAGTTTGATTCCAAAGTTGTCACAAAGGTCTTGTAACAACTTATTTTTGAAAGATTTTCCATTATCTGTTATCAGGCGATGAGGAACACCAAAACGACAGATAATGTGATGATTGATGAACTCAACGATTTTTTCTTTTTTGGTTGAAATGAGTGGAATGGCCTCCACCCATTTAGTGTAATATTCGGTTGTTGTGATGATCCAATGGTGATGCTGCGAAGAAGGCGGGTGAATCTCGCCAATAAGGTCTAAACCCCATTGTGAGAAAGGCCAAATATCTCGTGCGACCTGTAACGGGTGGCTAGGAGTATGTTGAAGGTTGGCACGTTGTTGACACATAACACAACACTTAACATATTCATAGCAGTCATTATTAAGAGTAGGCCAATAATAGCCTGGGTGAAGGATCTATTTGGCCACGGTAAGGCCACTAAAATGTCCACCACAAATTCCGTCATGGACTTGTTGGATGGTATAGGTGACCTCCGCGCCGGTTAGACGTCGAAGCCACGTTTATAGAGTCCCCCCATGACGACATAATGAGAAACACTTTTAAGAAAAGCACGTTTTCCGTTACTAGTAAGGTCAGGTGGGAGAACAGAGGTTGTAAGGTAGTCGTGAAATTGGTGATACTAGGTATCCTATGAATTAGCAGATATATTATTTACCATACATACATCTGGGAGTGAGTAAGATGGGGCAAAGAGTTGTTGGACCAATAAAAATATGTCAGAGTCAGTTGGTGAGGTAGGAATTTGTGAGGCCAAGCAAGCCATAGTATCCGCAAATTTATTAGTTAAGCGGGGAATGGTTTGGATAGAATAATGAGTAAATAAGGTCAAAAGTGAATCCACATAATGTTTTTACTTTTG